>CP092869.1:65250322-65269993 GCA_030710605.1 Cordylochernes scorpioides
GATCTCGGAAATAAGGTTTCTCGTTAATGTAGGAACGTTTATTACAAATATTTATAGAATAAGAAACAAAAGTCGAGGAGAAGAACTTCTTTTATAGCGGAAGATGATTAAAGCTTTCGGGAAAGACGCTCTACATTAGGTAAAACTGATACGAGTAGAAGGGCATCTTGCACGTAAACTTGTACAATCGTCCTTTATGAAATACACTCTTCTCCATAATTTTTATTTCTTCTTCTTTAAATAATAGAGAGATTATATCGTTGTCACAAATATTTATCTCTCTTAATATATATTTTAAATTCAATATTTAAAATTTTATAAAATTACAAGAAAAGAAATCACCATACATCATTTCAAATAAGGAATCCAAGCTAACGGCGACGAGTTTCTTCAATAAAGCGATATAATCTTGGCAAGATTTCGGATTGTGTCGTCCTTCAACAAGGTACTATACAAGAAACTACACAATAAAATAGGAACGAATATTCTTTCATAATAATTTCCATTTGTTCGAAAATATTTGCCCTGTATCTAGCCTTTACGAATATTTGTCACAACGTCTTCTCACACTATAGACTATACTGATTAGGTATCTTTGCAGAAATCGAACTTCTTAATAAAAATAAAACACCTCTGAGAAAGATATTTTAAAATATATCGATTCACAGAGTCACCTGTCACGTTTTATAAGAAAAAATATTCTTTAAAAGAACGACACCAGGATGATGTATGGTAGATGGTAAATTGAATTACTCTAAATTAATAGCTCTGATAATTCCTAATCCTTGACCATCATTCAAAAAGGAATCTTCAAAAATACAAAATGAAAATTTTCAAATTGACAAAGTAAATTTATTTTGATAATCAAGAAAAACCGACCTCATGACTAAATTCTCTGAGTACTCAATAATTCAGGAAAACTTTGATATCACCTGAATTCTCACATAGAAGTAATTCAATAGTTTGAAACCAAAAAGGCGTATAACTGATAAAATTTGGTTGAGATAACTTGATGAATGCATAAATATTTGTATTGCAATTCGAATAAGATAATTTAAACAAATGTCATATAGAAAAAGGAATGAAGAATTATTGAGAATTAATATATTTAATACGAGGTACTAATGTGTCATATCTCAGCATATATTATTAAAAGAATCTTATATATTGGCGTGTTAATCTTTTTATTTTATAAATAAATAATTTATCTCTCTTGCTCTCTCTCTAGCTGTTCTTACAAAAAAAAATATAATAATAGGAAAGTCTTTCTAATCTGTGATGACATCCTTATAGCGGCCATCAGGATTTATCTACCATCCGTCTAAATAATGAAGTGGGCGGTTATACTGATGGTCAAAACTTAAGAAAGAATGAAATATATCTCGTTGAGTGCTGCTGTATCGACATTCAAGAACATATTTTATTTATCCTGATGATAGGGGTTGCTTGCCTTCATATTTCTGTAAAAATAGACACTTTGGCCAGTTAGAGTTTTTATTTTCTCTAACTGGCCGAAGTGTCTATTTTTCGCAGAAATACTTTATATATTTTATTCCTGAAAATTAAATATACTTCGGCCAGTATAAATCTTTTTATCACCTCGACGTTTCGACAAAAATCTTTTGTCCACGCCAGGAGCAAACAAAAATTAAAACATTTGAAAAGGCGTCAATTATTCTATAGAATAATTTTCAACGCCTTGCCAAATATTTTAATTTTTGTTTGTTCCTGACGAAGACAGAAGATTTTTGTTGAAACGTCGAGATAATGAAAAGATTTATACTGGCCGGAGTATCTTTAAAATATTCAGAAGTATGAATACCGAAAAGGCAGCCTTTATCTTTACGATAATTTATTCCTATATAAATATATACCCCGTTTTGGGAAGTGATACGCCATAGATATATGACTAAAGACAATTTTTTTACAATCACCATTATCCTATTTCTAGGTATAAAAAACTATTCTTTTACCAATTGAGTATGTTCGAGGTGTTATTTGCATTAGGAATAATTGAAAATTGAACATGTCATTCGTCTTTATTGAATAATTATAGTTTGAAATGACACAAGATAATTTCGTGACCAGTTTTGCGCGGGCATTCTAAATGTATAGATATGTAATATCAGGCAATGATAATCATATAAAGTTCCTTTTTTCCTTTTTGCCCGGCCGGACGGGGACACCACACATCCGCCCTAAAGAGGCTCCACTCGGACGACGGTGGGGCTATAGTCTTCCTCGTTAGACCTAGCGACCTCACAACATTAAGGAAGTCACACGCACGCCTCCCTCCACGCTCCAGGAGGAGCGCGATGGTCTAGGCACAAGTTATTATACTGTTTGATATTCACCACATATTTACTTAGGTATTACTAGACCATTTTAGTAGAATGTTTAGAATCATCGCAGTTGATACCTTTTGTAACTAGCCAACATAATTATTATAGGTACAACAATATCTCGCTTTGCGTCGTTTCGTTTTGCGTTTTTTTCGAAGTTGTGTCGCTGCTTAATTTTTACTGATTTTCACTGTGCGTCGTTAGATTTTCGAAGTTGCCTTGTTTTGGATTGAGTCTTCAATTTTTTTTTTCGATTTTTTTTTCTAAAATATGGCAACACCTTTGTTTTTGATTGCGCCTTCACATATTTTCACTTTGCGTCGTTTCAATTTGCGTCGTGTTTTTTTTTGGAACGTAACCCCGACGCAAAGCGAGGTATGGGTTTAAATTGTTGTGACTGTTTTTCATCACTTACACAAATAGTCTGAACGGGTAGAATTAAAGCTTTGTGGTAATAATAATTTCTTGTAGATTCACAGCGGCGGTTAAAGGACAAATTTTTGCATATATATTTTAAATTTTGTTAATTGTTCCTACAGAGTATGCGTTATAAGATTAAAAAGAAATAGACGCTAACCGTAAAAATATATATTTTTTTGTTTATTATTATTATGAATTTCTCAATTATTATGTATTCTCTCTCTTGTAAATCAATAAAGATAATCAACAAAAAGCAATAACGCGCCATCTATTATATAAAATGAAAGGATTTAAAAGCACGAATCTTTCTTTTATACATAATACAAACTTCTACTGTCCTTACTGCAATGAAAATATATATTGGGAGGGCTTGGCTCATCAGTGGTGAACCCTCCCAGCGGTTTCGCCAATTTATTCTACCAGACCGCTTTCTCAGAGTTCTACTGTATTGGACGATTCTGCTTATATACGCAGCACTGAAGGGTGGAATCTCAGAAATGATTTTCAATAAAACTATGGACATCTATTTGAATGTAATTCTATTATCCTATAAGTTTATGTCCATAGTTTTTTTGAAAACCATTTCTGAGATTCTACCCTTTCATCATTCACCCCCCACATCATTCGTGCTTTTAAATCCTTTCTTTTTATATGAATAAAGATAATGTTTGATTAATATTTTCAGAATCAGCATTTTTAATAAGGTCTTGAAGCAAAGTCAACACATTTCCATTTGCCTAGTTGAAGGGAATTTTCGAAGATTAATTTCCTATACCGTTCGATGAAATCAAAGTTTGAATCCATTACAATCTTTTATGTTTTTGATAATACATTACTTAAGGTGAATATTGAACTTGTGATATTATGATAGTTATATTTATACAAGTGATTAATTTATTGTAGGTTATTGGTGTTTATAAGATTACTACAAAGGTAAAAATGTAACAGCGGTAGAATAGGTAATTTACACCAGATTCGTTTGTATCAACAAAGTAAACAAGAGACTAAAGGAATGCAAGTGTTTATTTTGCTGAATATAGTGTGAATTAATTTAGAATGCTCGTGCAGGCTGATGGCCTAGTTGCTCTTAAGCGGGTGGGGTGGTCCTTGTAGTGGTGGGTGCTTTCTTGCATTCACGATAGAAGAGATTACCCTGTACAGAAACATTTTATATTTGTGGGTAGAACAACAATACATGCTAAAAACAAAGCCTAAAAATAAATATCCCAATATATATTTTTGCAAATTAAATTATGAAAATTCGAAAAAATATAGACGGGTATGATTCTTTTTAAAACAAAACAATTTCTACTGCCCTTATGGCAATAGAAAATTAATGGGAAAGCCTGGATCATCAGTAGTGAACCCTCCCAGTCTTGCCTATTTACGAATAGTTGAAAAATAAACATAATTATATAAAAATTTTATATTTATCATTATATAAACTGTTATACTTCATATGTTATATTCTCAGATTGATGTCATGCTGTAATTAAACACAAGTAAAATATATAACATAAACATTTAAAAAAATTAAACCAAATAAATCCTTTTAAAATAATGATTTACCGTCTTACACATATGAACAATAAATCAATTTGACAGATTAGTTACTTGCACCTTCTCCTTGATAATGAATATATCTCTTATATTTATAAATGGTCAGTCATCAAGTTAAATTTGAAACAGTTTTTTTATATATACAATCCCGAGAGAGACACCTTTGATTTAATAGAGATTTGTATTCATTTAAATATTTCTTTTTTCATTCAGTCTCTAAACCCTAATATTATATTTTATCAATATTATATTTTTATTCAATTCACCACAACCAAAATATATTTTCACTAAAATATGTATCGTAATATATGTCGCCCATACAATGATCATTGTATTTTTTTAGAAACTTGAATATCCTCTTATTACATGCATAATATTCATAAGAAATTTCTTAATATTTTTCTTTGTATTCAATTATCGATGTTATTCAAATTATTTCAATATTTCAACCGATGTTTTGGGAAGTTCAAACCTATAAATATTACCAATCTAATAAATGTTTATACTTGATACCTTTTTTAACTCTTCAAATAAATATATTTAGAAACTTTAAAAATAGAGAAATCCATAAATATATCTTTAATTGAAAATATATATATTGGATCAAAATATATTTTACCAATGTTTCAGTTGGCTGAACGCCAAACCTTTCCAAGGTATTATAAAATATTAATGTGTTATAAAATAAATGAAGCTTCCAGGGTTAAGTTTCTTGTGCTATTATATTAATGTGTGTCAGCAACAAAGAGAGAATCTGATCCTACAACTAAGACTTGCTGATATCTTGTGAATATATCGGAATAAATCTCAACACATTGTTGATATTCAATTTATCCTGAAATTTTGTTATGATTAATAAAGAAAAGCCAATATTTGTTTAAGGCTGCTGCTTGTCGCTGTGGCTAAAGCTGAACCTCACAATGACCAAATAGGATTTAATATTTTTCTCACATCGCTTATACATTGATATCTTCAGGTTAACACAAGAGAATTCAAAATATAAGAATTTATTTATTTGTATTACCTACACATCAAGTGTTCCATAGAAAACAATTAATTAAATACATTCTTAATATGACATCAACAGAGGTATATTTGGTCGTAACAGTGATTATGAGGGGGATCATTCAACCATATTTCCAAATATTTCCTGGGATTTTACAATGACGATATCTGAAGAAATTGGTAATGAATAAAGGCATTTCATATTCAATAATATTGGAGAAGTTAAAAAGAAAACGCGAACTCAATAATTTTCTTACCAAGCATTTTAAACCTTTGGCGCATGGACATCCAAATGGAGTAGCGCAAGTCTCTCCTGTAGCACAGAGCAAAAATTAGAACAAAATGATCGATAAATTAAACATCTATTTGTCCCGAATCTTAAATATTTCTTTGTAACCATTAAAAAAACAAAAACCTGATTTCGAAAGCTTAAAACGGCTTTTGAACTTGTTTTTTTAAGGTTAAAAAGCCGAGTTTCTCTCGAAAGCTTGCTTGACTTTCAGCCCTGAATAAAAATATTCATTCTAATCCAAGTTGTAATATCAGTCAAAGGTTTAGTATTATTTGAGTGCTCTCACAGCTTGCAACATTTTGCGGCATACTATATTACATATTACTAATATATAATTATATATATTATTTGTTATATGTGCAAATATCTGCTTACATGAACCCAGCATTTCGCGAAAGAATAAATTTTCACAAAAATGCCTTCTCCGCACTATTTATTGAATGCGCAAAAGATGTGCATTCTAGGCAGAGTTATCATATTTGTCAAATATCTCATTTTATTTGTGTGCTCACAGAATGCAAAATTTTACCGTAAACATTATTGAATATTAGAAATAGAAGACAATATTTGTTGGATGTGAACTCACCTTGAACTAGCAGCTTGCGACAGGCGAGATCCTGACAACATCTGCCTTTTCCACAGGCTTCATTGTTAACACAGAATTGCTAAAACACATTAAAATGATTAACTTAATGCTTCTGAGAGAAAGTCAATTTATCAGTACTTTTATCATTTAAATATATAGTTTGTAATAAATTATATATTACATATGTAATTTAAGGTTTATACTTTATTGTGAGTGTCGCTATTCCTATAAGGAAGAGAGAAATATTTAATGAAGATCAACTGATCGATTATTTTAGAAGAGATTTTATATTTATACTATTTTATAATTTTAATTCTAAATTGTATTCCTATATTTTAGAATACTTGACATAAAATATCTGTTTTCATCATATACCATAAAGTGATCAATATCAAGCATTATAAATCACAATTTGTATTATAGAAGATAGCTACAAGAAAATAAGACCTAATTTACCAATTGTATAATGTGTAACGTTTCGGTAAGAGCGTTGTTTTTCTCATTTATTTTTTTTTGTCTACTGATGGTAAGAACGCTGTTTCCGAAACTTACCACTCTATAAATTAATTGGATTAGGTCTTATTTTCTTGTATCGTAGTGAAATTATTCACTTGTTGAGATACCGAGGGAAGCCTGATATCAATTTATAATAGTAACTAATGGTGCGTTCGAATAAAAACCTTTTTTTTACATACGCATCAGTGAATAATGCTCTCGGATAATACCAGGCGTTACCCCGGTCATTCGGTAAGTATTCAATGTAGATTAATTGAACCTATCAAAATTCATATTCCATTGGACTTTAAAGCCTACAACAATGTGTGTGCTCTCTTCCAAAATAATGACATCTCTTAGGTGCCATATTGCAATACAATATCAAAAGGAAAGATTTATCTCTGTAAATTGGCAAAAACTACATATATCATAAATCTTTGAAACCAACACAAAGATTAATGTTCCAGGACCATCCTTTATCCAAGAATAATTTAATTACGCAAGTATATTCTGAAAAGTTTTAAAATATTTCAAATATTTTTTCTAAAGTCGTTAGGCATTACAATTTGATAAAATAGCAATAAAATTTTCATGAAAAAAATGCGAAAATCGTTTAAAATTAATTAGTAATTATTGTAAATTCAGATAGTAAGACCCCTCAGCGAGCCAGTACTATATAAGAAACCGATTTGGGAAATATTCTTTTAAAATAAAATACCAATATTGTATTTTCAGCTATGGAAAATAATGTAAAGGCAGGGTTGAACAGGGGTGTGACCCTTTTTATTCATATTTTGAATATTTCTAAATCATATAATATTATAAAAATAAAATTGAAGTGCAACCAGAGAATTTCACTTTTTTTGAAAGGGTCTGAATTACTAATGAGCAAGATATGCCCACTCATTATTTTTCATTGCAGATCATAATGTTTTTTTTTTATAAATTTTTGCAAAACTCTTTTTCTCAGATATCTAGACTTTAAACGAAAATAAAGAAAAATAAATGTCTTTAGTTCAAATGCTTATAAAATTCATCAAAAAAAAAAAACAAAAAACTGGAAAGTCAGAAATAAAAAAAAAAACTAGAGAGAAGAAAAAAAATGCTCACACAAAACAATAACCCAAATTATCATCACAGAAAACAATTCTAATCGTAAAAGCCTGTTAGAAGAATGAGCAAGTTTTTATCTTGTGTACTTTTCCAGAGATGAAGGATGGTAAAGCATAATAAAAAACCCACGAGAAAAAAATGAATTACATCAATAAAATATATTATTCATTATATTTTTTGTTGTTATCGTGTCTAATAAAGAGCCTAAGATGTCCCCATGCATCACTATCACCAAAGTTGCAATGTTCACTATCTTGAATGTGTAATGCTTCTGCTCTGGGTCAATTTTCTGCAAGCCGGAAATATTTTGAAGTCATTATTAAGGTAGCTAATCCAAATCAAAATAAAGAGGATAGATTTGGAAAGGATATATTGTAGATTCTTCGAACTATCTCCTTGTGTAAAATTTGTGAACGATTAACGTTTGAATGATTAATTCGATAGCTATGCGTGCTATTGACATTTTATCAGACCTTTTAAAAAAGGCAATTCTCTCACCTGCATTGATGGTCCCACCATCAAGAGAAATATCAGAGGAATCAATATGGCAGCTTGCATCTTGATCATTCAGACAATACAATCTTCACCTACCTTTTATACGTATCTTCACAGCTGGATGTAATAGTAATATATGGTGCACGTGTTTCTTGCGAGATATATTAACAAATCTATATAAACTATTGCTTATAACGTAATTGTATGTGTCTCAACACCAAATGTGGTTTACGTGGAAATGTAGAAATTGCGTCCTTCAATAAAATATCACTACTAACATATGGTGAATCTGATTAGCCATTTATTGAATACATTTTTGATACGAGTATTACAGTTAAATTACATCTCATTCAAATTATTTCATAATAATTATATCCAGGTTATTCTTATAATTATCACCCATTTTGATCATTCTTCAAATCAATACCTATTGTTTAAATGTATAACTGTATACATGAATTGTAACATTGTTTCAATTTGTAAATTGCACATAGTATTTTATTAATGATCATGAATGAATCTAAATGTATATGGTGAGGCAGGGAGGATCATTAAAGTTATATAAATAAAATAATCATACAGAACGCTCTATAAGTACTCAAAATAAAACGTGAATTTGATGCAGCTGATTGATATCTAGCCATGTCTATAAGGATCCTTGTTTATTTCCTTCTTATATATGCTCTCTACTCCGATAAAGCGATTAAACAGTTTACATTAACATAGATGTGTTCTAAAGACAGTTATAATCTTCTCGGTATTATTTATGCGATAAAAGGGAATAAAAGAAGAAAAGTTTCTTTATTAGACAATTATAACGGTGCGAGCTTTCGGGCAAAATACCCTTCTACAGGCGTGGTAGACGTGACACTATAACGTAGGTAATTACCACATTACCTACGTTATAGTGTCACGTCTACCACGCCTGTAGAAGGGTATTTTGCCCGAAAGCTCGCACCGTTATAATTGTCTAATAAAGAAACTTTTCTTCTTTTATTCCCTTTTATCGCATAAATAGATGTGTTCTATATATTCGGATTTTAATTGGTTTTAGTAGTTCAAAATATATTTATATAGATTGAATCGATATTAAATTCATTGAATACATTGATTCAGAAGGTTTACCTGGATATGTGAAGGATAAACATACAATATATCATGGAGATTATTTCCTGCTTTTACATTCTGACACAATCAATTAAGAAAGGTTCGTGAGAGCGACAAACCATCGTGGTATCCAATTGTCCCGAGCCCTTTGTGTCGGATTTGCTTTTACATTCTAGAAGAGTGCATCATTATCTAGGGTCTATCTATTATATCCACAGGTCTAATTGTCATCTTGAGTTTCACTAACCTAGCGGGAATTCCTTGAAACACCTAATTTTGGTTCTCTGGATTAAGGTATTTTCCCTTTTTGAAGATAAAATGTTTCTTGTTGCTCCACACTGAAGCGTGGAATCTCAGCTATGATATTTAAGAAAACTAGGGACATATCATTTTAGGACTAGTTGAATTTGATATAGATGTTTGTAGCATTTTTCTCTCATAAACAATGAGGACTAAGCCGGTATAAATTGAACATGAATCAATATAGTGTCTTTTAAAAAGGTAATAAAACTATAAATCACAAAGGTTTATTTTAACACCGCATGAAACAAACTTTTCACTGTCCTTACTGCAATGAAAAATATTTGGAGGGCTTGGTTTGTTGGGAACCAAAGCAATTTGAACCAATGTAGATTTACACAAATATATGCAATGTATACACAACCTCTCTTACTTTAATATATAATAGATCAATTTATATCCTGAAAATAAATTAACTCAAATCCTTGAAGACACCTAATCAATGAGATGAACTTCCATTCGTGTATTTTACTTTTATTATTTTTAAACAAATGTATAAAACCTTAAAAACATTGTAATTTATATGATATTTGTCGCATAATGTCAATCCTTTTGATGCTTTCTTCTAACTCATGAAAGTTCCTGAAGGAAATATATGATTTTAATAAGAGTTCAATTTTTCTATTGTATCAATAGATTATTTCTTGAAAATATAATCTGTGAGAATTAAAACACCTATCTTTTCTTTAGTGAAATCTATTAATCTATAAATTCACATTTCATCCAAATTAGTAAAGTGATCAAATCAATTAAATTTTTATAAATTTTTATTTTTAATCTATAATAAATTCTAATATTGTTGCAAAGTGATTAAGAATATTTTCTTGATATATAAATAACTAAAAATAAATTTTCAAATATTACTCAAGATAATGTGAAATATCATTACTTTTTCTAAAAGCATTCACAGAACTCTGCACATATTTGAATATCTGAAAAAAGTGTGGGTTAATAATGAATAATTCAAATATTTATTTAGTTTTAAAATTCAACTACCAAACTAAATTATTTTATATTTTATCAGAAAGGATATATCAACAGAAAATGAATCTCTTAATTCTCATTTTAATGAAATCTTTTTTTTTTGTCATTAACTTCAAATATTTGAAAGGTTTCATAAATTATATATTTAATCTCCGTTATTTCTCCAATTATTTTTTACCTTTATTATAATTGTAAGTATTCGGATACTGTCAAAATCACCTATCAACATATTAAGATAGGATATTCATAAAATATAAATGTTTGATAGCACTTGCCCCACCATATTTAATTTCTAGACTATACATAATCCAACAAGTGAGAAATTATTATTTTATTCGATGTACCAAAAGAACATATAATTATGAACCCATTATGGGAATATCAAATCTATATATATATATATATATATATAAATGAATGTGTGTCTGTCTGTATTAGATATAATTAAAAACCATACCTCAAATCGCCGTGAAAAATGGGGAAATTATGTATATTCCTGGCAAGGTTTTTAATTTTATTTTTTAATCAGAGTTGGGGTTCTAGCACTACTAAGATAAAGTTCACCATCAACCATCAAATAACCTTCATTTCATGATGATATTTAACAATTCTTTTTTCAATTGAAATTATTTTGCAATATTTTTAATATCACAAAAAAGTGAAGAAGCATGTTTATTCTACCATATCTATGTATATCTATGTTTTGTACATATGCTATATTCAAATGACATATATGTAGAGAATATATTTTTGTGAAATTTCATTTTGATGTATTGTATACATTTGATTATTATAAATTATATTTGAGGTATCAATTGCCTTTTTGTTCAAACTCAGCAATGTGTAAACGGGTACAGCTAGGTGGAGCAGAGTATCAAACATAAAGTTATTTTGACATGCATATTGTCAGGAGTTATTGGATGTTTTATTGAATCCTTTTAACAGATTTCATTAGGCAGACTTTTACTCGGGTAAGAACAGGGCGAAACCGGGTACATTAACTAGTATTATATAAATAAAGAATTCCTTTTGATTGAAACCAAAATTCGATTTGTTGTTAATGAAAATGTAATGTAAAATTATAATCGGTAAACCTACACTAGATAAATGAATGTGCGTAACTACTTGATGAAACAGAAGCTTTAATGAAGATTAAATATTACTTTATTTACAACACCAGGTAGATATTTAACACATTCTAAAAGATGACGCCCTCCCTTTTATTCCTGGTAGCTGGTCTCAACTGGACTGGGCAATCAGCGCTGGAACGTCGCTTGTTGTTTATGGAGGAGCAAATAGATTCATTCCTGGAAGAAATCTCAGAAAACATTTATTATCAAATGCATGTCTTGATGGTAATATTTTTAGAGCTATCATTTTCTATGTGGTAAATTTTGAATTATCAATAAAGATATATACTGATAAAGATTATTTAAGAGATTGTAATTATTGAAAAAGGAGAAGAGGAAAGTTCTTCTTTATGATTGATATTCATATGAATCCCTTCGTTTTCATATACAAATTTATTTCAATATAAATGAAGATTCGGATATTTAAGAGCAATTAAAGGTCTATATCTGTAACGTTTCCTATTTATAAATAAGGGATAGTCACAATGCTTTGTGTTTTAACATTTAATTAAATTACAAGGTTAACCACAATATATAAACAGAAAAAAATTATATGCAAAATTAGAGAAAAAGTAAGTACAGTGTTGCCTACTGCCTAACTTTGAATAAAAATCAAAGAATAATTTAATATTTCACATGAATAAATAAATACAAAGCATGTTACAATATCAAAATTGTTATTGAAAATAATAATATTTTTCATCCACACAAAATTGGTAAAAGACGATCACCTCAATGCAGGTGATCGATTTTGTGACTCAAATAAAAATCAACCATCTCTATTCAGATGATTTTGCTTCCGAGTCACAAATTGATAGTTGACCACCTCGATGCAGATGATCTTTGTTGAGACACAGACTTATCAGAATAGCCAGTACATCAGAATATTTAGGAGAAAATAAGACTTATCTCCCTGTAGAGAAACATGTTGATTTATTAAATTTAACATGTAATTTATTTTTATTCAAATATTTTATTTGCGTTTAAATAAGTATAAATCAAACGGTGTCTCTCACTTCATATGAATAAATTTGAAAAAAAGCATATATCATTGTATAAGAACATATTCAAATAAATAACAAATGCAATCAATGCAATCAGTGAAAAAACAGGATTGTATAAAATATATACTAAAAAATAAAATAATGCTCTCTAGATATTATTTAACATATATCATATATGTTTAATTCATTTTTCTAATTTCTTCTAATTCAACAAATTATAAACTATTGATTTTTTTAAATATCAATTTAAAGCGCTATGTCTCTCTAGGGACACTTGCGCTGTCATACATGTATGCCTTCACATTGTCTAAACATATATATACAATGATTTTAGTCCGTGAATAAAATAGTCATATGATGTTAACAATGAGAAAGAGAGATAAAAAACGATAAAAAAGAACTGTGTACAAAAGAAAGTGTTGATGTTATGAATTGATGTTATGAATCACATTCCTCTTATTAGTGAATATTTTGATTTATAAATTGTCAATACTGAATATTTTGATCGAAATATTCTGAAAATTCAACTCTTCCTTATTTAAATACGAAACGCTGTTCACGTTTATACTCTGCTAGATTTTTTATATTACCATCAATAACCCAATTCAAATATGAAATAAATTTATGATTATTTAAATGTCCAATAATTAAGCTGGATGACTGAAATATTTTTATCGGCATTCTAATAAATAGTCAAATAGGCTTCCTGAATGAAACTGAGGAATAAAATTCATTTTTTCAAACTATCTTTAACTAAATATGAAGACAATAATATAGCAATATTTTACATGAAAAAATATATTCTGATAATATGGAGACTATTTGATGATCCTATCATCAGTTCTGATCTATTCGCCTTTTGGGATTTTCATCACGTAAACCTATTTACAGAGTGAGGAAACTGATAATAATATTTATTATATACTTTCATTACAATTTCTAGTCAAATTTTCAATATGGAATACCCACCTCCATCCCCTATATATAAGACCATATATCCAGATTGTAAATACAACAAACCTACTATGTTCAGCAATATATGTCTATATTTTCTAACTGGATAATTACATCTGTAAATGTAATTTTGACGATTACTCAATCGTACCAGAGGCTGAAGCCCACTATGAGAATACATTACAATTTTCAAGGATATTTTCTTGATAGAAAATCTATATTTGATAACCCTTTGATCAAAATGCATATATTCGATCAAAAAACTTGAAAACTATTTATATTCATTTAAATTGATATATTTCTTCATATTAACAATAATATCCATATTTCTTTGTCAATTTAATTTATTGAAGATAAATGTTATATTTCAAGATTGATTTATAAAAAAACTTACTTCCAGCATATAGGATTGTGCTGGAATATTTATTGAATTATCTGAAATACCCTCCTCCACCCCCTATATTATAGTGCCAAATATCCAGCAATATATTTGATCTTCATGCTGGATAATTTATTCAGTAATAGAAATTTAGACGATTATTTCATCGTAGGAATCTTTATATCATTTTTTTATAATACATTCCAATATATGAAGCTGTTATATACTTGTCTTATGATCTTTATGAAGCTGTGTAAATTGAAAGGACTCAACTATTCAATTTAAAAGCTAGAATTTTATTTTGGGTTTGCATTAATGCATTGCATCTATATTGAAAAGAAACCATCAAAATAATATCTGAATAGGTTGTCTATTTTGTTAGATGAGGATTGCAAACAAAATGCATGTAATAACATCAACTAATTTGAATATTTTGAACTGATATGGATATTTAAAATAGTGACCTTCTCTCTCTCTTCAATATTTTCCCACCAAGACAATTCCTTTCATGAAATGTTCGATTCAAAATTTGCAACGTGTCCTTTTTTATCGATAATTCATCAAATTCAATTTCAAAAAGTAAATATGACATTGTTCATCTGATATAGTATAGGATTGAGCCGAAATATTTATCAAATGATCTGAAATACCCTCCTCCACCCCCTATACTATAGGGCCAAATATTCAGCTATATATTATTATATCTTCATGCTGGATATTTACCTCTGTAATAGGAATTTTGACGATCATTTAATCGTGATAGATGTTCATCATTTTCTTCTAATACATTCCAATGAACTAAGCTGTTTATACTAGTATTATTCTGTTTATGAAGCTGTGCAAATTATAAGGACTGAATATTTAATGTAGAAGTTAGAATTTATTTTGGGTTTGCATTAATGAAATGTTACTATATTGTTAAGAAGCCATTAAAATAATAACTGAATAGATTGTCTATTTTGTCAGATGAGGATTGCAAATAAAATTTCATGTAATAACATCAATAAGATTAACAATGTTTACCTGAAATCGATATTTAAAATTCTGACCTTCCCTCTCTCCAATATTTTCCCATCAATTCGTTTTATTTGTTAGTGAATTGATGCAACAGATCATATCAACTCGCGTTTTTAAATGTTCGATTCAATAATTACAACGCACCTTTTTTATTAATAATTTTGTTAGAATTCAATTTCACAAAGTAACTATAACTTTGTTTATCTGATATGAACTCTTCATATTCACATTCTATAATGAAGATGCGGCTTTAATATAGAAGTAACCATCTTTTTGTTGGATCGAAAATTTCTGATTATGTATATTCCTATGTTAATTAATTTTTCTTTTTCATAAATTTTGGTCTAATTCTATTTTTATAATATTATTGACGCTCCTTAACTAATATAGACTTTGCATCTATCTCTTAACAAGGACCTGAATAAAAAGGAAACCCTTGTGGTTAGTAAAAATTCCAATATTTAGATTGGGCATTAGAATACTGATCCCAACAATCTATTTTTTTGATGAAAATTTTAATAACTTTTCTATACTATTACAGATGTAATATATGAATATCTTCATGTATTCAGAAATTTTAAGAGTGTTCGTTTCTTTTTAACGTATAATATTGTCAAACTATACGTTATGAAAATGAAAGGAAATTAAAAAAAAAATTGGTTACATTCATTCAATTTGATATATTTTTCATATTAACAATAATTTTCTAGATGCTATTTGTCAATTTAGTATATTAATGGAATATGTTATGCTTTTTGATTGATTCATAACAAAACTGATTTGTATAGTATAGGATTGAGATGAAATATTTATTAAATGATCTGAAAAACCCTCCTCCACCCCCTATACTATAGGGCCAAATATCCAGCTATATATTTTATCTTCACGCTGGATATTTACTTCTGTATGAAGAATTTTGACGATTATTTCATCGTAGCTGGTTTTTATATATGTTTTGATATTCCATTCCAATATATGAAGCTGTTTTATTGATTTATAAAATATATTTTATTTAGTTCATTTCATTCAAAAAAATGTCGTTAAAGGTTATTCCTCAATTCGAGAATGTTGCTGTAATAATATAATGTTCTTTCTTTCATCTTACCTAAATTATTTTGTTGAATTTAAATTCTGCTAAAGATAGTTCTCTTTTTACCAATTTGAAAAGATAAATAGATATGGCCAAAATTCAGTTTGAATTTTTATCAAGTCTATAAGTTTGTAATGTTTGTCAAGATTCAGAAAAAGTTTTATTATGATATCTATTACTGATTTAGATTTTAACCTTTTCTTTAATCGTTATTTCCCTATAATTTAGCCTATTTTATTCACTTATCTTCACATTAGAAGATGTCTATAATTATAGCTCATCAATTCAGCTCACTTAATTGAATTTGGAAATATTCCGTGACATTTTTATAGTAGATTAATTTTAATTACTCTCAAGGTTTCATCCTTTCTGGTTTTGAAGTACATTTTTTTAATATTATATTATTTCATTAATTATGTAATATCGGAAACATGTTAGATCTATTTAACGGGTTTGGATCATTGAACAACTCAAAAAATAATAATTTTATAGTTACTGTCCTAATTTCATAAATATAATTTTTGAGAAGCATTCGCATCATTAAGGAGAGGTTATTACTATCAAATATAATACAAAAATTCAAATTTATGGATTTAACAGTCATATACCTAGAAAGATGTATCCAGGCTATCTTATCAGGATATTTGGGTAAAATTATTGCATAAAAGTGCATACTTCAAATAATTTTCTTTAGCCATATATAGGCCTTTTTTTATAATATAATTCGTTCAATCATTAAACCATGAATATATATAAGAACAAATAATAAAAGTTTCACGAATATCATCATTCAAAAAGATAATCCATTCTGGTTTGTAGGAGTATACGAAATATATGTGGGCTTGGTTATGAAATAGTCCTGACAGGGCCATATTTACATCCCTTTATTTATAGTTACATATTCATTCCGGTCTACAGAATTTGACATATTGCGATATGGTTCTTGACGCTGTCTCTAAAATTTGTTCATAAAACGATTCCATATGCTAATGAATGTGAAAGTAAGAATAATTATCCATAATTAATAATTTGATTTTATAATTGTCGGAGAGATGGATTTAAAAAATCAATATTTGAAATCTAATAACGTAAATTAAAATGATAATAACAGGTTGAGTAATTATATAATTTGAGTTGGGTATATATGCTTCAAATTCTTTCCAAATCGTTATTCAACTCTTATTTTTATATCTGCCTCCACATTTTGGCATGTATCAATTTTCAAAATATTATCGTGGTATTGAATCTATCTTAAATTACCAGGCCTGAATATTAAATTTACATTATGGTTAGCAAAGCTCCAATGTTGAGTCCTTGAAATGTCTGGTCTCATATTATAGGTCCTATGTAGATTTGGAATCCCAAAATAATACTGCTATTAAAAATTTACTTATATTAATAGTTGAACAATTTAATCATTTTTATTTCTAACAATTATCCTATTTCCAAATTTATAACTTCTATATTCCATCACTCTATATTTGAAATGTATGAAAATAAATTCAACATTTGAATTTGTCTTAATAAAATACGTTTATAGTAAGATGGATATAATCATTACCACCGATTAAGGTACAACTGTCTAGTTTGAATATAAATCAAATCTACTGTTCATACATATTTTTCGACATTCACGCAGGAATTTTCACTGATGAAAAGATCAGTCTAACAATTACAATATTCTGAAAGTTTTTAGGATTTTCAAAATATAAACCCTGATTCATACATTGATTAAATTAACCAAGCTCTATTATATTAATAATCCAATGCATAATAAATTCATTTAATTAATCAATACATCTGAAAACTGAATTTATATAGGTAAGAAAAAATACGATTTAGGTAATCTGTAATTTCTATTGAAAACAATTTAAGCAGGTATAATAACCTAGAAGCTATTCTCGAATAAAAAATTGCCCAATTAGGAAATACCTCAGTCCAAATTATCTGAAATATTCTGGTCTAAACATGATCTATTTCTTCTATAAATGTTTTTGAACAAATGGTATTTAATTCTATGATGTAAACATACTCTTTCATGTGATATGTTTGACAGGTATCGATTTTTATTTGTTTAATATAAAATGTATTGTTTTAATATATTTTATGTGTTATGAAGGATCATTTTATTCAATTTATCTTCCCAAAAATTTTATTTTACATATCACCTATCAGAAAATAAGATTTTCACCATTATTTCAATATCTCACTATCTTACTACTTATATACAATAGCCGAAATCTGTTTTGAATTTGTGTAAAAATTATATAATACATTAATATTATTCAATAGTGCTGTTGTGGGTTTCTATGATTGCTTTTCCCAACAAATTTCAACCTTTTCTGTTATAGTTTTGATATATGATATCAATCCTTTCCTAAATAATTTATAAAATATAACTATTCGTTGCACCTGAAGAATTTTATTCAGGACTAATTATCTAAAATATATCTGAAGCAAATATTCCTTTAAAATGGTTGCAATAAATTAATTTAATGGCATCTAGATAATCATGGTGTCCATTGTTGAGGCAGTCTATTCAACTATTTATTAACCATAATCCTGTTATTCTTTCTTTAAAAAGAGATTTAATTTGCTAGGAATCACCCAGTGAGAGAATTTATAAATATGTATCGAACCTTTTATTAGATAGAAAGCGGCAACGATATGACTGTATTATTAGTAATAATACAGTCATATAATTTAAATATATATATATAAGTCTAATAATTTATTAGACATATTTTTAAAAAATCCATTTGGTTTTCCGTGTAGTCTCATATTTCCGATTTATTGAATAGCTGCATCAATATAAAGAATAAACCCTTTATAAAAAGCAGTTAACGTTCCAAATATTTGACCAAGAAATAAATATTTTGTATTCAACATGTTTAAGTTCAGGAATTTGTATTAAGGCTAGCCATTCAGAATTTTGATATAGAAAACTTAGTCATTTCCTCCAGATTCCTCTAACCCTCACAATTTCCTTTATGTTCGCTACCCTTATATTTCGCTGCATTATCTTCCAACGTCTTGAGACATTCACTCTCTGAGATTTTTCTCTTTAAAATATTTTATATTCAATTGATTGTGGTAAAAGGAATTTTTACGGCATTATTAATTTTCATTTCAAAAGCAGCCTTTTTTCTTATTGAAAATTTAAAATTGTTTCCCTCTGCGAATTTATTTTATGAAGTTGCCCATATGACACTCTACCAACATCTTTTATAATGTTGAACTCAGCTTAAATATCGAAGTAACCTTCTTTATGTAAGATCGAGAATTTATAGCTATGTAATTTCACATGTTGCTTCATTTACTTTAATATTGATTCTTGTATAATCTCATTTGTGTTACATTATATTTCAAAATGAATATGAATTTATTGACCTAAATTA
>CP092869.1:65270093-65415398 GCA_030710605.1 Cordylochernes scorpioides
TTGAAGAGACTATTTATAAATAAATACGTTTCATATCGCCCTTTTTAAATATTTGTTAACGTTGTGTTGAAGAACTAATCCAATAGTTTATGTGTTTGAAAAATATAGTTACATCAACCAAGAATTTATGTATAATTCAATAAAGACAAAATGTTCTGAATATGCTACAATTGCATGAAGAAATGATTGAAAAAATATATTTTTTACTATTCTAATTATTTTCCATACAAATCATCGGACATTATTGAGCCAGTTTTCATACATATAAACACAAACCTATAGGATATTTAGAAACTAATTTAGACGTGTAAGATTTTTTTTTTGAAATTAAGCAATTTATATTGCCCTTACTGCAAAGGTAAAAAAATAGTAAGGGCAGTAGAAATTGTTTGATTTCAAAAGGAGTTTCTAATTTTCATAACAGATGGCGCGCTAGTGCATTTAATACAAACCTACATATAAATAGATATTAAAAGGGCATATATATTGTAATAAGAAAGGATTTTAATGTTTAATACTTTTTAAAATTCACTTTTAAAAGAAAAGTCGACGACATATATGAATACCATCCCTACGCAAACTTTATGATCTATATGTCTACAAGATGATATCTCGTCGTTCTCAGGTTGATATTATAGAAGAATTTTTCAAGTTTTAATTAATTTTTTAATCTCAAATTGCAACATTTCACTCCAAACTATATTGAAAATATTTTGTTTTTCACGTTTTCCCATGTGCCTACCTACACTTAGAAGGTCGCGACAGGAATTATTCTGGCAACATCTGTTAGCTCCACATGGCTCATTGTTGAGGAATTCTTGCTGAAACATACCAAATATTATAACACAATGGTTCACATTGGTTAAATTTATATTTCTGGTTGTGTATAATTATAGTTTGTATACAAAGATTCCATTCAATGTTCCATTTATACTTCTACTTTATTTTATATTTATTGCTCAAGTTCTTGTCATTGGTTTATATAAATTCTACAAGACCACAGTCACCATTCGGAGAAGATTAATAGAATTGCCGAATGTTGTGGAACATTTGGATGAGGAAAGCGAAGCCTAAAACGCGGCTGATTCCACACTCGCCTTTTCAGTGATACGCTAACCATTTACGGTGGAATCTGTGGTCACTGGACATGCATCGGACATGGAGGCTGTTGGGCTCTGCGCTGCCTGGAGTATAGGAGTTCCATCTTTGCTTCCTTCCTGTGATGAACCTGTATAAGAATGGTGGTCTTAATAAATCTGTATATGTGTTAAAAAGAGAGAGAGGAATTATTTCAAGTTAAATATCTTTAACAATCATGCAATAACTTAATAAATTGTAGAAAGTAGTCTCCATAAATACCACAAACCTGAAGTATATTTGATTATTAATATTATTGAATTTTACATGTTAAAATGTCTTGATAATTATATATCATAATTGAAACATTGGGCAGAATTAATTGAACACACACATATTAACACACAGCTTTATTAAGAAAACCGGTCTTATTCAGATTCACCACAGGAAGTAAGCATTGACGGAAATCCTATAGTCCAGGCAGCGCAGAGCCCAAGAGCCTCCAGATCCGACGCAAAAGGTTTGAAAGAAATGTTAATGAAAAGTTAACAAGTGAAATAAATTAGTTGATATGATGTAAATAACTTTAAACTATATCTCACACACATAAATCTCATTCAATAAAAATAAAAGCAACTCCTATTTTATCAATTTGACTTGAAGAATTGAGGTATCTATACCTATTAATTCCCATTTTTTCTACAGATCAAAAGACGGTAACGGCATAAACTGCAACAGAACAAAATTAGAAAAATTAATCATTCCTCCAGAAAAAAGTGTATTTTCAGAACATTTTTATTCTCTAGCTTTCGGTCACGGAAGCCCTTCTACAGGAGAAAACTTGGTATAATAATTCGCCAATAAAACACGAGTTAAATATAATTTGATACTATTTTACATAAATTAATGAAATTCTGTAGATATAAAAAAATGAATTGTTTAAAATGAAAATTCTCCTGCATACCTTCTTTCAGACTCTTTATAAGAAAGAGCCTTTTGTAAAAACTATTCATCTTGAAATCCTCAAACTGTCTGATTGTAAAATTAGGTAGAGAAAGAATTAAGTTCAAATATTAAATGAAACTACCTACCCAATCTATATTTTGACCGGACATTCAACTAGACACTTTCCTGCATTGATGATCCCATCAGCAGTAGACATATCAATGGATTCAATATAACGGCTTGGATCTTGAAATAACAAACCATATTTTCTCTTTCTGTCATTTTATATGTATCTGCACAGCTGGATGTTATAGTAATAAATGGCGCACATGTGACAGGTGTCTATAATGAACTGCTTACACAAAACTAATTATTTAGTTGACCTAGAAATTGCAATCTTCGTCAAGGTGTGGAAATTTCTTCATTAAATAAAATACCACTGCTAATATATAGGAAAATAAACAAATCAATTTTAGATATTGCGTTGCATACATTCCTGGCTTTTCTATTCTTCATAAGAGAAAAATTTCTATCTGTGACATTATTCAAATATCTAGTTTCTGTCTTTTATTTAGTTTTTTACTACCTTTATTGCAATATATACATAGATATACTCACTCATGGTCAAAACATAAGAAAACTGTGTACCATGACATGTATATCGAGACTAGTACAAAAACATTGAAAGGTATTTGATATACAACTACATTTATTGAAGGCACACGAGATAGCCAAGTATGAACAATATTTCTGTATTATTGTCTATATTGCATATCATGTTTATAATATATGTTGAGCTGTATGTTATATAATAAGGAATCACATAGAGAAAGTGTACCCTATAGAAGGATATTTTTAAAATAAAAATAATGGGTAAAGTATGAAGGATAAGGTTAGTAAGATTTAAGCCTTTTTCAACCATGTTATCTAGCCTTCATACATTAGTTAAGAAAAAGGAATCTCCTTATCGTGCAACTGAAAGTTGCTATGGCTTGCGCCATCAATCGGAATAAATACGAGGTGTGTTCAAAAGGTATCGCGAATTTTGAATTTTCGCGGGTTACGTATATTCGAATTTCGATCTTTTTGTGGCGTTATGTTGGTACTCATGTCTATCACTTATGCCGACAAGCTCGGCCATTTTGAATGTTCACTTAATTGTTGACAGCTGCTTTGCTTGCAGGTGTTTTGGATCGTCTTCGATTTTTACCTATTGAAAAAATGGATCAAAGAACCTGTATCAGATTTTGTGTGAAAAACGAAATTAAGTGCGCGGATACATTCCGAATGTTGACTGTGGCATACGGAGAAGCTACCTTGGACCGAAGCAACGTTTATCGATGGTACAACATGTTCTCAGAAGGCCAAGAAAATGTGAACGACGAAGAGTGTGCCGGACGCCCGAGCACTTCAACAACAAACGAAAAAATTAATGAAGTGGAGAAAATGATATTGGCCAATCGTCGAATCACCGTTAGAGAAGTTGCTGAGGACCTAAACATATCGATTGGCTCGTGCCATTCGATTTTTATCAATGATTTGGGCATGAGACGGGTCGCCGCGAAATTAGTACCAAAATTGCTCAATTGCGACCAAAAACAGCATCGCATGAACATTGCTTATGAGATGTTGGACTCTGTCCGCGACCACCAAAATTTGCTCCAGAGGGACATACCTGGTGATGAAGCGTGGGTTTATGGTTATGACGTGGAAACCAAAGCTCAATCATCTCAATGAAAGCTGCCGCACGAACCAAGTCCGAAAAAAGCGCGCCAAGTTCGGTCGAATGTGAAAGTTTTGCTGACAGTTTTCTTCGATTGCAGGGGCGTGGTGCATCATGAGTTCTTGCCACAGGGTATAACGGTCAATAAGGAATATTACCTGCAAGTTATGCGCAATTTGCGCGAAGCAATCCGCCAGAAACGCCCGGATTTGTGGAAGAACAAAAATTGGCTTTTGCACCACGATAACGCCCCTACTCACACATCGTTGCTTGTGCGCGACTTTTTGGCCAAAAACAACAAACTAATGAGGCCGCAGCCACCGTATTCCCCAGATCTGGCCCCCTGTGACTTTTTCTTGTTCCCTAAACTGAAGAGGCCCATGAAAGGACGACGTTACGCTACGCTTGACGAGATAAAGACGGCATCGAAGGTAGGAGCTGAAAAAGATTTTTAAAAAATGATTTTTTGAAGTGCTTCGAAGATTAGAAAAACCGTTGGCACAAGTGTATAATATCTCATGGGGATTACTTTGAAGGGGACAAAATAGGTATTCATGAATAAATAAATAATTTTTGAAAAAACACAAAAGTCGCCATTATTTTTTGATTATTAACCATAACCATCCATAATTAACCAAAAACTCATTTTTGATTAATCAAGAAAAGCTAACCACGTACGCGTTTCGGTCTGTTGGCCCTCGTCAGCTTGGTGCAAGCTGTACCTCAACGACCAAAAAAATGGTCATTCAGGCATCCTGAAAAATCATGAAAGGGGTAGTTAAGGCCAGAATTGCGTAAGAACGCGAATGAGTGTGAAAGAAATAGTACGATTGTGATATTGTACTAGGATAAGGTTCATAAATTAAGAAAAAAGGCATCTTCTTAACTACCTTGAATGGCCATTCAATATATGTTTTATTTCTATTATTTTGAATGTTTATATAATATAATGATCGGATATCGCACTGCTGTCAAGATTCAAAAACTGACTTCAATAAATTTAGTTCTAATCAGTTTTGTGGGAAGTGACAAGCAATAGGTTCCTAATAAAAGAAACATTTTTTTTACAATTTCAATTGTCTTGTTTCCAAGTTTTCAAAAAAGTATTCCATACAGGTTTGGAGTGTAGAGAGTAGCATTTAGAAAAAATGAACAAGTTATTCTTCTATCTGAATAATATTTATTGTGAAAAAAAAAGCATTTTCTTATCTTTCAACTGAGAGTTGCTGATAGCTTGCGGAGATGCAAAATATATTTTTTCCTTAATTTATATACCTTATTCCAGTATGATATCACATTTATAATCTTTCTTTTCACAATATTTATTGTATCAAGACATTTATTTATTCCAAGATATTGTTGCAACCGATGTTTCGCAAGTTCCACAAATGACTAAATATGCAATATCTGGCCATGATATTCATAGAAAGTTGGTACACTCTCGTTGATATTCATCAAATATCTTCATAGGTATTACTAAACCCGTTTTGGTAGAATGTTCTGACCTTGTTGTTTAAATAATTACCGACGACACCTTTGGTACCAAGCCATCATAATTTTTGTCGGGAGATTGTTGTGACTCTTTTTTCTGAAACAACACAGAATGTATACATGGCGCGTATAGAATTGAGGCATGCTAATTTAGTTTGAAAGGTTGTAATTGTTTTTCATTTGAAACAACAAACTTCCTATATATAATGTTATACTATGTAAACAAATATATAGATTATTTTAGATTTTTGGCCTCTCAATAAGAACAATATAAAAAGAGAAAATATCTTATGAATAGAATCAGAACCATAATGAGAATATTGTGATAGTATTATCAAAAGATAAACAATTCTTAAAGTAACGAGTTTCTTGTAGGCTTAGCGAGGTAGTTAAATTGGAGATGGTATATCCACTTGGCTAGCTGAAGGTGATTTTTGAGGATTAATTTCCTATAGCTTTCGTTGAGAGAAATCAAATCAAAGGATTAATCATCTATATTAATAAAATGGAAATTTCATAAGTGGACACCACTAAAAAACTTTCGTTACAATGCATCAATTTCGACCAAATTTTCAACATTTATGTAAAACGAGATGGAGCAGGTTTTGCTTAACATCAAAATATATTTCCTAACATTAACATGCGTAACTTCGCTGTTATCGATTAAATACAAAAAAAAATCAACAGAGTTAATTTTATTTATATATAAATACAAAATTAAATTTCAACAGAGTAAATTTCTTTACATACTAGCTAATAATCTCAATCTAAAAAATATTCAATACAAGCAATTTTAAGATAACACCATATGTAAAACAGTCGGCCAAGAAAACAACAACGATATTACATCTTTCTCACATATTCACACACAATCTTGATTAATAATTAAAACTAATCTTTAACATTGTTTATTATAAAACGAAAATTAAAATTATACCGCGAATGTTTCTTTTAAAAATCGAAATTTATTTTCAAAGAGAAATAGTGACATTTCTAACTTTGAGGATGAGGTATGGAAAGGTGAAACATGAAGAGTAATGGAGAACGGAAAAATAAAAAGTGTCCAGGGGCGGGAATCGAACCCACACCCTTCTGCTTACCGGGCAGGTGCCTTGTCCACTCGGCTACCCTGGACGTATTTTTCCGTTCATAACTTATATTTAAAGTAACATTTAAAATACAATATAACTCGGCTGATGATTGTAAAGCGAAAATTAAAATTATACCGCGAATGTTTCTTTTAAAAATCGAAATTTATTTTCAAAGAGAAATAGCGACATTTCTAACTTTGAGGATGAGGTATGGAAAGGTGAAACATGAAGAGTAATGGAGAACGGAAAAATAAAAAGTGTCCAGGGGCGGGAATCGAACCCACACCCTTCTGCTTACCGGGCAGGTGCCTTGTCCACTCGGCTACCCTGGACGTATTTTTCCGTTCATAACTTATATTTAAAGTAACATTTAAAATACAATATAACTCGGCTGATGATTGTAAAACGAAAATTAAAATTATACCGCGAATGTTTCTTTTAAAAATCGAAATTTATTTTCAAAGAGAAATAGCGACATTTCTAACTTTGAGGATGAGGTATGGAAAGGTGAAACATGAAGAGTAATGGAGAACGGAAAAATAAAAAGTGTCCAGGGGCGGGAATCGAACCCACACCCTTCTGCTTACCGGGCAGGTGCCTTGTCCACTCGGCTACCCTGGACGTATTTTTCCGTTCATAACTTATATTTAAAGTAACATTTAAAATACAATATAACTCGGCTGATGATTGTAAAACGAAAATTAAAATTATACCGCGAATGTTTCTTTTAAAAATCGAAATTTATTTTCAAAGAGAAATAGCGACATTTCTAACTTTGAGGATGAGGTATGGAAAGGTGAAACATGAAGAGTAATGGAGAACGGAAAAATAAAAAGTGTCCAGGGGCGGGAATCGAACCCACACCCTTCTGCTTACCGGGCAGGTGCCTTGTCCACTCGGCTACCCTGGACGTATTTTTCCGTTCATAACTTATATTTAAAGTAACATTTAAAATACAATATAACTCGGCTGATGATTGTAAAACGAAAATTAAAATTATACCGCGAATGTTTCTTTTAAAAATCGAAATTTATTTTCAAAGAGAAATAGCGACATTTCTAACTTTGAGGATGAGGTATGGAAAGGTGAAACATGAAGAGTAATGGAGAACGGAAAAATAAAAAGTGTCCAGGGGCGGGAATCGAACCCACACCCTTCTGCTTACCGGGCAGGTGCCTTGTCCACTCGGCTACCCTGGACGTATTTTTCCGTTCATAACTTATATTTAAAGTAACATTTAAAATACAATATAACTCGGCTGATGATTGTAAAACGAAAATTAAAATTATACCGCGAATGTTTCTTTTAAAAATCGAAATTTATTTTCAAAGAGAAATAGCGACATTTCTAACTTTGAGGATGAGGTATGGAAAGGTGAAACATGAAGAGTAATGGAGAACGGAAAAATAAAAAGTGTCCAGGGGCGGGAATCGAACCCACACCCTTCTGCTTACCGGGCAGGTGCCTTGTCCACTCGGCTACCCTGGACGTATTTTTCCGTTCATAACTTATATTTAAAGTAACATTTAAAATACAATATAACTCGGCTGATGATTGTAAAACGAAAATTAAAATTATACCGCGAATGTTTCTTTTAAAAATCGAAATTTATTTTCAAAGAGAAATAGCGACATTTCTAACTTTGAGGATGAGGTATGGAAAGGTGAAACATGAAGAGTAATGGAGAACGGAAAATAAAAAGTGTCCAGGGGCGGGAATCGAACCCACACCCTTCTGCTTACCGGGCAGGTGCCTTGTCCACTCGGCTACCCTGGACGTATTTTTCCGTTCATAACTTATATTTAAAGTAACATTTAAAATACAATATAACTCGGCTGATGATTGTAAAACGAAAATTAAAATTATACCGCGAATGTTTCTTTTAAAGCTATTTCTCTTTGAAAATAAATTTCGATTTTTAAAAAAACATTCGCGGTATAATTTTAATTTTCGTTTTACAATCATCAGCCGAGTTATATTGTATTTTAAATGTTACTTTAAATATAAGTTATGAACGGAAAAATACGTCCAGGGTAGCCGAGTGGACAAGGCACCTGCCCGGTAAGCAGAAGGGTGTGGGTTCGATTCCCGCCCCTGGACACTTTTTATTTTTCCGTTCTCCATTACTCTTCATGTTTCACCTTTCCATACCTCATCCTCAAAGTTAGAAATGTCGCTATTTCTCTTTGAAAATAAATTTCGATTTTTAAAAGAAACATTCGCGGTATAATTTTAATTTTCGTTTTACAAT
The DNA here is from genome assembly GCA_030710605.1 of Cordylochernes scorpioides. Classification (NCBI taxonomy): domain Eukaryota; kingdom Metazoa; phylum Arthropoda; class Arachnida; order Pseudoscorpiones; family Chernetidae; genus Cordylochernes; species Cordylochernes scorpioides. Next base: position 65,278,672 of record CP092869.1, read on the forward strand.
CATCAGCCGAGTTATATTGTATTTTAAATGTTACTTTAAATATAAGTTATGAACGGAAAAATACGTCCAGGGTAGCCGAGTGGACAAGGCACCTGCCCGGTAAGCAGAAGGGTGTGGGTTCGATTCCCACCCCTGGACACTTTTTATTTTTCCGTTCTCCATTACTCTTCATGTTTCACCTTTCCATACCTCATCCTCAAAGTTAGAAATGTCGCTATTTCTCTTTGAAAATAAATTTCGATTTTTAAAAGAAACATTCGCGGTATAATTTTAATTTTCGTTTTACAATCATCAGCCGAGTTATATTGTATTTTAAATGTTACTTTAAATATAAGTTATGAACGGAAAAATACGTCCAGGGTAGCCGAGTGGACAAGGCACCTGCCCGGTAAGCAGAAGGGTGTGGGTTCGATTCCCGCCCCTGGACACTTTTTATTTTTCCGTTCTCCATTACTCTTCATGTTTCACCTTTCCATACCTCATCCTCAAAGTTAGAAATGTCGCTATTTCTCTTTGAAAATAAATTTCGATTTTTAAAAGAAACATTCGCGGTATAATTTTAATTTTCGTTTTACAATCATCAGCCGAGTTATATTGTATTTTAAATGTTACTTTAAATATAAGTTATGAACGGAAAAATACGTCCAGGGTAGCCGAGTGGACAAGGCACCTGCCCGGTAAGCAGAAGGGTGTGGGTTCGATTCCCGCCCCTGGACACTTTTTATTTTTCCGTTCTCCATTACTCTTCATGTTTCACCTTTCCATACCTCATCCTCAAAGTTAGAAATGTCGCTATTTCTCTTTGAAAATAAATTTCGATTTTTAAAAGAAACATTCGCGGTATAATTTTAATTTTCGTTTTACAATCATCAGCCGAGTTATATTGTATTTTAAATGTTACTTTAAATATAAGTTATGAACGGAAAAATACGTCCAGGGTAGCCGAGTGGACAAGGCACCTGCCCGGTAAGCAGAAGGGTGTGGGTTCGATTCCCGCCCCTGGACACTTTTTATTTTTCCGTTCTCCATTACTCTTCATGTTTCACCTTTCCATACCTCATCCTCAAAGTTAGAAATGTCGCTATTTCTCTTTGAAAATAAATTTCGATTTTTAAAAGAAAAATTCGCGGTATAATTTTAATTTTCGTTTTACAATCATCAGCCGAGTTATATTGTATTTTAAATGTTACTTTAAATATAAGTTATGAACGGAAAAATACGTCCAGGGTAGCCGAGTGGACAAGGCACCTGCCCGGTAAGCAGAAGGGTGTGGGTTCGATTCCCGCCCCTGGACACTTTTTATTTTTCCGTTCTCCATTACTCTTCATGTTTCACCTTTCCATACCTCATCCTCAAAGTTAGAAATGTCGCTATTTCTCTTTGAAAATAAATTTCGATTTTTAAAAGAAACATTCGCGGTATAATTTTAATTTTCGTTTTACAATCATCAGCCGAGTTATATTGTATTTTAAATGTTACTTTAAATATAAGTTATGAACGGAAAAATACGTCCAGGGTAGCCGAGTGGACAAGGCACCTGCCTGGTAAGCAGAAGGGTGTGGGTTCGATTCCCGCCCCTGGACACTTTTTATTTTTCCGTTCTCCATTACTCTTCATGTTTCACCTTTCCATACCTCATCCTCAAAGTTAGAAATGTCGCTATTTCTCTTTGAAAATAAATTTCGATTTTTAAAAGAAACATTCGCGGTATAATTTTAATTTTCGTTTTACAATCATCAGCCGAGTTATATTGTTTATTATACTTCAACTTTTATTTCTACATTTGTTTTTAAATACCCAATTGTTTTATCATGTTTCTAATTTCGCCTAACAAATATACAAATTTATAGTGACCAACATATGCAAATTTTATCTTTGTTTTTATTTAACTTGATATCGTAAACATAACATCCATTGTAAGCATTTTTCTGTTCACCTTCCGTGGTTTCTCTTTTCTCTGATAGTTTTTAGGTGTAGTATATTTTCTTATTACTAGACTACAAACATTCCCTCGAGAAAAACCTGGGCGAAGCCGGGTACATCCGCTAGTATATCATAATTTGTTTTTCTTCTCATAATACTCTCAGAATGATTATTCAACTTATCATATGAATCTTCAAATTTATAATTAGGCCAGGCAGCCTCTATTTTTACGATTATCATATAATGTGATCGTTATATTTATACAAAGGATTATTAATTGTAGGTTAATGGTGTTTGAAATTTCTACAGGGGTAAATATGTAACAGCGAAAGAATAGATTGAAGATAGAGGTTGACTAGACGGCATTCACTATTCTTGAAGTAAGATACACATAAAATTGAGTTCAAATTGAATATATATTTTTATATTAATAATAAAATCAGAAAATTCCTGTATGTGAATAAAATTAACATCATAATAATGATTTTCTGAAAGTATTATCAGAAGAAAAACAAATTGCAAAATGAAGATAATTGTATGTTTCGCAACTCACAACCGAAAGTGTCTCTTACTACAACAACAGCAGAATGGGTAAGTTATATTAGAATAATTTGTTACAGCGAAGAAACAAGATATAAAGTGAATAGAAGTGTTTATTTTGCTAAATCTACTGTGAATTCTGTGCTAGTGCTGGCTGGTTTCCTTTTTCCTGTTAGGCGGCTTGGATGGTCGTTGCAGCGGTTGTAGTGGTGGGTGTCGCTTTACATTCACGATAGAAGAAATTTCCCTGCACAGAAACATTTTATATATGTATACATGCTAACAAACAAAGCCAACACGTAGTAATATTTCAAATATATATTAGTTCTAGCTATATAATCAACATATATGTATAAATTACAATAAATGACCTAGTTAATTTAAAAAGGCACTTATTTACTTTTTAAAAAATTCTAAATAGTTGAAAGATAGGGTATATTTGTAAGTAAATCACCAAGTATTTTATACTAAGCAATGAATAAATTTCTCAATAAATATGATATCACCAAAGGAATATATATATGTAATAAGGTGAAGCTCTGGTAGCTCTTGTAGAATCCTGTCGACTCTCGCTATAAGCTGTGGTAACCGAGGGTCAAACCTGTAGTAACCGAGAGGGACAGTCAGGGCGTGGAGAGTTTTCCAGTACCTCTCTGTACCTTGTAGGACCTTTAACAGTTCTCACAGAGTACAGGCAGTCGTGGTCGAGGCAGAGTGGAAAGCTTGGGAATGTCCACACACACAAAACGAAGCGACACAGTTGTAGAAGGAAAGTTCCATGAACAGATAAAAGTCGAGCTAAGAGCAAGATGGAGAGATAGGAGAGTTCTTACTGACTACATGGTGAATGAGGTGGACCTTGGAGACAACCGGCGACGCGCTGATGGGGAACCGCCTGACTGTTGCTAAGCCGGGCTTTTTATATAACTCCTTGGACAAAGAAGTATTGCCTTACAGCACGTGTCGATGATACTAGACACTAGCGCCGGTCTGACGGCTTCCAATTTATTTTTAGAAGTTACTTTGTGATTTACTTCTCAATCTTGCTTTAACTCAGCTTTTAATCTATTACATAGTTTTATTTATTCATCCTCAGTTTGTACAAAGTACATTACATATGATGATGCAAGGACACATGTCAATTATGCGTATAATTATTTATAGATGTGTTTCTATATACAACATGACAATCTTGTTATAAGTATTATATAATATAGGGGTTGTTGGTTTACATTACCATATATATATATAGAAACATATATATATATATATATATTTTTAAGATATTATTTTAAGATATTCAACTTATGAAACGAAAATCACGAAATTTCTCCTTGATGGCTTATGAAAGTGCTAAAAAACGAGGAGAAAAAGTTTTCTTTATTAAAATATATGTTACAAGCTTTCGGGCTGCCAAGCCCTTCGACAGGTAAAGAAAAGTTTTTCTCTTCGTTTTTAGCACTTTCATATTCAACTTATTCTGATTGTAACTTTTATAATTATTTTTGCATGCACAAAATTTACCCACCTACTCTGTATTATTAAATTTATTTCAACCGTGATATTATAACACTATGCGGCGCTGAGTTTGTTTATACAAAAATGTAATGCCTTGATAATGGCATTCTGCCAACCGAAATATTGGCAAATAAATCTTTTATTCAATCCAACATATGCCTTTTATTATCTAAAATATATATATATATACATTTTTGTTTTTGAAAATAGAACAATTCATGAATAGATTTTCAATAGAAAAGGCATATATTGGATCAAAATATAATTTATTTTACCAATAGTTTTTTATCCAATATATGCCTTTTTAATGAATATATATATTAACACTAAGCAATAAGGCTCCATCTATACACGTGAAATGAAAGGATCTAAGCACAAATGTTTCTTTTATACACAATAAATATTTCTACAATCCTTACGGCAATGATTATGTTCATATATATATATTGGCAGTACCAGTAATTATGAGTAGGATATCCATTTGAACATACCTACTATTTCCTGGAGGTTTTTTACATTGAACGATGTCTGAAGGAATCGTTAATGAATAAAATTATTTTATAGTCTAAAATTTTAATTAGGTTAAAAAAAAAACAGGTGTGACTACGATATATATTTTTTTACCTTGCATTCCAAACCTTTGGCGCATGGACATCCAAATGGAGTCGAGCAAGGTTCTCCTGGAGCACAGAAAAAAATGTTTTATTTTTTAAATATTTTAATTGATTTGAATCTCCTGGATATTTATTGAAAAAAATTAAAATGTTTCCGGAGATAGTTTATTTTTATTTTAAAACAGTCTCAAGGTTTCGGGGATCTCTGCCTTTCTACATGAGAGCATATACAATGAATAAAACGCCGCTGGAAGCCAAACTTGCCATATCCTGTAGAAGGGCAGAGATACCCGAAACCTTGAGACGGTTTTAAATTAAAATAAATTCATCTTTTGGAATCTTTTTAAAATTGTTTAATATTCAACATTTATTTATTCTGAATTATAAATACGAGGGCCATCCAATAACTAAGATTCCCTAATTTTTAACAAATAAACAACATTATTTACAATTATGCAGTTATTTTATTTTGATTATACAACTCATTGACTAACTTTATACATAATAACCATTTCTGTCCAAACATTTTTGGTACCGTTGTAGCAATATTTTGATACCAAGCCGTGTCCTGTATTCGTAGCCAGTGGTTCGCCTTCGCCTTCACTTCGTCATTATTCGCAAAGTGCTTGCCTCCAAGGTGCAACTTGAGTGCTGGAAAAAGATGGAAGTCGCTTGGGGAAAGTTCCGGAGAATAAGGTGGATGTGTGAAAATTTCCCATTTGAAGTTTTCCAGCAACGTTTGGGTCGTTCGAGCTGCGTGAGGGCGAGCATTGTCATGGACGAGTAACACTTTGCGAGACAAAAGTCCAGGACGTTTCCGTTTTATTGCAGCTCTGAGTTTAGTGAGAACTTCGCAGTACCTCGCAGCGTTAACCGTAGTGTTTGGGGGCAGGTAGTCAACCAATAAAACACTCTTACAGTTCCAAAAGACGATAGCCATAACTTTGCCTGCAGAGATTGTGACCTTCGCCTTTTTTGGTGCATTTTCCTCAGGCCTCTTCCACACCATGCTTTGTCGTTTTGTTTCTGGAGTTGAATGATGCATCCAGTTTTCAACTCCAGTGACAATACGGGAAAACAGTTAATCTCCATCATCTCTTCGATGCATTTCCAGGAAAGCTCGGGCTGCCTCCATCCGTTGTGGTTGTGATTTTTCGATAGCAAAAGCGGAACCCATCTTGCGCAGACTTGCGAAAATTCAAAACATCTGACATGATTGTTCCAATCGAAGAGCGTCCCAATTTCGATTCCAGGAGGCAGTCGAATTATTATTTCGTCAATGGTGACACGGCTATCTGCTTCCACCACATTCCGAACAGCAGCAACGGCTGCATTGTCCGTAGCAGTAACGGGCCTGCCGCTTCGCTCGTCATCATGCACGTTTTGCCGTCCTTCCAAGAACCATGAACTCCATCGGCGAACTATTTGGATGCTCATACATCCTTCACTATACACTGACACTAAATTGCGATGAATATTGACCGCAGTTTCATTTTTCGCCGTGAAAAAACGAATTACAGAACGGAGTTCGCAAGTGGACACGTTAAACAATGGTAGCTCCATGGAAACAGAAGCGCTACGGACTTGCGCGTACGAGTAGTGTGATTTTGAAGGTCACACGCTTCCAACGCATCCTAGTGGCCATTTCTTACACTACTTACTAATTTTTACAACGTTTCGTTCGCAGAAATGAAAAATAGGGAAACTTATTTATTGGATGGCCCTTGTATTTCTAGTAGATGGTTATGGGTAAACTATGTCTACGACGATTCCGATAATTTAATCAAATTGAAAAGGGTAGCTTGATATTTAAATTTGAAATCTATAATGAAAGCTAATTATAATATTAAAGTGAGAAACAAAGTTTACGTTGAACACTTGTAAATGAATATTTGCATATTTTTCACATAATCTTCCTTGACGTCAGCACACTTGGTCCAGCGTTTCTCAAGTAACAGTATTCCCATTCGGAAATGAAAGTCTGGAAGGCTGTTAATATATATACACTGCTCTTACAACTTTTTATTGAACACGAAGCGCTTTCCAGAAACAAATTTCTTCAAGTGGAAGCCTGAGGGTGCCAAATTGGGAGAATAGAGGGATGGCTAAGCAGGTGCGTTGCCCTGTTGAAATGTTTTTTTTTTTTCTTCCTCAGGCCAGGCCTCTTCTTTCGAATTTTGGCATTCTGTTGGTCAGGAAGGCTATATTAACATTCACCTGTAATATTTATTCTTTTTCCAAGATAAATAATCAACATGATCATTTTGGCATTCCAAAACACATTGGCCCACCTTTCTGGCATATGCGATCGATTTCGCTTTCTTTGTCGCTGAGCCTTCGGCTTCCACCCATTGCCTCGATGGCTGTTTTGTTTCTGGGATGTGGTTGTGGATCTATGTCTCAATCCTGGTGAAAAATTGCCGCAAAAAATGTGTCGGATCCCTCTTGATTAGGTTCAAACATTTCGGCATGAATGCCGGCATATTTGCTCTTGATCTGCATTCAGCAAATGCGGCATTCACCTAACGAGCTTAGCTTTCGTATCCCTTATTCTTCTTGCAAGATGTTTCGTACACTTTCTTCCGATATCTTTACAATTTCAGCTAACTAACAGAATTCAATTTGCCTATCGTCTAACACGATATTGTGCTTACTCTCGATTGTTTTCGGTAAGGGTTGCATTTTGGCCTACCTTTCGTGAGTTATCTTAGAGCGACGTGCGACCACGTTTGAATTCATCTATTCACTTTTTAACGGCTGGAATTTAGGAAAAGAGTGTTCTTGTAAACATTTTTTGACTACGGATGTATTTCTTTAGGAGTTAATCCATACGAAACGAAGAGCTTAATACCTACACAATATTCATGTTTATGCATATGTTTTGCGCTCACAACATGCATCATTATGCCCCTACACACTCTATTGTGTATTACGAATAGATAGCGATATTGTCGCGATGTAAAATAATTGAATAAGCTTCCAAATTACTTTAAATATTTATTCAGTTAGTTATATAGAATATTTTGAATATAAAATAAGAGTTACTACTTATGTATGTACATGAGCCAAATCGACCCCAGCAATTACAGAAAGAGGGGAGAACTGAGTTTTTTCCCCTTCCACGTGGCGCCACTGTTTCCCCCGACCGGTCCTACCAATCAAGTAAGAGAGAGTATCAGGAAATTCTGTCCTCCTGACAATATGTATAATGTATAGATATGTACTTACCCAGGCCTAGCGGATCGCGACACAAGAGATTCTGACAACATTTTCCCTCTCCACACACTTCGTTAAAAAGACAAAGTTGCTGAAACACATTAAATAGATTAACACAAAACCTTTAAGAAACAAACAATATTTTCAGGATGTAAATATACTTGAAAAGAAATGATGAATATTAATTGACTAATTATACACACTCTCTCTCTCTCTTTCATGGGCAAAACTCTAGTAATTTTTACCTTTCAACATTGATATCGGAATACAGGCAATAACTATTATTCAATAACTCTATATACAGTCAAAACATTATTTAATACACAGTGACCTTTATTGAAGACACACGAGATAAGCAAGTTTGAACAAAATCTCCTCAGTTTCTTTTATAACTACAGACAACTGGCCACATCAAAGAATTTAAGTTTTGTCCAAGAATGTATTTTTGTCCTGTTATTTGAGATACATCTTGTTATATTTTCTAAAGAACTAAAATGTAATCGGATTATTCAAAATTCATATTCCTGTATTGTTTCCCATTAGAATTTTAAAGACAAACATGTTTTCTTCTAAAAGAATGACATCTTAGGTGCGCAATTTATATATCAATAGTAACATCGGAATAAAAGTTTTAAATCTGTAAATTTGCCAGAACAATAAATTAGAAAACCTATAAATCAAAGTTTCAGGATTCTACTTTATCGATGAATAACTTAATTTTTGGCAAACATTTTCAGAAGGAAAGTTATAAAATATTTTAAAACTTTTTAAAACTCATAGAAGCAAAAAAATATGTTTCGTATAAAATATATTTTTATTTTTATTTAATTTTTATATAATTTTTTATTTTTATTTAATTTTTCTAATGATAAATGATATTTTGATCCAATATATGCCTTTTAAATGAACTACTTATTTATGGATTGCTCTATTTTCAAAAAAAAAATATATATGGTATTTTAAAGAAATTCAGTAACAGGTATGTTCACACATACAGCATCTTTATGTTTATTCATATTTTGAATATATTTAATTTTCTAAAAGTTTCTTCTGAAAAGCTAAATATATTAGCAAAAAAAGACAAATTTGTTCCAAAAAGGTCTGAATAATTCCCTCCCAATATTTAAAAATAATAATTGAAAAACCTTTCTCTTCCTACACCTAGACTTTGAACAAAAATAATGAAAACTTTGAACGTCTTAATTTAAAATGCTTATAAAATCTATCTGAAGAAAACTTTGAAAAGAGATAGATACTAAAATTAACCAAGAAATAAGAAAATAATTTGAAATAATTCCACTGTACTTAATACAAATATTTTCTTTCAGAATGTAATTACAAATGTGCAGCCCTGTTGGAAAATTTAAAAATATTTTAGTTTTCATCTTGCCTTCTCTTCTAGAGATAAAAGAGGATAAAAAAAAAACACAACGCTCTAGAAACAAAGATGATTGTGTAAATTATAAATAAATTTTGAAGCCATTCTTCATAGAGCTAATTCAACTCACAAGGAAAAAATAAATATGGAAAATTAAATTGTAAGAACTTCAACCTATCTGACAGTAAATTGTATGACTGATTGATATTAGAAAAATTGATAGAGGGGTAGGTGGAAGAATGGTCTAAACCGTTGGTTTTCGAACGCTACGACCCGGGATCGAATCCCGCATTGGGCACTTTTTTTCTGATTTAAAAAAATACTCCAAAGGCCTCCGATTCTTCAAAAGTCTAATCCCACCAGCGAGTGCAAGTGATCAAACGGGGCTCTGGAACATTTATAAGTGCAAAGTCGAACTGCTTTTCACATGTGTAGACATATGGTGCACTTACAGTAAAATCAGTTGATAACTTCTACCCACAATGATTATCATGGCCTGGAACATGTGTACTAGTGATAAGCAAAAAAAAAAAAGAATAATTGATATTTTAACTAAGTGTGATATTGATATTTTAACTGACCTCTCTCTATATTTCAAGAAGGGAAAGTCTCTCACCTGCATTGATGGTCCCACCATCAGCAGCAGAGTGAAGAAAGGAATCAATATGGCGGCTTGCATCTTGATTATTGTGGACATATGCTTCTTCTGTTATATTTTATACCTATCCTCACAGCTGTATCATCGAGTAATATATAGCGCACATGTTTCTTGCAAGATTTATAGATAGCGGTCTATAAAGAATTGTTTATAACCTAATTTTATGTGCCTCACCAACTGTGGTTGACGTAGAAATGTAGAAATTGCCTCCTTGAATTATATATCACTGCTGACGTATAATGAAGTGATCTAATAAAATATTACATTTCTGATAGTACAGCTGAACAATATTGACGCATTCCATTTATTTTTCAGACAAGTTTCTACCTGACACCTTCAGGTTCAATGTACAGCTACATACATAGATGACAGCATTTATTTAATTTATATATTGAACATCATGTATAAGTTATGATTAAAAGCGCCTATATATGGGTATCATGAAAATATATTTTCGAAAATATCATAACAACAAATCTTTTTTATAGTACGTTATAGAAAAACCTGCATTTATATAGCGCACCTTGTCTAAAGCGGACAATATATGTCTACAGAATTTCTAAAATTCTAAACTGTTGCATGTCACAGATATAGTTAGTGTCGTGGGCCTCCACTATGATAGATAGAACAGATAGAACAGTGTATAGTAACATCGAGGCGGTCTAAATATTCAAATATTTATTGTTTATATAACTTGGTTCTCCATCAAATGATTGGCTATGAAAACAATATGCTATATGTTTTATTGGCAAAGGCATTGAAAAGCAGGAGAAATGCATTAATATATCTGGGTATAATAACGAAAAGATTTAAAAAGGATAAGTTTCTTTATTTGAAAAATAAATTCGAGCTTTCGGGCGTAAGCTGCCCTTCTACGGGAATAATGGATATAATTTTAAGTAGTCATGTATTTACAGTTATAAATATTTTCTTTAAATGGTTTCTCGCTTTGGTCTTGTATAGCGCGAGTGGATCGCATACCCACGTGATTTAGTTTAAATCAAAGAAAAGCTTTGATAAAGAGAGGCGTGTTGCCCCTAGAAATACTAGTTGACCAATAATTATGGTCTGGGTATAACAAAAGAATGGTTGCAATTTGACGAATGATCAACCTTACTCCTCACTTTCTGTAGATAACGACTGTGTTTACTTCTATAAGGTTACAACACGCTGTCTATATACAGTTAGACCTGTCTATAGTGCTCCATCTTGGTATTCACCAAAATAGGGTGTTATAGAAAGGAGGTGCTATAGATAGGTCACTTTTAATGTGAAATGTTTACATTTTAATGTTTAAAAACCGGGCAATATAGAGAGGAAGGTGCTATTTAGAGGACCGCTATAGACAGGCTTAACTGTATGTAAAATAAAGCTTTAAAGCACGGAGGCTTTTTTAAAACATAAAACAAACTTATAATGTTCTTACTACAATAGAAAAATATTGAGAAGATTGGCACATCAGTGATGAACCCTCGCAATATTTTTCTATTGCAATAAGGACAGAAGAGAAGTTTTTTTTATGTGAAAAGAAAAATTCGTGTTTTAAAACTTTCATTTCTTATGTTTACTTCTGTTCACCCATCTAGGAGGATCCTGTATAGGACGAATGTCCTTAATAAAGGATTGTTGTTGTTGTTTCTATAACTTAAACTGTATTAAGAAAATTTGGGTGTGTCTACGAGAGATTAATTCAATATAATTATTTAAAATTGTTTACCTAGATCCGAGAAAGAATTTTTAAAATATTTTAAAATTTAGTGCGAGTTATTGCTCCTTTCTATATCAATATTTGCGTGGAAATTACAGGTTATTCACAAATTCTCAAAGATTATATGTAAATCTCTTTATCACACATTGGTTAAAATTATATACATTCGTAAACTAAAAATAAATTATTTTTAAAATAATCATAATATAATAACATCAGTAACCTTATGTATGAGGGTTGATATTTTTACAAAATATTTTTTAAGTTTTAAAATTTTGCAATAATAGTAATGAAATGGATATTAATAAAATAAATAATATATTTAACGCGAGGGTAAATAATATTACCTCAAAAATGCAAACCCAAAAATCTGTCACAATTATAGCACCATAGCACTTATTCCATTTACAAGTAAAATACTTTTAATACCTCGAGACCAAATTGGTTTTGATTATCTTAATGAACTTTCAAGATAAACAAGTAAAAATACTTCTCAAAATAATACAGAAAAGAGAATTGAGCCTCATTTAAATAGAGAATAACACAAGAACAAGCAGGAATGTCATAAGAGATAAAGGGATAAGAGATTAAATAGCAAACTTAAATTGGACAATAGAAAGGCATAACAAAAATAATATATTTTTTCAATATAAATAAATTTTAATTTCAAATCAATTCTTTTAGATCCCTAGAATACCAAATATACAAACAAGGTCTGATATTATTCGCACATATAAGGAGAGTAATTGGTTTATAACATACCTTAATTTTGGGAAAATTTGAAGGAAGAAGGAAAGGCCATGGTGAGTTGTGATCAGGAAAACTACCAGAAGTTCACTAGTTGTCCTATGAGGGATGGTCACTCACACAGATCATATTGGAGAATATTTGTCCATATAGCTAACAGAGTCGAACTCGACTTGATAGACGCTAACAACAATAACAAATAATATGTCAAAACAAAGAATAACTTAATTCAGAATTTAAAGGTAAAATAAACAAATAAAGTTTAATGCGATTTGTTAAAAAACCATAGATCAAAACATATTTACCATAAAGTTGCGGGATGATGATATTTATGTACCAAAATAGGAATCTCTCCCCTTTACCTTTGCATAAGATGCAATAGTGCCATCGTTATGATGCACAATTAATGGGAGAAACGCCTCTTTTAATACATGATATATAAATATGTATATGTAGTAATGTAGTTTGTTGTTGCTGTTGGATGAATGCAGTGTGGCATGTTGATTTGCAGTCGTGGTGGCCACAATGATTAGAGTGGTTTCAGGCGTGATTGGGATTACACAAAAGGACGAGACATGTTGGATGGCACCATAGAGATGGCTAGAGAGCAAATGTAGCCGACGCCGGTCAGGGCAGAACTGTGTAGAGGGGTCTGTAAATCGTGTCTTAAAGCGGACTAATTTGTTTGCGCAAGAAGGGGGCATACCCGACTTGTTTTTCGGACCCGTTTCCGGCTTTCTGGCGTCGACTGTCACTCACTCGAAATTTTATTAGTCACTTTGGCAATTACATTATAACTATACAACACATGGGGACATAGATATATTGGAATATATTATAACATATACATATATGGTTTTAAAATTTATTCTCTGGAAAGTGTTAAGAATTATCAGGGGATAATATTTGAATATTGACAGTTATAATGAGAGAATTCAGGCTGTTCGCTACTATTACTACAGAGGAATGTGCTGATGCTATATTCCCGCTTGAAAGCATTATTTCCTCTACACAATTGGTCATGTTTTCTTCAATTTCTTCAGTCAGTCTTCAATTACACTATAGTATTGTACAGTGAAATATATATTCTTTTTCTAGAAAGTATATTATATATAAATGTGTGTCAATTTTTAATTCAAAATATATCGTCTTCTTATCTTTTCTGGCACATGAGACCAACATTAATTTCTTTTAATTATAAGCAATACTGCACCATATATATATATATATATATATATATATATGTCATAATATATGCTCTTCCTGGATTAATAAAACAAACCAACAGCCAACGAGAGAGAAATGGGCAGCTAAAGCGAGACACTTTAGACAACTAACTTACGACCATTTTTTGGCCACATTCCTGAGGGGGGCGTCACCACCTGGCGACTATCCTGGTTAGCCCCCGGTTGTGTACACAGGGAAAACAGTCGTTCAGCTGATAACGTCTCGCTCGCTCTCTCTCGGCTGGCTGCCTGGATGATTGCTCTAACAACTCGTCGTGTGATTATTTCTCTCCTCAACACATTTACCACTATATTGTCACATTGAAAAGTCGACAGGATAAGACCTGACCGGGAAACAAATCCCTCATATACCAGAGTATGAAGAAAACAAGAAGCAATACCACGATGATCGAACAAACCCACAACCAAGTTCCACAAGAACCAACGACCGACTCTACTGTAACCGCTTCCCTTCGAACTCTCACCCTCTGTCTCGACCAACTTTTAAACCGTGAGTCTGAAGAAACAATCACCTACGACGGAGATGAACCTGCCGCACACTTCTTCTCACAACTTGAGTCTCAGCCGAACTTCCACAACTTAGAGCCAGCACGCCAAGCTCGAAAGGCTCTATCATCACTCAGAGGCGAACCTCGCAAAATTGCACAAGACTTAGCGCTACTCAATAAGACTTATGAAGAGGTCAAAAAGTCACTTTGCGCCGTCTATCCCCGACGCCCTAGCTTCACCCTTCAAGAGTTCTATGAACTTAAATGCACGTCGATGGCCGAGATCGAGACCTACTACAAGAACAAGGTCCGAATAGGATTGGCGATCAACCTCTCTAAGAGTGCCATCGTGCAAGCACTATCCAACGGTGTGCCACGTAACTATGGCAACCTTTTAAAGATGGCACAACCCTCGGTACCAGAAGAATGGTTGTGCTTAGCCCAACAGCTGACCTACGAAGGGGATAACACCAGCACTAAAGCTGCCCAACAACGATCACCGCGCCAGAGCAGAACACCTTCCACCACCGTGGACAAGACCCCACCATATCCTTGCCGTTACTGTGGCGGACAACACTGGCACGCACAGTGTCAGCAGCGAGGGCCCTACCAGCGGACTTTTCGGACCTTTACACCTGCGGTCCACAGCGTCGAGCAACCCCAAAGATCGACTGGGCCTGCAGGTGTCTACGAGACCGCAGCAACGACGAGCTCGGGAGAAACCAAGTAATGCCAGCTTCGGCAGCAGAACTCCTCCGAAGCTCAATGAACCTACCTGCACCCTAAACCAGCATACGCCTGTAAGTGCAATTATTTCAACCCCTATCATTCATTCTTTAAAGATGCCATTCCTAATTGACTCTGGAGACAATGTTTCCATAATTATTTTAAACCAATTTGAATATATTAAAAGTTTTAATAGTTTCATTTGTTCCACCCCTATTAACAATGATGTTATTATCCGTACTATATCTAGTCATGCCAAACCAATCGGATTAGTTACCTTACCAATACAATTTAATAATTTTAATTTTGATGAAACATTTTATATTTTAGATTCACCCCTTGAACATGGTATCCTATCTATTCATGTTATGCAATTCTTAAGATTAACAATAGATTTTCATAATCAATTGATACTTCAAAATAGTGTTCCAGTACCTAAACATTTGTACCATTTTGTATGTGACCTTCCCACTTGTAAGCACGGCTCGCGAATAATAACTTCTAACCCTAAACGACCCATAATTCACTCGGTTAACTTAGGCGTTGACGATTTTCAACCTCCACGTGAGCCTTACTTACAAACAACCCTTAGTAATATTTATCAACCTTCCCCTGAATGCCCCTCTCAACCTTACAACCTTAATAGCATTCCTACCAGCCCATGCGCCTCTAGAGAATTAATGATTAAAGAATTTATCGAACAACGCCCAGAACTGACTATCCCTTATCAGCAATTATTGTATTCTTTTAAAGATATTTTCCCTATCAATAAATTCAATGTATTACCACTCAATATAACCCCTGTAAAACTCAAAATTATTTCCGATAAGGTTATTTCCCTCCGACCATACCGAACTCCCTATGCCTACCAGAAGGAAATTCAGGACCAGATATCTCAACTTCTAAAACATGACATAATCACCCCCTCCTCTAGCCCATATTCCTCTCCTGTGACACTCGTTCGCAAACGCGATAACACCATGCGTCTCTGCATTGACTTCCGTCGCGTGAACGAACTAGTACCCTCGGATTTGCACCCTTTGCCATTGATAGAAACGGTACTGGATAACCTGTCAAAAGCCAGAGTATTTAGCACCGTTGACATAAGCAATGCATACTATCAAATCCCCATCGCGGAGGAGAGTCAACCACTACTCTCTTTCGTGACTCAACAAGGGCAATATAATTTCAAACGCTTACCCTTTGAGTTTCAAATCAGCACCCCAAATTTTCGAACGTGTGAATACCCAGTTGATCCACAAACACCACCTCTCTTTCATAGCCCATTATTATGACGACTTCGTTATTTTTTCTGACTCCTCAGAACAACACCTTACGCACCTTCGACTTTTCTTTAAATTCTGTTTAGAGGAAAATCTTCAACTTAACCTTAAAAAATGTAATTTTTATCAAAATGAAATAGATTTTCTCGGCTACCACATCACCGCAGGGACTTACACACCTAATATTTAAAAAATACCGATATAATCAACACTATTAGAACTCCTATCAACGTTAAAACCCTACAATCATTTTTAGGAGCCGTCAACGTATATCATAAATTCATCCCAGAATATGCTAGACTTTCGCCACCCCTTAAATCAATTACTAAAAAAGAACGCCAAATGGCTTTGGAGCCCGAATTGTCAACAAGCCTTTGATAAATTGAAGCAACACCTCGCAACACAACCTGTGTTACATCTATTTCAAGAAGGGCTCCCATGCCAGGTCTATTGCGACGCTTCCACGCAGGGCATCGCAGGTGTACTCAAACACGTACATCCTGACGGTAACATCTACCCTGTACAATATTACAGTCGCGCGTTGCGTTCCTATGAGCGTAATTACACTATATCTGAACTGGAGTGCTTAGCCATTGTAGAGTGCGTTGACAAATTCCGAGTGTACCTCCTAGGTACAAGGTTTGTCATCTACTCGGATCATCACGCCTTACAATGGCTAAAGACCATAAAAGACCCCACCGGACGCCTCTTTCGTTGGAGCCTTCGACTCTCAGCTTACGACTATGAGGTCAAATACCTCAAGGGCTCGCGTCAGTACGAGGCGGACCTACTCTCCCGTAACCCTTTCTGCGGATTCCTATCCACAGGTCAAATAAAAGATCATCAGGGCGAATTACGGAGGGACACAAGGTATATCCTCAATGACAAGGACCTTATGACCATCATACGACGGGGTGTCACTAAAATAATTGTTCCACCATCACTCCGTGGCACCCTACTACAACGAGCCCATCGCGATTTCAATCACCCCGGCATTTCGCAGATGACCAGACTGATCGCAGCCCAATACTATTGGGACGGCATGACAAATGACATCAGGACACATGTAAGAACCTGTTCAGTATGCCAATTGGTCAAACCACCAAAAGGACCTATCTACGGAGAATTGGGACAACTCCCCCCAGCGGTCCTGCCGTACGAACTAGTGTCACTAGATACTATTTCTGGATTCGCGAAATATGGGAATTCTCAGACCTTCTTACATGTCGTAGTGGACCATGCCACACGGTACGCGTGGGCATTTCCATCGCGGTCCACCAGCATTCTCACCTATACCCAAGTGATTAAAAAGGTGATGCAGTTTGGTTCTCCTAAACGACTTTTGACGGATAGAGCTCCTGCCTTCACCTCTCCGAAATTTCTTAGATTTTTGATTAGACATAACATTGGCCAACTTCTCACGACAAGCAACAACCCTCAGGCCAACGGATTAAGTGAACGACTAAACGCCACGATTACTGGCAAACTTAAACTTTTGCGCCTCCAACAACCTAAGACGGCCTGGACCAAACTACTACCTCAGGTCCTTGAGGCTTATAACCATACCCCACATTCTGTGACCGGGTTTCCACCGTCATACCTTTTGTTAGGTAGTTTCCCGTTACAACTATCCGAGCATGTACAAAATTACCCAAAAATCGACGACGCCAGAGAATTTGCCTATCAAAGGACACACGAACGACACTTACGCGACAAAGCGAGATTCGACCAAACACATAGAGCTTCCGATTTTGAAGTAGGCGATCTCGTTTTGGCAAAAACATACCACCATCCAGACACTGGTAAACTGGCACCTTTCTTCTCAGGACCTTATGAAATACTAGAGATAATTTCCCCTTAAATCGTACGGATCAACCGCTCCAACCGACCTCTAAGTCGTGAGACAGATACAATTCATGTCAACAAATTAAAACACTATACGGAAAACGAACAATTTATTTCACCGCCCGTAAATGATCGAGACCAACCTAAAAATACCTTCAATTTCCCCTATAAACACTTCAATCACACTCTAATCCATACTAAAACGGCTATTAACTCACTAAAGCAACATGACTACACTTACAATCAAGATGATCAAAGATATTTGAACCACTTATCCCCTGAAATCTTTACCAATTACTAACCTGAAAACAAGACTTTACGAACCCAGTAGTATCTAAATAATTAAGGTAGAGTGGCCCAAAGCAAGTTTCTTCTCGCTCTGTCCGCCTATATTCTACCTTTGCATCTAGAACTATTTTATCTTCGAAAATTAAATATAAGTCCATTCGACTTCCTCACCTACACAAGGGACTTTTCCCCTCGGACTCGCTACACAAGTAACTACATAGATAAGTTAGTTATACCGCATAAGTTTATTTTTTCTATGAAAAATCAATATTTATTTTAAAGAGAAATATTTACTATTTCTAACTTTTTGCATGAAGTATGAGAGGGTAAAAATATGAAGAGTAATGGCGATTTTTCATAGAAAAAAGAAACTTATGCGGTATAACTTTAAGTATTGTTTATAATCACACGCAGCAGTCCTTTATAATAGATAAGTTAGATTGGCCCATGGCAATTCTCCCCTCGCTCTGTTCGCCGAGGTTCTAACATTGTATGTAGTTTTATATTTACCTCAGTCCTGAGCTCACACAATTGTCAACCTCAATCTCATTTCTCGTACTCTACACTTATAGCATAGAAAGCCCATGACAAGTTTCCCCTTGCCATGTCCGCCTGAAAAATATCTTAAAGTGTATTGTTCCCCAGTCTTAATGATCTTCAGAATTTCACCATATGTATGTGACTCTTCTTCTCGTTGTTCACACTCCTCCATATCACTTCCCTTATAGTACATTAGATTTTGTTGTATATAGCCTTTTATAACCTTGATATTTTCAAAGATTTCCTTAAATGTCAAACTCCCCGGTGTTGTAAAACTGCTTGTGAATAATATTTACTTGTGTACTATACAATATTTTATTTACATAAAACTATGTCACCATTACCTTAACTAATTTTAACTGTAAAATTATTTTCTCTATTCCTGGCTTCACCAGCTTTAAATATACTTAAACTATGTTCAGCCTGTTTCAACGGGGGCCATATGTCATAATATATGCTCTTCCAGGATTAATAAAACAAACCAACAGCCAACGAGAGAGAAATGGGCAGCTAAAGCGAGACACTTTAGACAACTAACTTACGACCATTTTTTGGCCACATTCCTGAGGGGGGCGTCACCACCTGGCGACTATCCTGGTTAGCCCCCGGTTGTGTACACAGGGAAAACAGTCGTTCAGCTGATAACGTCTCGCTCGCTCTCTCTCGGCTGGCTGCCTGGATGATTGCTCTAACAACTCGTCGTGTGATTATTTCTCTCCTCAACACATTTACCACTATATTGTCACATATATGTATATATATATATAATAAAAGTATATTGAATAAAAAATATTAATTTCATACATAAATACAAACTTATACTTTATGCGATGAAAAATATATTAGGAGGGCTTGACTCATTATTGGTAAACCCTTTCAGCGATTTCACCAAATCAATCTAATCTGACCGCGTTTCTGAACGTTTTCATACTGTATTGGACGATTCTACCTTTATATGCTATAATGAAAGGTGGATTCTCTAAACTGGTATTCATGTAAACTATGGACAAAGGCATTTAGAACAGTGAATTTACATATTAATATTTGCATCGAGCAATGATCTTCCGAAAACATTGAGAACAAAGCAAGTTAGGCTTACATTAATCATAAAGCATACAAGGCCATCTATATATTCATATATAAGAAAAAACAAAACATTTAGCAAGACTGTTTCTTTCACAAATAAAACAGGCATTCGTGCTTTAATGATTTCATCTCATATATTTATTTCTTTAGAGAAAAACTCTAAACCTAACACATAATTTCGACTTCGGATTGGCTTCTGGTTTATAATAATGAAATAATGCTCCTCAACTTAGCTTGAATTCCATTTAATATGTTCTATACACTGCTTTGAGTTTAAAAATGGTAACCTCTTGTTTTACATCGTGATGAAACGTGTGATAGATCAGACCGATAACTTTTGATCTTCAACCTTTCAGATAAAATATAAAATCCCAATATTGTGCATGTGTGCGCCGACCCACATGCCATTTTGGTCGCTTCTTCTTCATGCAGGTCTTTTGTCAAACGATCTGAAATCAACATGTCTATATCACACCTGCTGGGAGTCATATGTGATCATCATTGAATACCGAATATTTGAACTCTTTTAAATTCGTTAAAATCAATATCTAGTTTAGATTAAAAAGTGGAGAAGAGTTTCTAATTACTCTTTGCCTTCCTATTGAGTTATTTTCCTATTTTTCTCATCTAGAGGTAAAACACAAGTAACTAGATGGGATTTGAAGATTCCTCAATTCAGCTTGAAAACATTGGGACCACTTACTAAATCCAATAATTAAGTTGTAATACTATAATCTGCGCGTTCAAAAGCTACCAGTGGGTGGTGGTAATAACTTTCTTAAACAACTTCATTACTTCTCTAAAAATAGTTATTGATTGAATTATCTTCATATATAGCCTTTTATATAGACGGATATTTTATATAGAATCTATAAGTTCAAACCCATTATATTGTTTGTATTGTTGGTGGTGGTAGTGTCTTTTCCATGGAGCAGATCAGATCGGTCCGTGCACCCTGATCACAATACCAGCCAACAAAGGTGCCTTGTTCATATGGATGTCCTCTGCTGGATTGATGTCTACCATATAGAGGGCTGCAAGTATATCCGGGCAACTGTATATATGGGCCGGAGTGAGTTGGGTGTTGTGGCAGTTATGGCAGTGTCTGTAGGATCTAGTCAGATCTGGGTTTTATCTTCATTCCTTTAAAATGTCCTGTTCTGATTCTTGATACTGTTGCCGTTAATTCTCTGTTAATGTTGAGGTTGCATATTACAGTTATTGCAGTGTCTGTAGGATCTAGTCAGATCTGGGTTTATCTCCATTCCTTTAAAATATCCTGTTCTGATTCTTGAAACTGTTGCCGTTAATTCTCTGTTAATGTTGAGTTTGCATATGGGGCTGTATGGGTATTTTGGTATTTGTAATGAATTTTAATTTTGCTATTGTATTTGAGTCTTTCAATGTTATTGAACTGGTTTCCAGTGCCTGTTTCCGTCCTTCCTTCGCTAAGCCATCAGACTGTTCATTGCCCTCTATTCCAACATGGGCTGGAATCCATTGCAATTTGTTTGTGTTTTTGTTTGTTAACAATGTTTTTATTGTTATAGCCGATATGAAAACATACAACTCTGCTGGATATATAAAGCGTAATAACTTAGAAAATATTGAAAGAAAACATGGAATTTAGTTCAAATTTACCTGTAGTGTTGAATATTGAACGCTCATATATTTTGAAGGAAAAACGTTTAAAAAATTTGTTAAATGCATCCACATTATTAATTTAGAAACATTTGGAATATTTAAAATAGTCTGTACACTAATGTTTGAAGTTTGAAGATGTTCCACCTGCTCCTTTTAGGTACAGTACTTTTTATTTTAGCTAGTTTAGTACGGAGAAAAAATCTTATTTCTTTGTCTTTCAGTTCAATCATTATTTTCGCTTAGTTACTAAGTATATTCAATGATATAAAAAACAATAACATTGAAACAGAATATTTGGCGAGGAAATTATAAATATATTTTTATATACATTTAAAAAAATGTATGTGAACGTTTTTGCCTCACCCCTTGTATCAGGTGATAGTGGAATTTAATACAAGTCAATCCGTCTTCAATATCATCTATCTACGAATCTCAGTACTTCATAATTAGCGTCTCAAAATCGACCGATTTATATCGTCAACTTCTTGATCTCGGAAATATATATTATGGTTTCTCGTTAATGTAGGAACGTTTTTTACAAATATTTATTAAAGAAGAAAATATTGAGGAGAAGAGCTTCTTTTATATAAGAAAATCATTAAAGCTTTCGGGCAAGACGCTCTTCAACAGGTAAAACTGATACGAGTAGAAAGGCATCTTGCACGAAAACTTGTACAATCGTCCTCTATGAAATACACTCTTCTCCATAATTTTTTTTCTTCTTTAAAAAATATTATATTGTCATAATAATTATATCGTTGTCACAAATATTTATCTCTCTTAATATATATTTAAAGTCAATATTCAACATTTGATAAAATTACAAGAGAAGGAATCACTAGACATCATTTCAAATAAGGAATCCAAGGAAGGAATCCAAGGTAGGAATCCAAGGAAGGAATCCAAGGAAGGAATCCAAGGAAGGAATCCAAGGAGGAATCCAAGGAAGGAATCCAAGGAGGGAATCCAAGGAAGGAATCCAAGGAAGGAATCCAAGGAAGGAATCCAAGGAAGGAATCCAAGGAGGGAATCCAAGGAAGGAATCCAAGGAAGGAATCCAAGGAGGGAATCCAAGGAGGGAATCCAAGGAAGGAATCCAAGGAAGGAATCCAAGCTAACGGCGACGAGTTTCTTTTATTTATGTGGTATAATCTTGGCAAGCTTTTCGGACTATGACGTCTTTCAACAAGGTACTATACAAGAAACTACACAATAAAATGGGAACGAATATTCTTTTCCCATATTTCCATATTTTAGAAAATATTTGCCCTGTATCTAGCTTTACGAATATTTGTCACAACGTCTTTTCACACTACAGACTATATTGATTAGGTATCTATACAGAAATGCACTTCTTAATAAAAATAAAATACCTCTAAAAAGCGATTGAAATATATCGATTCACAGAGTGTGTCACGTTTTATAAGAAAAAATATTCTTGAAAAGAACGACACTAGGATGATGTAAGGTAGATGGTAAATTGGACTATTCTAAATTCATAGGGTTGATGATTCATATTCCTTGGCCATCATTCAAAAAGGAATCTTCAAAAATACATATTGAAATTTTTTAAATTGGCAAATAAATTTATTTTGATAATCAAGAAAAACCGACCTCATGACTAAATTCTCTGAGGACTCATCAATTAAGGAAAACTTTGATTTCACCTGGATTCTCACATGGAAGTAATTCAATAGTTTGAAACCAAAAAGGCGTATAACTGATAAAATTTGGTTGAGATAACTTGATGAATACATAAATATTTGCATTGCAATTCGAATAAGATAATTAAAACAAATGTCATATAGAAAAAAGAATGAAGAATTATTGAAAAATAATATATTTAATATGAGGTACTAATGTGTCATATCTCAGCATATATTATTTAAAGAATCTAATATATTGGCGTGTCAATCTTTTTATTTTATAAATAAATAATTTATCTCTCTTGCTCTCTCTCTAACTGTTCTTACTAAAATAAATAGAATAATAGAAGAGTCTTGCTAATCTCTGTGATGACATCCTTATAGCGGCCATCAGGATTTATCTACCATCCGTCTAAATAATGAAGTGGGCGGTTATACTGATGGTCAAACTTAAGAAAGAATGAAATATATTTTGTTGAGTGCTGCTGTATCGACATTCAAAAACATATTTTATTTATCCTGATGATAGGGGTTGCTTGCCTTCATATTTCTGTAAAAATAGACACTTTGGCCAGTTAGAGTTTTTATTTTCTCTAACTGGCCGAAGTGTCTATTTTTCGCAGAAATACTTTATATATTTTATTCCTGAAAATTAAATATACTTCGGCCAGTATAAATCTTTTTATCACCTCGACGTTTCGACAAAAATCTTTTGTCCACGCCAGGAGCAAACAAAAATTAAAACATTTGAAAAGGCGTCAATTATTCTATAGAATAATTTTCAACGCCTTGCCAAATATTTTAATTTTTGTTTGTTCCTGACGAAGACAGAAGATTTTTGTTGAAACGTCGAGATAATGAAAAGATTTATACTGGCCGAAGTATCTTTAAAATATTCAGAACTATGAATACCGAAAAGGCAGCCTTTATCTTTACGATAATTTATTCCTATATAAATATATACCCCGTTTTGGGAAGTGATACGCCATAGATATATGACTAAAGACAATTTTTTTTACAATCACCATTATCCTATTTCTAGGTTTTAAAAACTATTCTTTTACCAATTGAGTATGTTCGAGGTGTTATTTGCATTAGGAATAATTGAAAATTGAACATGTCATTCGTCTTTATTGAATAATTATAGTTTGAAATGACACAAGATAATTTCGTGACCAGTTTTGCGCGGGCATTCTAAATGTATAGATATGTAATATCAGGCAATGATAATCATATAAAGTTCCTTTTTTCCTTTTTGCCCGGCCGGACGGGGACACCACACATCCGCCCTAAAGAGGCTCCACTCGGACGACGGTGGGGCTATAGTCTTCCTCGTTAGACCTAGCGACCTCACAACATTAAGGAAGTCACACGCACGCCTCCCTCCACGCTCCAGGAGGAGCGCGATGGTCTAGGCACAAGTTATTATACTGTTTGATATTCACCACATATTTACTTAGGTATTACTAGACCATTTTAGTAGAATGTTTAGAATCATCGCAGTTGATACCTTTTGTAACTAGCCAACATAATTATTATAGGTACAACAATATCTCGCTTTGCGTCGTTTCGTTTTGCGTTTTTTTCGAAGTTGTGTCGCTGCTTAATTTTTACTGATTTTCACTGTGCGTCGTTAGATTTTCGAAGTTGCCTTGTTTTGGATTGAGTCTTCAATTTTTTTTTTCGAATTTTTTTTCTAAAATATGGCAACACCTTTGTTTTTGATTGCGCCTTCACATATTTTCACTTTGCGTCGTGTTTTTTTTTTGGAACGTAACCCCGACGCAAAGCGAGGTATGGGTTTAAATTGTTGTGACTGTTTTTCATCACTTACACAAATAGTCTGAACGGGTAGAATTAAAGCTTTGTGGTAATAATAATTTCTTGTAGATTCACAGCGGCGGTTAAAGGACAAATTTTTGCATATATATTTTAAATTTTGTTAATTGTTCCTACAGAGTATGCGTTATAAGATTAAAAAGAAATATACGCTAACCGTAAAAATATATATTTTTTTGTTTATTATTATTATGAATTTCTCAAATATTATGTATTCTCTCTCTTGTAAATCAATAAAGATAATCAACAAAAAGCAATAACGCGCCATCTATTATATAAAATGAAAGGATTTAAAAGCACGAATCTTTCTTTTATACATAATACAAACTTCTACTGTCCTTACTGCAATGAAAATATATATTGGGAGGGCTTGGCTCATCAGTGGTGAACCCTCCCAGCGGTTTCGCCAATTTATTCTACCAGACCGCTTTCTCAGAGTTCTACTGTATTGGACGATTCTGCTTATATACGCAGCACTGAAGGGTGGAATCTCAGAAATGATTTTCAAGAAAACTATGGACAACTATTTGAATGTAATTCTAATATCCTATAAGTTTATGTCCATAGTTTTTTTGAAAACCATTTCTGAGATTCTACCCTTTCATCATTCACCCCCACATCATTCGTGCTTTTAAATCCTTTCTTTTTATATGAATAAAGATAATGTTTGATTAATATTTTCAGAATCAACATTTTTAATAAGGTCTTGAAGCAAAGTCAACACATTTCCATTTGCCTAGTTGAAGGGAATTTTCGAAGATTAATTTCCTATACCGTTCGATGAAATCAAAGTTTGAATCCATTACAATCTTTTATGTTTTTGATAATACATTACTTAAGGTGAATAATGAACTTGTGATATTATGATAGTTATATTTATACAAGTGATTAATTTATTGTAGGTTATTGGTGTTTATAAGATTACTACAAAGGTAAAAATGTAACAGCGGTAGAATAGGTAATTTACACCAGATTCGTTTGTATCAACAAAGTAAACAAGAGACTAAAGGAATGCAAGTGTTTATTTTGCTGAATATAGTGTGAATTAATTTAGAATGCTCGTGCAGGCTGATGGCCTAGTTGCTCTTAAGCGGGTGGGGTGGTCCTTGTAGTGGTGGGTGCTTTCTTGCATTCACGATAGAAGAGATTACCCTGCACAGAAACATTTTAAATTTGGGGTTAGATCAAACAATACATGCTGAAAACAAAGCCTAAACATGAAGCACCCCAATTATATATATATATATATATATTAAGTTGCATAAGCGCCCCATCTGTTATCAAAATTCGGATCAATTATAGAGAGACGCGTATGATTCTTTCAAAAAAAAAAATATATATATATATATTTATATGTATAAAATACAATGAGCAGAGTCTCTTGCCAATTTTGAATAAGCACTAATTTACTCTCGATAATATTTTTGAGTGGTTGAAAAATAAACACATTTATATCAAATTTTGATATTTATCATGATATAAACTGCTATACTTTACATGTTAACCTTTTCTCAGATTGATGTCTTGCTGTAATTATAAAATTAAATTATATACAACATGAAAATTTGAAAAGTATAAACCAAAAAAATAATTTTAAAATAAGATTAACGACTCACATATGAACAATGAATCAATTTGAGAGATTGATTACTTTCACCTTCTCTTTGAAAATGAATATTTCTCACATATTAATAAATGGTTAGCCATCATAACGAATTTGAAACAGTGTTTTGATATACAATCCCGAGACACCTTTAATTGATTAGAGATTTTTATTCATTTGAATATTTCTTTTTTTTAATTCGGTCTCTAAACCCAATTATTATATTTTATCACTATTATATGTTTATTCATTTCACCAACCAAAATATATATTCACTAATCCATCTCTCTTAATATATGTCCCCCATACAATGATCATTGTATTTTTCTCAGAAACTTGAAACTATTAATGTTTTATAAATGTTTTCAATATTTACTGTTTTGGAAAAACTCAAACCTATAAATATTACCAAGCTAATAAATGTTTATACTTGATATATTTTTAAAACTCTTTAATTAAATATATTTAGATATTTTGAAAATAGAACAATCAATGAATAGATCTTTTTGAAAAGGTATATATTGGATCAAAATATATTTTACCAATATTTCAGTTGGCTGAACGCCAAACTTTTCCAAGGTATTATAACATATTATTGTGTTATAAAATAAATGAAGCTTCCAGGGTTAAGTTTCTTGTGCTATTATATTAATGTGTGTCATCAACAAAGAGAGAATCTGATCCTACAACTAAGACTTGCTGATATCTTGTGAATATATCGGAATAAATCTCAACCCATTGTTGATATTCAATTTATCCTGAAATTTTGTTATGATTAATTAAGAAAAGCCAATATTTGTTTAAGGCTGCTGCTTGTCGCTGTGGCTAAAGCTGAACCTCACAATGACCAAATAGGATTTAATATTTTTCTCACATCGCTTATACATTGATATCTTCAGGTTAACACAAGAGAATTCAAAATATAAGAATTTATTTATTTGTATTACCTACACATCAAGTGTTCCATAGAAAACAATTAATTAAATACATTCTTAATATGACATCAACAGAGGTATATTTGTTCGTAATAGTGATTATGAGGGGGATCATTCAACCATATTTCCAAATATTTCCTGGGATTTTACAATAACGATATCTGAAGAAATTGGTAATGAATAAAGGCATTTCATATTCAATAATATTGGAGAAGTTAAAAAGAAAACGCGAACTCAATAATTTTCTTACCAAGCATTTTAAACCTTTGGCGCATGGACATCCAAATGGAGTAGCGCAAGTCTCTCCTGTAGCACAGAGCAAAAGTTAGAAAAAAATGTTCGATAAATTAAACATCTATTTGTCCCGAATCTTAAATATTTCTTTGTAACCATTAAAAAACAAAAACCTGATTTCGAAAGCTTAAAACGGCTTTTGAACTTGTTTTTTTAAGGTTAAAAAGCCGAGTTTCTCTCGAAAGCTTGCTTGACTTTCAGCCCTGAATAAAAATATTCATTCTAATCCAAGTTGTAATATCAGTCAAAGGTTTAGTATTATTTGAGTGCTCTCACAACTTGCAACATTTTGCGGCATACTATATTACATATTACTAATATATAATTATATATATTATTTGTTATATGTGCAAATATCTGCTTACATAAACCCAGCATTTCGCGAAAGAATAAATTCTCACAAAAATGCCTTCTCCGCACTATTTATTGAATGCGCAAAAGATGTGCATTCTAGGCAGAGTTATCATATTTGTCAAATATCTCATTTTATTTGTGTGCTCACAGAATGCAACATTTTACCGTAAACATTATTGAATATTAGAAATAGAAGACAATATTTGTTGGATGTGAACTCACCTTGAACTAGCAGCTTGCGACAGGCGAGATCCTGACAACATCTGCCTTTTCCACAGGCTTCATTGTTAACACAGAATTGCTAAAACACATTAAAATGATTAACTTAATGCTTCTGAGAGAAAGTCAATTTATCAGTACTTTTATCATTTAAATATATAGTTTGTAATAAATTATATATTACATATGTAATTTAAGGTTTATACTTTATTGTGAGTGTCGCTATTCCTATAAGGAAGAGAGAAATATTTAATGAAGATCAACTGATCGATTATTTTAGAAGAGATTTTATATTTATAATATTTTATAATTTTAATTCTAAATTGTATTCCTATATTTTAGAATACTTGACATAAAATATCTGTTTTCATCATATACCATAAAGTGATCAATATCAAGCATTATAAATCCCATTTTGTATTATAGAAGATAGCTACAAGAAAATAAGACCTAATTTACCAATTGTATAATGTGTAACGTTTCGGTAAGAGCGTTGTTTTTCTCATTTATTTTTTTTGTCTACTGATGGTAAGAACGCTGTTTCCGAAACTTACCACTCTATAAATTAATTGGATTAGGTCTTATTTTCTTGTATCGTAGTGAAATTATTCACTTGTTGAGATACCGAGGGAAGCCTGATATCAATTTATAATAGTAACTAATGGTGCGTTCGAATAAAAACCTTTTTTTTACATACGCATCAGTGAATAATGCTCTCGGATAATACCAGGCGTTACCCCGGTCATTCGGTAAGTATTCAATGTAGATTAATTGAACCTATCAAAATTCATATTCCATTGGACTTAAAAGCCTACAACAATGTGTGTGCTCTCTTCCAAAATAATGACATCTCATAGGTGCCATATTGCAATACAATATCAAAAGGAAAGATTTATCTCTGTAAATTGGCAAAAACTACATATATCATAAATATTTGAAACCAACACAAAGATTAATGTTCCAGGACCATCCTTTATCCAAGAATAATTTAATTACGCAAGTATATTCTGAAAAGTTTTAAAATATTTCAAATATTTTTTCTAAAGTCGTTAGGCATTACAATTTGATAAAATAGCAATAAAATTTTCATGAAAAAAATGCGAAAATCGTTTAAAATTAATTAGTAATTATTGTAAATTCAGATAGTAAGACCCCTCAGCGAGCCAGTACTATATAAGAAACCGATTTGGGAAATATTCTTTTAAAATAAAATACCAATATTGTATTTTCAGCTATGGAAAATAATGTAAAGGCAGGGTTGAACAGGGGTGTGACCCTTTTTATTCATATTTTGAATATTTCTAAATCATATAATATTATTAAAAAAAATTGAAGTGCAACCAGAGAATTCCACTTTTTTTGAAAGGGTCTGAATTACTAATGAGCAAGATATGCCCACTCATTATTTTTCATTGCAGATCATAATGTTTTTTTTTTATAAATTTTTGCAAAACTCTTTTTCTCAGATATCTAGACTTTAAACGAAAATAAAGAAAAATAAATGTCTTTAGTTCAAATGCTTATAAAATTCATCAAAAAAAAAAACAACAAAAAACTGGAAAGTCAGAAATAAAAAAAAAAAAACTAGAGAGAAGAAAAAAAATGCTCACACAAAACAATAACCCAAATTATCATCACAGAAAACAATTCTAATCGTAAAAGCCTGTTAGAAGAATGAGCAAGTTTTTATCTTGTGTACTTTTCCAGAGATGAAGGATGGTAAAGCATAATAAAAAACGCACGAGAAAAAAAATGAATTACATCAATAAAATATATTATTCATTATATTTTTTGTTGTTATCGTGTCTAATAAAGAGCCTAAGATGTCCCCATGCATCACTATCACCAAAGTTGCAATGTTCACTATCTTGAATGTGTAATGCTTCTGCTCTGGGTCAATTTTCTGCAAGCCGGAAATATTTTGAAGTCATTATTAAGGTAGCTAATCCAAATCAAAATAAAGAGGATAGATTTGGAAAGGATATATTGTAGATTCTTCGAACTATCTCCTTGTGTAAAATTTGTGAACGATTAACGTTTGAATGATTAATTCGATAGCTATGCGTGCTATTGACATTTTATCAGACCTTTTAAAAAAGGCAATTCTCTCACCTGCATTGATGGTCCCACCATCAAGAGAAATATCAGAGGAATCAATATGGCAGCTTGCATCTTGATCATTCAGACAATACAATCTTCACCTACCTTTTATACGTATCTTCACAGCTGGATGTAATAGTAATATATGGTGCACGTGTTTCTTGCGAGATATATTAACAAATCTATATAAACTATTGCTTATAACGTAATTGTATGTGTCTCAACACCAAATGTGGTTTACGTGGAAATGTAGAAATTGCGTCCTTCAATAAAATATCACTACTAACATATGTTGAATCTGATTAGCCATTTATTGAATACATCTTTGATGCGAGTATTACAGTTAAATTACATCTCATTCAAATTATTTCATAATAATTCTATCTAGGTTATTTCTGAGAATTATCATTCATTTTGACGATTCTTTAATACGACACTATTTGCTTTAATGTACAACTGCATACATGATTGGTAATATTGTTTCAATATGTATATTTCACATACTATTTTATTTATGATTATGAATGAATATAAGTGGACATGGTAAATAGTGGACATGGCATCTGCCCAGTGAGCGGAACACTGTGGGTTCGATTCCCATCTCTGGACACTTTTATTTTCCGTTCATCATTACTCTTCACAATTCATCCTTTCATACTTAACCCATAAGGTTAGAAATAATCGTTATTTTTCCTTAAAAACAAATTTCGATTTAAAAATAGATTAAAATAGATTTCGTTGAAAAAAAACACATGCGGGATGATTTTGAAATGTCGTTTTACAATTTAAGCCGCATTATATTGTATTATAAGTTATATTAATAAAATAATCATAGAGAACTCTCTATAAGTACTTAAAATAAAACATGCATTAAGCCCTTGGTTGAAACCTATTCATGTCTATAAAGTTCCTTGTTTTGTCCTTCTTATCAAGGCTCTCTACTAAATTAGAACGATTGAACAGTCTACAGTAACTTCGATGTATTCCCGTGATTAGGATTTTTATTGTTTTCAGTACTTCAAAATATTTTTATATAAATTAAATTAAAATAAATATTATTGAATACATTGATTCAGAAGGTTTACCTGGATCTTTGAAAGAAAAACATACAGTATATCAATAATATTTTCCCCATGTTTCACATTCTGACACAATCAATAAGGAGAGGTTCATGAGAGTGACAAACCATTGTTGTGTACATAGCTCGGTCAATAGTCCCGAGCCCTTGATTTGTGTTCACATTTTAGAAGAGTGCATCATTATCTATGGTCTTCATATTATATTCACTGGTCTGAAGGTCATTTTAAGTATCACTAACTTAGCGGAAATTCCTTGAAACACCTAATTTTGGTTTTTTGGATTAAGGTATTTTCCCTTTTTAAAGATAAAATGTTTATTGTTGCTTCCCACTGAAGCGTGGAATCTCAGTTATGATATTTAAGAAAACTAGGGACATAATATTTTAGGACTAGTTGAATTTGATATAAATGTTTGTAGGATTATTCTCTCATAAACAATGAGGACTAGGCCTGTTAGGTATAAATTGAACATGAATCAATATAGTGTCTTTTAAAAAGGTAATAAAACTATAAATCACAAAGGTTTATATTAACACCGCATGAAACAAACCTGTTGAAACTAGTTGGCATAGTTTTTTTGCATCGTTTTTTGCCCAAGTCGTTTGTATAGGTTTTTTGCATATTTTTCTTTTGAAGAGATTCATTTGTTTAAGTTTGATTTTTGTAGTTTTTTATGTGGTTAAATCACGTGCTTGGGACCCTATAAAAAGAAGGCGCGCGAAGAGATTGGGCAGTCTGAGTAGGAAAGTCTGAAAGGTAGAGCCTGCCGAGTAGCAGAGGAAGTATTAGAGCCTGCCGAGTAGCAGAGGAAGTATTAGAGCCTGCCGAGTAGCAGAGGAAGTATTAGAGCCTGCCGAGTAGCAGAGGAAGTATTAAAGCCTGCCGAGTAGCAGAGGAAGTATTAGAGCCTGCCGAGTAGCAGAGGAAGTATTAGAGCCTGCCGAGTAGCAGAGGAAGTATTAGAGCCTGCCGAGTAGCAGAGGAAGTATTAAAGCCTGCCGAGTAGCAGAGGAAGTATTAGAGCCTGTCGAGTAGCAGAGGAAGAAGTAGTAGAGCCTGCCGAGTAGCAGAGGAAGTAGGAGAGTCTGCCGAGGAGGAGAAGAGAAGACGCGCGCGCGGGGGGAGAGTAAGAATCTGCGGATCTAAGGAGGTTCATTGGAACCAATAAGCCCAAGATAAAGAGGTTCAAGAAGCCCAAGATAAAGAGGTTCAAGAAACCCAAAGATAAAGAGGTTCAAGAAGCCCAAAGATAGAGAGGTTACAGTAGCCTAAAGATAAAGATGTACAAGAAGCCTAAAGATAAAGAGGTTCAGGAAGCCCAAAGATAAAGAGGTACAAGAAGCCTAAAGATAAAGAGGTTCAAGAGGCCTAAAGATAAAGAGGTTACAGAAGCCTAAAGATTAAGAGGTTACAGAAGCCTAGGGATAAAGAGGTTAAAGAAGCCTAAGGATAAGGAAGTTGAGGTCAAGAGTTAAAGAGGATAAAGTCCACTGAGGCAAGAGGAGCCGAGTCTAGCCTAACCGGATAGTTCAGGATTGATTGGACCAACATTGGTTCAATTTGTTTCTCATTATCATTTTGTATAATAAAGCCTCATAATTATTTAAATCATCAATAGGGCTGATCATTTCCTCCAGAGTAACACCTGCCTATCGCTACCTCCAAAACTTTTGATTTCTTAAATAGATTTATTATTTTTTACAATTTTTTTTGTTAGTTTTAACAAAACCTTTTTACTGTCCTTACTGCAATGAAAAATATGTGAATTTACACAAATGTAATTTATACACAACCTCTTACTTTAATATATAATAAATCAATTTATATCCTGAGGATAGTTTTACCAAAATCCTTGAAAACACCTAATTAATAAGCTGAACTGCCATTCGTGTATTTTACCTTTTTTATTTATTAAACAAATGTATAAAACCTTTAAAAACATTGTAATTTAAATGATATTTGTCGCATAATGTCAATCCTTTTGATGCTTTCTTCTAACTCATGAAAGTTCCTGAAGGAAATATATGATTTTAATAAGAGAGTTCAATTTTTCTATTGAATCAATAGAGTATTTCTTGAAAATAAAATCTGTGGGAATTAAAACACATATCTTTTCTTTAGTGAAATTTATTAATTTATAAATTCATATTTCATCCAAATTAGTGAAGTGATCAAATCAATTAAATTTTTATAAATTTTTATTTTTAATCTATCATAAATTCTAATATTGTTGCAAAGTGATTAAGAATATTTTCTTGATATATAAATAACTGAAAATAATTTTTCAAATATTACTCAAGATAATGTTAAATATCATTACTTTTTCTAAAAGCATTCACAGAACTCTGCACATATTTGAATATCTGAATAAAGTGTGGGTTAATGAAGAATAATTCAATTTTTTTAATTTAGTTTTAAAATTCAACTACCGAACTAAATTATTATATATTTTATCAGAAACGATATATCAACAAAATATGAATCTCTTAATTCTCATTTTAATGACATCTTTTTTTTTTTTGTCATTAACTTCAAATATTTCAAAGGTGTCATAAATTATATATTTAATTACCGTTATTTCTCCAATTATTTATTACCTTTATTATAATTGTAAGTATTCGGATACTGTCAAAATCACCTATCAACATATTAAGATACGAGTCATAAAATATAAATGTTTGATAGCACTTGCCCCACCATATTTAATTTCTAGACTATACATAATCCAACAAGTGAGAAATTATTATTTTATTCGATGTACCAAAAGAATATATAATTATGAACCCATTATGGGAATATCAAATCTATATATATATATAAATGAATGTGTGTCTGTCTGTATTCGAATATATTTAAAAACCATACCTAAAATCGCCGTGAAAAATGGGGAAATTATGTAAATTCCTGGCAAGGTTTTTAATTTTATTTTTTAATCAGAGTTGGGGTTCTAGCACTACTAAGATAAAGTTCACCATCAACCATCAAATAACCTTCATTTCATGATGATATTTAACAATTCTTTTTTCAATTGAAATTATTTTGCAATATTTTTAATATCACAAAAAAGTGAAGAAGCATGTTTATTCTACCATATCTATGTACATCTATGTTTTGTATATATGCTATATTCAAATGACATATATGTAGAGAATATATTTTTGTGAAATTTCATTTTGATGTATTGTATAAATTTGATTATTAATAAATTATGTTTGAGGTATCAATTGCCCTTTTGTTCAAACACAGCAAGGTGTAAACGGGTACAGCTAGGTGGAGCAGAGTATCAAACATAAAGTTATTTTGACCTGCATATTGTCAGGAGTTATTGGAT
The DNA here is from genome assembly GCA_030710605.1 of Cordylochernes scorpioides. Classification (NCBI taxonomy): domain Eukaryota; kingdom Metazoa; phylum Arthropoda; class Arachnida; order Pseudoscorpiones; family Chernetidae; genus Cordylochernes; species Cordylochernes scorpioides. The sequence goes on from CP092869.1 coordinate 65,313,521, forward strand.
GTTTTATTGAATCCTTTTAACAGATTTCATTAGGCAGACTTTTACTCGAGTAAGAACAGGGCGAAACCGGGTACATTAACTAGTATTATATAAATAAAGAATTATTCTTGATTGAAACCAAAATTCGATTTGTTGTTAATGAAAATGTAATGTAAAATTATAATCGGTAAACCTACACTAGATAAATGAATGTGCGGAACTACCTGATGACACAGAAGCTTTAATGAAGATTATATATTACTTTATTTACAACACCAGGTAGATATTTAACATATTCTAAAAGGTGACGCGCTCCTTTTTATTCCTTGTAGCTGGTCTCAACTGGACTGGGCAATCAGCGCTGGAACGTCGCTTGTTGTTTATGGAGGAGCAAATAGATTCATTCTTGGAAGAAATCTCAGAAAACATTTATTATCAAATACATGTTTTGATGGTAATATTTTTTATGAGCTATCATTTTCTATGTGGTAAATTTTGAATTATCAATAAAGATATATACTGATAAAGATTATTTAAGAGATTGTAATTATTGAAAAAGGAGAAGAGGAAAGTTCTTCTTTATGATTGATATTCATATGAATCCCTTCGTTTTCATATACAAATTTATTTCAATATAAATGAAGATTCGGATATTTAAGAGCAATTAAAGGTCTATATCTGTAACGTTTCCTATTTATAAATAAGGGATAGTCACAATGCTTTGTGTTTTAACATTTAATTAAATTACAAGGTTAACCACAATATATAAACAAAAAAGAATTATATGCAAAAATAGAGAAAAAGTGAGTACAGTGTTGCCTCCTGCCTAACTTTGAATAAAAATCAAAGAATAATTTAATATTTCACATGAATAAATAAATACAAAGCATGTTACAATATCAAATATTGTTATTGAAAATAATAATATTTTTCATCCACACAAAATTGGTAAAAGACGACCACCTCAATGCAGGTGATCGATTTTGTGACTCAAATAAAAATCAACCATCTCTATTCAGATGATTTTGCTTCCGAGTCACAAATTGATAGTTGACCACCTCGATGCAGATGATCTTTGTTGTGACACAGACTTATCAGAATAGCCAGTACATCAGAATATTCGTGAGGAAAATAAGACTTATCTCCCTGAAGAGAAACATGTTGATTTATTAAATTTAACTCGTAATTTCTGTTTATTCAAATATTTTATTTGCGTTTAAATAAATATAAATCAAACGGTGTCTCTCACTTCATATGAATAAATTTGAAAAAAAGCATATATCATTGTTTAAAAACTCATTCAAATAAATAACAAATGCAATCAATGCAATCATTGAAAAAACAGGATTGTATAAAATATATGCTACAAAATAAAATAATGCTCTCTAGATATTATTTAACATATATCATATATATTTAATTCATTTTTCAAAATTGCTTCTAATTAAACAAATTATAAACTATTGATTTTTTTTTCAATTTCAATTTAAAGCGCTATGTCCCCCTAGGGACACTTGCGCTGTCATACATGTATGCCTTCACATTGTCTAAACATATATATACAATGAATTTAGGTCTTGAATAAAATAGTCATATGATGTTAACAATGAGAAAGAGAGAAAAAACGATAAAAAAGAACTGTGTACAAAAGAAAGTGTTGATGTTATGAATCACATTCCTCTTATTAGTGAATATTTTGACGTATTAATTGTCAATACTGAATATTTTGATAGAAATATTCCGAAAATTCAACTCTTCCTTATTCAACTACGATACTGCTGTCCACGTTTATACCCTGCTAGATTATTTAGATTACCATCAATAAACCAATATGAATATGAAGTAAATTCATGATTATTTAAATGTCCACTAATTAAGCTGGATGACTGAAATATTTTTATCGGCATTCTATTAAAAAGTCAAATAGGCTTCCTGAATAAAACTGGGGAATAAAATCCATGTTTCCAAACTATCTTTAATTAAATATAAAGGCGATATTATAGCAATATTTTACATGAAAAAGATATATTCTGATATATGGAGACTGTTTGATGAACCTATCATCAGTTCTGATCTTATCGCCTTTTGGGATTTTCATCACGTAAACCTATTTACAAAGTGAGTAAACTGGTAATAATATTTATTATATACTTTCATTACAATTTCTAGTCTAATTTTCTATATGGAATACCCACCTCCACCTTTTATTTATAAGACCATATATCCAGATTGAATATAAGACAAACCTAATATGTTCAGCAATATTTGTCTATATTTTCTAACTGGATACTTACATCTGTAAATGTAATTTTGACGATTACATCATCGTATCAGAGTTTGACACCCACTGTGAGAATACATTCCAATTTTCAAGGATATTTTCTTGATGGAAAATCTATATTTAATAACCCTTTGATCAAAATGCATATATTCAATCAATAAACTTGAAAAAACCTTTTTATATTTATTCAATTTGATATATTCATTTATATATTAACAATAATATCCATATTTCTTTGTAAATTTAATTTATTAAAGATAAATGTTATACTTCAAGATTGATTCATAACAAAACTTACTTCTAGCATATAGGATTGGGCTGGAATATTTATTGAATTTTCTGAAATACCCTCCTCCACCCCCTATACTATAGGGCCAAATATCCAGTTATATATTTGATCTTCATGCTGGATAATTTCTTCTTTTATAGGAATTTTGACGATTATTTCATCTAATGAGTCTTTATATCAATTTCTTATAATACATTCCAATATATGAAGCTGTTATATACTTGTCTTATGATCTTTATCAAGCTGTGTCAATTGAAAGGACTCAACTATTCAATTTAAAAGCTAGAGTTTTATTTTGGGTTTGCATTAAAGCACTGCATCTATGTTGAGAAGAAACCATCAAAATAATATCTGAATAGGTTGTCTATTTTGTTAGATGAGGATTGCAAACAAAATGCATGTAATAACATCAACATATTTGAATATTTTGAACTGAAATGGATATTTAAAATCGTGACCTTCTCTCTCTCTCCTATATTTTCCCACCAAGACAATTCATTTTCATGAAATGTTAGATTCAAAATTTGCAACGTGTCCTTTTTTATCGATAATTCTGCAAATTCAATTTCAAAAAGTAAATATGACATTGTTCATCTGATATAGTATAGGATTGAGCCGAAATATTTATCAAATGATCTGAAATACCCTCCTCCACCCCCTATACTATAGGGCCAAATATCCAGCTATATATTTTATCTTCACGCTGGATATTTACTTCTGTAATAGGAATTTTGACGATCATTTCATCGTAGCATATTTTTATCATTTTCTTTCAATATATTCCAATAAACGAAGCTGTTTATACTAGACTTATTCTGTTTATAAGGCTGTATAAATTATAAGGACTCAAATATTTAATGTAGAAGCTAGAATTTTCTTTTGGGTTTGCATTATTAAACTGTATCTATATTGTGAAGAAGCCATCAAAATAATTTCTGAATAGATTGTCTATTTTGTCAGATGAGGATTGCAAATAAAATTTCATGTAATAATATCAACGAATTTAACAATTTTGACCTGAAATTGATATTTAAAATATAAACCTTCTCTCTCTCTCCAATACTTTCCCATCGATTCGATTTTATTTGTTATTGAATTGATGCAACAGATAATTTTTACTCGCGTTTTTAAATGTTCGATTGAATAATTAACCCCCCTTTTTTTAATTTTGCCAAAATTCAATTTCACATAGTAACTATAAAATTGTTTATCTGATATGAACTCTATGTATTCGACTTCTATAATGAAGTTGCGGCTTTAATATGGAAGTAACCATCTTTTTGTTGGATCGAATATTTATGATATGTGTATTCATATGTTAATGGATTTTTTAAAACTAATTTTGGCCTAATTCTATTTTGAAAATATTTTTGACATACCTTAACTGATATAGACTCTGGATCTATCTATCAACAAGGATCTGAATAAAATTAATTACCCTTATGTTCAGTAAAATTCAAATATTCAGGTTGGGCATTAAAATACTTATTCCAACAATCTATTTATTCGATAAATATTTCACACACTTTTCTATACTATTACAGTTGTAATATATAAATATCTTAATGTCCACGGACATTTGAAGAATGTTCGTTTCGTTTTTCTTCTAAATTTGTCAAACTTAACGTTCTGAAATTAAAAATTAATCTTAAAATCTATTTTTATTCATTCAAATTGAAATCTCTTCACATTAAAAATATTTTTCCAAATGCTATTTGTCAATTTAATCAAATAAAGAAATATATTGTAATTTTGAAATTGATTTTTACCAAAACTGATTTATATAGCATAGGATTGAGCCAAATTATTTATCAAGTGATCTTAAATACCCTCCTCCACCCCCTATACTATAGGGCCAAATATTCAGCAATATATTTGATATTCACGCTGGATATTTACTTCTGTATTAAGAATTTTGACGATTATTTCATCGTAGCTGGTTTTTATATATATATTTGGCAATCCATTCCAATATATGAAGCTGTTTTATTGATTTATAAAATAAATTGTATTTAGTTCATTTCATTCAAAAGAATTTCGTTAAAGGTTTTTCCTCAATTCGAGAATGTTGCTGTAATATATTTTGTTCTTTCTTTCATCTTACCTAAATTATTTTGTTGAATTTAAATTCTGCTAAACGTAGTTCTATTTTACCAATTTGAAAAGATAAATAGATATGGCCAAAATTCAGTTTGAATTTTTATCAAGTCTATAAGTTTGTAATGTTTGTCAAGATTCAGGAAAAGTCTTATAATAATATATATTTTTGATTTAGAATTTAAACCTTTTTTTATATCGTTATTTCCCTATAATTTAACCTAATTTATTTACTTATTATCACATTAGAAGTTGTCTATAATTAAAGCTCATCAATTCAGCTTACAAAATTGAATTTGGAGATGTTTTGTGACATTTTTATAGTAGATTAATTTTAATTACTCTCAAGTTTTCATCCTTTCCGGTTTTGAAATATTTTTTTAATATACTATTATTTAATATTAATTATGTAATATCGGAAACATGTTAGATCTATTTAACGGGTTTGGATCATTGAACAACTAAAAAAATATATAGTTACTGTCCTACTTTCATAAATACAATTTATTGAGAGGCATTCGCATCATTAAGGAGAGGTTATTGCTATCAAATATTTAATACAAAAAAATCAAATTTATGGATTTAACAGTCATATGCCTAGAAAGATGTATCCAGGCTATCTTATCAGGATATTTGGGTAATAAAATATTGCATAAAAATGCATACTTTAAATAATTTTCTTTAGCCATATATAGGACTTTTTGAATAATATAATTAGGTCAATCATTATAACATGAATATATAAGAACAAATAATAATATTTTCACGAATATATTGATTTAAAAAGATAATCCATTCTGGTTTGTAGGAGTATGAGAAATGTATGTAAGCTTGGGTATGAAATAGTCCTGACAGGGCCATATTTAAACCTCTCTTTATAATTACATATTCATTCCGGTCTACAGAATTTGACATATTGCGATATGGTTCTTGACGCTGTATCTAAAATTTGTTCATAAAACTATTCCGTATGCCAATGAATGTAAAAGTGAGAATAATTATCCATAATTAATAGTTTGATTTTATAATTGTCAGAGAGAATGAATTTAAAAAAAAATGAATATTTGAAATCTAATAACGTATGTTAAAATGATAATAAAACAGGTTGAGTAATCATATAATTTGAGTAGGGCATATATGCTTCAAATTCTTTCCAAATCGTTATTCAACTCTTATTTTTATATCTGATTCCACATTTTGGCATATATCAATTTTCGAAATATTATCGTGGTATTGAACTGACAAATCTATCTTAAATTACCAGGTCTGGATATGAAATTTACATTTAGGGTAGCAAAACTCCAATGTTGAGTCATTGAAAAATCTGGTCTCATATTATAGGTCCTATGTAGATTTGGAATCCCAAAATAATACTGCTATAAAAATTTTACTTATATTAATAGTTGAACAATTTAATCGTTTTTATTTCTTACAATTATCCTATTTCCAAATGTATAACCTCTATTTCATCATTCTGTAATTGAAATGTATGAAGATCAATTCAACTTCTGAGATAGTTTCAATAAAATGCGTTTATAGTGAAAAGGATATATCCAACATTCCCTATTTGGGACAACTGTCTAGTTTGGATTTAAATCAAATCTACTGATCATACTTATTTGTTGACATTTAGGCAGGATTTTTTTATTGATTTAAAGATCATTTTAACAATTACTTAATTCTCTCTCTGAGAGTTTTTAGGATTTTCAAAGAATAAACTATGATTCTTACACTGATTCAGTTAAGCAAGCATGAATATATTAATTATCCAATGCATAAAAAATTCATTTAATTAATCACATTTGAAAATGGAATTTTCATATGTACAGAAAAATACAATTTCAACATATTGCAAATTTATGACTTTTATTCCATCACTCTGTATTTGAAATGAATGAAAATAAATTCAACATTTGAGTTCGCCTTAACAAAATGCGTTTATATGCGTATATATATGGACATAATCATCAAAACCGATTTAGGGTAACTGTCTAGTTTGAATTTAAATCAAATCTCCTGTTCATACATATTTTTCGACATTCACGCAGGATTTTTTACTGATGTAAACTTCATTCTAACAATTACATTATTCTATCAGTTTTTAGAATTTCCAAAGAATAAACCCTGATTCTTGCACTGATTCAATTAAACATGCTCGAATATATTAATAATCCAACACATAATATATTCAATCATTTCAATCAATAAATTTGAAAACTTAATTTATATATGTATCGAAAAGTGAAATTTTAAAAATACTCATCTGGTTAATATGTTTTTTTTTATTGAATAGAATTTAAGCAGGTATAATAAACTCGAATCTATACTCAAATAAAAATTTTGCCTAATTAGGAAATGCCTCAGTCCAAATAAATATGAGAAATTCAGGTGTAAACATGATCTATTTCTTCTATAAATGTTTTTGATTAAATGTTATTTAATTATATAATTACACATACTCTTCCATTTGATATGTTTGATAGTATCGATTAATTTCTGTTTAATTTCGAAGGTATTACATTGAATATACCTTATGTGTTTTGAAGGATCATTATATTTCATTTCAAAGAATTTAGATGAAGAATCTATTTTAGATATCACATATCAGAAAAATAAGATTTCCACCATTATATCAATATCTCATTATATCATTTCCTATAAACAATAGGAAATATCGGGTTTATATTTGTTTAAAAATGATATAATACGTCAATATTATTCGTGATTGCTATTGATTTAGTTCTATATTCGCTTATTCCCAACAATTTTCACCCTTTTCTCATATAGCATTGTACTATGACCTCAATCTGTTCCTAAATAATTTATAAAAAATAACTATATGTTCCAACTGTAGATTTTTAATGAGGATTAGTTCTCCGAAATAAATTAGAAGTAAACATTCCTTTAAAATGATGGCAGTAAATAATTTAATGGCATCCAGATAATCATTGGGTCCAGTGTTGAGGCAGTCTATTCAGATATTTATGAACCATTCTCCTGTTATTCTTTCTTTAAAAAGAGATTTAATTTGCTAGGAATCACCCAGTGAGAGAATTTATATATATGTATCGAACCTCTTATTAGATAGAAAGCGACAACGTTATGACTGTATTATTAGACATATTATAAAATTTTTATTTGGTTTTGCGTGTAGTCTCTTATTTCCGATTTATTGAATAGCCACATCAATATTAAGAATAAACTATTTATAAAAAGCAGTTAACGTTCCAAATATTTGACCAAGAAATCGAGAATTTGTATTCAATATGCTTAAGTTTAGGAATTTGTATTAAAGCTAGCCATTAAGAATTTTGATATAGAAAATTTAGTCATTTCTTCCAGATTCCTCTAACCCTCACAATTTACTTTATGTTCGCAACCCTTATATTTCGCTGCATTATCTTTCAACGTCTTGAGACATTCACTCTCTGAGATTTTTCTCTTAAAAATATTTTATTTGCTCTTGATCGTGGTAAAAGGTAATTTTTACGGCATTATTAATGTTAATTTCAAAAAAGCCCCTTTTTCTGATTGAAAATTTAGAATTGTTTACCTCGGCGCATTTTATTTATGAAGATGCCCATATATTAGTCTACCAACATTCTTTAAAATGATGGACTCAGCTTAAATATTGAAGTAACCTTCTTTATATCAGATCGAGAATTTATAGCTATGTAATTTCACATGTTGCTTGCTTTACTTCAAAATGTATTTATGTATAATAAATTTCACACATTTTGTGCCACATTATATTTGAAAATAAAAATTAATTTATGAACCTTAAGAATTTATTGACCTAATATGATCTTCCAATTATTTCTTAACATGAAGGACTTAGATAAAATAATGAACTGTCAATGCGCTATCAAAATTCAATTCAACAATAACTGAAAAGCGGGGCTTTTTCAGATCGGAAAAACGTCGCCTAACTGATATACGAGTAGAGTATAATGGTAGACCAATATACTCTATATTGAAGGACTTAGATTAAATAATGAATTGAAACCTGCTTTATTTAAGATCTTAAATTTAGTGCTAAGTAATTCCACAGGTTCCCTAATTTCCTTAAAATTTTATTCTTAAATCTCCGGTGTTTTATACATTTTGGATTGCGTCATATTTCAGAATAAATGTGAATTTTTCGACCTAATATGAGATCTGCCAATTATTTCTCAACATGAAGGAATTAGGCCGAATAAAATTAAACCTTGGGATTATAGAAAACTTCAGTATTCATATTAGGTTATTTATGTATTAATTTCCATGATCTATTTCGCTGATAGAGTCATACATATTTATTATCATAACATTGATGCTGTATATGCAGATGTTCACTCATTCAGATATGTCAGAGTCGAAAAAAGAGATATTATCAAAGCCGCATAGTAAATTAGAATATTTCTGTAATAAATAATTTTCTATGCCGTCCTATTTCCATATTTCCTTATACTGAATTTTGATTCATCAAAAGGTGGTTCGTGTCATTAATTTAATATATCCATATCACCTCCTATGTGCACATGTGGACAATACTCAGTTTGAATAGGTGACAAATTTGTTTGTTTTCAATATTTGTTAACGTTTTTGCTGGATGGAAGAATTTTGTCTTGATAATTCATTGAATCTCAGTTCAACAATGATTTTAGCATTTTTATTCTTAAAAACAATCGTTATTTTCTCAAAATGATGTTTTAAATATATTCGTTGAATCTAATTTCCAAGTTAGTTATTGATTTCATTTTAAAATATATTCGAACACATATCTTTATAATTTAAGAATACTCCGGATTTTATGAAGTTGATTTATTTTAATGATCTGCATATTCATCAAAGGAATCAAATATATTAGGGAAATAATTTAGATATTTAAGAGCTATACTTATATTACTTCATAATTTTCAGTCCATTTTTGTTACAAGATTGCTATCAGAAGGAATTTAAGAATATTATGGCCGGAATAATCAACATTGTCATTTGTAAAAGTTAAGAATTATTTGTAAAAGATAAAAGTTGTCATACCGTGTTAACTCACTTAACTTTTTAAAATTAAATTTATTAAGGTATGTATCATAAAACCCTTATTTATAAAAAGAGGTTATCGCTACCAGATGTCTAACATGAGAGCTTATCAGATTTTTTACAAAAAGAATTTACATGAATGCCTCTCCAAAAATATAATTAATGAAATTATCGTATCATTAAGATATTTGAAAAGGTATTTTCACAAATATAAGCCCAGTCCTATGAATAAAATTTCTGTTATCTGCTATTACCCGAAAATGTTAACTGGGGAATGAATTATAGTACTGAAAGTAACTTAATTTTCTCGATTTACTTACATGACTGATTTATATTTACACATTTATTTAGTTATATGATTTTAAACTAATTTCAATCTTGTTTTTCGCGTTATATTTCTCTTATATGTTTCTTAGCAAAATTAGGATATTCCAGTAAATTATTATAAAGGATGATTTAGCTATCAGTATTAAACGGTTGATTTAATAATTGCCACAACTGCTTCTCCTGAATTTTATATTCACGCCAATATAATTCTTAAAGATGAATGCACGATATTGATAACTAGTTAAAACTAGAATACTCCATTTATATTAACGGACTCAATTTAAATATTGAAATGAAATATAAAGCTAGATTATTCCACTTTGTTTATTAATTTTCTTCAACCTTTACTTTTTCTCATCGGTGATACTTCAAAATGAATACCGCTATTCTTGACCTGCTAAGCCTCTCTCAACATGTATTTTGCGAGCACGCATATTGAATAAACCCTATTCAATTTCAGATTTATGGTTTCTCTATCATTTTACAAATTATTTTTATCGAATAATCAAAAGTTTTATTAAGGAATTTTCTTAGAATCATTGCAGTTAAATGAATTTTATATTGACCTGAGGTTTATTCAAGATTAAAATTTTCTAGAAGATTATTTCGCTGTTCTGAGAACCCTTCTTCATTTATATCCGTGGAATATTCAAATTTGTTCCCGGATATGTTGATACTGGAATTTGATTATTTTTATAAATACTCTTATATTCAAGTTACATATCCTTTTTGCTATTTTTCTTCGCCAATTTCAATAAGGTCTTACTCTCCAAAAGTTCTTCAATGAAAGTATTCGTATAGTCAATAAAATTGAAGTATGTAATGATCGTCCTGTCATTTATAAATGTTTGACTCAATAATTTCAAAAGTTTTTTATAATTTAATCTTCCGAAATGAATATGATGGGTGTGTGCCCTTTGATTTTTGACATATGAATTTTTATAATAGTCAGAAGTATATTATAGAACCCCTTTATATTTCTTTCCGTTGATTAACTTCTGCATATTCACAATTTTTAAGGGTTTACTTCCGTTTGATAAATTTCCAAAATCATTATACTATTGAGCTTGCTTTTCCTAATATTTGAAAAAAAAAAACATATCTGAAATATTTATTCAATGCGCTTTTTCAAAGGATTTGCTATATAATTCTACACTTGGTTTCATATAAATTATGGCAAATTTATTATACTCAGTTAGGTAAATTTATACATATTAGGTGATATTGACCAAGAATCCTTTCTTTCTATTTTCATGTTTGCTTGTTTCCTCTGGAAATGAAATTCATCTAAACTATTGAATTTCAAATTCTCATTTAATTTTCGGTTCGAATTATATATGTCACACATTTCTCAAATTTGAGAATAAAACAAAATATTAGCAATTTATTAGCTGTTTATCTATGATTATTTTTATTTAATCTATATCTGCAATATATTCGAAGAAATCTCATTACTTCCAAAGCCAAAGTACCTATTCTAAAATAAGAACTTTCTGTAAAGAGAGTATCGCAATTTTCGTAATTCCCAACATCCTTTCTGCGAATAAATCAGTAAAAATATTAATCAGATTTTGAATTCAAAGGCTGTGTCATTAAATGGTTGAGCATACTTATTTTAATCCCCCTATTTCGAGACTTTTTGGTCTTTTCTTGTGGAACTGCTTCTATAGATATTAAATTTATTGCTTCAAATACGGTCATAAAACGAATTTTAATTGAACGTCCTCTTTAAAATTAAAAAAATTTCAAAAATACTTAACAATCCGAATATTTGCATCACCTTTATTTTTCTCTACAAAAAAAAAATCCTTTCAAAATCCCTAGTATTCTAATTCCCAGCATATTTCTGACATATTCAGGATAAATCATTTAATATGCTTACAAAATAGTTTTATGCGTTTCTCCTTTGTGTTTTAAAATATTTCCTGTACTCGTACTAAATTTATTTGTCCGATAAAAATATAGCTGGAAGTTTATAATGGACCATTACCGAAGAGGTGAAATATTTAAATTATAACCTGTGTCTATATTCACGGTGTCGCTCGTTATAATATTGGTTTGTGTGGGTAGTATTGAGAACCACTATTTTGACGTATGAAATTACTAATCAGAGAATTTTAATTAAATTACACACATATTATATTGTTTTATACCTTGAGGCTAAAAATCTAGATTTGTAATATAAATAACATTTTAAATCTCAAGGGTTTCCAATATAAACAGGCAATATTCAAATAATTTTTTGTATTAAGCAATTCTTCCATATTTTTTAATGCTTTGTTGACATAATCCTTTCAAATATGAATTTTCATAAAAGATAGCCTTTAGTTGCGTCAAACCTTGATATGATACAAAATTCAGGACACTGTTTAGGGAAATAGTGTATGAGATAGCAGTTTATCGCTTAACATGGTTGGAATTTACAGAAGCCATTTGATTAATTCATACATCAATCGATTTGAAATATCTTCCTAGAGGAAGGAATTCTACTCAAATAAATTTAATATCATAACTGCTTCTAACTCAAAAATTCAATTTATCAGCTTCACTCTTTCATTATTAAAATACATGATACTTAAGTTTGATATTGAGGAAATCAAAGTACGTTCTTTCTACTTATCATTTTTCTTAAAGAGATATTTAACCACCTCTTTAATTGAAGGAACTCAGCCAATACTTAAAACATTCAGACTTCTGATCTGATAGTTTGTATCCATGCAGAGTACATGAAACATTGAAAAACTATATTTCTATTATCATGCCTCATATCCTAGAAAACTTCAAATCTTCTCAATCTGATATTGATAGATAAGATGGCAACTAGATCCCCCAAGGCCGCATCCTGCTCAGTTCGGTTTAATAAAAATACTGAGTCTGAAAAATAGTTAAACCTTCACTTTAGAATGTATAATATTGCCATACGAGACTTTTTAAATTTACGTTCTAACCTAACCTCATATCAGTCGTAATGACAATTCCAAATTTAAACTATGGATATACATATGAAATATCACAAAATTTTAGATTAAAAAGTAAAATGTGAATGAATTTTTAAAAGTTGCCTTCCTATCCAGTGCAGAATTCTTGGGTCCCTGAAACACAAATAGAAAGTGTTAGAAAAACGAAGCACAAATATAGTTAAATAATAAGATATATTCTTCGGAAAATATACATGAATATTAGAGCAGCATTAACAACTTGGACTGCTAAATGCTGCCTTATTTTATAAAACAACTTTCGCCCACGAGCAGGAAATTTTGGGTTGGTACTATCAATTCTAGGAACCTATGTAATCGACCACTAACCTGTCGAGATGGAGCTACTAAAGAATTTCTGGAATCGATATTTAAAACTTTTTTTAAGGCTCCACTCAACTTTGTATTGAAAATTTGATATAAAAAATTTAATATCCAAACTCCAAGATGGCCGCCTCTGCGGTATATTATTCAGATGTGCGTACGCATAAAAGAGATTTAAAAAAAAACTTTGAAACATCAACAGTGTGTTATAGGAAATCGATAAAGGGTGTTTCGGAATATTAAAATTTGTGTATATCTTATTATTTATTTATAAAAATGACCAATGCTGTGAATATAGAGCTAATGGCTCATTAGCTGTAGATATAAATATGTTAGAGGAATGGGTTGTCGAATATTTGATTTAATAAACAGCTTGATAAATACATTTAGACTTCGGTAGCCTCATCAAAGTAACATGGTTGTTTTTGATGCAACTACCTCTACTAAAAGTTGTATAAAATGGGGCTGAGAAAGTCTTAACGAGGCAGTAAATGCCTTTTGTTATGAAAATATGAACAATCCATCCATAGATATTAAGATCTCACACCTATTTTTAGAATACCTTAATTCAAACACTAACTATATTTTTCGTTTATGAGCAATGCCAAAGGTAAATTGAATAAAAGATCTCACCTGATGATATTGATGAATGGTTGAAATCGGCCAATGTAATTGTTTGATGTCTGATAGAATTTTGGCTGTTTGGAGGTTTGAGGCTCTCTGCAAGGAAATCAGCATATTGGACAAAGTGTCAGGTTGAAGAATTTCCTTGGGAAGGGAGATGAAAGGGACGCGCCTAGACAATATTTTGACATTTATATAAATATTGATTTATGATGAATTAATCATCTTTTATATTCTCTAAAGGCATTATGTTCATAATAAAATTTTAGAAGAGCGTAAATATACTTCACAATCTAAGCAAAGATATAATACATATATAATTTGTAGAATATAATATAAGCTATTGAGGTTAAATATAATCGATAATAAGACACATCCTGGATTTAATAGGATATTTTATTCAGAACAATATAGAAAACAAAATTTCGAGAGGCTGAACATCTTTATTTTTCAACCTACAATTCGAAAAATCAAACCTAGAAGAAAAAAACAATAGTTCACTCTCATCAGTGAAGACGTGAGTGAAGAATAAAATAAAGACATAGGATATATTGCCCCTATTTTGTTCTTAATGAATATTTTTATATCGAATACCAAATTAACCTTAGTATTGGCTATAAACATAAGTGATTGGAATTCTGTAGGAATGGAAAATTATAAATATATATATATTTATGTGATAATATAACACACCATATATTTCATGAGACCGTTTTTAAATAGTGTATGTTTCTCAATATTTTGTTACTTCTTAATAATTAATAAATTGATTGTGATCTTAATATACGAACTATATAGGTACCAGTATTTTGCCAACAATAATCCATTGTATATCTGTAAATTTCAATATATTTTCAATAGATTTAGGTTCCTCAAAATAAAAGCAGAGAATAAAGTGTTAATGGTTTTTGTGTGTGCTTATATTACTTTCCCCCCTCGTACAAGAAATTGACCAATCCGCAGCAATCAGACTTGTGGATATTTAAGGCCTACGTCCCCAGTAAAACGGACTTTTTTTTTGAAAGGCTTTTATTTATATTGATTCCATGTCTGTTCAACTATCAAAAAGCGGTTGTAAATAAAATTGCACTCGTGGAAGAGAGAAGAACAGGGGCACAAAAAAAAGTCACCCTGTTTACCATACCTTAATTGTAAATACTCTATCTCTCCCTTTTCTCTTGTGTTGAATATTGTCAGTAATTCCACGGCGAATCTGTACAGGGCAAGACGCCCTAATAAAGTTGTTTTGTTGTTGTTGTTGTATATTGATTCCATGTATGTCTGTCAGTAAATATTGTAATCAATTTTTAGTATATTTCCAGAGAACATGAAGCCTGAAATTTGTACAATTATCAACCTGAACATTGTTCAACTTTACAAGCAGAACTAATGACCTTTTTTCACGCAATTAAATATTTCCAGATTTTATCACATGAAAACTTCAAATTTGTTGTTAGTCTACCAATTTTCTCTTTTTATCATATTCAGTCTTCGGCCTCCCAAAACACAGCTCTATGCAGAATCATATGTAACCCTCATTTTACACCTATTGTACAACTCTGCTATTACAAAGTTAACGAGGTATTCCTGCATATTCTTACTTTACAATAAAGCTTAGCACGCAATAAAAGAACTCGGTTCACACAGAATCGACGGATAGACCTATACATTACGTATTACTCAACATAAATCTGAGAAGAGATGTATAGTCAAATATTTAGATCTCCAGTTTACCTAGAATCCAATATGAGGGCACTTAACAACAATGATAATTGGCCATGGCTACAAATAAGCATACTACCGAGACATTTTCAATCAAATTTTCCCAAGTGCTAGAATGAGAACAAACAGTAGATAATCTCTTTTTATGCACTAAAAATTGAAAAAATGAATATTTTGTGGCACCTGCCATTTAACAATAAGATTTATATGAATGAAAATAAAAGCGGCGGGGGACAATCATATATTGAGAGAACATAATAAATGTTTAGTAAACATAAAACCTGCTAATTTGCTGTTTCATAATTAGTCAAATTAAGTTCGATGATTGCCCATTGCCGCTTTTATTTTATCTATATATATAAAATTGAATGTCTGTGTGTGTGTGTGTGTGTCCTCTATGGATTCAAAAACCATATATCCAATCGCCGTGAAATTTTGGGATATTATTAGGTGTATCCCCGGAAAGGTTTACGAAAAATAATTTCTTGAATATCTTAAATATCCTTAGAGTTATTTGCAGATTTGTAGCTTTAACTCGCAAGCAGCGCCACCTTGCGACGGAGATAGGCTTAGGTCTGCCCCCCCGTCCGGCCGCCGGCCATTGGACAGTCCAAGTTCCCACCGACCAATCAGAGGGATCAAGAGGTCCTGGCGCGCGGGGGGCGGGTGACCTCCGGGAACTACGTCCATCTTCCATAAACGACCATGATTTTATTCAACTTATCGAGTATTTTTCAAGGGACCGGGAATAAAACGAATGCTTTTGTAATGTAGAAAATTAGGAAAGACAAAATTCAGGATGACACGGCACACAGGGACCGGGAAAAATAATCACTTTATCGAGAGATTCACGACCATGATTTTATTCAACTTATCGAGTATTTTTCAAGGGACCGGGAAAATATGTTCACTAGATAAAACGATGATTTTGTAATGTAGAAAATTATGAAAGACAAAATTCAGGATGACACGGCACACAGGGACCGGGAAAAAATGTTCACTTTATCGAGAGATTCAAATTTACGAGTTTCAAGTTATCAAAATATATCTTTTTTTTTAAATAAGTTTATAGAGAATTGTTTTAACAAATGTTCGTTAGACAAACCTTTACTCGGGTAAAACCTCGGGCGAAGCCGGGTACGTCCGCTAGTTTTCATATAAATCTTATTGTTGTATAGCAGTTGCAACAAAATATGTATTTTTCATTTATGCATTTCAATAAAAGCTTTATAAAAAGGTATTTTTATTTATTAATTATTGATTATTCGATTCATAAGGATCGTTTTAAAAAATGTTCTACAAAAAAAAAAAGTTGAAGATCTGAAAATTTTTCCATTTAGAAATAACGGCCTTTTTTCTGATAATATAAATACTTGTAAATCTCTCATCACATGTGTTATGGGATATAGAGGTGTAACTCTCCTCTGTAGTCCCAGGTAATGTTAAAGGCCATGGCCAAATAGATTCTTGTCACTCTAGTTGTATATTTATGTTTCATAATTCAATACTACCGATATGTATTATGTAGTGGAGCTATCTACCTCTTATTCCTCCTCGTCGCTGCTATCTTGTGAAGGCTCCATAAGTTTTGACAGAGTCAGAGCCATTCTGGACACAAATTGTTGTGAGATTCTACAGACTAGAGTAATGTAATCCACTTACTCCAGTTGTGCGTCTTCCTCCTCTTTGTTCTTTGGCGCGTCGTCGGCCATCTTCCTGTACACCATCACCATGTCAGTATTTCTGTGGGGAAGATACCAAGTGGGGTAACTTACTCGGCTTTGCCACCGAGGGTACTGCGTGGACACATTCCAAGGTTAGAACAACAGGACAACAGAACATGTTCTATATCAAGGATGGCGTATAGCACAGATATAAATATTTCTGGGTTGAAATTATTGTACATATGAATAAATTGTACTACGAAAACTGTAGTATATATTGGTTAAAATGGTTGTATGTGGACTGAGATGAACGTTGTATTCCCTATTGATATATTTGTAGAACAAATGAACAAATTACTGAGGTAAAATGGCGAAACTAAAAAACATATTCCATGTTGAAAATTTTATAACGGAATAAAATATATCAAAGGTGAAATTGCGAGTGAGAGTGAAACCTGCGTGTGTTTCAGATGGACATATTTAAAGATTAAAGTGGTAGTAAATAAAAGAAAAGTTTAAGTTTGTAAACTGTAACCTTTTGTCAGTGATAAAAAGGTTGAGCTGTAGAATATATTTAATGTCGAAAACTAGGACAGAAGGATATATTTTAGGTTAAAATTAAGAAAAGAGAAAAAATTCCAGATTGACAAATATAAAACAGATGGACATATTTCAGGGTTGAAATGTTGAGACTGTAGAACATTTTCCTAATTGAGATGGACATTTTTACGGATAAACATAATGAGATAAAGGAACTGGTAAATTAACTTACTTGGAACATGTGCTCCCGCACTGCCGCTTGCAGTGGGAACAGCTGTAAAAATATTTATTAATTAAGTTGTGTAATTTATGTGTTTTAAGATGTGTATGTAGTGTTTTATATTGACTCTTTTAACCTTGTGATGGTCAATTAAATCCTAGGTTATTATATTAATTATATGCTAATATATTCACAATTATATATTATACATAGAAATTTATTATTTGAGTATTTATATGAATAAATATATAGTTTTTAAAAATATAGTTAGTTTCTAAATATTTATTTTCATTCATTGAATTGTAAATTGCTTTCTTAGAACAAACCTTTTGCTAATTTTATTAACGTGCAGTATTTAGTGCTATACCTAATGAATTTGTAATAATATTTACATACATACACAAAATTAATGTATGTAGCCATACTCATCTAATTTAGCTATATATGAAACGCTGTTTACATCTATGCAATACTTACGGCAACAGATAATAGGGGGAGTAGCTAATCATCCAAGAAGGGGTGGGCTGGTTTTCTGGAGCCCAGTAAATTTCTCCATCGTACGATCTGCAATACCAATAGAGGTTCATTTTTTATGACATATATTATACAGGGAATAATTTGGCAAGTATAGTTCTACTACTAGACACAAGGGTAGGCGCTGTAGTATCAATTAGATATTGACACATTTTGATAATGACATATATTATACAGTAAATATCATGATAGTTCGTAGTTAAACTATTATCCACGAAAAGGTACTGTAATATCAATTTTATTTGTCAATTTTATAGTGAAATACATTTTTTCAGTAAATAACCTGATAGTTATCGTCCTACTTCGATGCCAGAGGAAGAAATTGTCAAATAAATCAAATTTTACATTTTTGTGGTGTGACATACATTATACAGTGAATAATATGATAATTATTTTCTCACTGCCAGCCAACAAGATAGGTTCAAATGAATGAAATTGATTTTGAATTTTTTGATGACATACTATGAACAAAGTATGATTTAATATTTATTGGTTTTATTACAGGCCACCAAGATGGGTTCTATAATATGAATTAGATGCAGATTATTTAGCATGAGACATACATCATCCAGTCGATAATTTGGTAGCTCATGGTTTTACTAACAGCCATCAGGATAATTATG
Source organism: Cordylochernes scorpioides (assembly GCA_030710605.1). Classification (NCBI taxonomy): domain Eukaryota; kingdom Metazoa; phylum Arthropoda; class Arachnida; order Pseudoscorpiones; family Chernetidae; genus Cordylochernes; species Cordylochernes scorpioides. The sequence goes on from CP092869.1 coordinate 65,332,739, forward strand.
ATTAGATTTTGCATTTTTGTGATGATATGAATTAAACGGTGAATAACTTGAAAGCAATTGGTTTTTTACTACCAGTTAGAAGGTAGTTTCTGGCATATATCCATTTTTTAGGTGAGAGAGACCTACATTATACAGTGAATATTACTTGATGAATTATTTACTGAATCATATACTAGCAATCACCAGAATAGGTTCTGAAATATTAATTATGTTTACATTTTTTGTGGACTGACATGCATTATACGGTATATACGAGGTATATACGGTATACTCGTATATCGATAGTTTTGGTTCTACTATAAGCGTCAGCAGGGTAGGTTCTGTATTATCAGAAATATTTTTGTAGTGACACATACTATATTTATTGAATAAATTTAAAGCCATAATAAATATTATGGGATGGCATATAAAGCACACATTACGTTGGAAACATAGATTAGAAAAAATAGAATTCGATATTTCTTGATTCTACTACCAGACAACACGGGCTAGATTAAAGGCTGTCATTTAACTATGGGTTGACATTTCATGGATATATGTACAATTCAGATTAATATTAGTGATCTTCAAATTTCGATAATTAATCTCGAATACCTAATAGAGTTTAATATGATTATAGAAAACAATAGTATATAATCGATAATGAAATTCATAATTCTATGTGTACTGCAATAATCATCTAATTTATCTCCCCAAATTAGATTCTTTATATATAAAGGTCAATGTCTGTTGTCTCTTTCGCGATACACTCAAAAACTACTGAACCAATTGGTTACAAATTTTGAATGTCGCTTTTTATAAACCCGAGAAAGGTTGGCTACATTTTGATTAGTATTTTTAGGTTTTTATTTTTTCATATGAAGAACATTTTTACGCGGAGTAAATACGAGGCGAAATAACAACACCAGGCAAATTAAGCGACCAATGATCGTTCTGCATTTTTTTTTTCAAGTTGCATGCGTATCTTTTTTTTTTTTTTTGAAAAACGTTTTTATACGCGATTGTTACTTTTTTTTACAAAAGTATTGAGTACTGAGAGAGAACTTTATATTACTAACTGAATTACGGTTTTTGAACACAATTCAATAAAAAACTTTACAAAATTAGCGTTGTGGCATGTAAATAATGGCTTTCGTATTTTTAGTATTTTTTGTTCTGGCCTTTGTTTTTTTATCTCTTTTATTTAGCAAACACATATGTTGGCCTAATTTCCATGTTCTCTTTTATTTTTTACAGAAAAATATTTACATTCCAATATTTTGGATTATTTTATTTTTATAAATCTATTTTTCTTATTCTTAATGAGAAGATGGGCAACTCAATCAATAATCATCGCAGTCACTTATTCAACTGAACAATTGAACAATCCCATGAATTTCATGGGTTAATGCGCTGGGGCGGGTTGGGTGGAAGAGCTGCCATCTATTTAAACTAAATTGATTTTGAAACAACTAAATGGATTGCAAAAAATAATTAAATAAAATAGCTAAACACTAATATAATACTATTTTTGCCATCACAAACACGTTTTGCCTGTGGTTTAGGTGTTACTTCTGTATTGCTATTCTATATGGCACTTCTACTATTTATTATTGATGTACTTTCAGTAGGAAGGAAATTGCACTCTGGGGAATTCTCGGGAGATGCCGGGTCATTCGTCTAGCTATCAATAAATGGAGGTTAAAATGATTAAAATAAATAATTATTTGTGATTAATAAACAAAGTGGTGATTGGCATTATTCTTGCAGTCCTTGCTTAAGTTAGTCACACCAAAAGATCAGCATCATAAAGGCTCATCATGTTGCCTTCCTGAGCCTTGTTAGCGCCATACTTGGTTAGCAAGATTGACAATCTCTCCTCTGTTATTGTCCTGACTCTTATTCCTTTTATTTATATGTATAATATAATTTATAATTAACATTGGTTTTCCATTTATTAATTATCAATATATTTAAAAATAATAATTATTTCATTTGAACAATTAATTTGGATATTTATATTCAATGTACAACAAACCGTTAACAGATATTTTCTTACTTTGAACTTGTATATCGATAATAACTTATCTGCACATGAGATTGAATTAAAATCATAAAAAATATAAATATAAAGGGAAGCTAACAGCCCCTATAAATATTTAAAAAAATAAATTTTCTTTCAAATACAATATATGCTGATAATTTATTTATAGATAATACTATAAATATTTACTGAATAAAAAATGTTTTATGTCATTTGTTCATACAGCATATACAATTCTCTCAAGTTAAATAGTGTACATCTATTTAAAATTACTTACTCTACGAGTGGCTCCTCTTCAACCCTAAAACGCAACATTTAAAACTCAAAATTACAGTACATAAATAGATATTAAGAGTAAAGTTAATATTCTTAAATCTGATGATATAGACATTGTACTATGTCAAGATATGTTTAAAATTAAGATATCAAACGATATATAATCGATAAATAGAACTTTTCTATATTAAATAAAAAAAAACAATAGAATTTATTCGACAAAAATATATGTATGATGTAAAGATGGAGTGTGATTTTCAAATTAAATATTTAACCTCGAGAATCCACATGTCTTCAAATATTTTCTAGCGTCTTCAATAGAGATCACATTATTCAGTCCTCTCTTTGAGAAGACTGTAAAAATTATGGAAAAGATCACTATAGCCTGATCTCTCTGACACCGTCTCTACATGAGATGTATCTTTGCTGGACCTCTGACCTCTCTCTCCCCTCGTCAATTTTTATGTTTATATTTCGACTAAGTTTCAAATCACAATTCTTTGAAATATATTTAATTTATAGGACACTAAAAATTTACAAATCTGTAAATTCTAAAGAATAATTACTTACTTGATGGTGGAAACCTCCTCAACGCTGGAACACACCATCTAAGGTAAAGCTCAAGATCATATCAAGAATCTGAAGTCCACACAAATATAAGATCAAGAGTGATATTCTGAATTTGGATCTTCCTCTAAATGTTTTTACCCTCTAGGATTCGGTGATATACATTTTTTCAAAAGTGCTTAAACACCCTAATTGCTAATCTATAAGTTTATTGCTATTTTAATAGATTCTGAGTATTTACTCTATACATAAGATAAGGAAATTATAAAAGTTAGTGTCATAAGAATGATTATCCCTGATATTCAAGCCTAGAGCACCCCGATATAAAAATAATTTACGTGAGAAATGATATAATTCTACAATCTGAGTTGCTCATTTATTGATGCTTCCATATTGGCTTACGCTATACCCAATTTTTATAACGCATTTTTAAAATTTTACTATCAGTTATATAATCTACCAAGAGAGCTCTTTTCAAAATAATATATACTTGACACATTAAAGTATATTAAGGTGAATATATAGGGATATATTAATATAGAAATATATATATTCAGGATTCAATAATTTATTTATCATGCTAAATGTTTAAAATGACTAACTCTCACTTTTCTAGATCTCTGACAACCAAACTATGAAGATTCTTATTCATGACTTCTTTTTATTCTCTGTCACTTTAAATTTCGACTAAGTTTCAAATCACCACATATGCAATCCCTTCAAATAAAGCCACCTCATAGAAAGAGAGAACTACAGTTTATAAATCTGTGTAAGTTTCTAAAGAATATTTATTCTTGAAATCACTCACCTGATGGGGGAAACCTCCAAAACGCTGGAACACACCATGTAAGGTAAAGCTCAAGACTATATCAATTATAAAAAAAATAAATTAATATTAAGGGTTATAAACAATACTTAAAGTTGCACCGCATAAGTTTCTTTTTTTTTTTGTGAAAAATCAATATTTATTTCAAAGAGAAATATCTAGTATTTCTAACTTTTTTGGATGACGTATGAGAGGGTGGAAATATGAAGCGTGATGGTCTATATATAATTGGATGACGTATGAAAGGATGAAAATATGAAGAGTAATGGCGAACGGAAAAATAAAAGTGTCCAGGGGCGGGAATCGAACCCACAACCTTCTGCTTACCGGGCAGGTGCCATGTCCACTAGGCTACCCTGGACATATTTCTCCGTTCGTAACTAATACTTAAAGTAATTTATAATACATTATAAAGGACTGCGGCGTATGATTATAAACAATACTTAAAGTTTCACCGCATAAGTTTCTTTTTTTTTTTGTGAAAAATCAATATTTATTTCAAAGAGAAATATCTAGTATTTCTAACTTTTTTGGATGACGTATGAGAGGGTGGAAATATTATTAGAACTTTATATTACTAACTGAATTAAGGTATTTGCACACAATTCAATAAAAAACTTTACAAAATTAGCGTTGTGGCATGTAAATAATGGCTTTCGTATTTTTAGTATTTTTTGTTCTGGCCTTTGTTTTTTTATCTCTTTTATTTAGCAAACACATATGTTGGCCTAATTTCCATGTTCTCTTTTATTTTTTACAGAAAAATATTTACATTCCAATATTTTGGATTATTTTATTTTTATAAATCTATTTTTCTTATTCTTAATGAGAAGATGGGCAACTCAGTCAATAATCATCGCAGTCACTTATTCAACCGAACAATTGAACAATCCCATGAACAATTTCAAGGGTTAATGCGCTGGGGCGGGTTGGGTGGAAGAGCTGCCATCTATTTAAACTAAATTGATTTTGAAACAACTAAATGGATTGCAAAAAATAATTAAATAAAATAGCTAAACACTAATATAATACAATTTTTGCCATCACAAACACGTTTTGCCTGTGGTTTAGGTGTTACTTCTGTATTGCTATTCTATGGCACTTCTACTATTTATTATTGATCTACTTTCAGTAGGAAGGAAATTGCACTCTGGGGAATTCTCGGGAGATGCCGGGTCATTCGTCTAGCTATCAATAAATGGAGGTTAAAATGATTAAAATAAATAATTATTTGTGATTAATAAACAAAGTCGTGATTGGCATTATTCTTGCAGTCCTTGCTTAAGTTAGTCACACCAAAAGATCAGCATCATAAAGGCTCATCATGTTGCCTTCCTGAGCCTTGTTAGCGCCATACTTGGTTAGCAAGATTGACAATCTCTCCTCTGTTATTGTCCTGACTCTTATTCCTTTTATTTATAGGTATAATATAATTTATAATTAACATTGGTTTTCCATTTATTAATTATCAATATATTTAAAAATAATAATTATTTCATTTGAACAATTAATTTGGATATTTATATTCAATGTACAACAAACCGTTAACAGATATTTTCTTACTTTGAACTTGTATATCGATAATAACTTATCTGCACATGAGATTGAATTAAAATCATAAAAAATATATATATGTCATAAAAAAAAGATGTATTTTAGGTACGTTACCAATTCATTCATGCAGTCGTGGATTGAAGTGAAATGATAACTTTTATATCCAAAATTGTATTTATTTTAATAATTATATTTTAAGAACGAAACAGTTTGCATACATACAATTTTATAAATATAATCTAAGTATATACAAAAAAACATCTTGGGTTGTACTCCTTTTGTTAAGGATTTTAAAAAATTAACTCTGTGTTAATTCTATGATTATTTAAATTATAATTATATTAATGAATAATAAAAATCATATTTTTATTATGTCATTTCTTCCCTCCAAGGATAAAAATTAGGGAGTAATTTTCAAAAAAAAAAAAAAGTATCATTATTATTTACATAGATTATCAATTAAGATGGAGGATTCCAATTGAAACTATATCAATGATGCTCTTTATTTCTTCTACATATTCCTATTGGTACCTTTTTTCTTGACAGTAGCTGAAAATTATCCAATCTTATTTGAATATATAGGTGTCTCCTTCCTATAATTCATAAGGGGATTTACCTCATGAATTGAGTAGGCCTTCTCAGGCTCTCAAGATTCAAAAGGTATTTTGCCACATGCCAAAAAATATATTTTTGAAAATCACAAATTTATTTCTCATAATGACGAGTGGTATCCAACATCTTGTTTCACATTTATTTGGTTTGATCAGAATAAAAACATAAAATAATGGGTTATTTACTTCCACATAATGAAAAATATTTACACATGAAGTTTTATTATTTACATAAAAAAAAAGAATGTTCGAATATGAAATGTTCCATATAAAATTTGTGAGGGAAAAATATATAGAATCATATGAGTGAATTTCTCAACAAATAAAATCAAAATGTAAAATATTTACAACAACATTAATTAAAAGTGGTATGTTTTGCATCTATGGTCAAATATATATAATAGTCAATGAATGAAAATAAAATATGTTTTTAAAATAAAATAAAATATTTGCATTTTTAGATTATATAATATTTCCCCCCTGTGAAAAAGATTTTAAAAAAGTTAAAATTTGAAAATAAAAATGGCTATTACAAAAATAATTAATTAAACGAAATCAAAATGTCTATAAAATAATTACAAATTAAACAATAAAAATCAATGTCTATATTTTTTCAAAATAAACAAAAGAAAGTTTGTTTATAAATAATTTATATAAATATGAAATTAAAATAAAACTATATATAAGAAATAATAATGATAGATTAATATAAAAATTTATATGAAGCCAAAAAAGGTTTTTAAAATATGAATAATTATGTCGTTATGCCTGCTGTATTTCAAAATATTAAATGGCAGTAGGAATGTTTATTTTTACACAAATATAATTTAAAATGAGTTTTTCCTAAAATATAAACATTTAAATGCATGTAAATAATATATAAAAGTATTTTTCAATAAAATTGATGAGTAATTAAATGATTATAAAGAGATATTTGAAGTGACATTAAGTTATGTGTGTAGGCAAAAGAATTGGGGTTGATATTTGTTCTCCATTGTCCATATCCAAAATATGGCCTTTCTGTAAAAAACATGGTTTATCATCAATATCTATTAACTTTGTGTTAGAAATTTGGTTTACTATTAAGTCATTTTCTAAATTAGTGCTATTTTGAAGTAAAAAATCTGATTCTGGGTAAAATAATTTAAGTTTATTTGAGTGTATAATTTCTGTTTGTTTTCTTTGAGGTAAATTGGGGTTATTTATTTCATATGTGACTGGAGAAAGTTGTTTTAAAATTTTAAATGGGCCTATATATCTTTGTGTTAATTTACCAGTGTTTGGATAAATAAAGGTTTTCACTAATACCTGATCTCCTTCTTTAAAAATGGGTTCTGGGTGTTTAATATCATAAAGCTGTTTGCTGTGTTCATGGGATTTTATGGTTCTTTCAATGGTTAATTTTCTTGCTTTTTCTATTGGTGTATGTGTTTCTGTGTCATGTTCTATATACTGTGGTTGTATTCCATAGTATAAGAACCTAGGTGTAAAGCCTGTTATAGTATGTACTGTATCATTATAACTTTCAGTAATATTAGGAATATATTTTGTCCAAGGGATCTTTAAATTATGATTATATTCACATCTTAACCTATTTATGATAGTGGAATTTAATCTTTCTACTTTTGCATTTGTTTCTGGGTGATGGGCACTGGTGAGTAGATGCTTAACATTATTTTTTCCTAAAAATTGTTTAAATTTATTGCTAAGAAAAGCTGCATTTCTGTCAGTTATTAATATTTCAGGTTTGTTAATTTGGAATAAATTTTTTAAACAAGTTATATATGAATCAGTGGATACAGATTTTGTAGGAAAGGTCCAAAGGAATCTACTGTGATGATCTACTATCATATGGATACTGTGTTTGGTTGTCCCATAATTATGTAAGCCTCCCATTGTGTCTAAAGAAAAAATATGATTTGGGTGTGTAGCTATTGGCATCTGTTGTAGTGGTCCATAAACAAAATGAGCTATGGGGTATCTGCTGAGAAAATCAGCTTCTTTATTTTCCTTAATTAATTTAATTAAATCAGATTTTTCATATGGTGAAAGTTTTTCATCAAATTCTACACTATTAAAATTTCTAAAATCATTTTCATTAGGAGGAATAATAGATTTAAATAAAGGAATTACATTATGATGTGTATAATTATTATTATTAGGGTTATGGTAATTAACATTAAGAATTCTACCAAATTGAGTAATTGTAAAACTTTGAAATCAATGTCTAATTTAAATAATCTTATATGGTGTAAAGAAAGCAATACATATGGCAAATTAATATCAGAGGAATAAAAATCAATATCTCTAGTAATAAATCCTATATTTGTATTAACATTAATTTTTGAATTTATATTTAGCATACCGGATGTCTGTTTAATAAGAGGTAAATTATTAAAAACAACATAGTTTGGTTGAATCTTATCTATCATATGTTGAGGAATTATAGAGAAGGTACAGCCAGTATCCATGAGAGCTAATATACTGTTATTATTCACATTTAGATTTATATACAGACCTTGGCGTCAGGAGTGTTGAGGCGGAGCTGGTCGGCATTCGCTCGAAGGGGCTGTTGTCTGCGTCAAGGTGTCCATGGATCGAGACGGCACGGACATGAAGCTTGCAGCGGGGGGGAGCTTGCACGGCCCTCTCGCGAAACCAGCACCTATTCTCAGGATGGAAGCGTCCGGCATGTCCCCGGTTCAGGCAAATTCGGCAAGGACGTCTTTTAGAACTATAGTCCATAGGGCTTCTACCTGGATGTCCCCATTGCTTTTGTTGTACTTCCATTCTTGGGGCTGTTTCCCTTTTAATAGATGACTCCTCCATTTCCTTATGTGATTCCCTTCTTATTGAATGTTTCTCCACATTTGCATCTTTATTTGGCAAATTCTGCAAGCTTTTTGCGTGAATTTCTAGAAATTCCATTAAATCCTTAATTGAAGGCACAACCCATGGGTTTTTCTGCAATTCCCACTGTTTTCTTGTGGTTTTATCAAGCTTATCTTGTATGATCTCGACGATAAACACATCAGATAAACTATCGATTTGGTAACCTAATACCTTCACTGTTCTTTCTATCTCGTTGCAACTATCTAGAAGTTTAAACATTGACTTATGGTTGTCATCGGCTAACTTTGGTAATCTTAATGCATTATCTATTTGGGTGAAAATCAGATCCTTTGGATTATCATATCTTGTTAATAAGGTTTGCCAAACCTCAACATAATTATCGGCTGTAATTGGAAATGCGTTGACCAGTCTTAGGGCTTCGCCTCTCAGTTGGCCTTTCAAATATTGTAACTTTTCAATTTCCGGTATTTGTGAATTAGAACCAATTGCAGAATAAAATAAATCCTTAAATGAAAGCCATGATTCTAATCTACCATCGAAAGTTGGCAATTCAAGTTTAGGCATTTTAACATGTAAATTTACTTTTTTTTCAGATGTTTCTTGCCCATTATGCCTTAAATCCAATTCACACTTTAATCTTATACACTTATCTATGCAATTTTCCACTTCGTCATTCAAATCCTCATCCTCAAGTTTCTGCAAGAAAATATCACTCATTTTCATCAAATCATTATTTGCATACTCTAGTTTGCATTTCGTTGCATTTACATCTACCATAGACACAATGGATTCGATATTTTCTTCAATGCCTTTTATACTTTTTTTTATCCTTTTTAATTTCTTAATTAAAGTTTCGACTTCCATAATTGCTATTCTTTTATCTATATCTTTTCCCAAATATCTTAGTTGCAATATATGGCTTTGAAATCTATTGGAATTCTCGTACAGGGTTAAAATACATCCTGTCGACTATTAATAAAGATGTCGTAAAAAAAAGATGTATTTTAGGTACGTTACCAATTCATTCATGCAGTCGTGGATTGAAGTGAAATGATAACTTTTATATCCAAAATTGTATTTATTTTAATAATTATATTTTAAGAACAAAACAGTTTGCATACATACAATTTTATAAATATAATCTAAGTATATACAAAAAAACATCTTGGGTTGTACTCCTTTTGTTAAGGATTTTAAAAAATTAACTCTGTGTTAATTCTATGATTATTTAAATTATAATTATATTAATGAATAATAAAAATCATATTTTTATTATGTCATATATATAAAGGGAAGCTAACAGCCCCTATAAATATTTAAAAAAATAAAATTTCTTTCAAATCCAATATATGCTGATAAATCATTTATAGATAATACTATTAAAATAAAAACATAAATCCTCCAGGGAAAAGATTCTTTTAAAAATATTTTTATTTAAAAATATCTCGAGCTTTCGGGCAAGTAAGCCCTTCTACGGGAGAAACTATTTTACATCCTTAATACGCCACAATAAAATAATATTTAAACTTAAATACAGTCCTTTAGTTGTTTACATTTGTTTTGAGGCATAATCAACGCGGGCTTCTATTGCGCGTGATTCACTTGGAGGTTATGGGGTGGGCTCAGGAAATATAATATTATAAACTTCCGGGATATCTATTCTTCTGTTAATACTATTGTGCTTTCTGGATATGATGGATTCTATTATTAGTCTCTGTAGTCTATTGGGGATGTTGGAGTAATGGGTCTTTGGTTCTGATAGGGAGAAGGAATGGCCTGTTTCTCTTATATGTTGGTATACTAAAGATCTACTGTCTTGGTTGTCGATATTTCGTTTATGTTCTGATATTCTTATATTTAAATGTCTGCCAGTTTCGCCAACATATTTGGTTTTGCATTCGTTGCATTCTATGGAATATATGGCATTCTTAATATTGGAAGGATAATCAACGGTATTGTTCTTTGTTATGGGGTTTCTTATAGAATTATTGTACCAGAAAAACAAATGTACGAACTAATAGTCCGAACCACTTCTGAAATCACGAAATTAAGAACAGAAATAGAGAGAAGACATAGTAAAAAACTGGAATATTGGTCACTGAAATTTTATAATCCAAATCTAAATAGAAACAAAAACCTCAATAAAATAGTCAACCTGTCTAAAGCTACTCTAACCCAAAAAGAATTAGCTTTTTTATCCAAAGGTATGAAATTCAGGAATATGCAAAAACCAGATCCCATCAGAATAGTAAGTGGAGTCGAAGCAGCCATATCAAAACTTAACCACCAAGAAAAGAATATCATTAGACATCATGTAACTAATCTTCTAAGTGTTCCAGTAACCCTTCCCCCAAGCAACCCTCATGAGAACCGACTGATTAAAGAATTAAGAAACAAAAAAGAAATAATCATCACCCAATCAGATAAAGGCGGTCAAACAGTGATTCTGGACAAAACTGATTACCATAGTAAAATGCTGAGCATCCTTGAAGATCAAACTACCTTCAAACACATTTCCACAGAAGAAAAAATCCGAACATACTCTTCTTTCAAAAAAGAACTCAGAAAAATGCATAAAGAACGTAATATTTCGAATGAAGAATTGAAAGACTTCTTGTCTAATATGCAAACCGATGCCTTCATATATGGCCTTCCTAAAATACATAAACAAAATGTCCCCTTAAGACCCATAGTGGCTTTTTACCATTCCCCAACAGCACCTCTCTCCAAGTTCATCTCAACTTTTCTCAAACCCATAATCAAGCAGCAAAACTCCCCGTTCTCCATTTCCAACACCACCACCTTCATAGAAGAAATACTCAAGCACCAACCCCAACCAAACAAGATCATGATCTCATTCGACGTAGAATCCCTTTACCCAAGTCTCCCACACCAGCTGATACTAAGCAGCACCGAAGAATTCTTGAAAGAAAATCAGGTTGATCAGATCACTGTCAGGAAAGTAACTAAACTTATAGCCCTATGTCTCGAAACAAATATCCTAACATACGATTGCAAAACTTACGAACAGATTAAAGGTTCTCCCATGGGGAGCTCTCTTTCAACCTCTGTCGCCGAAATTGTCATGCGTCGCATAGACAAATGGATAACCTCCCTATTCCCGTCAGATATAATTTTATGGCGTCGATATATTGACGACATATTCTGTATATGCCCCGAAAATCAAACCAAAATCATTCTAGAAAGACTCAACAGTTACCATCCTAACCTAAATTTCACATTTGAAAAAGAAACAAACAATAGCCTGCCTTTTCTAGATATAACAATTTTTCGCATACAGAATCAATTCCAAACAACTGTTTATTATAAGCCATCCTTCAACCCCGACTATATCCGTTTTTCCTCCTACTGCCCTCTCAGCCATAAAATCAATACCGTAAAGACCTTAACTAAACGTATCCATAGCCACTGCTCACTTCAAACCTTTAAAACAGAAGAAACTCAGAATATATTAAGAAATCTGAAGACTTGTCAATATCCTTTATCGTTTATTCTAAGACATTTCTATAGCCCCTCTGAAATTCGGAATTCCCCAATCTATAAATCTATTAGCAGTATTCCTTATTCACCAGTATCTGTTTCTATAGCCCGTCATCTGAAGAAATTTGGGATCAAAACATTTTTCAGCAACTCACCTAATTTAAATTCGTTACTAAGAAACCCCATAACAAAGAACAATACCGTTGATTATCCTTCCAATATTAAGAATGCCATATATTCCATAGAATGCAACGAATGCAAAACCAAATATGTTGGCGAAACTGGCAGACATTTAAATATAAGAATATCAGAACATAAACGAAATATCGACAACCAAGACAGTAGATCTTTAGTATACCAACATATAAGAGAAACAGGCCATTCCTTCTCCCTATCAGAACCAAAGACCCATTACTCCAACATCCCCAATAGACTACAGAGACTAATAATAGAATCCATCATATCCAGAAAGCACAATAGTATTAACAGAAGAATAGATATCCCGGAAGTTTATAACATTATATTTCCTGAGCCCACCCCATAACCTCCAAGTGAATCACGCGCAATAGAAGCTCGCGTTGATTATGCCTCAAAACAAATGTAAACAACTAAAGGACTGTATTTAAGTTTAAATATTATTTTATTGTGGCGTATTAAGGATGTAAAATAGTTTCTCCCGTAGAAGGGCTTACTTGCCCGAAAGCTCGAGATATTTTTAAATAAAAATATTTTTAAAAGAATCTTTTCCCTGGAGGATTTATGTTTTTATTTTAATATTGATTCAAGGGATTATTTTTATCGAATTGTGAACTCAAGATAATACTATAAATATTTACTGAATAAAAAATGTTTTATGCCATTTGTTCATACAGAGCATATACAATTCTCTCAAGTTAAATAGTGTACATCTATTTAAAATTACTTACTCTACGAGTGGCTCCTCTTCACCCCTAAAACGCAACATTTAAAAAGTGATATTCTGAATTTGGATCTTCCTATAAATGTTTTTACCCTCTAGGATTCGGTGATATACATTTTTTCAAAAGTGCTTAAACACCCTAATTGCTAATCTATAAGTTTATTGCTATTTTAATAGATTCTGAGTATTTACTCTATACATAAGATAAGGAAATTATAAAAGTTAGTGTCATAAGAATGATTATCCCTGATATTCAAGCCTAGAGCACCCCGATATAAAAATAATTTACGTGAGAAATGATATAATTCTACAATCTGAGTTGCTCATTTATTGATGCTTCCATATATTATTATATATATTATTCAGGATTCAATAATTTATTTATCATGCTAAATGTTTAAAATGACTAACTCTCACTTTTCTAGATCTCTGACAACCAAACTATGCAGATTTTTATTCATGACTTCTTTTTATTCTCTGTCACTTTAAATTTCGACTACGTTTCAAATCACCACATATGCAATCCCTTCAAATAAAGCCACCTCATAGAAAGAGAGAACTACAGTTTATAAATCTGTGTAAGTTTCTAAAGAATATTTATTCTTGAAATCACTCACCTGATGGGGGAAACCTCCAAAACGCTGGAACACACCATGTAAGGTAAAGCTCAAGACCATATCAATTATAAAAAAAAATAAATTAATATTAAGGGTTATAAACAATACTTAAAGTTGCACCGCATAAGTTTCTTTTTTTTTTTGTGAAAAATCAATATGTATTTCAAAGAGAAATATCTAGTATTTCTAACTTTTTTGGATGACGTATGAGAGGGTGGAAATATGAAGCGTGATGGTCTATATATAATTGGATGACGTATGAAAGGATGAAAATATGAAGAGTAATGGTGAACGGAAAAATAAAAGTGTCCAGGGGCGGGAATCGAACCCACAACCTTCTGCTTACCGGGCAGGTGCCATGTCCACTAGGCTACCCTGGACATATTTCTCCGTTCGTAACTAATACTTAAAGTAATTTATAATACATTATAAAGGACTGCGGCGTATGATTATAAACAATACTTAAAGTTGCACCGCATAAGTTTCTTTTTTTTTTTGTGAAAAATCAATATTTATTTCAAAGAGAAATATCTAGTATTTCTAACTTTTTTGGATGACGTATGAGAGGGTGGAAATATTATTAGTTACGAACGGAGAAATATGTCCAGGGTAGCCTAGTGGACATGGCACCTGCCCGGTAAACAGAAGGTTGTGGGTTCGATTCCCGCCCCTGGACACTTTTATTTTTCCGTTCGCCATTACTCTTCATATTTTCATCCTTTCATACGTCATCCAATTATATATAGACCATCACGCTTCATATTTCCACCCTCTCATACGTCATCCAAAAAAGTTAGAAATACTAGATATTTCTCTTTGAAATAAATATTGATTTTTCACAAAAAAAAAGAAACTTATGCGGTGCAACTTTAAGTATTATTGATAATCATACGCCGCAGTCCTTTATAATGTATTATAAGTTACTTTAAGTATTAGTTACGAACGGAGAAATATGTCCAGGGTAGCCTAGTGGACATGGCACCTGCCCGGTAAGCAGAAGGTTGTGGGTTCGATTCCCGCCCCTGGACAATTTTATTTTTCCGTTCGCCATTACTCTTCATATTTTCATCCTTTCATATGTCATCCAATTATATATAGACCATCACGCTTCATATTTCCACCCTCTCATACGTCATCCAAAAGAGTTAGAAATACTAGATATTTCTCTTTGAAATAAATATTGATTTTTCACAAAAAAAAAAGAAACTTATGCGGTGCAACTTTAAGTATTGTTTATAATCATACGGTTAATATTAAGGGTTATATTCTGAAATTTGATCTTCCTCTAAATATTTTAAATAAATCTTGGGGTTAGTGAAATACAATTCATCACAAGTGCTCAAACACCCTAATTGTTAATCCATAGTATAATGTTAATTAATATAATAGGGCTAATTTTCCTCTATAAATAGGATAAGGAGAGAGAAAAACTACAGTTATTAATTTCTGTGAGTTTCTATAGAATAATTATTCTTAAATTATTTACGCGATGGGGGAAACCTCTTCAACGCTGGAACACACCATGTAAGGTAACACTCAAGACCATATCAAATATTCAAAGTCCACACAAGTTGAATTTCAAGGGTGATGTTATGAAATTTGATCTTTCTATAAATGTTTTTAATCAACCTTGAATTCAGTGATATTCGTCATAATTGCTTGAACATCCTAATTGTTAATTTATTGTGTTTTAATAGATTCTGGATATTTCATATTTTGAATCTTTCATCTTTTCATCCATTGAATTTACTCACCTAATGGGGGAAACCTCCACAACGCTGGAGCACACCATATATAGTAAGGCTAAAGACTATATCAGGGAATCCAAAGTCCATACAAATTTAATTTCGAGGGTTATTATCTGAATTTTGTTCCTTCTATTATTTTTAAAAATAAATCTTGGGTTAAGTGAAATAAAATTCATCACAGGTGCTCAAATACCCTAATTGCTAATCCATGAGTGTAATGTTAATTAATATATAGGGCTAGTTCCTCTATACATAGGATAAGAAGAGAGAGAGATTGAGATTGAAACTGATTTATTAATCGTTCATATAATATTATATAGTGTTAAATTTAAAGTTACAGAAAAAAAAAATATATATGTGTATATTTACACCAGACATGACCCTTCTCTGAAGGGACGTCTGGACAATGTCAAATGTTCAAGGCCGCCCTGAGTTCGGAAAGGCCCGTGACTATAAAGGGGTTTTTGTCCCCAACGTGCTCAATTGCAACGCCAAGGAAATCGAACAGAATTTTCTTGTTTCCATAGGAGAGTTCATCGGGGAATCAACCTCTTTATAGAGAGGGACCAGAATAGAGTCAGCGTTTAGCTCTATGAACATATTCTCTACCCGATCCTCTCCCTGAAGGATCCGAGAGGGAGATAGGATTTGGGCCACGGGGGCAGTAGACTGGATGGATGGTACAGTCATGGTTTGATTCTCCTTTTCAGGAGCCGCTGATGACTCAGTATTGGTCAGGAAGGGCTCTGTTCGTGACGGCAACTGGCTGGTGCTCGGCGCCGGAGCAGGAAGTTCGGGGGCTGGAGTCTGGTAGGGACGGACAGGGCTGGAGGATGTTGAGGAAATCTGCTTGAAGGGTGCAGACAGTTCCGCAGGTGGTGTGGAGAGGGCGAATTTGTTGAAGAGGGTGGGCTGGGAGGGTGGAGGTGTCAACACCGGTCCACTTCGGGTGCCCAGGGGGCAGGTGGTTCGCTGATGTCCCTGGCGGTGACATCTACTACACCTAACGCCGTAGGTGATGTAGGCGGGTGTAGACTCCCCTTTAGAGATGATCACCAGCTTGGCAGGGAGCTGGTGGAGTTTGCGTCCTTAATTCAGAAGACGAAGGCTTCCCTGTTGTCGGTGGTCCAGGTGTAGCCATTACAGGACACCACTTCATAAGCCAGGGAGACAACTCAGCAGTAAGATCGCAGAGCTTCAATATTGTCATCCTCCCTCACTGCTATGGGCAGGTTCCCGAGGATGATCTTCTCCGCCTTCCTTCTGTACGGGAATGCCCTGGGGAAGGTGTTGTTGATGGTGAGTCCATTCTCCACCAGGCGCTCCGCCTTCTCAATGCTGGCCAGTCCAACCATAACATGGCCGGACATCTTCATCAGCTGGTAGACAGATCCCTTCCCCAGCAACTCCTCCAAGGCCTTCATGTAGTTCACGGGATGGAAGTCCGCGCATCATTCGACATAGCAGCATTGGTCGAACGTTGCTGCTGATGATCTAGCTTTGTTCAGCACCTGTTGTTGCCTGGTGTTCCCAACGAAGGTCACGGACTCCTTCGCTGTCCTATGAAATTGTCCAGATGGTTTTGGAGAGCTAGCGTCCGGTCTCACAAGCTGGGCCGCTGACTTTTAGGGTTAAGCCGTATCCTTTTTTTCCGTGAAAAGATTGGAAAGATTCGGTGTCATTATTATTTTCCGCGGCCTCAACATGCTCCGCCCATTTTTCTCTTTTTTCCGCGGCCGGATTTACATATCCGCCGTTTTTCACGAACGAATTTGCGTCGCTCACATCTGAATTCGAACGATTCTTCGTCGAATCTTTTGTCGTCTTTAAATCGACTTGCATATCAGTCACCTTGATGGGAATACTCATACCATCGTGTAGGTCTTTGTTCTGGCTCTCCGCCAATACCGCATATGGGTTGGAAAGTTCCATCATATTTATTTAATTCGAAAAATAATAAAAAGTCGTTCTTTTCAGGCTTAAGAAAAGAACGTTAAAGAACACGCCACGCCGGCGGGATAAGCGGGAGCGAACGTGCGTCCGCGCCGCTCGAGAGAGAGAGAGAGAGAGAGAACTACAGTTAATAAATCTGTGTATGTTTCTAAAGAATAATTGTTTTTGTATTCACTCACCTGATGGGGGAATCCTCCACAACGCTGGAACACACCATGTAAGGAAAAGCTCAAGGCCATATCAAGTATCCAAAGTACATAAACGTTTAATAGCAAGAGTTATATTCTGAAATTTGATTTTACTCTAATTTTTAAAATTAAATCTAGGGTTCAGTGAAATACAATTCATCACAAGTGTAAAAACACCCTAGTTGATAATCCATAATTGTAATGTGAATTAATAGATAGGGCTATTTCCTCTATACATAGGATAAGGAGAGACAGAACTACAGTTAATAAATCTGTGTAAGCGTCTAAAGATTAAATATTCTTGAATTTACTCACTTGATGGAAGGAACCTCCACAACGCTGGAACAAACCATGTAAGGTAAAGCTCAAGATCATATCAAGTATCTAAAGTTCATACAAGTATTGAGATCAAGGGTTATATCATGAATTTTGATCTTTCTATTATTTTTAAAGTGCTCGAAAACCATAATTGTTAATCCATAAGTTTAATGTTAATTAATACATAGAGCTATTTTCTCTATACATAGGATAAGGAGAGAGAGAAAAAACTATTCTTTATAAATCTGTGTAAGTTTCTAAAAAATATTATTCTTGAATTTACTCACCTGATGGAAGGAACCTCTACAACGCTGAAACACACCATGTAAGCTGAAGCTCAAAACCATATCAAGTATCCAAACTCCATACAAGTATTAAGATCAAGGGTTATATTATGACCATATCAGGGAATCCAAAGTCAATACAGCTTATATCGAAGGTTATTATCTGATTTTGATCCTTCTATTATTTTTAGAGATAAATCTTGTGTTAAGCGAAATACAATTCATCAGAAGTGCTCAAAAATCATAATTGTTAATCCATGAGTGTAATGTTAATTAATATATAGGGCTAATTCCTCTATAAATAGGATAAGATGAGAGAGAAAAAACTACTGTTTATATATCTGTATAAGTTTCTAAAGGAAATTTGTTTTAGAATTCACTCACTTGATGGGGGAGGCCTCCACAACGCTGTAAACCACCATGTTAGGTAAATCTCAAGACTAAAGTTATCCAAAGTTCATACAATTATTGAGGTTAAGGGTTATATTATAAATTGTGATATCTCTCTCTCTCTTCCTATAAATATTTAACAATCTTGGGTTCAGTGATTTATAATTCACCACAAGAGCACAAACATCTTAATATTTGATCCATGAGTGTAATGTTAATGAATATATTGGGCTATTTTCTTTATATATAAGAGAAGGAATGTATACAAGTGAGTATCAAACGTAAATTATCCCTGACTCTAAGCCTAGAGCGCGAAAGAATAAGAAATGATATGAAAAGGTGTGATTATACATTCTGAGCTCTTCATATTGGGATATTTCCATAGCCAATATGGCTTACGCTATAACCACATTTTATAACGCATTTACAAAATGTCAGTATCACTCATATCATCTACCAAGGTATAGTTCTGTTTCAGAAACTAATACATATTATACAAATTGAAGTATATTTAAGTGGATATATAGTAAGTAATATAGGCTTATTTATGTATATATTTTATTCTAGGAATACAATACTACATATTATACTTATACCTTGTAAAGGCTAACCTTTTCTTTCCTAGACTTTTTTTAGATCTCTGAATTATTTTTACTCTCGGCGACACCATGCAAATCCTTTTCCTGACACCTGAATGTCCTTTGCTACCTTCACTATAACTATGCTTCAAATCACTCCATATACAAGGTATGTCCCAAAAGTTCCCGGACTGGGTCCATAAAAAAATAAATAAATGAAAAATGTAAATGAATTTGACTGTTTATTATAGAAAAAAATATCTGGCAACACGGTGGTACCAATATCGAGGCGGTATATGCGCGCGCGCCAAAGTTATTCTAATTTATTTAAAGGTTACACCTTGCCCTGCGGCGATTTTACGATGGAACAAAAATTGAAGCAGAGGATTTGCATATAATTTTGTGTGAAACTTCAAATATCAGCAACCGACACTTTTGAAATGCTTAATAAAGCATTGCCCAATAACGCCCCAAAGAGAACAACTGTTTTTGAATGTCATTCTAGATTTAAAGCTGGCAGAATTTCCATTGAAGATGATCCTCGTCAAGGACGCCCAACATTTCAAAGGACTGATGAAAATGTGCAAAAAATCCCCGATTTGATAAAAGAAAATCCTCGAACCACTTTTCTGGAGCTAGAGCAAGACACAGGCATCTCTAAAACAACGATTGGAAGGATCGTAACCGAAGATTTGAGGCTCAAAAAGACTCCTGCATAATTCATCCCAAGATTCCTCACTAATGAGCAAAAACTGTGTCGGCTTGCAACCTGTGAAGACATGCTGGAAATGACAAGAACGGATCCGGAATGGAAAGACAAGATAATTACAGGCGACGAGACATGGGTCTATGGCTATGACCCTGAAACCAAGCGTCAATCTGCCGAGTGGAGAGGTCAGGGTGAGCCTAGACCCAAAAAATCCAGGATATTGAAATCCAGAAACAAGGTGTTGCTGGTCGCTTTTTTGGATAACAAGGGCATTGTTCATCACGAGTATCTTCCTGCAGGCCAAACAGTTATTAAGGAAATGTATTTGAGCATTCTTCGCCGTCTAAGGGAAGCGATTCGAAAAAAAAGGCCAGAAAAATGGACTAATGGTGAGTGGATCCTACACCATGACAATGCCCGCCCTCACACAGCGCACTTGGTGACGAGTTTTTTGGCGAAAAACGGGACAGAAATCCTACCTCAACCACCCTATTCCCCAGACATCGCACCAAATGACTTTTTCCTGTTCCCCAAACTCCAAGCAGTTCTAAAAGGAAGACATTTTGACACCAGGGAAGACATAATAGAAAAATCGCTGCTGGCATTGAAGAGCATTCCAAAAGAGGCCTATAAAAACTGTTTCGACAATTGGGAGAAACGATGGCGCTGGTGCGTTGAAGCAAGGGGGGATTACTTTGAAAAGTTTTAATTAAAAAAATATTTAAAAATCTTACCTTTTTTTTTTATGGACCCAGTCCGGGAACTTATGGGACATACCTTGTACAATTCCTTCAAATATATCTCTCTTTGTAAGTATAAATATCTGATTTGTAGGAAAATACAAATCACATTTGTGTATGGTTCTAAAGTCAAAATATTGCTTAATTTACTTACCTTATGGGCGAGGTTTCTTCCGCGCTACACACACCATTTAAAATGAAGTTCAAGAACCCTAATCGAATTTACATATTCTACACAAATTAAACATTGAATGTGATATTCTAAATAACTGGCATTTTATATTAACCCCTGAATAATTAATTCACATTTAACGTCACAGACTCTGAAAAAAATACTAATAGTGACTCCATAATTGTATTTCTTAAAAATAAAAGACCCTTCGTCCAAAAAAATGTTTTTTTTTCTCAAAGTTCCGGAAAATTATTTTTTACTTCTCGGGAAAAAATAAAATTACGCCATTTGGTAAGGCGTTAAACATGCATCTAAGGTTTCAATGGCGTTCTCTCGCGATTTTTCAAAATATCAGATGCCCTGTGGAAGCGTCGAGGTGACTGTCTGTAGAGTATATATGAACAATTATAGTATGGACCAACAGGACATGAGTCGAAACATTGAGATTGTCTGTCTGCTGGACCTATACTCAATTCAATAAAAAATGTTCTTTTATCTTATAGCCTCTTTCATTTAGGAAGTTTAATTTTCTTCAATTATATATTGGTTTCTAGCACACAATGGCTTTAAGTAATTTGTCAAAAGAAAAATGTCTCTAAAAATGATTTTGAAAAATATATACTTACTTCTTGCCGCAGCAGGAGGTAAACAGGTGGCCGAACCTGAAACATAAATAAATTTATAAATACTCAGTTTCACTATCTTTACCACAAATACATAGAGCATATATATTTCCCTCATTTTTATAATTTAAAAAGTGTTCTATTTTCGAAATATAAATCTAAATTTTAAAATACAATATTCTTAATTATAATACACAGTCTAGCCATAAATTCTGTTACAAATAATTTTATAAAATAACTGATTAAGAACAAAAACTAATGGGATATAAATACATATTTTATTAGCCAATAGGACAAGATTTTAAATATATACAATCATTCGAAATATCCCCCTTTATTTTTGACACAGGATCTAATACGTTCGGGCCACCTATCTATGGCGGCACGCACCTTTTCTAAGGGTATTTCTTTCATTGCTCTTACCAATGCTGATTTTAATTTATCCAAATTATGATAACTTTTAGAGCACACCTTCTCCTCTAAATATGCCCACAAACTGTAATCAAGGGGTTTAAATCAGGGCTTCCAGAGGGCCATTCATTGGTTTATATGAACTCCGGAACATTCATCTCCAACCATTGTTGAGTTGACTTAGCTTTGTGAGCAGGAGCTGAATCTTGTTGAAATATCCAATATTCTCCATTAACCATGTTTGTATTCAGAGGCTTTACTATTTGTTTCTAAATATCTTCTTGGTAGTTTTAGCTGTAGTTTTTACCCCTTTGGCACAGAAGTGGAGATCTGTTACAACTTGGTAGCTACCTCCCCACCAAACCATGACAGAAGAAGAATGGTGACTTTTTGGAAGTTTCCTGACTTTCAAAGAAGCTTCTAGAGAGCTACGAGCATATATCCTATCAATTTGATTATTAATAATTTTTTCGACGGTGAAAATTTTCTCGTCTATGAAAAGGATTCTCTCATGCCACCGACCATCATGCCGCGCCAAAACTATTTTTGATCTTACCCTTCTAATATCTCTAAGAGCAGAGGTTATCAAATGACCTGTGCGCCGTTTGAAAGCTCTCAGTCCAAGGTCTTCATTGATTATCTTGGAAACGGTTCTTGGAGCTAAATTCATCTGCTTTGCTAAGATCTTTTGTTTGCGGCGTGAATTTCGACGAATTCGCGCTGTCGACCAGATCTTTCAAGGTCATTAATAGTGCCAGCCTTGTTGAACCTTTCAATGGTTGGATAAACAAATTGACGCATGATATTCCAATTTTGTAAAAGTTTAAAAAGGGTGAAAGATTTTGGCCTACCTTTTTAAAGGCTATTGCAGCTATACGGGTTTCTTTAATACCCAAACCCATTATCAAAAAACAAATATATTTCGATTTTTTTTCTAAGCACGTGTGCACGAAATATTCAAATAACAACTAATGTATTTTGAATACTTAACGCGGTCAAATTATTTTTTTTATCACTGATTTGGTTTTGTAACAATATTTATGGCTAGACTAAGTAGATTATACCCGAATTCATATAATATTTTCTATAAATGTAGAGAAGGTCAATATAATCACTTGGAATATATCTGCAATTTAGAAGTAAGTTTGAGTTAAAAGACGATCTCCCTATTGAACATAATTATGCAAAAAAAAGAGGAAGCAATACCTCAGAATATTTTGAAAAATATTCCTTTCACTGATCGTGGTTGGCCTCTTTTTGCATAGAAGTAACTGTCAAGTTTTGCAAACATTTTAACTTTTTTTTCAAATTAAAGATTCCTCGGGCAGTTTAAATATTTTTTATTGTCTCGACGTTTTGTTAAAATTTATTCGGGCTCGTCAGGAGCAAACAATACTAAAACAATTGGCAAAGCGTTAAAAATACTGGCCGAGTAATCTTTAATTTGAAGAACTATGAATGCTGGCCAGGCAGTCTCTATATATTTACGATTTACACTTTTGTGTTACATTTCAAAATGAAAAATTTCTCTTTTTTATCTTATATTATTTGATGTGTGTATTCTTTTTATATAGATAGACGTGAATGAACTAGGATATATATATATATATATATATATATATATACGTATATCAAAATAAATTTAATATTTAGTTGATATTTATTCTAAAAGATTGCGCTCTCCACAGTTCATATTTTCGCTTTATTTTAATTTTAAAAAATAAAAGATTTACCGCTGCCATTGTTTCCTGGCCGAAAAGAGGCGCTTCCAAAATTTCCTACACAAACAAATACAAATTGGGAGGTATATATTAAAAGGTGTTAAATACAATCATTTAATAATATATATTAAAATGATTGAGAATAATATTATTAAGAAATGTAAAAGAAAATCACATAATTGTTTTTCCAATATTCTCTCTTCTTGTGACTTGCCCCTGGATTTACAGGCCTGTCTGTTCGTGTCGGCCTCCATCCCGAGGCAATGAAGTTGACCAGTGTGACGAATGCTGCCATCTACAAGTGCCATCTTGATCTTGAGGTGGGCAATGCCAGCCATCACATCGACCTGCCCACTCTGTGGGAAAGAACTCTCGCATTCCACCGGTGGTTGAGTCTTTCCTGCGCTTGGCGTCATCTCAATAAAAATCTTATATATATTATATATATATATATATTGTCGCATACCTCGCGACATTTGCATAGTATTGTTTTGTTTTATATATTTTGCATGTTGTTTCTTATGAAAGGTGAATATATTTGCATGTCCGCGAGTAGCGCGATGTATATATATAGGTGAAGAGAATAATAAAGTTAGAGTTTCTACTGATTAGAAACGTCTCATAATTTCTTAAACTAGTTCTTCCTAAGTGGAATACCACAAATGGCGCAGCCCCGAACAGGATCCACAAGACCTTCCCTGGAAAGCCTCTTAAGGGCGATGGTGAAGCAACAAAGCGTTATGATGGATATTCTTGGAATAGAAGAAGATGATTCTGAAGATGAGCCTAAGGGCGAAGGTGTAAAGGATTCTGAAGAAAATGGAGAAAGCCTCTTAAGGGCGATGGTGAAGCAACAAAGCGTTATGATGGATATTCTTGGAATAGAAGAAGATGATACTGAAGATGAGCCTAAGGGCGACGGTGTAAAGGATTCTGAAGAAAATGGAGAAAGCCTCTTAAGGGCGATGGTGAAGCAACAAAGCGTTATGTTGGATATTCTTGGAATAGAAGAAGATGATTCTGACGATGAGCCTAAGGGCGACGGTGTAAAGGATTCTGAAGATTTCGATGAACAGAATGAAATGGTAGATGAAGAAGACTTCGATGAACAGAATGAAATGGTAGATGAAGAAGAAGATGATTCTGAAGATGAGCCTAAGGGCGACGGTGTGAAGGATTCTGAGACTGCAATTAAAGGTTGTGAATAGGTGAAAAATACAGAAGAACTTTTGGTTAATGGCCTTGATGTTCCTACCACCCAAGCTGGGGAAATTGATCGAGATACAGAGAATACAGAATAACTTTCTAATTGCATTATTGATGTTCCTAACACCGAAGTTGAGAAAAAGTCTGTTGAAGTTGAAGAAAGTGAAAAAGCCGAAGTTGAGAAAAAATCCGTTGAAGCAGAAGAAAGTGAAAAAGCTCAAGTTGCAAAAGGTCAGTTTTAGGAACTGAAAGTGCAGAGCCTATTACGAAAGAGGTAGATGTGATTGCCGGTATTGATGCAGATAATGCAGGACTTTGTGATCTTGATGATGCCACTAACACTCAAGCTGGGGAAATTGATACAGATATAGAGAATACAGAAGAAATTTCTGATTACATTATTGATGTTCCTACTACTCAAGCTGGGGATATTGACAATAATACAGGGAATACAGAGGAAATTTCTGATTGCATTATTGATGTTCCTAACACCGAAGTTGAGAAAAAGTCTGTTGAGGTTGAGGAAAGTGAAAAAGCCGAAGTTGAGAAAAAATCCGTTGAAGCAGAAGAAAGTGAAAAAGCTCAAGTTGATAAAAGGTCAGTTATAGAAACTGAAAGTGCAGACGATACCTCTAAGCCTGCAGACGATAACTCTAAGCCTTCAGACGATGCCTCTAAACATTCTGATGAAAAGTCTGGCACTGACGAAAAAGAACCTACTAAGGAGTCTGGTACTGGCAAAAAAGAACCAAAGCCTGGTACCGGCGAAGAAGCTTTGAGAGAGCTACCTTGTTACGATACTCTATTGGAAACTCTCAAGAAAGGAATTTATTCGTTTCAAACAAGCGGTGAAAAAATAAATATGAAATTAGGAATAGGTGATTTCGATAAAGGCAATCACGCAAGACGTCGTTTGTTAATATTAAAGAAATTAACACGCTGCCAAAAGGTTTGGATTTATGCTAAAGAATTCAGCCAGATGCAAGAAAGCATGCTTGAGGAATATGACATTGATGATTTACGAAATGAATTGGCCATCTACAATTCCTTAAGAACCCTAAAAAATGGTCAGGTCAATTTATGTTATCCATATTCCTTTATGCTTGTTAAATATACTGAGAAGACGTTTAGGCTTCTCATAAATGTCTTTGAAAAAGGAAAACCATGGCCTTACTATTGTGAAGGAGAACGAAAAAATTATTTTGTTTTCCTAATGGAATATGGAGAAATAACTCTCGAAATGGCTATCAAATCGAGACTTTCATATGAAGATTTATTAGTATTATTTCGCCGGATTTGTATAGTTTTGGCAATCGGTAAAGAGGAAATTGAACTTTTACATGATGATCTTCATATTAACAATGTTCTAGTTGCAGAAACAGAAGAGAAACTAATCAAATATGAAGTAGCTTCAAAAAAGATTAAAATCCCAACTCTTGGATATATTGCAAAAGTAATCGATTTTGGGAATGCCAGGTGTATTAAGGATATAAATTATAGACAAAGGATGATTAGTAAATATGGAAAGAGACCATGTCCAGTTGAGTATTCAGGAAGGAGTCTATTTATGCTGAGTGAACTCTATTTTGAAATGATAAATATGAGTTTGGAAATTCGTGCAGCACTACCTGAACTGCCAAGAGTAACTACATCTCTACAACTGTATGAGGGTTTTATTCAAGTCTTAAAAGATTTGGCAATTCTTGAATTCCATGAACCGGAATCGGTTGAACAAAGAGGATCTCCTGTAGATATATACGAGGAAGTGGTGAAAGCGAATTGGACAAAGAAAGGACTACGTGACATTGCCATGATTGGGGGGGATGTTTTATCCTTTACTTTAGAGGCCACGAGGTTCTATCGTTACCTGCAGCTACTTCGAACCCAGAAGTGGTATGTCAAAATAGGCAGACCAACTAGACCGAAGATGGAATTACTCGTAAATTGCCTGGAAGTGTATTGCATCCCACCCTATGACGAGCCTGTTCTGGCATATCTTAAAGACGTAGGTAAACCAGCATTTATAGGACATTTATGTGACATGATTCCTAAGTGGACTAATCCCATGTTATTCGTTGGCAATGAAGACGAACCTTCTGTTTTTTACCAGCATGTTTTCAAGCACGATCGTAGTATTATGTGGTGTAACCAGACTAGAGAAGCGCTAAAACGCTTGGATTTGAATGAGATACATAGCCACGATATCAATGGCGTAGACCTTTCCAATGACGCAGCAAAAAAGGACAATTGCATCCCTTACACTATGGAGCCTCTTCAGAGACCTGATAAAGTGAATCACAAGATGGAGATGGCTCTAAAGATAGTCCTATACCTACTAACAATGGAGATTCTACGCTATTCACAAGATGAGCCTTCAAAATGGAAGTTTCTTATTAGCCATCAAAATTCCCTTTACGAGAACTGCTGTAGAATATCATTGGAAGATATGGAAGATAATGTACAAGAAATAGTTGAATATGATGAATCAAAGGTAGAAGAAAGTAAAACGCTTTCTAAACAAAGTTGTACTATCCATATCATCTGGAATAGCCGAATCACCATCACCAAATGGCTGGAGGACAATTTCATCATGGACCACCAGGAGTCCCATCACAGGAGTGATGAGAGGTCATGGAGGGGGAGTCTGTCACATACCTCGCGACATTTGCATAGTATTGTTTTGTTTTATATATTTTGCATGTTGTTTCTTATGAAAGGTGAATATATTTGCATGTCCGCGAGTAGCGCGATGTATATATATAGGTGAAGAGAATAATAAAGTTAGAGTTTCTACTGATTAGAAACGTCTCATAATTTCTTAAACTAGTTCTTCCTAAGTGGAATACCACATATATCAATTTCATATTAATTCATATATATATATTCTTATATAATCTTATTCATTTATATATATATATATGTATATTATATTTTACCCTTTATACATAACCTTATATGAACGATGTAATAAAGAAATTTCAATCTCAATCACTCTATCTCTTAGAAAGTATTATTATAAATTTTATTATAACCAAGCTTCATAGATTTTACAGATTGCAATCCTCGAGCGCGGTTTGAAAATTATGATCAATATATGTCGTTGTGGAATCCAGTCGACTTAATCTATGGTGTGAGTACCATTCACCTCTCGCTATACTGTGTTAACCTAGAGAGACAGTCAGGTAGTGGAGAGTTTTCTAAGCAACTCTCTGCACCTTGGAAGACCTTTAACAGTTCTCACAGAGTATAGGTAGTCGTGGTCGAGGCAGGGGAAGCTGGGAAATGTCCATACACAAAAACGAAGCGACACAGTTGTACTAGGAAAGTTCTGTGAACAGATAAAAGTCGAGCAAGGAGAGAGAGCGAAAGATGGAATAGAAGAGTTCTTACTGGTCGATGAAGTGGACCTTGGACACAACTAACGAGGGCTCCCGCTGTTGGTGAAGTAACTATATATATTTCTGGCCCTGTTGGAGGTTTATATATCTTTGATGAGAGAAAATATTAAATTTCAGCGGATGCAACACGAGCGTGGATCAGAAAAGATCATTGTACACTGGCAACGCCCTGAGATTTTCCTATCTTTAGGCCTCGTTGTTGGACTTCTATCTCAATCTCTTGCCTTAGCTCAACTATTAATCTATTACAAAGTTTTATTTATTTATCTTCAGTATGTGTACAAAGTACATTACATATGATGATGTAATGACACATGTGTATAATTATTTACAGAAGTGTTTATTATACAACATTAAAATATTGTTTTAAGTATTATACCATATGGTGTTGTTGATTTAAATTACCATATATATTTATATATGGTAATTTAAATCAACAACCCTATATTGTATAATACTTATAACAAGATTGTCATGTTGTATATAGAAACACATCTATAAATAATTATACGCATGATTGACATGTGTCATTGCATCATCATATGTAATGTACTTAGTACAAACTGAGGATGAATAAATAAAACCATGTAATAGATTAAGAGCTGAGCTAAGCAAGAGAGTGAGATAGAAATCCCACAACCCTAAAGAGGAATTTGGAAAGTCGTTGCCATCAAGGTCAAAGGGTGCAGAATAGCGCAGACGCCCCGCGCCCTTTGGACCCGTTCAAATTCCAAATTCTCGCATGTCTCCCTCCTCGGCAATGGTATATAAAACCTCGGTTTTAGCCGAACTTATACAGTCACTTCACCATCGGCGTGTACCCTTGTCGGTAGTACCCAGGACCACCTCATCGACCATGTAGAACAGTAAGAAACCACTATCTCCATCTTGCTCTTAGGTCGACTTTTATCCGTTCATGGAACTTGGAACTATAGCTGTGGTAACCGAGGGTCAAACCTGTAGTAACCGAGGGGGACAGTCAGGGCGTGGAGAGTTTTCCAGTACCTCTCTGCACTTTGGAAGACCTTTAACAGTTTTCACAGAGTACAGGCAGTCGTGGTCGAGGCAGAGTGGAAAGCTTGGGAATGTCCACACGCAAAAAACGAAGAGACACAGTTGTAGTAGGAAGGTTCCATGAACAGATAGGAGTCGAGCTAAGAGCAAGATGGAGATAGTGGTTTCTTACTGTTCTACATGGTCGATGAGGTGGTCCTGGGTACAGCCGACAAGGGTACACGCCGATGGTGAAGTGACTGTATAAAAGTTCGGCTAAAAAAACGAGGTTTTATATACCATTGCCGAGGAGGGAGACATGCGAGAATTTGGACTTTGAACGAGTCCAAAGGGCGTGGGGCGTCTGCGCTATTCTGCACCCTTTGACCTTGATGGCAACGACTTGTCAAATTCCTCTTTAGGGTTGTTGAATTTCTATCTCGATCTCTTGCTTAGCTCAGCTCTTAATCTATTACATAGTTTTATTTATTCATCCTCAGTTTGTACAAAGTACATTACATATGGTGATGCAATGACACATGTCAATCATGCGTATAAGTATTTATAGATGTGTTTCTATATACAACATGACAATCTTGTTATAAATATTATACATTAATAGGGCAATACATTAATACAATATAGGGCTGTTGGTTTAAATTACCATATGTATATATATATCATTGAATGACCAATTTGTAAGGTGGAAAGCCATATTTTTGAAATAATGAATATACAAAATAATTAAATAATTTATTTTTATTTCTACATTATATTCATACGACCTTCTCAAAATTATATAAAGGAAAGTTTTAATGAACACTTCAATTATTATTCATCATTAAAAAAAAAAACTAATAATTTGAATATTTTATCATAGTAAAATGATGACTATATTACTGATAACATATTTTGTTGAAACATCCTTCATTAGACAAATTAACACTCGGATAAAAACAGGGCAAGGCAGCGCTTTTATTTGTTTTAATATAAAGTTTAACGAGCCTGATGTATTAAGGGAAAAGGAGCTATAATAAAATTTCCAGGGAATCTTCAAAAGGGATGGTAAATAATCATGGTAACTCAGTACAATATTAGAGCTGTATGAGATAAAGTGAACTGGTGAATTTGCAAGGAAAGTTCACCACTAATGAGCCAGGTGTTCCCAATATTCTACATCACAGTAAGGGCAGTTTGGATTTAGTTTATCTAAAAACCAAAAAAGGCAGTAATTTTACTTTTTCTTAAATTTTAAAATATCCCAATATATATATATACCTTTGCAATAGCTATTGGGTTGAAAAACAATGTCTTCACTCAACTTCTTTATGATATTTTTTATATATACAATGGGAAAACATAAGGGAAAAGCAATTATTATAAAAATACTGGGTGATGATACGCTCAAAGAGAGTTTTGACTTCATTTAATATGTAACTATGGAGCAATGGGGGATAAGCTGACTGTATGAGGGGTTGAGGTCTCACATATAAAATTCTGTTGTATGTAGAAAACATAATTGTTTCTCATAATTACAAAACGGAGAAGGTTAAAATCTGGTCATTCCCTCTCTAATCAGAAGGACATAAATATTAACATATAATTGATTTTTAAAGTCTAGTTCTGATTCAGGATTTTTCTGTTCGATGTATACAGGCCGTCGTCTATATAAATACCCCAGTAACCTATAATTATTTAATGCTCAGAATCCATTTTGGGCAATACTCAATCAGTTTATACTTTCGAAAAAAGGTTACCCAATTTGTGAGCCTTAGTTTGTTTAAATAGCTGTGTATCGAAGGAGAATCCTTTCATGTTCAGGCTCTGAGTTTTTCCGCCTTACAAATGGTGGAGTGAAGATATTAAATCTGGGACTAAGACATTCTCCAATATGAAAGGAGGTGTTAGGCTGAGTTTGGAGGATTTGACTTCGAAATAACACATGAGGTAGTTGCTAAAAGGAGTGATTTTGTCACCACTAAGTGTCTTTTTGTCATATTTACTTTTTTTTCAAAAAATATTTCCCGAATGACCCAGTATTTATGGTCTTATTAGTTAGGTGATTTAAAAATATGTATTTTATTCTTAGATAAACTTTTATTAAAAATGGAGAGGTTCTTTGAAACCATATAGTCTGGTTTTCTCACAAAAGGAATATTGAAGCATTTGAACTTTTTTGTCAAGTTTAAATTCATTTTGATATCAATAGCCAAGGTGAGATTTGACTCACTTCGAGCTACCACGGCGTGACATTCTTAATGGATTAGCAAGATAAAGAAATTTTAAAAATATAGAAGAGCTTTAGAAATATTCGTATTAGAATATATTAATATATTTTGGAGATCTCGCCAAACGAAGTTAACTAGAACGTGATAGAGGCAAAATAATAATTAATTATATCTATCTAAGCAACGG
Organism: Cordylochernes scorpioides; assembly: GCA_030710605.1. Taxonomy (NCBI): domain Eukaryota; kingdom Metazoa; phylum Arthropoda; class Arachnida; order Pseudoscorpiones; family Chernetidae; genus Cordylochernes; species Cordylochernes scorpioides. The sequence goes on from CP092869.1 coordinate 65,364,333, forward strand.
GAATAAAGGAAAATTGTATAAATTTGAAGTTGGTAAAAATGGAGTTGGTATGGAAATTTTATAAATTTTTCGATGAAAAAAAAATGTTTTATATATATATATATACTCATCATATAAAATGATCAATTAAAAAATAATATTTTATCTAAGTTATTCTTAAAATTGAAATTCTAAAAAAAGAACGAACTTCTCAATCATTTTAAGTTTCTCTAACTTAGCGGAAATTCCCTTAAACACCTAATTTTGGTTCTGTGGATTAAGTTATTTTCCCTTTTTGAAGATAAAATTATTCTTGTTGCTCCACATTGAAGCATGGAATCTCAGCTATGATATTTAATAAAAATATTGAAATTAGATTATAGGACTAATTGAACTATGCCTGTTAGACATAAATTGAACATGAATCCATTTCGTGCCTTTTAAATAGGTAAAAAAAACTATAAATCCCAAATGTTTATTTCAAGACCTAATGAAACAAACCTTTTTACTGTCCTTACTGCAATAAAAATATTTGGAGGGCTTGGCTTGTTGGAACCAAGGTAATTTGAACCAAGGTGATTTTATATTGATGTAATTTATACAGGATTTATAATACAATACAATTCGGCTATGATATATTATTGAACGACATTTAACAATTTTACCGCAAATGTTTATTTTTACAGAACGAAAAATCGTAATTTATTATAAGGATAAATAACGACTATTTCCTATCCTTAAGGATGAGGTATGAAAGGATGAATTATTAGAGTAATAATAAAAGGAAAAATAAAATTTCCCAGGAATGGAATCAATGGAGATAACCATGTCCACTAAGCTACCCTGGGCATAATTTTCATTACGTAAATTTTATATAAAGTTAATTTATATTAAAATAAAAATCTGTTTCACATATTTCAACGAATAATTAAATTAAATAATAAAATATTTATTCGCCACAATATAATGCGGCTATGATTCTATAACAATGTTTAACAAATTTTATAGAAAACCTCTTACATTAACATATAATAATCAAATTATATCCTGAGGATAGTTTTATCAAAATCCTTGAAAAACACCAAATTAATAAGATGGACTGAAATTCGTGCATTTTACTATTTTTCAATTCATTAAACATTAGTATACATCCTTTTAAAACATAGTACATTTAAATGATATTTGTCGCATAGTGATAATACCTTTTGATGCTTCTTCTAACTCATGAAAGTTCCTTAAATATATATGTGTTTAATAAAAATGTTCAAATTTTGTTATTGTGTCAATAAAGATTTTCTTGAAAATAAAATCGTAGGAATTAAAAAACTTATCTTTTCTTCTGTGAAACCTATTAAAATAATAAATTTATATGTCATTCAAATTAGTAGAGTAGATCAACTTGATAATAATTTTATAAATATTTATTTTTAATCTATCTTATATTATAATATTGTTTCAAAGTGACTATGAAGATTTCCTTGATATAAAAACCAAAAATATATTTTTAAAATATTACTTAAGTTAATAAAAAATCATTAATTTCTCCAAAAGCATTTACAGAACTCTGCACATATTTGAATTTCTAAAGTATCTGTGCTTAATAATAAATAATTCAAATATTTACTTCGTTTTAAAATTCAAATAACGAAATAAATTATTTTATATTTGGTAATGATGATTTGGAAGTTCGATTTTGAGTTCAAATATAGCTCATTATTATTATCTCTTGCATCAAAATAGATTAAAAGGAGAAAAATCCTTTCTGCTTAAATGATGATTGAAGATGACAAATAGCCATCTATTAAAATGGATATATCAACAAAAAATGGATCTCTTAATTTTCATTTCAATGACATCTTTTTTTTTTTTTGTCATCAGCTTCAAATATTTCAAAATTTTCAAAAATTATATACTTAATTTCCGGTTTCTCTTCAATTATTTTTTACCTTTATTATAATTGTAAATAGCCAAGTGACCCGAGCAACGCCCAGAGTTTACCCGAAGGGCCCGCAGGGATATTAAGAGTATAAATAGTGGCTTTTAAATTGCAATGGGTGTAATCTTACTTCCAGGAAGCGGCATTTCAAAATAAGGTTGAGTAAAAAATACTTCCTAAGTAAATACATTCGGTCTGATCTTTTATATTTCTATATCAAAATGAGAATGGAATCATATCGTCAATAACAAACTTTATTTTCAACAACATGTGAGACAACGGAGTGCAAAAATGTTGAATAGAGCAGTGGGGGAGATTTAACTGGTGTGGAGGCATTCCTCTGGGAGTTAGGCTATTGAGAAATTCAGTAGGGAGTTATTTTGCTGCTCCACATTCTTACACTCCAACTGTTAGCACTGAGGAAACACTGACTATGTTTATAGTAAGGACAGTAGAAGTTTTTCTTATGTATAAAATAAACATTCGTGCTTTTAAATCCTTTCATTTTATATGTATATATGGCGCGTTATTGCTTTGTGTTAATTTATGCCTAACGGGCCTTGTATTTATGGTTTGCGGAAGAGCATTGCTCGATGCAAATATTTGAATGTAATTCTACTGTCCTATAAGCTTATGTCCATAGTTTTCTTGAAAACCATTTCTGAGATTCCATCCTTCAGTGCTGCGTATATAAGCAGAATCGTCCAATACAGTATTAGAGCTCTTAGAAGCGGTCTGGTGGATTAAATTGGCGAAACAGTTGGGAGGGTTCACCACTGATGAGCCAAGCCCTCCCAATATATTTTTTCATCGCAGTAAGGACAGTAGAAGTTTGTCTTATGTATAAAAGAAACATTCATGCTTTTAAATCCTTTCATTTTATATGTATAGATGGCGCGTTATTGCTTTGTGTTAATTTATGCCTAACTGGCCTTGTCTTTATGGTTTGCGGAAGAGCATTGCTCGATGCAAATATTTGAATGTAATTCTACTGTCCTATAAGCTAATGTCCATAGTTTTCTTGAAAACCATTTCTGAGATTCCATCCTTCAGTGCTGCGTATATAAGCAGAATCGTCCAATACAGTATTAGAGCTCTTAGAAGCGGTCTGGTGGATTAAATTGGCGAAACAGTTGGGAGGGTTCACCACTGATGAGCCAAGCCCTCCCAATATATTTTTTCATCGCAGTAAGGACAGTAGAAGTTTGTCTTATGTATAAAAGAAACATTCATGCTTTTAAATCCTTTCATTTTATATGTATAGATGGCGCGTTATTGCTTTGTGTTAATTTATGCCTAACTGGCCTTGTCTTTATGGTTTGCGGAAGAGCATTGCTCGATGCAAATATTAGAATGTAATTCTACTGTCCTTATAAGCTAATGTCCATAGTTTTCTTGAAAACCATTTCTGAGATTCCATCCTTCAGTGCTGCGTATATAAGCAGAATCGACCAATACAGTATTAGAGCTCTTAGAAGCGGTCTGGTGGATTAAATTGGCGACCGTTGGGAGGGTTCACCACTGATGAGCCAAGCCCTCCCAATATATATTTTTTCATCGCAGTAAGGACAGTAGAATTTGTCTTATGTATAAAATAAACATTCGTGCTTTTAAATCCTTTCATTTTATATGTATAGATGGCGCGTTATTGCTTTGTGTTTATTTACTGACTATGTTTGGTAAACAATTTCAGGGAAAAGCTATAGACATTGAATTAAATAAATTATTGATTAAATAGCATTAAATGAAAATTATTGGATATAAATAAATATTAGTAGAGTAAAAAAAGAAAAAAATAACAAATTAGAAAATAAAATTTCAAACAAAACAATTATATTGCAGATAAAACAACAAATAAAAGGGATTAATACATTTAAAGGATCTTATTAAAAATAAATTTCTAGTTTTTATCGACACATGATAATTTTACCATGTTTTGAGGTCCTGAACTATAACCCATCATATAACAAACTGTAAATCGACACTATCGATAATTCGACACTTCCGATAATTCGACCCTTTTAAAAATCAAATTTACATAATTGATTGTTGTTTGAATACAACTTTACCTGTAAAAAGGTATTACAGAGGCGACTGCAGTCACCGAAATTGTACAGAATTTAGGTATAAATAAATGGCAAAAATTAGTAAATAAAGAGAAGTCCAAAATCAAATTAATTGATAACAGATAATTTATTAAAAAACAACTAATATAAAAAATTCCTTTGAGGTGAGAAACTATAGACATGGCGCCTTGATCTAATTCCTGTAACTTCGCAACGTGCAGCTACTAAATCCACAGCCTAGTGTGAAGCCGCGGTGCCGCCTTGATCTAATTCATGTGACTTCGCAACTTGCAGCTTCTAAAGCCACAGCCAAGTGTGAAGCCGCGGTGCCTCCTTAATCTAATTCATGTGACTTCGCAACTTGCAGCTTCTAAAGCCACAGCCAAGTGTGAAGCCGCGGTGCCGCCTTGATCTAATTCAAGTTATTTAGCAACGTGCAGCTTCTAAAGCCACAGCGTAGTGTGAAGCCGCGAGGCCGCCTTTATCTAATTCTGGTGACTTCGCAACGTGCAGCTTCTAAAGCCACAGCCAAGTGTGAAGCCGCGGAGCCGCCTTGATCTAATTCAAGTGATTTAGCAACATGCAGCTTCTAAAGCCACAGCGTAGTGTGAAGCCGCGAGGCCGCCTTTATCTAATTCTTGTGACTTCGCAACCTGCAGCTTCTAAAGCCACAGCGTAGTGTGTAGCCGCGGTGCCGTCTTTATCAAATACATGTGACTTCTCAACGTGCATCTTCTAAAGCCACAGCGTAGTGTGAAGCCGCGGTGCCGTCTTTATCAAATACATGTGACTTCTCAACGTGCATCTTCTAAAGCCACAGCGTAGTGTGAAGCCGCGGTGCCGTCTTTATCAAATACATGTGACTTCTCAACGTGCATCTTCTAAAGCCACAGCGTAGTGTGAAGCCGCGGTGCCGTCTTTATCAAATACATGTGACTTCTCAACGTGCATCTTCTAAAGCCACAGCGTAGTGTGTAGCCGCGGTGCCGTCTTTATCAAATACATGTGACTTCTCAACGTGCATCTTCTAAAGCCACAGCGTAGTGTGAAGCCGCGGTGCCGTCTTTATCAAATACATGTGACTTCTCAACGTGCATCTTCTAAAGCCACAGCGTAGTGTGAAGCCGCGGTGCCGTCTTTATCAAATACATGTGACTTCTCAACGTGCATCTTCTAAAGCCACAGCGTAGTGTGAAGCCGCGGTGCCGAATTTATCTAATTTTTGTGACTTCGCAACGTGCAGCTTCTAAAGCCACAGCCAAGTATGAAGCCGCGGTGCCGCCTTGATCTAATTCTTGTTACTTCGCAACGTGCGGCTTCTAAAGCCACAGCCTAGTGTGAAGCCGCGAGGCCGCCTTGATCTAATTCATGTGACTTCGCAACGTGCAGCTTCTAAAGCCACAGCCTAGTGTGAAGCCGCGGTGCCGCCTTGATCTAATTCATGTGACTTCGCAACGTGCAGCTTCTAAAGACACAGCGTAGTGTGAAGCCGCCGTGCCGCTTTATCTATTTCTTGTGATTTCGCAGCGTGCGGCTTCTAAAGCCACAGCGTAGTGTGAAGCCGCGGTGCCGCCTTGATCTAATTCTTGTTACTTCGCAACGTGCAGCTTCTAAAGCAAGCATGTCAAACTCGCGGCCCGCGGGCCTCATGCGGCCCACAACGCATAAATTTGCGGCCCACTAGACAATATATTTTAATTTAAAAAATGTTAAAAATAAAAAAATAATAATAAAAATTAGTAGCCTAATTTTTAAAAATTGTAATTATACATAATTTATTTATTAATAAAGAACCACTGGTCGCCATATATAAGTCGTAAGTTTTGATAATATTATACCTACATACATAACGTATGTACATCGCCATAAGTATTGTGTGCCTTAAAGTTTAAAGAAATATACTTTCGGAGTACTAGAATTTTTTTTTTTAAGTTACGTTCAATAATTTGTGCAGTTATTCTGTGCCTGGTAAAAGTTAAAAAATATTAATTTAAAAAACAATTTTAAATACATGTATTAATTAAAACGCGAAAAAATAGTACAAATGTAACATTGTACTGGGATAAGGTGCATAAATTAAGAAAAAGGCATCTCCTTATCGTGCAACTGAAAGTTGCTGATGGCTTGCGCCATCTATCGGAATAAATATCAACTATTCTGGTCGATTTTTAATTATTACAGAATTGGCCAAATACCCATTATTGATTAATCAATAAAAGCTAACCACTGACGCGTTTCGGGCTGTTGGCCCTCATCAGCTTTATGCACCTTATCCCAGTACAATGTTACATTTGTACTATTTTTTCACATTGTGTAGCGTCCTCACGCAATTCTGGCCTTAACTACCCGTTTCATGATTTATCAGGATGCCTTAATAACCAATTTTTTTGGTCGTTGAGGTACAGCTTGCACCACGCTGATGAGGGCCAACAGCCCGAAACGCGTCCGTGGTTCGCTTTTCTTGATTAATCAAGAATGGGTATTTGGCCAATTCTGGAATAATTAAAAATCAACGAGAATAGTTGATATTTTTCCGATAGATGACGCAAGCCATCAGCAACTTTCAGTTGTACGATAAGGAGATGCCTTTTTTCTTAATTAATTAAAACGTTTTATTATTTTGTGTTAGCGATTACTAATTTTTTTTCAGACCTTTGTATTCAATATGTCTTCATCCAAACCAAGTGGCAGTAAAACTAAACGAAAAATTGCTAACGAACATAGGAATTTTCAAGAAAAGTGGGAAGCGAAAAGTCGTAGGACGAGTGGGTAACCCCCTCGATTCCCGACAGTCATGAACCGGGATTGAATCCCGCGTTAAAATTTGTTTAATATGTGATAACCTTCACATATTACACAATGTTCAATTATCATGAACTAGGTTGCTCTTGCTGAGCGGTACCTATTTATGTGAATTTGAACCTTGAGAAAGTGGGAAATTGAGTATTTTTGCTCTGAAGTAAAAGATAAAATCATCTGCTTGATATGTAATTAATGCTATTAGTGTACCAAAATTATATAACATTAAACGTCATTATGAACATCATAAATCAAAATATGATACCTACGAAGGTTTAATGAGACAAGAAAAGTTAAAAGAGTTCAAGTTGGGAATGAAAAAACAACAGTTTATGTTTACTAAAGTATCACATGAGAGTGAAGCGGCGGTGCATGCAAGCTACGTTTTATCGGAGATGATTGCTAAACACTCAAAACCTTTTACTGAAGGTGATTTCATCAAGGAATGTTTAATTAAAGCTGCAGAAATTGTTTGTCCTGGAAGTGTGAAGACGTTTCAAGCAATATCTTTGTCTCGAAATACCGTTGTGGAAAGAGTTACTGATATGGCCAGAAATTTAAATGATCAGATAAAAGAAATATCATCTTGTTTCGAAGCATTTTCCATTGCCTGTGATGAGAGTACGGACATTGGGGGCGTAGCTCAGTTAGCTGTTTTTTTTTTTTTTCGAGCTTGCGACACGGATTTCAACATTTTTGAGGAATTATTGGAACTAGTACCGATTCATGGCACTACTACAGGAGAAGATATATTTAATTGCGTTTATGATCTTCTGCAAAAATACAATTTACCTCAATCAAAATTGACTTCTGTAGCAACAGATGGAGCTCCTTCAATGACTGGAAAAACCAACGGTTTCGTAGCATTACTGCGAAAAAACTAAGTAAAATTTCTGGTGGTTGCAATATTCATCATACGCATTGCATTATACATCAGGAAGTATTATGTACGAAGGTAATAAAAATGGAAAATGTGTTGACACCTATCAAAAAATTCATCAATTTCATAAGATCTCGAGGTTTAAATCAGCGACAGTTCTCTCTGTTCTTAACAGAATTAGAAAGCGGATATTCAGGTTTATCATACTATACCGAGGTACGTTAGCTATCATGCTCCAAGGTTTTCAAACAATTTTGGGACTTGAAAGAAGAAATATGTCAGTTTTTAATAACCAAGAATAAAGACATCACTTTGTTTTCTGATCAAGTATGGTTGCAAGATTTTTCCTTCATGGTTGACATAACAAAACACTTGTCGGATTTAAATTTGAAACTGCAAGGGAAGGATCAGATCATTACCAACATGTGTGACCAAGTTAATGCATTCAAATGTAAGCTAGTTCTTTGGGAAAAGCAGTTGAAAAACGAAGATTTAATGCACTTTCTGACATGCAACATGTACAAATCAAGTTTAGGTGAAACTGCATCGTATCAAAAATATGCGGAAAATATTTTAAGTCTTAGAAATGAATTTGTAACAAGGTTTTCTGATTTCAAATCTTTGGAAGGCAAGTTTACTTTGTTTTCTTCGATTTTCTCGATAAATATAGAATCAGTACCTAATCATATGCAAATGGGGGTAATAGATATCCAGTGCGATTCAGATTTAAAGGCAAAATTCATTGAAGTTGGCGTTTCTGAATTTTACAAATATTTGCCAGCCAGATTTGAAAACACTCGAAAGTTAGCATATGAAATTATGTCCATGTTTGGAAGTACTTATCGGTGCGAGCAGTTATTTTCACTAATGAAAGGAAATAAGTCTCCAATCAGATCGAGAATTACTGACGATCACCTTGGGTCAGTTTTAAAATTAATCACTGCGAACAAGATTTCCCTCGAAGTAGGAAAGATGGCAACAGAAAAGAGATGCCAAATATCAGGGAGAAAATATTAACTTTACTTTCTTTTTTCTTATTATTATTTTTAAAATAAACCTACATAAATGTTACTATAAAAATTTAATTACTTATTTTCTTTTTTTGCGGCCCACATAATTTTATTACTTTTTTATTTGGCCCGTGTTAGGATTTGAGTTTGACATGCTTGATCTAATTCTTGTGACTTCGAAACGTGCAGCTTCTTAAACCACAGCCAAGTGTGAAGGTGCGGTGCCGCCTTGATCTAATACTTGTGACTTCGCAACGTGTAGCTTATAAAACCACAGCCAAGTGTGAAGCTGCGGTGCGGCCTTGATCTAATTCATGTGACTTCTCAATGTGCATCTCCTAAAACCACAGCCAAGTGTGAAGCCGCGGTGCCGCCTTGATCTAATTCTTGTGATTTCGCAACATGCAGCTTCTAAAACCACAGCCAGATTTTAAAGCCGCGGTGCCGCCCCGACCTATTCTTTGAATGGTACTACCAAGCAGCTTATAACACACACACACAAGCCTTTTTATTGGGGCATCCAGCCCTATACATGATTCCCCTCTACGGGATTTAGCAAAGGAAGATATTTCAAAAGTAAAAACTAGAATACAAGAAGTAATAAGGAAAAAGAAAAAAGAGAAGAAAGAAAAAACAAACAAAAATAAATATAACCATATATACAAAAAATAACCATACAGAGCAAAAGGAACCATACATGATTAAATATTTAAATTAAAGTACCAATGTTTAGAATATGCCACGGTTAGGATATCATTGAGAGGGCTAGTGTGGAATCAGCCGCATTCAATCTTCGTTTTCTTCCTCCAAGCAAACCACGACATTCGGCGAATCCATTATTCTCCAACGGACATTGACTGCGGCCTTGTAGAATTTATATAAACCGAGGGAGAGACCCTGATCAACCATCAGTGTGTTCATCCAGCTGCAAATTTGTTGGCAGTCAGGTTGAGACCAGGGTAAGTCACCCAAAATTTCTTTCCTCTGTTTCTCTAAGCAAGAGCATCCAAATATTATATGCATAATTTCGTCTTGGATTCTGTTTTTACACAGATCGCAAGTTAGAGTCAAATCAATCTTCCAGCGTTTTGAACGATTTTCTGGGAAGATCGTCCAAAGGAGAGACTCTGGGCAAAAAATATTTTAATTGCTAGAGGAATAGTTGTGAATAAATATCGTTCTGCTGTTATTGAATTTTTTAGGTATTTGAAGTGACTGTAATGTGAAGTATTTAGAATTTTCGCCATGTCGTTTTGGATGCTTTGTTCAGTTTCTATTCGAAAAATACCAGGGATTTCAGTCAGTATTGCAGTGTAATCCGGACAACCCTTCAGGAACGAAAAACCGTTTGAGTCTAAAATGGTTGACAGGTTTTCGACAAAGGTTAAACCAGCCCTTTGATTGCTGCGTAATGTCCAGAGGTGTGACAAACATGCCCGGGGCAACCTACTCTCTTCCATTTTCATAATCCTCCCCAAAATCTCAGGACCTGTTTAGTTATGATAACTTCCTGTGATACTCGTCCACACTCCATTCTTAGCATAAAGCCCGGAGTATACTTTGGTAAATTTAGGTAGCGTCTTAGGAAAATATTCTGAACCTGGTCAACTACCTTTACTTGGTTGACTGCCCAGCAGGGTGCGGCGTATAGCATGCGAGGCAAGACCGTCGAATCAAGTAATCTTATGGGCCGCATTTAGAGAGTTCATCTTGGATTTTGTCAGAACTTGCCACATAGCGCCAATTGCTGTCTGGGCTTTGCCCTTGTAGTGTGGCGCTACCTTGTTTAGTGAATTTGCACTTGTAAGCGGATATCCCAAGTATAGATATTTCGTGGTAACAGACAGTTGCCGCTCTCACCCCAAAACCATTTGTCATTTTGTTCTAATCGACCGCCGTTTCTGAAAACTACAATTTTTGACTTATTTTCATTCAGGGTTAATAAATTTGTTTCAAAATATTTTCTTAGCATATTGATTTTTATTTGAAGGTTATTTTTGGATTCTCAAATCAAGACAATATCGTCTGCGTATAGTAGAATATGAACATATCCATAATTTGGGAGATATATTCCCGGTAAATCTGAATTATTGTAGAGACCGATTAAATCATTTATAAAAAGTATAAATAAATAAGGTGACATCGGCTTCCCTTGTAAAACTCCCGAACGCACCTTTATTGGCGCAGTGAATGAATTGTTCCATCGCACTACCGCTGTCATATTTGTGTAATAATCTTTAATTAAGTTAAGAAAACGGTGGTTGAGACCTGCATCTACCAGTTTTCTCCATAATAATGAGTGGGGCACTGTGTCGAAGGCTTTTTTCAAATCCACGAAGAACATGTAGCATTTTCTACTCTTTCGGCTTAGAGTCATTTGAATCAGGGATGATAGAGTGAATATATGGTCCTGACAAGAGTGGCCGGCCCTGAATCCCGCCTGGTTCTCAGGAACTATATTTCTCCTTTCGATCCATTTGCCTAGACGAGATTTGAGTATTGATGTAAATAATTTTGCTATATTGCTTAAGAGAGCTATGCCTCGATATTTAGAGGGGTCGTCTGGATCACCATTCTTAAAAATTGGTTGAATAACTGATTTCAACCATGTTGTCGGAAATTCAGACGTTCTCAAAATTCTATTGAATATATAGTAAATCCTTTAAGGAAATTAGATAATATTTTGGGAGGGCCTTTATTGCTTCATTCATTATGTCGTCAAAACCAGTCGCCTTGCCATGCCTTATTCGAGAAATTTCTTTGCTTATTTCATTATGAGTTATGCATTTAGTTAGCTCATTATCTGTATTTAGGAGGGTCATAGTAACGGGTTCGTAATCTGGTATTGGTTCTGTATCTGGGAGCTTATTGTAATATTGCTGCCAGTCCGATATTGAGATATTGCCCTGTGTATAGTTTCTTTTTCTGAAGCGAGCTATTGTTTTCCAGAATTCACTTGAATCGTATGTATTATTTAATTTTTCTTGTATTTTACAGAAATAATTTTTCTTTTTATTGTTAATAATCGATGTATATTTGTTCCTTGTTTTAACATATTTCAAACGATCTAGATCCCTATTATATTTAATATATTTTGTCAGAGTTGCTTTCATAATCTTTTTCGCTATGTAGCACTCATGATCAAACCAAGGCTTCGACAGTGAATTATTCGCTTTTATTTCAATTTGCATACCATTTTGTACCATTGCGCTTTTGATCTGATTAACCATGTTGTTCATTATATTCTCAATCGAGTTATTCCAAAATCCATAAGCTTCTCCTAAGTCCTCTACAAATAGCGTTACTCTTCCGGGTAACCAGATATATTTTTTCTTTACCCGTGAAGTCGGGTTCGTCACTTGTTTCGGTCCCCAACTCATATCCATTTTTATAATTAGAGGTAAGTGATCTGAGTGTGGTAATCCCTCGATGTATAGGTCATGTACGTAACCTAACAGCCCATGGGAGACAATACAGTAGTCTACCACCGAGGATCCCCGTGCTGATATATATTTGTAGTTACCACTTCTGTCACCCCTTTTTCTGCCGTTCAAAATTCCAAGCAGCTTATAAAACAAGCGACAATATTATTGAGCCATTAAAACCAGCGGCGCCGTATCTCAAAAGTGAGGTCCCAACCTGATTATTTCATTGAACCTTTCAACGTGCTGCCACTAAAACCACTGGTCGTGCTGCCTCCTGAATCATGTGGTTGAGCCCCAGCAATTTGCAGCCTCTACAATAAGCGACCTGTTCATTCAGGCGTGGAGCTGTTCTAGTAAATTCGTTGGGCCTTAAAATGTGCGGTTTCATAAACAAGCTGCCAGATCTTGTAGTCGTGGTGACGTGACGCACTGATCAAATGTTTGAGCCTTTTCAACTTGCGGCCTCTTTCATCACTGTCCAGATCTTCAATCGTTATATGCCGTCTTTTTAATTTATTGAGCAAGGCGCGGTTTTCAAAGATTTCTTCTAGGTTGGATAGCTTCGGCGTTGTCACGTCCATTTCCTTAAGGATGTTTGTGATGTTCCTGATCTATTATTAACGGTATCATAGCTCGTCTTGGTTTGTTTCTGCAAATTTGCTTCTCCAACCAGCAGTGTGGGGGAGGAAACGGCTGTTGCAGATTATTTTTATGTCACCCACTGCGAAGACAAGGTTGGTGTACAGCTATATGTGTAAAAACATTTGAGTTAGAATTGTTTGAAGTAATAATTGGAATGAAAATATGTAAACCTAATTTTTTATTTATTTGAAAATTATTTGCGCTATATGATTTGACAGAAAATCATCCAGAAATGTGTTTCTTAAATACAATATTTATATCTATGGTATTCGGACTTTAACACCCCCTTCTACAGGCGTATTCTTAACTGATTGAAAGGCGATAACATTCCATCTATATATATAAGAAATTGAAGCATTAAAGCACGAATTCTTCTTTTTTTTAAATGTAAAACAAATGCCTATACTATCCTTACTATAACGGCTTTTATAGTTAAGAATACTACGATAAAAGGGTGTTAAAGCCCGAAAGATAAATATGTATATATATATATATATATATATATTTTTTTTTTTTGCTTATCCCTAGTACACGTGGTGGTACAGGCCATGATAATCATGGTGGGTAGTTAGCGACTGCTTTTTCTGTAAGCGCACCACATGTTTACACATGTGAAAAGCAGTTCGACTTTGCACTTACAAATGTGCCAGAGCCCCGTTTGGTTACTTGCACTCGCTGGTGGGGTTGGACTTTTGCAAGAATCGGGGGCCATTGGAGCATTTTTTTTAACAGAAAAAAGTGTCCAATGCGGGAATCGAACCCGGGTCGTAGTGGTCGGAAACCAAACGGTTTAACCAGCCTTCCACCGACCCCCTTGATAAAGATATTGAAATTGTATTCTTGAAGCACATGCTTAGATGATTATCTGACAAATAATATAGTGCAAAATATAATAATTTCTGAATAGCTCTTTATAAAAATAATTATATCAATTTGAACAAGGTTTGTAAAATTATGAAGTGAAATTCCATGCAATACATTCCTTTATTCTTTAGATAATCCATTTTTTCAGAACGCTTTCTACATTCATCATATCAAATTGCTCTATATATAAAATTTCCTTAAAAGCTGAGTCTGCTAAACGTCATTGTAGCGGAGAATTAAAATAAATCAATTCATATTTTAATTTTATATTGCCCTGATCGTCAGGACAACACACACAGGCGGGATACATATATATTTAAATAAATTATTTACATAAAGCATTAAACGCTATTTGAGATCATTTTCACCAAATTAATATAAATTTAGAAAGAAATCATTTAAATATATGCATAAAGTAACTAATCATTTATTTATTTATTTATTTATTATCATTTACAAAGCACGCGATATCCGTCTTGGATATTTGCATGCATACACAAGTTTGGGAGCTTATTTACAGTAATTATTAATATGAAATTAGTTATTATAATAGAAATTATTAACATATTTATCAGTTAGTTAACGATTTAATTACCCTATAATGAATATTAGTGAACATCACATAAGAACAGAAATTTAGAGCTATCTTTAATATCGCATCGTTGAATATCCGTGTAAATTTTTCCCTTTCTCTTCATAATTTGGTAGACTCTAGGTGAAACCCTCAGTACTACATCTTGCTCTGGTCTATTGGTTTTCATTGGAAATAGCACTTTGATCTCTTCGCTGAGTTGAGAAAGTTCAGGGTTCATCTCACATAACGTTGTCGATAAATTAGCTAAGTTTGTCATCTTGTTGACTGATTTTATGACTTAATCATGATAAATTTGCACAAGCACATATATAAACACACCAAAATAACACAGAACTATAAAAAGATTTCTCCAACCTTTTAAAAATAATCAGAGGGATGATTAAATTTGAAAAATATTGTTTTATATAATTTTAAAGAATAATTATTCAAAAGGGTTTTAATAATTATCTTTGAAATTATGTTTTTTTTATATATTGTGAGAGAAAAGTTCAAACCGTAAATATTTGTTACTCTATCTTTCTATTTCATTATCCTTATTACTTTCATTAAAAATAATGCAATTATAATTTTATTTGGAATCTTTGGTTTCCTTCCTTTTCTCAAACTAATAAACTATACTACATATCGACAAATGTAAATATGGAATAAGGTATTTATGGTCTTCACTTGCAAAATCAAAATGGAGAGTAGAAAATTAGAATAATAACTATTTGTCATCTTGAACGTGGGTATGATTGATGAATGCGAAATTATTTTTACTAATGTGCCAAGCACATGTGATAAAAGCCATGATAATCATGGTCGGTAGTAGTTAGCTACTGCTTCTACTATGAATGCGCCACATAGCTGCACATGTAGAACGACTTTTGCACTTACAAGTGTGCCAAAGCTTTGTTTAGTTACTTGTACTCACTGGCAAGATAATCAGGGGGGCATTAAGACTATTTTTCAAACATTAGTGCCCAA
This sequence comes from Cordylochernes scorpioides, assembly GCA_030710605.1. Classification (NCBI taxonomy): domain Eukaryota; kingdom Metazoa; phylum Arthropoda; class Arachnida; order Pseudoscorpiones; family Chernetidae; genus Cordylochernes; species Cordylochernes scorpioides. The sequence continues at coordinate 65,379,495 of CP092869.1, forward strand.
AATAGATTTCTAAAGATAAAATTGAATAAATAAAATTATATATTGTGTTTGCTTAATTTTTTATCAAATGATATCTTAAAATTAGTCGAATAATTGCTATTAACAATGAAATCACTTCTTTAAATCAGCCTATTAAACAAAAGTGTTTTCTTTCCCTTAAACGGTTTTTGAATATTGACCAATAGATGGGTTATTCACTTGGTAATACTTTTATTGATTGTACAAAAATATAATTTCTTTCAACAATAGTTCAGTATCCCTTTGTTTTTATGAAATAAAACTAGATGGGGATCAAATTTTGTTCATAAATATATGTGTGCTGTATTAATCTTTATATAAAATTATTTGCATAAATCACATGGCAAATATTTTAGGATGTGCAAATTTTCTCTGTGTGTGGTCACATATAACTAGCTCAATATGTAATACATATGTAAATTTCTTTCAAATAATTTTCGAGTAAATTTCTTTCAAATAATCTTCAACTAAATTTCGAAATTTCAGAAAAATATTGATTGTTTCTTAACTTTTACAGATCAATGTATTTATTTCTTGAAAAAAGGCATATCATGTTCAAATCCATCTAACGTCAACTGATGTTTCAGGACAGCTATGTAATCCATTTGGACTTGGATGTCCGTGTGACAGAGGATTGGTGTGCGTGGTAAGTGATTTGACACTTTATAGATTCATTCGATATTTTGGTGTGAATTATTTTTGTTCTTGAACAACTTTTATAGACCCTGAAATTGTTTTCTGAAATTCTAACTCCTAGGTCGGCGGTATGTGTTGTGAGCCAAGAACTCTAGTTTAAACCGAAAATTCTATCTCAAAGTTTTGAGAAGTTAGTTGGAATATCATAAACTATAAATCATATAAGTAGTTTATGAATTCTAATAAGAGACGGGAATTAGAATATTTTTACCTTATCTTCGTTTTTAAACATTTTAAAGATCAAATGTTTCTCAACCATAAAGGCTCAATTTCGCAAGCTGACCTTATAATATGTGCTGAGAACATTGGATGTTTTCCCACGTGACGCGGCGGAGCGTGACCGTGCCTGCACGGGTGAGTAGTTGTTGTTTTGAACTCTGTATGGATGGACATTAAAACATGGTGGCAGCGGTAACTGGATAAAATACGAACCCGTATATTTCAAAATATCGATTTATGCGTACCTTGGAAGCTAATTCAACATGGCTCAGATTCAACCTCCAGAAACTTTCGACTTCTCGACTCCCAACGAATGGCCTAAATGGAGGAAGAGATTCGAACGATACCTCGTGGTCAGTGAAATGAAGAAGAGAGAGGAGGCGGACAAGATCGATTTGTTCATGTACTTGATGGGTGACCGCGCGGATGATATATTCAGGACCTTCAAGTTCGAAAAGGAGGAAGAGGCAACAAAATTGATTCCGTCTTCAAGGCGTTCGACAGCCACTTCTGTGTCTGAAAGAATATTATCTACGAACGTGCGAAATTTAATTCAAGAATCCAAGAGGATCGGGAGCCAGTGGACGAATTCATCACTTCATTGTACAAATTGGCTGATAGTTGCGAATTTGAGGGTCTTCATGAGCAGTTGATCCGTGACCGAATAGTGGTTGGAGTGAGGGACAAAGCTTTATCTGAAAGAATGCAGTTGGACAGCGAACTGACTTTGGAAAAGGCGGTGAAATTGGTTCGACAGCAGGAAGCCGTTCGACTGCAGCAAGTCGACCTGCAGCGTCCCTCAACAAGCCAAAAGGTCAATCAGGTGAAGTTCAACTCGAGGAAACGATCACCGAAACAACAACAGCAGCCTTCGAGGAAGAAGGAGAAGTTAGCCAAAACAAGATCATGATGTCCAAAATGCGGAGGTTTCACCCACAGGCAAGGACAGGCTTGCCGTGCTGAAGGACAAAGATGTAACCTATGTTCAAAAACTGGCCATTTTGCAAATTGCTGCCCAGATAAGCAGGTGAAGAATGCGGAAGTCAAAGCTGTTTCTGAACTTGATGAAGAAATTGGTTTTCTTCTGGAGGTCTCAGCTGTGGAGGATTCATCTAATCTCGATGATGATGAAGGCGAGTGCAGGAGGCGATGGACAGCAGAAATCCAAGTGAACGGGAAACAGGTGAAGTTCAAGCTCGACTCCCAGGCTGATGTTACATGTGTTCCTCTGTGTCTCTTCAAGAAGATAATGGGACAGCAACGACTAGTGGAAAGTGATATCAACATTAGAGCTGCTGAATATTCCGAACTTCAGACTGTGGGTATGTTTATATCAAGGCTGCGAAATGGCAATTATGAAATCAAGGAGAAGATTTATGTCATTCGTCGTTTGAGTGAACCTCTTCTGAGTCGCCGGGCGTGTGAGCTCTTGAACCTGGCAAGGCGGATTGAAGTAGGTGCGACGAGAATTAACCCGATCAAGGAACTCCCTGAAGTATTTGAAGGACTGGGACAGATCGGAAACCCTTAAGAAATCAAATTGAAAACTGGAGCAAAACCATATGCTGTGCATACTCCTCGACGGGTACCAATATCTTTGGTGGAAAAGCTCAAAACAAGATTGGACATTCCCGGAAAGGAGCTGCTCACGCCGATGCATTATCCAGGCAACCACTTCTTACAACCGAGGGAGGTGAAAACGAACGGTCAACCTCAGCGCATATAAATGCAGCTCTCTCGAGTATAACTGACAAAGACGAGATGTTGACGAAGATTTTTGAAGCTCAACAAAAGATACGACCCTGAAATCAGTAGTCAACTACCTTGAGAAAGGCTGGCCAGATAAGAAGAAGATGTCACAGGCTCTGCTCTCTTATTGGCATGTCAAGAATGAACTCGGCGTTCAAAATGGACTACTGATGCGTAGCTGTCGTCTTGTTATTCCAGCAAGTATGAAACTGGAGATCCTAGATAAGTTGCACGCTGGGCACTTCGGGATTACAAAAACAAGACTTCACGCACGTGAGACGGTATGGTGGCCTGGAATTTCGGAGGAGATCGCGGAAACAGTCAGAAAGTGCAGTGTCTGTATCCAGGAAGCCGTCTCAAAACATGAACCTTTGATACCAACCAACTTTCCTACACGACCGTGGCAAAAGATTGGAATGGATTTGTTCAAGTTCGAGAATAAGTGGTATCTAGTCGTCATTGATTATTATTCTCGCTTTCTATAAATGATTCAGCTGGATCGGCTCACAGCCAATGTGGTGGTGCGTAGTTGCAAATCCATATTTGCCCGACATGGAATACCAGAAACTGTTGTAAGCGATAATGGGACGCAATTTGGAGCTGCTTGTGAATTTGCAAATTTCGCAAGGCAGTACGGATTCACACATGTCACTTCAAGTCTCGATTCCCACAGAGCAATGGGATGGCAGAAGCAAGTGTGAAAATTGCTAAGTTGATCCTCAAGAAAAATCAAGACCCATCGCTTTGACTCCTGGAGTATCGATCGACCCCTTTGGAGAACGGTTAAAGCCCTGCTGAGCTTCTCATGGAACGTAAACTCCGAACGACCTTGCCAATTGCACCAGAGAATCTTAATCCAAAGTTGGTGGACAGTCAGAACCTGAAAAGAAAGGAGGGGAGAAGGAGAAAGGATATGAAATCCAGATATGATCAACGCTGCGGAGCTACGGACATGGAGGAGCTATCCGAAGGTGACACGGTTTGGATTACAGATATGCGAACCTGGGGGATTGTAAAGCAGAAAGCATCGACACCAAGGTCATATATGGTTGATACTCCAGTTGGGACTTTACGTCGAAACAGGTTCCATCTACGAAAAGGAGATACAGTGCAATATCCAGCCGACCCATCGACGCCGACCTTTTCGGGGGAGGAACTGGTTGAAATTGTAAAGACCCCAGTTGTGGATCATCCCTCTAACGACTCAGAAGACGGCCAGATAAGAACCCGGAGTGGACAAATTGTTAAACTCGTGGATTGCCTTCATTATTAATTATATTATGCACATTTAAAGTTTGTAATGTATATATATTTCAAATCCTAAAAATGGGGATGTGCTGATAACATTGGATGTTTTCCCACGTGACGCGGCGGAGCGTGACCGTGCCTGCACGGGTGAGTAGTTGTTGTTTTGAACTCTGTATGGATGGACATTAAAACATAATATATAAATAATTTTATTTGATGAGACCGGATTCACAAAGATAAGCTTGACCTTTTTGTCACAGCTTGTGATTCTTGCTGATACGTCCTTTTTATAATGTTTAGAACAATTATCTCTTATTTCGTATAGATGGCCTATCATTCTTACTTTGAAGTCAAACTTGTAGAAAAGGACGTGCTATACATTCTTGCATTGAAAACCTGAGGGTTTGGAAAAATAACGAATGGAAGAGTATTTTATTTACTATGATAAAATGGGGTAGAGGACTGATACTTCTGCAAGTCAATATTAAAAGGCATCAAAGCCTAGAAAGAGAATCATGTTTAATTCTCTGATACTATATCGGCAAGGAAAACACGTTTACTTGACAAAGATCTGCCTTTTCTTGACCCCAATATCTAATGGAGCCTAATTCTGATCTACATTCTGATCTACATCTGATGAATGTAGGGAGACGATTGTGACAGAAAGAGAACGCTATCAGCAATAAGAAAGACGATCTACCAATACCTTTCTAAAAAACTGACATCAAACTTAATTTTTCAAAGGAATCTACTCAGCTATTGGGAAACATTACAAAATAAATATTTTCTTATTATATGAATATATCACATATTATTCTATTGTTATCGTTACCGCTAAGAGAAATTCGAAAGGTTTTTCACACTTTATAAATTAGTCTCGTTTGTCTACTCTCTGTAACATTTCAGACCTGATCAAAGTAGTAGGTATTGAATATGTTACCATGCAATAAAGGCTTTTCAATGTCTTGTCCACACACATGAGAGACCTATTCTTAAAGATAATAGAAATAGGCACTTTCATCTATTCCCCTGTTGGACACTTTTTTTTCAAATTGAAAGAAAAAATATTGTTGCATCCTATCAATCAAATATGATGCAGCACTCCCCCCTCTCTAGAGGTTTTCACGTCCTCGTGAATGGCCTCTCCTTCAACCTTCTCGAAAAATAAGGCTTAAGTCGAGAGAAATGCAGTGTTTATGGGTCTTGGGTCAGTGTTGTCCTTTGGGTTTACTACGTTTTTTACTATTAACAACTTTAAAATTCTGTATTGACCGCAATATATATTAAGGAACTATTTTCGCACTTTTCTGATCGAAGTCAAAACCACCACTATATATACATCAAATTCGAAGTTTATGAAAGGTGTTCATATCGCAAATACTTTATATTATTAAGTAAAATATGAATGATATTTTTAATCATCGCCAAAAATTAGGCCTACATTTAATCATTTTTGGTTAGACTTTTGAAATATCGTGTATGTATAGTTCGAGAGAGAAAGCATTGTTATAGATTGTTTCCAATCTAAGAAATGTCAATGTAAATATATTAGAATGTGTTCATGTGAAATGTTTTATGTGCAGGGAGGTTTATTATTGCGTACATGCCAGCCTTCAGGAACACCTACTCCACCTACAACTCCGCCAACTACCACCACAACTGGAAGCCCAAATACGACAACTACTGGAGCCCCAACTACCACAACCCCTCGAGCCCCAACTACCACAACTACAGGAAGAACAACCACCACAACCACAACCAGTGCTGCTTAATAGATCCAACATTCTATATGAATGTACAGTAGATTTAGAAAATAAAGCTTTTCTTCCACATATCACTTGTATATGTTTACTTTTTCTGCGCACGATATTTATGCAACTCACACTATCGCTTTTGCATATTGACATCTGTGAATATTTTACGGTTCTATTATCTCTCTTTATTATTAATAGAATGAACTTACTCGCTGTTTTCCATATGACTTCCATATATTACATATCGGCTATATTCCCTGCGCGACATTGGAAATGGAACACCAAGAAAGAGTGGCCAGACAATTATGAAAATTTCAGAGTAGACGCGCCTCACTTAGTTATGCAAATGATGTGCAATGCGCCGCTCTCGTGTGCACGAGGAGTAAGATAATAGGAAATAAACATGCAGAAAGGACGTTCAAGTAAAAATATCATGGAAATTTTGTTATTGAATCAAAGGATACGTGTAATAGCAGAAAATGCCAGGCCGTCCTCAACGGAGGTAGTTCCCGCAGACATGATTTTACGAGGGACATGGTGATCGGACTGTGAAGGGCAGGTTGGTCCATACGTCAAATCACAGATAATATACATCTGGGTACGTTCACGGTGCACCGATTGTTGAGAATATGGTTGGAAAAGGAAATTAGACAATTTTTTTAGGAATACTAGTGCAGCCAGGGTAACCTCAAAAGGCAAGCATCAATGGAATCAAGATAAAGAATTGATCAAATAGCAGCATAAAAAATTAGAACATATAGGTATGTCAAATCTAAATAAACTAAATGCATATATTTGAAGGCCTAAATATTAAAGATATATAATATCTACTGACGTTTGCATCAAGAAAAACCATGTAATAAAACTATTCCAAGATTTTGAACACAACAAATCCTGCCTGGAATAATTCACATTGACATGCTGCCCATTTGATTCAATAGCATATAACAGCAATAAATAAATAACAACTTATCTGAAATAGTTCTTAAAATTAAAGAAACTTCGGCCATCAAATCTTTTACTGGTTTACTAAAGGTTTACTGGCCGAAGTACAGTCGAACCTCTTTAATTCAACACCCCAAGGGATCAGAGCTTTCGGTTGAATTAAAGGAAGTGTTGAATTAAGGTTAGATGATTAGCTAATCATCTAACTCATTAAAATAATGTTTTTTAAAAAATGATTTGTAATATAAATTAATGATATTAATTGAAACCATTTTATGTACTTTTTTGTATTTATATTTTTATTTTCATGATTAACTCTTAGTATCGAGGACAAAATGACAATAATACATATTTTTGAAACATAAATAATTACAAATAATATTTTATTATAATTGAAGAATATAGCAGTTGAAAGGAAAAATATATGGACAATAAAAAGGAAATTTTAAAATAATCATGAAGATCTTTTTAAAAATTCCTTTAAAGATGTCAGTTTTTGCACTGAAATCTTATTCAGGATGTATTCCAGATGGTCTATTAAAAAAAATATGCATGTCATTCTTCTTCTGGAATGTCTTTTAAATATCAAAGAGTTTTTAGTGTATTAAAGCCATCCTTGCTGCTGCAGATGTTATTGATTTTGTGTTTAAATCTTTTATAATAACACGGAAATGGAATATTGAAATAAAGTGTTATCATAATCATCGTGGCTACATTTTATGAAGATTTATTTATTTTAAAAGGAAATTATTTGTAAATTATAAAATAACTAAAATAATTCAATGCTGAAAATAAAAAGAAAAAATATTATTAATTAGCGCACGATTCCTAAATTCGCGCGTAAAAAAAAAAACAATAAAACTCGCGACATTGCGCAACGGCACTGAAAAGTGAAACTTAAACAAACAGAAACCAAAAGTGCACATGCGTGATTCTATCGGCGCCCGCCGATCGTCGCCGCCGTAATACCTTTTTAGCGGTAAAGTTGTACGTAAAAAACATTCAACTGTCGAAATTCGAATTATATAATGGTCGAACTATCGTATTATAGATACTGTCGAATTACGGTTTGTTATTTGATAGACCGGAGGTCGGGACATCAGAATATGGTCGAATTAAGGTATAGTTTCTAATTTGCCTGTGTCGAATTAACGAGGTTATAATGTATATTCAATTTGAAGGACTATGAATGTGTGTGCCGGCGAGGTAGCCTATATCTTTACGATTACCTTGAAATGTAATTTTATATATTTTTAAAATAATTTTTTACATATTTAATATGTATATAATTTTAGAAATTTGCAAATATGGCTAATTTTCTTAGCAAATATGGTAAATTGTTCAATATCTAAAAAATACATTATAGATAAATTAGGAAATAAGAGAATGAGGGAATAGCAGCAAAAACGATGAAATGTTAAGATTTTTATTTGATATTTTTTACATTTTTAAAGAAGAGACTCGCTTGATAACTCAAGAAGGTGAACTTTTTATTCGTCTTCGGCGACAGGTTCAGCGGTCGGTGGCTCAGTGTCTGGCTCATCGATGACGCTGCCATCGGGGACACAGATGTGCTGGGCTAGCTGCTCAACCCAGATCCCGTTGGACAAAATAGAAAACATCCAGGTATGTATATTGAATCTGAATTCTCAATCTCAATATTACACAATACTATTCCATCGCACATGAAACAGAAAAATTCGCGAATTTGTTCATACAAATAAAATACTAGGCTGTATTAAAAGTTCGTTCCCAAAGCGAAATCCTAATATGAAATCAAATTATTCAAATATATATACAAGTATAAAGCAATAACGCGCCATCTATATATAACAGATAAAAACAATAATACGCGAATGTACCTTTTCACAAATTAATCAAACTTCAACTGTCCTTATTGCGATGAAAAAATATTGAGAGGACTTGGCTCATCCGTGGTGAACCCTCCCAGCGATTTCGCCAATTTAATCTACCAGACCGCTTCTTTAGAGCTCTAATACTGTATTGGATCATTCATTTCTCGCAGTAAGGAAAGTAGAAGTTTGATTAATTTGTAAAAATATATATTTGCCTATTAATGTTTTCATTTGATATACGAATATAAATAAAGTTTGTATAAATAAAGGATCAGTCCCAGGGTCGATGAGCGTGCCCATCTTATTGAAATAATTTAATAAGGTTTAGAATAACATTTATCATCATAGTAGAGAGCTAAAGAATGTGTGATCAAAAAATAACAATCTGAGTACTATTGGGCTTCTTTTGGAAAAAGTGGCTATATGACATGAAATCATGTTTTAAGTTTTATCTATATTACTAGATACCAAGACCCTGACTTGGCTAGGAATTTTCACGAATGAATATTTGTAAAAATTGTCTTAACCAGCAAAAGCAATGATACTTGTAGTAATATTGCAACATGTATACATAAGAAAAAATAGGATAGTTAAGAGATCTTGAGCGCGCAGTGTGTTCGAAAGGCCTCTGGTGAACAAACGTTTTAAGAATAATTCTATTTTCGATTAATTTATTTTCCTTTTATATTTTTACATAACCGTATTTAGCCATATATATATACTAGCGGATGTGTGCCTGGCTTCGCCCGGGTTTTATCCGAGTGAAAGTTTGCCTAACGAATATTATTGATAATAATATTCGGGAACACACAGAATATTATGATAATAATGATAATATAATTTGTTACGTCATATATTTATATAATATATTAAATTTATTTTTCGAACAAACATATCCACTCTCTACTGAATAGATTTTTAAAAAGATATACATAAATAAAAATATCTAGAGATATACTACATGATCTTAGCCAAAAGGCCGAGAAACGATATTCTATATACAGTTACGAGCGTCATTCTTCATCAGTCATCTCTGTCACCGTTTGCTTTTTTTTTTTGGAATGGCGCCCTCCTATTGGTCGGCTACGATCACGCCACCTTTGCCCCCCCATCATGCCCCCCAACTCGCTTTTTCGTTTTTGTAACCATTGTGTTGGAGCGGGTCGCTCCTTAAATAAATGCATATATTAGTTAATAACTAAATGGAATCCTCTCTTTCTTTTTCCCAGTAAGAGACGCCTACGGAAGCCAACAGTACATAGACAGATAAAGCACATAGGCTATAGTTATTAACTAACATATGCATTTATATAAGGCGCCAATTTATAATTGTAACAAATAGTATTTGAATCAAAACATTCAATCGGGTAAAACACGGGCGTTGCCCGTGTCATTCGGCTAGTTTTATATATAGAGATGACCTGGCTTCGTGTGTCGTCTGCTCGAGTGAATGTTTCGCTGGTAGAATTTTGTTCCTGCCTACTACAGTAATCCTTCGTTAAGACGAACTCAACGGGAGAACGAAATACCCTTTTCGTCTTAAAAGAATATATACCGAATTCGTATAAACCGAATTCGTATTAGACGAATTGAATTCGTTGTATCCGGGGGTTGTACTTATGTACTACTGATGAGTAAGAAAACTACATTTCTGAGGAATAACGAATAAATTTATTTGAAAACAATATTAATGAAAATATTTTATAATTTTATGGAACAACAATTATGTATATGTATGTACATAAAGTATTTTATTTTAAAAGACAATATGGATAATATAATCACAATGTAAGGCAATAACATGAGAATATAAGTTTATTTTAAAACACAAATAAAAAAGAACAACAAAAGGAACAACTTACATAATATACTTGGTACATACAATGTTTATGTGTATGCAGCATATGCAGTATGCATAGAGTATCCTATATCTGGGTTTTCTCTGCAGGCTTCAGAAAGTCTGTTATAGTTTTTTGGTGGTATTTGATTGGGCACTGTTTCAGACACTCCCTTCTTATTTTATACAGGTCATCTTCAAAATGAACATCAATATCCGCAGAGGTTTTGGACAGCTTCTGGAGGGTTTCGAGGGCCGCGATTACTTCCCCTCTAGTAGGCATCATTATCTCTTCTTTCACCTCATCGTCTTCTGTTTCTTCTTCTTCTTTCTTCTTTTCTTCTAATTTGGGTGAACCGCAAATTTCCAACCCTTCATCCAGGGCAACATACTCCAGGAAAGTCAAAGTCTCAGCTGGGTTTGTAGCTGAAAGGAGTTTGGTCCATTCTTCAGGCTCATCAAGCATTGTTTCTGGAAGTGAAAACGAATCAGCTGTTTTTTCCACACCCAATGAGACACTTATTTCTTTAGCCTTTTCTTTGACAAGTGCGCAGGATACAGGAATATTATTTTATCTACGTTTTTTAAACCATTTTGAAAGCTCATCTTCCACGTCTTGATGGGATGCTTCTCGAAATCGTTTTGAAGAGCTCGAAGACTCTGAGGCAACAGCCGCATCTATTTTTTCTTTGTTTTTTAGAATGGTTGATAATGTGGATTTCGCAATTTGAAAATTTTCGGCAATTTGCGACATAGATAACACTCCACGTGCAACTTCGTCCAAAATTTTCCTTTTTAAGGCAAGATTAATGCGGCTTTTTTTTCGCGGTTTAGATGACATGTTTATGTAGGTTTTTTTATGGAGCTCAAACAATTCACACTTCGATTATTTAGAATTTAATAATTTTTATTTCAAGCGCATTATTTTATAATACAGTCAATTAGTCGGTTATAAAAAAGATATAGCAAATAGAAATAAGTCCTTTTTCTTCTGAGAGCTCGATTTACACAGATTATTATTCACAGAATATATTTTATTATTTATATTATATTTAATATTTTTAAATATATGTTTTGTATAAAAATAAGAATAATATAATATTCTGTGAAATTCCGTGAAAGCGTGCTTTCCTTGGCTGCTGGCTGGCAGGGGTCACCATGGCCCCTACATTTATCAGTCGAGAAAAACAGCAATACTGGCACAATAGAGTCGATATTTTCCATTGATTGAGTACATGGAACGACCCCAAGGGGATGGTTTCATAGAAAATGAGTCATTATAACAAACAAAGGAAGAATGTTTACACACAAGACAAAGAGAGCCAATACTTGATATCAACGGCGTTTTTGTTGTTTTAATAGTTTATTGTTTTACTTATAACTCGCCTTTAAAAACATATTAGAATTCATTATAACCGATTGATTAGTTCTGCTGGGGGCTAAATTTAATTCGTATTTAGTCATAACCGAATATTTCGTCTTAACCGGCAAAATCTCTTTGGAAAGCATTGAAATTTAACGGGGGAAAAGAAACGGTTCGCGCAAACCGAGAGTTCGTATAATCCGAGTTCGTGATAACGAGGGATTACTGTATTAATCATTATCTGGCTTAGCCCGTGGTCTGCTTTAGTGAATATTCGGCAAAAGAATTTTTTAATGCAATCAAGCATGATACAGCAATATTGTCATCATAATTTCTGACTAAAAAATATTGTTGCTCAGTACTTGGTTAAATATAATTTTTCTTGGTTAAAGTGCGACAAAAAAGCTCTTCCAGATTTAACTCTGTCCTGTTCAAATTTGAGCGAGATTAGTTACATATTGAGGGCGTGCATAGCCGACAAACATATATATATATATGTTCCCGGCTTCGCCCGATTTTTACCCGAGTAAAAGTTTTCTTAACAAACATTTGTTAAAACGATTCTAGCAAACATCCAATCCCTACTTAATCTATACTTGTCTACATTCTCGATAATTTTTTCTAGGTCCCTCGAAAAATATTCGATAAGTTGAAAAAAAATCAGTATTAATTGGTCCACTCGGTAATTTGAAGTTGAAGGAATAGTATCTTGCCACAAACGAAGATTTGTAAATACCTGTATTTAGCGAATGTACCCGGCTTCGCACAGTTTTTATCCGAGTAAAAGTTGGCCTAACGAACATTTGTTAGAACGATTCTAGAAAACATCCAATCCACCTTTATATTCTATATACAGTTACGAGCGTCATTCCTCATCTCCTGATCAACAATCAGTCATCAGTTTTCATCTCTGTCACCGTTTGCTTTTTTTTTGGAATGGCCCTCCTATTGGTTGGCTACGGTCACGCCACCTTTGCCCCCCCTCCCATCATGCCCCCCCCCCACTCGCCTTTTCGTTTATGTAATTATTGTGTTGGAGCGGGTCGCTCTTTAAATATATGCATATATTAGTTAATAACCAAATGGAATCCTCTCTTTCTTTTTCCCTGTAAGAGACGCCAACGGAAGCCAACAGTACATAGACAGATAAAGCACATAGGCTATAGTTATTAACTAACATATGCATTTATTTAAGGCGCCAATTTATGATTGTAACAAATAGTATTTGAATTACCACATTCAATCGGGTAAAACACGGGCGTTGCCCGGGTCATTCGGCTAGTTTTATATATAGAGATGACCTGGCTTCGTGTGTCGTCTGCTCGAGTGAATGTTTCGCTGGTAGAATTTTGTTCTTTATCGAGGATGTTTGTGTTTTCACTAAAACATGCGAGCACGCGTACACCTCTCTCGTTCTACAAGGCCAATGAATGAATTGTATTTTTGATATAAATTTCGCATTCAGTATATATACAGCTAATAATTATATTTAATATTATAGATTATTATATATTATATATATTATTGTGTGTGTATACATATTATTCAAAATTAATTAAAAATTTTGAAATCAAAATAAATGAGTAAATTAAAAGTATATACATAGTTATTTATAAATAATTAAGATATGAACTCTTCATAAATTTCTGGAAAATCAATTTTTCTGTTTATACTTTGTTTATCTTCGGCAGGAGCCCAACTTTCTAAAAACAGTCTACAATGCTTTTCTGTTATATTTTTGTATATAATTGTGGCCTGTTTGAAATCTGGAATATGGTTATTGTTTAAGGAGTGGTTAACTAGTAGGGATAATGGTTTGTAGTTTTTTAAAGCTGCTTTATGCTGATTGATACGATCTTTAAGCGATTTACCGGTTTTTCCAATGTAAGTAGCTTGACATGTTTGTCAGGGAATTTTGTAAATTTCATTGGTTGTATTTTCTTGATTTAAAATATTTTTTGTATCTGAGTGGCGTAAGATTTGTCGTAGATTTTTTGCAGATTGATATGTTGTAATTATATATCTCTTTAATATTCTGGCAATTCTTTCTGAGCCGTAGCTATATGGAATAGAGCGATATCTTTTTTGAGACTGATCAAGACTATTATTTGAAGGTATATCTCTCTGTTTATGAATTATTTTTTTCAATATATTTTTTTTGGATAATTATTATTTATCAATTCTTTGAAAATTCTATTTCTTTCTTCAAATATTATATTTAATATTCTTCATATATATTCCCTTTGTATTTAAGTTCTTAAACTCTAATGAAATTATCCTTTTTTTATAAGCTGTTTAAACTTTTTCCCTAAACTTTTTCTTCTCCGCTACAATGTAATACAGATAATAATCCCATCATTCAAAATTTATGTGAAACTGATGAAAGTTTGTAGAATAATAAATGGTTAATACAATCTGCTTCTTGATTTTGAAAAGCAAAATATTTCAGACATTAGTTGTCCTTCCACCGCCTATCTATTTTAACTGAGAAATAATATGCAAATTATATAAAGGAGAGATATATAGGCTAAACTATATTAACATAATGCTTGAAACACGGGATTTCAAATTTATTTCAATAATATAAATGTGGTTTAGTATCCGATAACGTTTACTTTTTAAAATAACTAAAATCTCAGTTTTATAATATTTTTTATCTTCTAAACATTATTTAAAAGTTTTACATTGACATTTTTCGACTAATATTTCTTTATTAAACCAATAAATTTTACAAAAGCGCGCCATTTTGTAATTATTTTTATTCAGAAGTATATATTCATACTATGATAATATTAAGCTAATTAATAAAATATATATCCAGGAAAGTTTTCAATGTATATATATGATTAAGTTATTTGAAAATATTTTATTTAACTTGCTTCCCTATCTGTCTGTTCACAAATCTTGTAATATTTTTTTAATATACTTCTAGAACACGTATTGAATGCACGCACTGAAATTTGGTACACTTTTCAGACTCCGGTGCCAATGCAAGTTGACAAATTTTCAGACTTCTCGGTTGTCAGAATGGCCAGGAAAGGACACATTTTCAAAATGCTTTTCAAAATTTCAAATTTAATTTCAATATACTTCCAGATAAAATATATGTTGGAACCTTTAAGACTCACTCTGTCCAAAAAACAATGCAAGGGTACAAATTTTCAAACTTCTGGGTGGCCAGGAATGAACAAATTTCTAAATTTCTTTTTAAGTCTTGTGTTACGCCTCTGTCAAGGAAGTGACCAATCCGCCGCGAGTAGGCTTCCATATATTACGGCCGAATCCCCAGTGAACTTATGATTTTAAGTTTTGTAAATTCATGAATAAAAATTAATCAAATAATTAATGAAAAACAATTTTCAAAAAGCTTCTATTCAAATTCACTAAAAGTAAAAAAAATATATATATTTCATCTTCTTCCATTAAGCAATTAGATGTATCTGAGTGAAAATAAAAACGGCAGGGGACGATCATATTTAGAGAAGAGGTAAAAAATAGCAGACACTTATAAAAATCGCTAATCAGTTGCTACATATTAAATCACTTTAGGTTCGAAATTCATTATGATCGTCCCCGCCGCTTTTATTTTCACTCAGATGAATCTAATTGCCCAATATCAGAAGATGAAATATTTTATTTTTTCGTTTTTAGAGCATTTAAATAAAAGCTTTTTTAAATGTATTTTTATTTATTAATTATTTATATTCTGAATATTCAAGATGATAAATTTAAATTGTGAGTGTATAGAATTGTAATAAACATGTGTCTTCGAATGTTGCTGATTGTATGTAAATAAGTTAAGCTTCTGGAATGCTTACCGAACATTTGAAGCCTGATGCACATGGGCATCCTAGGAACCTGAAACATTTCTCTCCTACAACACACACATGGACAATGTGAAATACAACATATGGCAGAGAGATCATAAGATGTGTAGCAACATTAGATTATGGTAGACTGAACATGTAGAGCCATCTATAGGTTGATAATGGAATTACCCAGCGCTATTTATTTTTATGATATAGGACGGATATATAAACACTCACACATCTCATGTGTATTCAATAATAGTCACTGTGTATGAATGTTCATATATATGCTTTTTTTTTTAATGATCCCTATTACACATGGTACAGGCCATGATAATCATGGTGAGAAGAAGTTTGCGACTGCTTTTACAGTAAGTGCACCACATGTCTACACATGTAAAAGGCAGCTCGACCTTGCACTTACAAGTGAACCAGAGCACCGTTTGGTTACTTACACTCACTGGTGGGGTTGGACTTTTACAAGAATTGGGGGTCAATGGAATTTGTTTTTTCATTAGAAAAATTGTCCAATGCAGGATTCGAAATCGGATCGTAGCGGTCAAAAACCAACGGTTTAGACCACCTTTCTACCGACCCCCCATATGTATGCTAAAAGGTACAATTCCTTTAGTTTTGTCAATGAGTATAATTATTGAACTGATTGTAAAGGATTGAGATACCCTAGCTCTCAGCGATGTCGCCAATTGAATCCACCACAATCAATGGGAAATATGAGATAAGAGACCTATAATTATATAATAGTATATTTAAAGAGTATATGCTCCTGCTTTCGTTTTATATGCATATTAACGTCATATTTTTTTAAAATTTAGAAACAAAACAAATTGCATCAGCGAACCCTGGGCCACTAACGTGGCAAGCGAGCATTCTACCACTGTACGACCAATTCTTTTGAAGAATTTGACTGTACTCATAAATCAAATAGCCAAATGAACCCTGAAACATTTCTGAAGTACAGATTCTGATGGAACTGAATAGAGCCTTCTACTAACCACCGATTACAAAATCGATAATTTCTGCACTAAAACATTTTCTAATTGAAATAAATATTCTACTATTTCTACTTATAGCGAGAAATATATTGAGACAACCCGGCTCATAGGTAGTGAACCCTCTAAAATGCATATGGACTGGGGTATTTTGGTTTGTATAATGGGTTTTGCTTTTACTATAATATTAATATATTACAGATAGGCTCAATATTATATCAAAAGCAAAACCCATTACAAAAATCAGAATACCCCAGCCCATATACAACCTCAACATTAACAGAGAATTAAAAACAGCAATTTTAAGAATCAGAACAGGACATTTTAAAGGAATGAAGATAAACCTAGACATGACTAGATCCTACAGTAACTGCAATAACTGTCACAACACCGAACTCACTCCGTACCGTATATACAGTTTCCCGGCCATCCTTGCAGCCCTCTATATGGCAGACATCAATCCAAAAAAGAACATCCATACAGAAAAGACACCTCAGTTGGCCTTTATTGTGATCAGGGTGCATGGACTGATCTAATCTGTTCCATGGACAAGACACCACCATTATTCATATAAGAGTTAATATATCTAAGTCATCATCTCCTGAACATCCATGGCTTAATAAAATTTGATGTAGAAAAGGCTCCGCAATAAAAGGAATTCATATAGTTAAGATATTGCACTATCTACCGTGACTATTGTAGTTGTATTTCGCCCCATAAAACGGTCTAGTAGTTAAAACCGGCCGTTGAGGGTGTTCACCATAAATTTATCAGGTATTTCCAATTTATTTTTCTCATTGCATGCACTCTGTGTGAAGAATATTAAATTTGATAGATTTAAATATTGAATCAATAATTGTCCACTGATATGTCATATTGCACTAGAGTTTTCTGCAGTCTAAGTTCATCAAATTCAATACTGACCTGACTTAGGCTTAGCGTAGCATTGTTTGTCAATGGACAATTTTCTGGCACAGCATTCTTCTTCCCGCATTCCCTATCTTCATAGCAGACCTGGACAAACCATATAATATGCAAATCTGGTCGGTACAACATGTAAATATGGCCTATATAAATTCTAAATATGGTCGGAACAATATTCAAATATGGTTGGTACACAACATGAAAATAAGGTAAGTATATATGGTTCAAATATGGTGGGTAAAATATTTAAAAAAAGGTCGATATAATTTTTAAATATGGTAGAAACAATATGCAAATATGGTCGGTGCAACGTATAAATATGATCGGTAAAACGTGCAAATATCGTCGATACAACGTGCAAATATGGTCGCTATACGATATAAATTTGGTAGGTACTGTTGGGTGGATCGTAATTATTATTCTTTTAAAATAAATATATTATTTATTGAAGGTACACACACAAACTGAATAATTTAAATGAACATAAATCTCTAAATATATTTAAATTATATTTGAAATAAAAAATATACGGTTATAATAGACGCAAAATGCTTATGCACCATCTAACATATCAATTTCTTAGAAACAAGAGGGAGAATTACCACTAAATCAACTTGAACAAACCCGGAACCCACTTTTACAGAACCAGAATCAAATTTAATAAACCCGGAACCAACTTTAACAAACTCGGAACAATTCCGGAACTAAGTCTTTATATATCACAGGCGTCAAATATGTTGAAAATGATTCCAATTGACTTTTTTCTTGAAAAGAAACAATTCGAGTCACGTAACATATCAATAAAAAAAAGTTTATCTTTAAAAGCACGAGGAAGAAAACGACAATTTGAAATACTTTGAGAGTCTGGGATTTAGAGGGCATAGATAATTATATATAAAGAAGGAAATTAATTCTAAAAAATAACTGATTAAAATTTCACTTTTACATATTCCTTTATATATGCCTTTTCCTTTTTATATATTCCTTTATATATGCCTTAATTTTTATTTCTTTCCCACACATATGTATAGTAAAGATATTTGATAGGAAGATTCTGAATAAACATTAAATTGATATAAGAAATGGAAGCATTATAAAGCACGCGAGTTTCTTTTAAACACAAAACAAACTTATACTGTACTTACTGCAATGAAAAATATATTTGGGAGGGCTTGGCTACATCGCAGTATTTGTCATCGCAGTAAGGACAGAAAAAGTTTTTTGTGCAAAAATATAAGCATTAGTTATTTATAATACTTCCATATCTTATATAATACACGCAGTATTGATACTCTTATACCTAACTTTCAAAAGAACATGTTACTTACCTGTATTGATGGTCCCACCAGCAGGAGACAGAAAAATGGAACCAAAATGGCGGCTTGCATCTTGATTATTCAGTTGACACTCTCGTCTGCACTTTTATATCCCAAATCACAGCTGGCGTGTGATGTGTAGAACACATGTGTCTCATTAGATTCATTGCAAGATCCCTATGATGAAAATAAAGGTTGAAATTGAGAATTGACGTCATGGAAACTTCTGTCACCTTGATTAAAATAAAAATTGAACAAAGTAATCACATCTCAAATATGTTTTTCTCCATTTGATTATTTAATTGACGACTTTCCGCAAAAGGTTTATTTTAAAATTTATGAAGTATGAAAGAATATATAGTGTGTAAATACAATATGCATAAAGAACATGGGTGTTTTTATAATGGAATGAGATAAAAGCAACTATGACTATAACTAGGGGTGTTATTTCGCACATTTCAAAAAGCTGTATTAGATAGAGATAAAGTGATTAAAAGAAGTCGATGAAGTAGGAAATAAGAAAGAACCAGACCAAAAAAGAAGTAGCAATCAACCGGTCCGATGTTAGCTTCCAACTGTCTGGTTTCTCCACAAAAGAACCTATAAAGTAAGAATAGAGACCATTAACACTAAGTAAACATGCTTGAATCAATAATCTCTTGTTTGATATAATCAATTGAAAAAAAAATCCAGGAAAGAGTGTATTGAGAAAAATTAAACTCAATTAACTCGAACTTGAGTATTTCGGACCCGCTCTACAGGAGTACGGTTAATTATAAGGTGAGATATAATTAGCCTCACTCCTATAGAAGTACTCAAAGGCTCGAAATCTCGAGTTAATTGGATTATATTTCTCTCAATACACCCTTTCCTTTATTATAAAGTTACCTATACTATATTACTGAATTGCTTGCCAAACAGAAGCACAAATACTGACAGTGCCCAAAATTGAACACATTGTATTGGTGCCAAAATATATTTGAACCTACAGATACCAATTTTCGCTCCATTCTGAAGAGGCATCAGTTTCCACTAAGTTTGGATTTTGCTATGACTATAAATAAGGCTCAAATCCAAACCTCATATTTACACCTTTGCATAGATTTGTTATAAATTTTCATTTAGATTGTTTTGTTTTTTTTTTGTTTTTAGATAACAGCTAGAGTGGTTGAATGTTGTATATATGTCAGTACTTCTTTTATAATTTTTAGTATAGCTTTGTTAGGTTTTATTTAGATTTGTTTCATAGCTAGAGTTTTTTGTTTAATAATATGTTTTTAGATCCATTTTTATGTATTCTAATATTTCCCCCCTTTTCTCATGTCTTGGCCAATGATTTTTTTAAATTCCCACTAAATATATTATATAGTGTGCCTTAACTGCTCAGCCCTGCATTTCTCTGGGGAAACTGTTGGTAGCTGATTAGAGAATAATGAAAAATTACTGAATTGCTTACCAAACAGGAGTCCTTGAAGCACAAATACTGACAGTGCCCAAAGTTGATCACACTATATTGGTTCCAAAATATATTTGGCTCTTTCGGATACCAACCTTTGCCTCTTTTGAAGAGGCGTCAATTTCCATTAAGGTTGGCTTTTACTATGACTATAAATAAGGCTCAAGGCCAAACCTTTGCTAGATTGGGTCTCTTTCTACACAATTCTGTGTTTATACGTATGGACAGTCTATGTAGCTTTTTACCAAGTCCGAATTTTGGATAGCATACGTGTAAAGTTGAATCCACATATACACAAGCATATAAAAATAGAATTGCAAACTTATTTTCTGATATGTTATATTTTTTTCTTTTTTCTATTTAAATATATTCATTTAAACTTTTCACCAATGTCTCTATAGTTTCTTCCCTGAAATTTCTTACCAAAAAATGTCAGTGTTTTCTCAGTGTGACAGTATGGAGTGTAATAATGTGGAGGAGCAAAATAAATACCCTACAGAATTTCTAAATAACCTCGCTCACAGAGGAATGCTTCAACACCGGTTATACCTCAAGGATGGTTCCATTGTTATACTTTTGAGAAATTTGAATCCGAAGCAGGGTCTTTGCAATGGGCCACGTATGGTGATCCAGCGCATGTGCTCTCATGTCCTTGAAGCACAAAAAACTGACAGGGACCAAAGTTGGACGCACTCTATTGGTGCCATAAATATCTTTGGCTCCTTCAGATACCAACCTTTCATTAGTCTGAAGAGGCGTCAGTTTCCACTAAGGTTGGCTTTTTCCATGAATATAAATAAGGCTCAAGGCCACACCTTTGCTAGAGTGGGTCTCTTGCTACAAAAGCCTGTGTTTAAGCATGGACTGCTCTATTTGACTTTTTCACATGTGCGAACTTTGGATAGCATACATGTAAAATTGAACCTACGTATATATAAATCTAGAAATGTAGTCTTTAATGAGCTCCTTTGAAATAATTCCTTTACTAAGTCGTCAACTCTGTAATATAATTTGCAACTTTATTTTCTGATGTAATTTCATTTATTTTTTCATTTCAAATATTTTATTTAAACAGATTTTCACCAATGCCTAGAGTTTCTCATCTGAAAGTATATTTTGTATTATTTATTTGCTAATACACACTTATCAAATAATTATTTTGATTTTTGGTCTTCTCTATTTACTTATTTTTCCCTCTGCTCTACACATTAATCTTGTATATTTTCAGCGCCGCTTGCCGCTGTAATACATTTTCAGCGGTCAACTTGTATTTAAACATCGAATAACTCTCGAAGTGCTGGTTCCTGCCAGAATCTGTAGCCAGAGTAGCCGCCATTGTTAGAGATCACCGGTGCCACACGCCTCGGCATTGATTCAAATAGACTTTGGATGTGTTCTTGGGGTACAGAAGAACACGCAGTTTCCACACGTTGCAAAAGTTGATCTGGTGTAGCAGCTGGGGATGTAATCTGGGTCAATCGTTGAGCAACCATGGACCACATGTTTTCTATCGGCGAAATTTCCGGAGAGCGAGCCTGCCAGGGAAGCAATTCAATTTGGCGATTGACAAAGAACCTTAGAACAATGCGTGTCACGTGTGGTGCGCATTATCCTGTTGAAATATGAATGTGGGCAAGCCCTGAAGGTAAGGAAGGACAATTGGCTCCAACACCTTGGAGATGTAGCGTTGGCTGTTTAAAATACCGGCAATGCGTATTAGAGGAGTGCGAGAGTGATATCCAATACCGCCCCATACCATAATACCAGGGGCAGGGGCCAGTGTGGCGGTGCATAACACAGCTGTTCAGCATCCTCTCTCCACGGTGTCTCCAGACTCGAATCCGACCATCGTGATGTTACGGATAGAATAATAAGACAAAATAAAATGTTATAGAGAGAAATAAATGGCAATATTACAAATATTTAGTTAAAACTTTTCAATATATGTGTATGAAATGTAAAACTATTTAAATGTTGGTATAGCTGCGTTAAGTAACCTTGGGTAAACAAACAAAGATATTTACAGGGTGGTAAGAATTTGCGGTCGACAAGGTTACAGAATGGAAAGATGAAGTAGGAACTGTTAAAAGAGTGACAACATGGTGATGAAATTGGTTGAAAGCAGGATCAGCTTGAGAACATGGGTTTGCAAGGCGTTTAGCTAGGACGTCTTGGAACTAGTTAACAAGGGATAAAAAACTATTGTTCTCCAATTAGCGGTCTTGGGTGGAAAAAAAGAAGAATGAAAATAGCGCGTTGGTGAGTCAGTGAAAGAACAAAATACCTGCAGAGTATTCAAGCTTGGTGTATGGACAAACTACATCAAGGGAATTTCTGCAAGTGTAAAAAATGAACATAAAAAAACATAAATATGAACATCACATTAAAAAAACTGACAAAGACATGGGTCGCGCTGGTGGTGAAAAGATCCGCTAAGATGGTAAGGTTTAGTGAAAGGCGAGGTAATTTCGTGGTTGTTGAGAGAAAACAAATGCAGAAGTTGAGAAGTGTGAAAAGAAAACGGTGAAACAAAATTAAAATATAACGATATTTAACAAAGTGGGACAATGGTAAAACATTGATTAAAATTGTAAACAAGTCCACTTTAGGTTTTAAAGATCGCTTGAAAAGATGTTGCAGTGGTAACATAGGGTGAGAAAAAATGTGTGGATACATAGGTTCACAAGCGAATCAATGTGCAGCATTGCGACAAGACATTGATTTCATGGAAGATAGTTGCGGGGTGGTATGGTACACCACGTGGGGTACAAATAAAATAAGGTTGGGATAAGCTATATGTGATGTAAGGGAAATAGTTGTAAGGACGTAGGTGGTGGGGGAGTTCTAAATAGACGTTGAACGGTTTCTCCTATCAAAATCCAGATGATGGTAAGTAGTTGGAAATTGGCTTCTTGTAGTTGAAAAAGTCTATCAGTTTCTTGTGCGTATATTCCTATGTAGATCAGCGTGATTAGCGGGACGGTGTAGAGGGGCATTGTTAGCGTGTAAATTAGGAGAATTAGTTGGAAAATAAAAATGTTTTCATATTGTATCCTATATTTTTTATGAGAGAGATTAGTTGTGGGCTGAGCCATTTATGTTGGAGGGTTGATGACTTGACTTGAGACCGGGTTGGTTCATGATTGATTTGTAGCTGGGGAACTGGGAAAAATTGTTACTTGAAATAGGTTCTACTTGGATTAGGGTAAAAAGATATGGGATTAGAAGTAGAAGAGGTTGGCTGCTGGATGGTTTGATCGGAAGTTGGTATTCTTGAAACAAATCCGGTGAGAGATGTCGGAACGGAAATGAGTCATTGTCTTTGGGTTGAACATAATGGGCCTGCATGGTGGGGGGTGCTATATGAGGGACGCTTTCTGTGTAGGGCCTGAGTTTGTTGACATGTATTGTGTCGTGTTCCTTATTGAGCGGTTGATTTGGTCTATTAATCTTTACCACATTGGGAGAAATAATTTCTAAAATTGTGTAGGGACCTTTGAGATAATAGGTAAGCTTTCCAGTGTTAGGATGGTGGTACACTTTGACAAGAACGAGGTCTCCAATTTCAAAATTAGGTGTTTTGTTTTAAATTTTTGTTTATCTTTGTCGTGTTTCAATTGTGTGCGTTAGTATCGCTATATTTACATTTTGGCAGAAACGCTTTTAGATATTAACACAGTAAATAAGCAATGGAGTTTTTTAACATGCAATTTTAAAATAATAACATTAATTAATGAAGTTAAATGAGAAAAATATCAAAATAATAAAAGTTTAGGAATTTAAACACAAGATGGAAATGTGAAGCCATAAGGTATTGCGGTCATATCGAAAATATAGTGGAAATATGATTTTTTTTTTAAAGTTGAAGGTAGTTAAATAAAATATTGAAAAAAAAATATATATATATATATATGGATAAATTTATTTTGTTGTTGTCCTCTTGGCCGACTGTTTTACATATGGTGTTAAGAATTTATAGTTGTAAATGGTTAAACCTAATTGCATTTTTCCAAAAGTAAAATATGGAATGTGAGATATATTTTAAGTACAAATTATGCAGAGCTGAATAATGTTTAAAAGGATTAAAGGTGTGGTGCAATTTAAAAGGCAAAACAATTTTGTAAAAATTGATATTTAAAATTATTTGAGAAAAAGGATATAACTAAGAAAATAGGCATTATACAATATATTGTATGCGAAAACTAAAATAGCAGGAAAGTGGGAGCAAGGAAGACAGGTAGACAGATATAAAGTACCTTGGAAAGGATGATTCTGGCTTGAGTTGAAAACTTCGGGAGATTGCTGGCGTTGAGCGGAAGATGTGATGGCTGGAGATGGAGGGAGAAGGCATCAAAGGAGGTAAGATCCAGGTCTCGGAATGAAGAGGTTGCAGTCCTTCTAGGATGGTTGCCAACTGAAGGATGATGGTGCCAAGATGGGGTGGTGGTGTTGTAGGTCCGTGGTCGTTGTTGGGGAACTCTCCGATCTCCTGCTCCTGGCTTCTTTTTCGTCCTTGTTTCATCCTGTCGACTTTCTTCCTTTGCTGTGGTATTTCGGTGGTCTGGTCTGTTGTATTAAGTCGTGGGGAAAGATGATGATTGCGCAGTGGTGATGGTGGTGAGTGGTAAAGCACACAGAGACGAATCACAGGGGAATCCAAGACATCAGAGAGAGGGAACGCAGAGTCCAAGTTGCGGCCGGCGGGCCATCCACTAACGATCTGTCTGCTACTGCTGTCTGCTATCTTGCGTCCGCTGAACTGACTGACTTTGGCTGCGGGGCAAGCCCTTTTTATATGCTCAAGTCTTACGTCACCGGACGTCTGGCGCCGTGGCGTCGAGCGGTTGACCTCATTGGCTGCGGGTAAGCCCTGTTATGTCATTGGACGCTTGGTGCCATGGCGTCGGGACGATTGACCATATTTGGCTGCGGGTAAGCCCTGTTACGTCATCGGACGTCTGGCGCCGCGTGTCGGGGCGATTGACCTCAATGTCTGCGGGGTAAGCCCTTTCGGTTTCTACGTTCCCTCTAGATGTACCTCTTTATTTAATTGAACACTAAAAAACGATACATACAAAGTTAAATTGATTAAAGGAGGATCGGGTACAATGATTAAAAGTCCATATTAGAGTAGGGAGTGTAAGAAGAGGTGGTGAGTATTTACACAGGTGTTTATAATTCTTAAATTACCACCTTTATATATATATGTAATATTGTTGCAAACGTGATGCTGCCGACGTATGGATAAGCTGGCAGTAGTGTACGTGAGGCGAGTGTTGATCTTTTTCCCACACGTGGACAAAAAAAGCAGAGGCTTGGCTGGATGTTAGCACCGAGAGTGATCGGGGACAGCTCACGGGACAGAAGTAGAGGCCATGACACAAATTTGGATGCCTATCACAGAGACATGGAGAGCCAGACAGAAGCGGACTGCCGAGAAACACACCCTAGAACTATCTGCAGACCCCCTGCCAAAACCTGTCCTGTTTACAGGGGTCGTCTATAAAAATGTCCCTCGGGACCCCACATGGGCTGGGCGTTGCCTTTTTCCTCCCCTCTGTTCTTGCCACCAGCTGACTGAACACTCTTTGGATCTTTATTTCAAATACAAATAGGGGGGTAAAATACAAATAGTTTACATACAAAATATGGGGTGGTAGTAAATAGAAATATTGTACATTTCAATAGAAGGGTAGGATATTTTAAGGTATCGGCTCTAACTAATTGGAAGATATGTGGCATATGCTAAAAGTGTCATACAGTTTAGTGCTATATGAAGCCGGGTTGTTGGCTCTGTTTAGAGGACAACAAGAGGTACGGCGGGAAATATGACTCTAATCATCGCCCCCGGAGTACGCAGTGCTCGGTGACGGCCGAATATGTGAACGGGAGGCGATGGTAGAGGGGACAAACAAGGAGGTGTGGAGGTTCGTGCAGCTAAATTGCGCTCGTTCGAGGATGAGCTCCGAGGAGCTAAACCGGATCATTAAAAATGAACGCCCTCATGTTATTCTGGTGCAGGAGATGTACCTGGAGGATGATGGGAGGATGGGTCTATATACTCCTTACAGTTTTTTCTCTAGCGATTGCAAAAAGGCTGCCTTACTGGTTCGGGGAGATCTTCCTTGTTTGGGTTGTGTGTCCTGGGAGGGGGCGGTGGCTGAACAGATCGAGGCGGCGGATCTAAAACTGGTCTTCCTCTCTACGTACATACCACCTCAGGACAACTACCTCGGTAAGCTAGACTTCCTAAATTATTTTTGGTTGGGAAGGAAGGGCACGAGATCGTGATTGGCGAGGATTTTAACGCGCGCACCTAGCTGTTTGGGGACAGGGAGGAAAATTCTAAAGGAAAGGCCCTGGTCGATCTTGTTATTGGTCAGAGTCTGGAGATTTGTAACGCCTATGGTGAATCGACGTTTGCCACGGCAAACGGTGAAAGCATCATAGACTTCTCCCTGGCAAGAACGAGCAGGATGCGGCGTTTGAGGTGGGAGACGGACCCCACGGACGTTGCGACCACAAACTCATCAGGTTTGAGGCCTGCTGTGAAGTGGAACCGCCATCAGTGGAGAGTGTTCCTCGGTACAGCATCAGGGGGCGCAACCTTGAAAGATTAAGACGCCGGTTTGCTTGCACACTTGGGGATAGATTGGCTGGAGCAGTTGACAGAATTTCTATTAATAGCATGGTCAATGAGCTCCACCAGGATATAACCAACACGTGCAAAACCTTGGGGCTTGGATCTGGAAAGATTACCGCATTTAAAAAGCTTAAACAGCCTTGGTGGACCGAGCAGCTGGAGATCGAGAGGAAGAGAGTGAAGGCAATGAGGAAGCTATTCCAGAATAGTACGGGCGAAGAGAGAGTTAAGAGAAGAATAGCTTTCCAGAAGGTCCTAGCCGGGTACAAGAGACACACCAAAAGGGCGAAGAGGAAACACTGGAGGGAGCAGTGCAAAACCGTACTGGAGATTAATCCATACGGCCTCCCTTACAGGGCTGTCTCTAGGAAGATAAGTTGCTACGCTAACTTGAGGCTATTTGAAGGTGAAAATGGTTTCAAGACTCGGGACTTCTTCAGGTCCTTGAAGCCATTTTCACCTTCAAGTAGCCTCAAGTTAGCGTAGCACCTTATCTTCCTTGAGACAGCCCTGTAAGGGAGACCGTATGGATTAATCTCCAGAGAGATCTCATCCTCTGGTTCCTCGTTTCCTAAGTGCCGATCCAAGATGAGGTCCAGGGTTTTCTTCAGGACCCTGGACCTCATTTCGGATCGGCACTTCGGAAACCAGGAACCAGAGGACGAGATCTCTCTGACCACTTGTGGTTTGGTGGATCCGCCCTTTTCTGAGAATGAGGTAAAACTGACGGCTTTCAAGTTCGGGAACAGGAAATCTCCTGGTCCCGACGGGATCGATAACACGGTCGTGAAAGCCCTGGTTAGGATGCAACCATCGCTTCTTTCCAGGTTATTCAATAGGTGCTTGGGTACTGGTACTTTTCCTGAGGCATGTAAGGTTGCCCGAGTAGTGCTTCTCGGAAGGTCTGGTAGAGAAAGGGTATATCTCCTAATGATTATCGTCCGCTTTCTTTACTAGCGTGTCTAGGTAAGGTCCTGGATATCCCACTAGTTCAGCGACTGAAGCACTGGCTAGAGAGTAATGACCTCCTTTCCAACATGGTTTTAAAGTAGGCATATCCACAACCACAGTTCGGAACGAAGAGTTAGAGGGGGTTGAGATGGGGTTGAATAAGGGTGCTTGGGTTCTTCTCGTGGCCCTGGACATTGATGGCGCGTTCAACTCCATGAGCTGGAACAAGCTGATTAGAAATTTGATGATCATGGGTTGTCCAGATAATTTGTGCAGCTTGGTTCATGACTTCCTAAGGGATAGACGGATTAGCCTCAGTTTTGGTGGGCGGAAGTTGGAAAGAAACTGTGCTAGGGGTTGCCCCCAGGGCTCTTGCTTCGGACCTATTCTGTGGAATATCCTGATAAACACACGTTTTCCAGGAAGAACTACCAGAGGGAGCCTGGCTGGTTATCTATGCCGACTACCAGTTCCTCATCATTGAGGCTGCTTCGAGAGCGAAGGCTGAGAAGTATGTTGAAACTTCTCTCCAAATCCTCTCGAACTGGGCCCATGACTCTGGCCTTAAGTTTAATGTCCCCAAAACTAAAGCCCTCAGCTTTAATTCTAGGGTCATAAGAACTAAAAGGAAAGGGATCAAATTGGAACATAAGCCGGCTATCCAGATGGAAGGACAGAGGGTAGCGTTGGTCAATAGAATGACCATCCTGGGGGTAGTCATTGATGGCAAGATGGGTTGGCAATACCAGGCGGAGGAGATGGTGGTGAGAGGCAGGGAGGCGTTGTGCAGGCCTGTCCTGGTTGGCTCTCAACAGGGGGGGAGGGGTGGTAAGGAGGGATCTATTTTTAGGAACCTCTACCTCTCCTGTTTTGAGCCAATCCTGCTATATGCTTCCAGGGCCTGGTGGCGCCAAAACAGGGATCAGAAGGTGGCAACAACTCTATAGAGAGTGCAGAGGACAGCGGGACTCAGAATCACAGGGGGATATCGCACTACCAGAAGTGAGGCCTTATTAGTCCTCGCTTGGCTCATTCCCCTGGGATTGAAACTAAAGAAGGAGACCATCAGACAGAAGATCTGGGAGAACAGAGAATATGCCCTGGGACTTGAATAGGGTGCCCTGGAATGCCTTGGGAGGTACCCAAAAGAGCCTCCGCAGTGGTTGCTAAAGTGGAATTGGAGTCTTGGAGGGCCGACAGGGATTGGCACAGAGGTTTTCACTGATGGGAGTAAGTCTGGAACCAATACTGGAGCTGGGGTAGTGATTTTCACTAATGGAGAGCTGATCTTCAAGAAAGCTTAACACTCAGAGTTGATGAACTGGGTTTTCAGCCAAGCTGGTTGCGATCAGGGAAGCCCTCAGAGTGTGTGTCGAGAAGAACTTCAGCCCGGACCGCCTCTATTTAGATTGTATGTCGGCCCTCGTCGCCATCAATCTGGAGAAAGGGCAACTCGCGCATCAAATAATCCAGGAGCTGGAGATGATGACGAGGCTCCGGAGCTCCATTGGGTTAGGGTACACAGCCTCATCGAAGGTAATGAGTTCGCAGACAGGCTCGCTAAGGCAGGATGCTTTAGAGGTAGATTAGTGAGGACCCCAGTGACCAAGAAAGAAGTGTATAGGAGGATCAGGGGGCACGTCCAGGACTTATGAAGAGTCCAGAAACAGTGTGAAGGGGAGAGAGGTATTCAATTGGGTAACAACAACCAAGTAACACTGTAAGGTAATGTCCCACAAACTTATTAGGGTAGTTCGGGACCTGAGCCCTTTCCTAGGAGTCTCGACAGATTTAAAATTAAGAGCAATCCTGATTGCGTCTATGGGGAAAGGGATGTAGATGCACGCCACTACGTCTTGGATTGTCCAAGGGTAGGGGGTGTGCAGGAAGAGAGAAGGAGGGCGAGGGGCGCGATCGAGAGTAAGCTGCTGAGAAATCAAAGCAAGCTTCTTGAGAAAGCCCACGACGTGGCAGCAGAGCTTTTCCTCAGCTATGAGTGAACCTCCCGCGGTCCCCGCTGGACACTGTAGATAGTTTCCTATTTTGCTGTGACTAAAGGCCACCGGTATAGAAATCCTTTAAGACACGTTGTATGGGAGGTGGTTTTTCCAGGTACAATGTCCAAGCACTAGCATGAATACTGTTACTTGGCTTATGAGTTGAACAGGATAGCAGCGAAGGGCTTGCTTCCGATTCCGGCTTGTGGACCGAAAGGTCTGGGTGGCCATCTGCTTCTAGGATGTACCAACTATGCTTAGGTGGGATCCTCCAGTTCTTGTTTATTTTTGTTTTGGCTACTGTTTCAATTTCTTTAAAAGTAAGTTTATTTTTCTGTAGCAAGGGTTCTTTTGAGAGTTTTTGGAAATAACCCATTATGTTCCTCCTTACTTTGTCCCTAGTTCCCCTGGGTGACTCAAGTGTTGTATGACACTTCTACTATCAGTAAGAATCCATATATCATGATGTTTAGTGTTTCTAATGTATTTTAAGGCTTCATAAATGGCTATAAGTTCTGATCTGAAGACTGAGCAACTGCCAGTGTGTCCAACTCGTCTCTGCTTCCATCGGCATAGAGAGTTATTGTATTTCTTGGAATTTTATTAATTATTTCTAATGATAATTGTTTTAAGTATTCTGGATTTTGGTATTGTTTGTTGGTGGGTTCATTTAAAGTGGCATTAAAAATATTTTTTTTTGTGGTTCGCATTAAGATATTTTTTCTGCTAAATAATTTTTTTCCACTTTATATTTTAAAAATTCATTTATTTTGGCCAGGTGGAGAGGGTCTTCTTTTTTTAGTCTTATATTGGATTCCCAATTAAGTATGTAATAGGAAGTTCTGTGTTTATTTCCATAACCCTGGATTTTTAAAATATATTTTGGCAGATTGTAGCTTCTTCTATCCTTTAAGGGCATAATGTCTGCCTCGTAAAGTACAATATCATTAGGGCAGGAATTTCGAAGACCTGTAATAATTCTTGCTGCACTTAGTTATATCCTTTCCAGTGTTTTTAGTTTTGTTTCAGAAGCTGTACCTTAGATTTGATATCCATATTCCAAGATAGGTCTCATTAGAGATTTGTATGTTAATTTTAGTGTTGTTGCTTCAGCTCCCCACTCTCTGCCTGAAATATATTTCAAAAATTTTAGTTGGTTTCTTCCTTTTCTAACAACGCCTTCAGTATGTTTTCTGGAGTTAATTTCTGGATCCAGGGTGTAGCCGAGATATTTAGGATGTTTATTATATTGCAATTATTGTTCTTTCAGAATAAATGAAGGTCTTATTTTGTATAATTTCTTATCGGTAGTAAAAAAACAGGTGTCAGATTTTTGGGGGTTAAATTCTAATTTATATTTATTAGCAAATATTTCTAGGTGGAGAAGAATCTTGTTCAAATCCCTTTCTGCTTTTTTCCAGTTAGTGTTGCTGCTCCATAGAAAAATGTCATCAGCGAAAAGTCCAATATTGGTTTTATGTGAAATTTTTTCTTCTATGCCTGCAATAAATAGGGTGAAGAGATTTGGGCTAAGGACTGATCATTGTGGTAATCCTTGACACAATTTGAAGGTTTTAGATAGAGTGCCATTATATTTGACCCTGATGTATCTATTTTTAAGGGATTCATTTATCCAAGCGATAGCTTTTCCATCATTTTTGAAATGTTTGCATAATTTTGTAATTAACTTGTTTTTCCATACTTTATCAAAAGCTTGTGTAAGGTCTAAAAAAGCAGCTATGGTGTGGTTAGTTTTTTTTCTGTTTTGTGGATCTTTTACCCTTTGTGTGAAAAATAAGAGTTGGTCTATTGTCCCATGTCCTTTCCTAAATCCATATTGTTTTTCTGGAAAGAGATTTCTTGTGTCGGAGTGGTTGGTGAGTCGTCTGAGTATAATATTTTCCATTAATTTTCAGTAAATATTTGTGAGGGAGATAGGTCGGTAATTTTTTGGGTCATCATAAGATTTGTCAAGTTTTTTAATGGGAATTATTGTTGCAGTTTTCCAGTCTTGAGGCAATTTTCCAGTTTTCAAGGAGGTATTGAAAATATGAAGAAGTATTTCTTTGCCAATTTTGCCCAAGTTTGATATCATTTGGCCATGTATTCCATCTGGTTCAGGAGTCTTGTTTAGGTCAGTGTTTTCTAATGAATAAGGTAGCTCTTTCTTATTGATTCTTTTCATGGAAAATATTATGAGTGCTCGTGACGTTTTTACAGTCATGGATAATCTTTTGGGGCTTTTTTTCAAAACTTTCTCATATTTTATTTCAAATTTGATTTTACTACTTATTTGATATGATTTAACTAAAAGATTAGCAGCATTTTTGCCATTAGTTGCTGAGGTACCATGTGTATTCTTAATCATATTTGTGTTTCAGTTTGTGGCTGGGCTCTGTCAATTTGTTTTGCCAAATGCCAAAGTTTTGTATTTGGGTTTCTTGGGTTCAGGTTTTCACAAGTTTGTTTCCATTTTTCCATTTTTATATTTAGTTATAAACTTTTTATTTTTGCATTCACAATGTTCAGTTCAGTTTTACAATTTGTTTGGTTTTGGGTGCACTTTTTTGTAGTTCATTTCTTTTAGTTATAAGTGTTTGAATATCTTTTGCCTGGTGTGTATAATTTCGAATCCATTTCTAAATATTACCTCTTGGTATTTAAACTTTCGCTGCTTTATTAAAGGTGTTTTTGAAAGATATCCAATTAGCCTTTTTAAAGTTCCAGAATTTTTTTTAATTGAGCTGGTTTTGGTCATGGTGCTAATTTCTATCAAATTAGGAAAATGGCTACTTACAATACTTTTTAATACTTGCCATTTGCATTTGTGGAAAATGTCAGGATAGTAAAAACTTATATCAAGTGCTTGTGCAGTATTATAGCTGTAGGAATGATGGGTAAGATTCCCATAAGCACATAAGCATTGTCGTTAAATATGTTTGATAATATTTTGCCTCTTGGGTTTGGCGTGGAACATCCCCATAGTTGATGTTTGGCATTAAGGTCACCTACAATAATAGTGTTGTCTGTATTAATTTGAGCCATTTTTCCATCGTCAATAGGTTTATTGTTTGGAGGGTGATACATCTCTATATATAAAAATGAATGTTTGTATGTTTGTTTGTCTGTTTGTCTGTATGACTCCTATACAAATTCGCAGTAGTTCACTAATTCAAACCAAAATTTTCATACATAGGTAAAAAATAACGGGGATGACGATAGGCTATTTTAAAATATATAAATCATTTATTAAAACTATATATTCAAATTATTCAACTTAGCTCACGAGCAGCGCCCTCTAGAACACTCAGGCGGGCGACGGCGGCGCGCGACGATTGGCTGCCGGCGCAGCACGTGACTTCCCTGCCCCCTGCCCCTCCCCCCCCCGCCGAGTAAATGAGATCTCGCGGCTGCCGGCCGGTTGAGCTCACGAGCAGCGCCCTCTAGAACGCGTGGCGATTTTGACGCCGGGGCGCGCTCCCGGTTGGACAGTTGCGCGGGGGCAGAGTGACCTCGGGGGTGCCCTCCGGGAACTACGTCCATCTTCCATATGTAATATACATTTAATCGTGTAAACCCGGGCGTTGCCGGGTCATTCGTCTACAAATTCGCAGTAGTTCACTAATTCAAACCTAAATTTCCATACATAGGTGAAAGAATACTGGGAAGACGATAGGCTATTTTAAAAATTTTGCTGTATCATGTTTGATTATCAGATACAAAATTATATCGGGAAAAATTCCAAAAAGCAGAGAACTCGGGTGAAACAGGGTACATTTAATAGGGTAAAACCCGGGCGTTGCCCGGGTCATTCGTCTTATTTATATATATTATTTATAATATATATATATATATATATAGTGTAGAAACTATATAACAAAATTATAACAGTGATTCTACTTTTAAAACTTAAGGAGCAAACTGATAATAATGATAACTTATATCAATTAGATTTGATTAGATTAGCAAGCTAAATCTAAATTAATTATAATAATAAATAGTTATTTAATTTTATAGCCCAGTTTTGTATTAAGATTATCTTCACTATTATGATCATTTAAATTCAAATTATAAAATTTGTAAAATGTTATTAATTTGTAGATAGAGAGAGAAAAAAAAATCCTTTACTTCTAATACATCATCAAGTTAATTATATATTTATAATTAATAACAATAAAAATTAACAACGTAACGTCTTTTGCATCGGCTTTTACACGTCATTTAGACATACTCTAATCCTATATATAGAATAATCGAAGTGAGAATATATATAATAGTTAGAAAAAAGAGAGAAAGACAGAACCATGTACTTTTAATCAAACTAATAATAAGGAAAAAAAAAAGTTTTGTAAAGAAGGTATATAAGATTGTTAGTATATATATATATATTTTTATAATTTTATATTTTATCCTTTTTTTTTTTTAAGATTTTTAAGGTTTTTTTATTTTATAATATGATTATAAATAGTTGTATTTAGTAATATATATCTATAGTATGAATTAACATTCGTTATAAGTTTGGATATTATGTTTTGAAACCCTAATGGTAGACCAGACATACACAAAAAACTTTAAATTGAAATAAATTGGAAAAAGAGATCTGCTGGACCGGGGATCTTCAGATAAAAGTCCAGCGACATTTCACCCTTTTTTATTATGTCATAGATCTCTTTTAAACCGGATTTTATGTGTTAATATTAAGTTGTTTCAGTGAAATATTTAAATGAACATATATAACAGATACAAGTGTTAACAAATTCAAACTGTAAACCTACCTCGACCGTGGCGTCCTCCATTGTGAATATCTATTTCTGGCTTGATTAAATAACTGATTAAAAGATTTTTTCACAAGATTTTTAAAATGTTATAGTATATAGTTCATTTTGTTTAATCTCCAATTTCTGGGAGGAAAATGGAAGTTAAATAAAGATGAATTTGCACAATTAATAGCTTTATTAAACTCTTATAATTTGCCTTTTTAAAGGAATATTAAAAGATGAATAAGTGTTGAATCAGTTATTTTGATATAACTAGCTGTAAAGATTATGAAATTCAGCTTTCTTCCTTAACTATTTTTCCTTTCTTCTTTAATTTTCTTGTTGTTCAAAAAATTCTGAATAAATGGTCTAAATTTGAAATGTCCCCCCCCGCAACATGTGTCAGCCAGAAATAGATATTCACAATGGAGGACGCCACGGTCGAGGTAGGTTTACAGTTTGAATTTGTTAACACTTGTATCTGTTATATATGTTCATTTAAATATTTCACTGAAACAACTTAATATTAACACATAAAATCCGGTTTAAAAGAGATCTATGACATAATAAAGAAGGGGTGAAATGTCGCTGGACTTTTATCTGAAGATCCCCGGTCCAGCAGATCTCTTTTTCCAATTTATTTCAATTTAAAGTTTTTTGTGTATGTCTGGTCTACCATTAGGGTTTCAAAACATAATATCCAAACTTATAACAAATGTTAATTCATACTATAGATATATTACTAATACAACTATTTATAATCATATTATAAAATAAAAAAAAACCTTAAAAAATCTTTAAAAAAAAAAGGATAAAATATAAAATTATAAAAATATATATATACATACTAACAATCTTATCTACCTTCTTTACAAAACTTTTTTTTTTCCTTATTATTAGTTTGATTAAAAGTACATGGTTCTGTCTTTCTCTCTTTTTTCTAACTATTATATATATTCTCACTTCGATTATTCTATATATAGGATTAGAGTATGTCTAAATGACGTGTAAAAGCCGATGCAAAAGACGTTACGTTGTTAATTTTTATTATTATTAATTATAAATATATAATTAACTTGATGATGTATTTGAAGTAAAGGATTTTTTTTCTCTCTCTATCTACAAATTAATAACATTTTACAAATTTTATAATTTGAATTTAAATGATCATAATAGTGAAGATAATCTTAATACAAAACTAGACTATAAAATTAAATAACGATTTATTATAATAATTAATTTAGATTTAGCTTGCTAATCTAATCAAATCTAATTGTATAAGTTATCAATATTATCAGTTTGCTCCTTAAGTTTTAAAAGTAGAATCACTGTTATAATTTTGTTATATAGTTTCTA
>CP092869.1:65415498-65504486 GCA_030710605.1 Cordylochernes scorpioides
AGGTCGGTGACAAAGCCACAACAACAGCTGACCGATAATTTGCAGAATTTTTATAGATGGCGCCTCGTTATAGTGTTTAGATTTAACTCATATTTGAACTTTATTTTTATAGTTCAATTTCCTCCCGTCACAAAATTTTCATTTAAAATTTATATTCAGGTGTTTTGATATTAGTTACCCATTCTTTCTGATAATAGCTAATTCAACCTTTGAAATAAATCGTTTACATTTGTGTAATGTAAACTTGGGGAAATTATTTCTTAGAATATAAAAAAAAGGGGTGGACATAGTTGGAGAAGTATCGTATTATTATTTATATAATTTATTGTTTTATCAATTTATATCCAATAAATTATATGAATATAAAAATAGAAGAGAGAGATTTTATAAATGAAATTTTGTGTTAATATGTGAGCTATATAATAGTAGGTTTTTTAATATAATTCTTTGCTAATAAAGAAGCTTGTTTATATACTTTTCTAATATATATCGTGATTTCCAGTAATATATATTTTATGTAAATTGTGTTTTCTGTTGGTGTGTTCCAGCAAATATGCTTTTCCGATACAATGTGTGGACGGGATAGATGTTGTCAGAACTTACGATGACGCGGGCCGCTAATCCTAAGTAAGTACATATTTAATCACAACACAAATTATCTGCGATCTAGAAGAGTGTATATATAATGAATGTTTTTTTTTGCTTATCCCTAGTACCCGTGGTAAGCGCATGGTAATCATGGTGGGTAGAAGTAGGCGACTGCTTTTACTGTACGTGCAGTACATGTCAACACACGTGAAAAGCAGTTCGTCTTTGCACTTATAAATGTGCCAGAGCCCAGTTTGCTTACTTGCACTTGCTGGGAGGGTAGTAATTTTGCAAGAATCGAGGGCGATTGGAGCATTTTTTTTTATCAGAAAAAGGTGTCCAATGCGGGAATCGAGCCCGGGTCGTAGCGGCCGAAAACCTAGAGTTTAGACCATTAAAGTCTTCAATTAGTAGATACTCAATTTAGATACATATTTATTGCTCCAATTAGTTATGAAATGATATTTATATTTCTCTAATTAGTCTGCACTTGATTTAAAATTACTTATTCAGTATTTTAGTTAACTTTGTTATATATATTCGCGATAGGTAAGTTACCTGTCTTAGGTTAGTGAATTTATTAGAGTAACATTCTTAGTACACTACAATTAGATAAATACACTCTAATTGTCAAACGGAAATTTAGACATTTTTCACAGACACATTAATCGAGTCTGATTTCAATTTATTGATCCCAATGTGTGTGATCGTTTTTTACAATTCAAATTACAACTAAGTTCTGCATTCTGGAATATTTTTATATCTATCACAAATATTATTGCGTCTCATTCATATGAGTATATTTTTAATTTCTTTATTCTGTGTAACAGGAGAAACTTGCCAAATTGGCTTTGGATGTCCCTGTGCCTCAGGTTTGGTGTGTAGGACGGAGGTAATGTTTATTCATGTACTACTTGCACAATCTAATAGACAACGATACATTGCTATCCTTAAACAGCTCTGCTACACACATAAACTATGGAAACTTTAGTGGTCGATATTCCAGCACAGGGCCAAATTTTCTTTGGCGATATTATTAAGAACGCAACTAGGTTTCTGTGTTTTATACCAAAATGTTAATTTTGATATTTTCAAGATAAAATAAGAAAATAATTTATCAATATCTTCTCTCTCCATTTCTACACATTTCTCTTCATCTCCCTGGTAATATATGATTACTGCGGAAAAATACCCCAACGCGCCTTTAATCTATAATCTTTAATACTACCAAATTTTTACTTCTTCAAAATTGAACGAGTATAACCCAGCCAATTCAAGTGCCATTGACTTGAGCAATGGATAATCCAAAGTGAAGGTACGGTAGTATATTCTATTGATGACGTTCTAGACGATAAAAATGCGATGGCAGGGAGCATTATCGTGCTCTAGTATCATTCGCCCATTTCTTGTGTTACCATTCTAGCGGTTGGTTCAAATTGTTCAGTTATTGTCAAAAGTGATTCACAGTCACTTTTTATTTTGGTTGCATCATGGTATACAATTTGAGGTTTGTTCAAATTTGATAAAATTCGTGCTGTGTAATATTAGAACTCTACACGATCGATACGAGGATGTTAAAAGATATGTTTTAACTGAATAATCAAAAAAGTATTAATATTTATTGATAAGAAAGGTACTTTTATTTAGATAATATGTTGTAAAATTCTAAAGAGTGGTATTAATGCACATAAGAGCAATTTTATTATAATTACACATTATTCCATATAGCATATTAACTTAAATCATGTAAGAACAAATAACTGGTGATTGATTTGAGATTAAAATATTATATTGCAAAGAGGGTCAGAATTTTTATAATTTGTATCTAATGGAGAATTGTCAATTTGATTTTCCTTCCTATTTTGCCTACTCAAAAAGAGATTTAACAGCGCGATACAACTATCAGTCTACAAGCAAACATATCCTTACTTCGTATTATATAAATAAAAATGAAAAACATCATCAAATATAATTATAATATATTTTGATAAATTGTCTGTATTCAAGAATGTGAGCGAGCTATGTGAAAATGCTAATGGTTCATGTGCAGCTATTGCCATTCCTGGGTAGATGTCAGCTTAGACCAACTCCCGTAACAACGACATCGACTGAAACAACAACCATCACTGAGACAGCACCCACTGGAGCCTAAAACATCTGGCCAACAACAAGAATATTATTTCAAGAGGAAATAATATATTTATATAAATAAATATCTTCAATGCATTCTATTTATTGTACGCTTAATTGACTCATACTGTCACAATGACATACACTTAAGGAAGTAGAAGTTCGCCAGTATGAATTGTTCGCGTAGGAGATTTGATTCGCAGGGAATCCCAACCAGCATTTGCCGATATAAAATGACAATTTCGGAAACGTTGACAAGTTATATTCTACAGGAGGGCATTCCGAATTCCATTTAATGCCACATTGAAATAAAAAAAAAACAGCTCGCGTGTTACATTTTATTTTTCCAGAGAAAAACATTCCTTTTAGAATCTTTTTTTTTTTGCCCTACATGTATATCACCTTCACCTAATATTTTCCTTTTCAGATAACTGAAGCACCAATCGGCCCTGAGACAGCAGTCACCCGAGACTCCTAAAACATCTAGCCCAAAGCCAGAATAATAATTCAAGAACATTTAGAATAAAAAATATCTTTAATTCATGATATTTCTTGTTCCCTAATAAACTCATTTTGCTACTTTGACATACACTTTTGGACAAAGATTAAGGAAGTAGAAGTTCG
This sequence comes from Cordylochernes scorpioides, assembly GCA_030710605.1. Taxonomy (NCBI): domain Eukaryota; kingdom Metazoa; phylum Arthropoda; class Arachnida; order Pseudoscorpiones; family Chernetidae; genus Cordylochernes; species Cordylochernes scorpioides. The sequence goes on from CP092869.1 coordinate 65,418,841, forward strand.
CCGGTATAGATTGTTTCGCGTAGGAGATTTGATTCGCAGAGGATCCTTACCAGCACTTGCTGATATAAAACGACAATTTTAGGAATGTTGACAAGCTATTAATTACAGGATGGCCTCCCTCATGGCCTTTAATCTCACATTGAATAAAAAACAACTCGCTTGTTACATTTTATTTTTCCAGAGAAAACATTCTTGTAAAATCATTTTTTTTTACACTACATGAATATCACCTTCACCTTAATTTTACCCTATTCCGATAACTTCTTTTTTTTTTTTTTTAATTAAAACCTATTTTAATGCTACTTTTCTTCTAAAGAATATATAAATATATTTCTACCGCTCTTATATCTTTCAATAAACATAATTCGAAAGAGAGGATTATATTGACTCATCCATTGATGAGTTCTACTCTACCCCGGCAGTCACCATCAAAAGTCTCAAGCTTTTCAAGCTTGACACCCTGATATGATTGAGCGGAGATATGAAGGAAGAAGAAGAAAAAGAGGATATGGCTCAACAGTGATGAAGCATTCCAGCGGTTTCATTATTTTTATCTATAAACCGTTTAAATATTGTGTTGGACTTAGTTTCAAAAAGATAGAAATTTCAACTATAGGAAATTGATCTATGAGAATAAAAGTCGCCTCTTCCTTCAAAAGGTGGACGCTTCTCAATTTGTAAAATCTGGTGTCTTGGATTTGCCACCGACATAAGTTCACTAGTTTGCGAAAACGGTCAATAGATTGCGCTTAGTATTAGCGACTATTTTGACAGTAGATGCGCTACCTTTATTTTTATTATTTAAAATGAATATGTCAAATTGGTCTTTTAAATGAACTATAAGTTTTTAAATTTTTAGATGAAGGGTAGCGTTAAAATATTTTCATAATTTTTATGGATATATTGTGCTAAGTTAATTATAATATCTTAACATGTATATAATTAGAAGAAATAAAAAAAGACACGAAGAGCTGCTCTGGTAAATTGAGAAATGTATTGTTACTAATATTTCGGGTGATAAGTCGTATCGACTGTTCTTACAAAGCTTCTTTTTCTCGGCTGAAATTGGCTTTTATGATGTCGATTATGAAGTCATATGTAATATTAATTGGGTGCGGTAATCAAAAATGAGTTGTGTAAAGCACATAGCCAGAAGTGAAACTAGGTCATGTATAATGCAGGTACCGTTAGGTAAAGAGTAAGAAGTGCGGAAATATATATTTTTAAAGGCATTTAATAAAACAACAACAAAGAGGCTTCACTAGAGCATGTTTGTCAATGCTATGTTAATATGTACAAGTGGTCAAACAGTTTAGACTTCGGTTAAAATAGGTCCTGGATCCGGGTTCTGAGGGAAAGTTCTGGTGGGGTCTATCTTTGGGTGGCACCTGGAGTCAGAGGCTTCATATCTTTTCTGGCCCATTGCCTTACTCCTATAAGATTCGATAGATATTAAGAACTTTATATATAATTATTCTTTCTGTTACTTCAGGAGAACCCAGTTTCAAGCGATTGTGTGGCCCTAATATTAATATTTGTGTATAATTCTGAATGATATAGCCAAATTTTATTCTGAAACATCTCATTCATTAAATACCAAAATATTACAAAATAATATACCCCTTTTATTTGTTATTATGTGCTGGTTCGCTTAACTATACTTGACCTACATATTTTAGCTTATGCCTAACATATATAGTTTGGATTACTATTTTAGCAAAAATGTAATTTTACACCCAATTAGATGCCTAAACAATGTATAAGAAAGGATATAAGGAAGTCAAAAAGAACAAGGTATAAGATTTTTTTATAGAAAATGATGCCTATTTAAATTATTCCATTCTTTTTAAAGGGCTTCTATTATTTCTTGTAGTTTTATTATTGTTAAGAATACTATCCATTGAGGAAATTTTCACTGGGTACTACCCGGGTGGAGCCAGGTCAATCGTCTAGTTCAAAATATAGAGATTTTATTATGAATTTTCAGCTGTAAAACCTTTATTATAAAGGTTTCATATGTTTATTGAACATCATCAGTGTAAGTAAGAATAAAATGTAAAATATGAATGAATATTTCCTCGATGATCAATATGCGAGCCACCATATTGATAACACTATTATATAAAGATATCTCGCTCGTTTTTTCAATTATCTATTGAATAACTCTGGAATTAAACCAAAAGAAGAAGCTACCATACATACATTCATGGAGTCGCACTATTTCTAAGACCTTACAGAAGCTCTTGACTAAGATTGAAAAATAGAAGTTATAGAGAAACTACAAAACATTTGAAATTAATAGAGTGATGTTTTGCTTTATCAAATTCATTATAAGAAAAGTCTCACTTTTAAATTTATATATAAAATGGCTTCTCTCAAAGTACCTCAAGCTTTTCCAGGATTACAAAAAGAACGATACACTTCATTTGCAAATTACAAAATCAAAATTCACGATTATTAGTATAAAAAACAAGAAAAATGTATTGAATAATTATCTTATTTTTATATAAATATCACAATAAATCTACAAATCCAGTTAATTATATTAAAATTAGCATATATTTCGACACATCACCTATAAAAAAGCAATTCGAAAATTAATCCAAAAAAAAAATTCACAATTATAATTTATTATCATTCGATAAAGAGTTCAAAAATATTTAATATTATTCTAGATCCTCAGTTTAAGTGTAATAAATACAATCAGAGCATAATAAAAAAGAAAGGTCAAAACGAAAAAGATTCACGGTTTCCACCGATTTCCTATTGAGACAAGTTAAGTGTAGGTATTTTACAATGTTTAATATTAATCATCATTCATTCAGCTCTTCAGAGAGTTCTATTGTGCCACTTTCTATTCAAAGGCAGTTATGTACATACAGTAAGCATGAATTACAATATGCAAATGTACAATTAGAGACGTCTTGTGTGCGTGTGAAGATATATTTCTATCCAAGTATAATCTGTCATATAAAATTGAATATTGGGACACACATATAATGTAACCACCTTGTAAATTCAGGCTTCATTAAAAATGTAAATCTAGGAGAATCGGGTATAAGAGTAATATCATAGAATTCCTTTTGAGACAGGTTTAGTGTAGGTTCTTAACAATGTTTAATATGATTATTTCTTTCATTTAGATCTTCAGCGAGTTCAGTTGTGTCACTTTCTATTTAAAAGCAGCTATGTACATATAAAAATCATGAATTACAAAATGCAAATATACAATTAGAGATATCTGTGTACTTGGGAAAATATAGGTATACGAGGTGTGTTCAAAAAGTATCGCCACTTTTGTGTTTTTCCAAAAATTATTTATTTATTCATGAATACCTATTTTGTCTCCTTCAAAGTAATCCCCATGAGATATTATACACTTGTGCCAACGGTTTTTCCAATCTTCGAAGCACTTCAAAAAATCATGTTTTAAAATCTTTTTCAGCTCCTCTTTCGATGCCGTCTTTATCTCGTAAAGCGTAGCGTAACGTTCTCCTTTCATGGGCCTCTTCAGTTTAGGGAACACGAAAAAGTCACAGGGGGCCAGATCTGGGGAATACGGTGGCTGCGGCCTCATTAGTGTGTTGTTTTTGGCCAAAAGGTCGCGCACAAGCAACGATGTGTGAGCAGGGGCGTTATCGTGGTGCAAAAGCCAAATTTTGTTCTTCCACAAATGCGGTCGTTTCTGGCGGATTGCTTCGCGCAAATTGCGCATAACTTGCAGGTAATATTCCTTATTGACCGTTCTACCCTGTGGCAAGAACTCATGATGCATCACGCCCCTGAAATCGAAGAAAACTGTCAGCAAAACTTTCACATTCGACCGAACTTGGCGCGCTTTTTTCGGTCTTGGTTCGTGCGGCAGCTTCCATTGAGATGATTGAACTTTGCTTTCCACGTCATAACCATAAACCCACGCTTCGTCACCAGTTATGACCCTCTGGAGCAAATTTATGTCGTCGCGGACAGAGTCGAACATCTCATTAGCAATGTTCATGCGATGCTGTTTTTGGTCGCAATTGAGCAATTTTGGTACGAATTTCGCGGCGACCCGTCTCATGCCCAAATCATTGATAAAAATCGAAAAGCACGAGCTAATCGATATGTTTAGGTCCTCAGCAACTTCTCTAACGGTGATTAGACGATTGGCCAATATCATTTTCTCCACTTCATTAATTTTCTCGTCTGTTGTTGAAGTGCTTGGGCGTCCGGCACGCTCTTCGTCGTTCACATCTTCTCGGCCTTCTGAGAACATTTTGTACCACCGATAAACGTTGCTTCGGTCCAAGGTAGCTTCTCCGTATGCCACATTCAACATTCGGAATGTATACGCGCACTAAATTTCGTTTTTCACACAAAATTTGATACAGGTTCTTTGATCCATTTTTTTTAATAGGTAAAAATCGAAGACGATCCAAAACACCTGCAAGCAAAGCAGCTGTCAACAATTAAGTGAACATTCAAAATGTCCGAGCTTATCGGCATAAGTGAGAGACATGAGTACCAACATAAAGCCACGAAAAGATCGACATTCGAATATACGTAACCCGAGAAAATTCAAAATTCGCGATACTTTTTGAACACACCTCGTATACAAGATAGTGTTAATCTGAAGCAAAGTCAGAATAAAATATTGGCAATAACAAGGATGAATATTTCCTGGAAAAATGGATGGAAGGTTCTCATATCGCGGCACAACATGAAATTTGAAATTTATTTATTTTTTATTTGTTTATCTTACTCTGAGTCAAAAATGAATATTTTCAAGGATAAAATTTCGACACATTGACGTGGATTGTGGTAATTGATTGGCTAAAATAATTAGATCGCGTACATTATAGAAAACATGGCTTTGAATTAATTATTGCAACATGTGCGCCATTTATCACTTGAACATCCAGCTGTGCAACAAGTATAAAAAGGATGATAAGAGGGTATAGCTTATTGGTTCAAGATGCAATCTTCCATATTGATTCCTTTGTTCTGTCTGCTGATGGTGGGACCATCAATACAGGTTAGTGATTTTTCTTTTTTATATTTACTCTTGCAACAACAGACTGCATCTAGCAATAAAATCGATGTTTCAAACATCAGCCAATCATTCTTTTTCTAAGTCAATTCATACTCGCCACTCCATTTCTCTTGAGGAGTTATCACTCTGAAGGATGGAATCAGAATTTATTCTTATTTATTTATGTTTGTGTTCTTGAAATATTTGATATTTTGGATAGTAGAGGTTTCATTATTCTCTTCTCTAGTTGTCTTTTCTGCCATTTTGAATAACTCTGAACAAAATTGATTATCTTAAAGATAGAGGTTATCTGGACGACCTTCATTGCTTTTGAAATAAGAGAACCTTTCCCCAGTAGAGATATTTTCAAGATATTAAATGCAATTAAAGGGGAAAAAGAGAATTAAAAAACTCTACTGTCCAATGCGTCTCTTATTTCAAGAACAATGTAGACTATGAGGCAACCTCTACCTTTAAGATATTTATTTAGGGTGATCCACTTTTTTTCAGATTGTATTTAGATTTTATTTCATATAATTTGGGGAAATTCTTCTGTTAAGATATTATATATAGATTTATTTCACCATTTTCCCATATGAATTAAAAAAAAATTGCCAGGTTATCAATTGCATTATTGTTATTCTTTTGATTAATTTAAATCAATTAACTTTCAAATTCATTTTATGTCTCTTCAGTTGGGAATTTTTCACTAAAATATTTCATAATCAAGTTGTATAATATGAATAAAAGATGAATAGACAAATCTTAAGGAAGTTGTACATTATAATATGTATATCGAGATTCAGATAATATCTATAAAATATATTTGATGCAGAGTGACCTCTTCATTAAAGAAACACCAGATAGACATGTGTAAACAAAATTGCTTCTGTCTGCCTAAAAAACAAACGGTTTAACGGCGACAACAAAGCCTTTCAAAATTTTAAAGTTTTGTCCCTGAGTGTATATATAATTTTGAGATATGCCATTAAATTAAATACAGAACCATCAAGCTAAAATTATTGATAATTACTTCTCCATTAGAACTCATTTTGAAAAATAAATACGCCTTTGATTTTCGAAGGACATAGGCCTGAATATTTTCACTTATAGTGAAATATCAGCAAATAAATATATAAAAGATAATAAGCAAATATCTAAATTATCTCAAATTTAATGAGCTCAATTTACTAAATAGCGAGAGATTTTCTAAATGATATTTGAAAATAAAGATTACCTCTAACGTTAAAATAGATTTCTAAAACTATAAGCGCTATCCTTTGATTGTCTCCGCAAATTAACAGACTCAAGTCGAATTCAAAGCCACAACAACAGCTGACCGATAGTTGGTCAAAAGAGCCTATAGATGTCGCTCAGTTATTGCGTTTATTTTTAACAGATAGTCCTTTATTTTTATAGTTCACTTTCCTCCCAGCAAAATATTCATTAAAAAATATATTAAGTGTTATGTCTCTCTTTATTTTGATAACATTTGCCCGTTGTTTCTGAAAATAGCTAATTCAACCTTTAAAATAAACTGTGAATAGATTAGAAAAAAAATCAACCTTTTACATGTGTGTAATATTTATTCAACCTGGTGCAATCCTTTTTATAATATTTTTTTTAAATGTGGACTTAGTTGGAGACGTACAGGATTATTATATCTCCAATCTCCACTCTGTCACCCCGGAAGCCCTGAACTGACTGAAGGCCTTGCCTCTCAGACTTTAATGACCGAGAAGTCCTCACTTCTTTTTTCTAGATTTGATTCATTTTGTCTCCTCTCTTATTGTAAAGACGTTGCTGTATCATCTCATAAGCATAAATAAAGGATTATTATGTATATAATTTATTGTTTTATCAATTGATTCAATAAATAATATAAATATATAAATAGGAAAGAGAATTTTTTTTTAAATTATATTTTGTGTTAATATGTACCAATAAGAGATTGTATATTAGCTATATAATAATAGGTTTGTTAATTTAATTATTTACCTCTAAAGAAGCTTTTGATATATTTGTTTCAATAAATCGTGATTTTAAATCGAATTTATTTTAGGTAAATTGTGTTTGCTGTTGGTGTGTTCCAGCAAATGTGCTTTATCGATTCAACGTGTGGACGAGATAGATGTTGTCAGAACATGCGATGTCGCGGGCCGCTAGGAGCAGGTAAGCCCATATTTAAACACAGCACAAATTATCTGAAATCTAGGACAGTGTATATATATAAATATTTTTTTTTATTTTTTGCTTATCCCTATTACACGTGGTACAGGCCAAGATAATCATGGTGGGTAGAAGTAGGCGACTGCTTTTACTGTAAATGCACCACATGTCTACACACGTGAAAAGCAGTTCGACTTTGCATTTACAAATGTGCCAGAGCCCCATTTGGTTACTTGCACTCGCTGGTGGGGTGAACATTTGCAAGAATAGGGGGCCATTGGAGCATTTATTTTTATCAGAAAAAAAGTGTCCAATGCGGGAATTGAACCCAGGTCGTAGCGGACGAAAACCAACGTTTTAGATCATCCTTCTACAGACTTCCATGAATATTTTAAATGTAGTAAATATAATTCTATTTAATAGAATTTATAGAAATGTGCCTAGGACATGGTCTCAGCGTGAAATGAAATAAAAGGCAAAATACCAATATTAGTAATTTTTATTGATTATGTGATTTATTTAGTCAGCATTTCGAATAGACTTTGCACTTTAAATGCGATATTTGGTGAATGATCGAGTTGTTTCTTAATTATTTAATTAGTCCTTGTATTATACGCGTGTAGTTCAGGTATTTTTTATTTGGCGAGTAGTTGAAATATTTGAATCGTTACTTGACTCACTATTCCTTTAGATTTTATATCAATTATATATAGATCGAATAAATTAATCATTTATATAGTTATTGAATATATTTTAGTAGTTACTCTCAATTACTGCTCTAGTTAATTCTTGAGATATATTTGTAATGATTGAGTTATATTCCTAGTTACTTAATATTTGAGTCACTTAAATATACATATGTTATTAAAATTAAATTCTATTTTAAAATTATAATTTCCAATGATCAAATTACTCTGTAAAGTCGACCGCCAGATATCGCGGCTTACCCTATAAAAATCAATGTTGTTGTTTCACGTTGGCCGGCTCAAATCTTTTGTAGATATGTAAATAAGTCTTCATTTTATTTAGTTTACTCACTTTAAGTCAGGTTTCACTTTCTCAATTTGTGTTTTATATATTTTATTAGCACAATTAAAGCAAATTATGATTCAAAAACTATTTTTAATATTCTGTTCAAATTACTGCAAAACAATGTCATAAAACACTCATGTAGCCGGAAATTTAATCAGCATTAGCAAGTAGTAATTCTATATATCTCAATAATAATCCAAAATTAACAGAAATATTTTTGTTATATATATATTAAAAATAAAAACTACAACCTTTCGCAATGAGTTTCTTTTATAAAAGAAACTCATTGCGAAAGGTTGTAGTTTTTATTTTGAAAATTTGTAGCGCAATTTTTTCGTTTACTTCATATATATATAATATATATATGAAAAAAACAATAGAAAAAAATAAAAGATAAGTGGGTCAGGTGTTGATATTAAAGATAAAGAAGGTATCTCTTGACCATAAATATATGATTGGCGCCTTTCAGTTAGTCTTCTCATCATATATGTATATTGAGTTATTTTTCTTAAATATTTTGTATTCTTGATGTAGAGACATAATCCTCTAGTTGATTGAAAATTACCTATTTTGTATTTTAGTTAGCTTTGTTATATATTCTATAAATCAACCAGTTTAAGTTCGCTACTAAGAAATCCTTTAACAAAAAGCAATAACCTCAATTATCCTTCCAATATTAATATTGCCATATACTCCATAGAATGCAACGAATGCAAAACCAAATACATTGGTTAAACCATTAGAAATTTAGATATAAGAATATCAGAACATCAACGAAATTTCGAGAACTAGGACAAAATATATTTTGTACATCATCATATAAGAGATACAGGTCATTACTTCGCACTATCAGAACCAAGAACCCATTACTCCAAAACATCCCCAATAAACAACAGAGACTCATCATAGAATCCTTAATATCAAGAAAGAACAATATTATTAACAGAAGAATAGACATTCCGTAAATTTATAATATAATATTCCCTTAGCTCACACAAATCAGCCAAATACAGAAATCACCTCTGAATAGCAAGGGTGGGAACCAGATAGACATCTCCTAATAATAATATCTACTGCCTTATATGTATTCCTTGCTTCTTTAGTTATTTCCTAGAGACCTATATTTATTTATTTATATATTTGTTTGTCCTCTCATTAGAGATATATATTTTAGGAATATTTTTTTCTCAATTTGTATAATAGTTAATATAAAATAATTTTATATCTATAGAATTTCATAAAATTTTATGTAAAATAGTATCCGATTATATTTAACTCATGTTCTATTGTCGAATTATCATACCAGTTTTCTCCTGAAGAAGTTAGTCCGTGCCGGAAAGCTGGAGAAGAATAGGTGTTTTGAAAGGACCCTGGAGGCCTCCTGATTAATTTTATTCAATTAGTTATATATATTCAATAGATCAGTTACCTGTCTTAGGTTAGTGAATATATTAGAGTAAGATTCTTAGTACGCTACACACACACAATTAGATAAATTCAATATGAATTTCAAACGGACAAACATCCCTATGTGTGTGATCGTTTTTTACAATTCAAATTACAACTAAGTTTTCAGAATTTTCAAAACTTTGTAATCTACTTTGTTCTTCATTCTGGAATATTTTAATATCTTTCATAAATATTATTGCTCCTCATTCATATATAGTATATTTTTAATTTCTCTATTCTGTGTAACAGGAGAAACTTGCCAACTTGGCTTCGGATGTCCCTGTGCCTCAGGTTTGGTGTGTAGGACGGAGGTAATGTTTATTCATGTACTACTTGCACAATCTTATAGACAATGTTATATTTCTATCCTTAAAAACAACTCAAATAAACATATTCCACACAGAAACTATGGAAACCTTAGTGGTCACCAATCAAAACAGGGCCAAATTTTCTTTGGCGATATTATTAAGATGGCAACTAGGTTTCTGTGTTTTATATCGAAATGTTAATTGTGATATTTTCAAGATAAAATAAGAAAATATTTTATCAAAATATCTTCTTTCCATTGCTACACATATCTCTTCATCTTCCTAGAAATAGATGAATACTGCGTCAAATTAACGATACTAAAATTCAATGCTAAATACTAAATATTTCACACTGTTTCAGAATTATCTAAGTAAAACACATCCAATTCATGTTTCATTGGTTTGAGCAATGGATAATTGGATAATCCGGAATGATCAGATCTGGCGAAAATTTTAGGTGCGGTGGATGATCCTATTTTGTTGGTGTCCTAGACGAAAAAAAAATTCGATGGCAGGGAGCATTATCGTGCCCAAGTATCACTCGCTCATCTGGCCATTGGTTTTAACTGTTCAATTATTGTCATAAGTGATTCACAGTTACTGATTGTTCTGATTGAATCTTGACATACAAGTTGGGGTTTGTTCAAATTTGAAAATACTGGTTTTGTGTATTTCCTACTGTTCACTCTCTAAACTCTCGATACGAGGATGTTCAAATATATGTTTTAACCGAATAATATTATTCATATTTATTAATAATAGAGGTACATTTTATATAGATAATATTAGGCGTACAAATAAGTTTTGAGGGATTTTTTTAATAAATTCGAAGCTTTATCCAGAGAAATCAGTACAATATATTTCATTTAAAGTATTGTCCATCTTTAGCTACGACCTTTTTCCATCTTTCAGGTAGCATACGGATTCCGTGTCGAAAAAAATCCTCGTCTTTTGAGGCGATCGAAACATCGACCCAATTTTTCGCCTCTTCGTAAGAAGTAAAGTGCTGCTCGGCCAGGCCATGTGTTATTGAACGGAACATGTGGTAGTCTGAAGGAGCAATGTCTGGTGAATACGGCGGGTGGGGTAGGACATCCCATTAAAGCCCCTCCAAAGTCTCTTTGACAATTTTCCAACATGTGGCCGAGCGTTGTCGAGCTGATAGATCACCTTGTTATGTCTTTCGGCATATAGTGGGCGTTTGATCTTCAATGCTCGGCTTAATCGCATCAATTGTTGTTGGAAACGTTCTCCAGTGATGGTTTCGTTAGGCTGAAGTAGCTCATAGTAGATCACTCCGAGCTGATCCCACCAGATGCACAGCATTAGCTTCTTGCCATGAATATTCGGTTTGGCCGTTGAAGTTGATGCATGACCGGGCTTACCCCACGATTTTCTGCGCTTTGGGTTGTCGTAGTGAATCAACTTTTCGTCCCCCGTCACGATTCGATGCAAAAAACCCTTCCGATTTTGTCTTTTGAGCAGTAGTTCGCACGTGCAAATACGGCACTCGATGTTTCCTGGCTTGAGTTCATATGGATCCCAATTTTCTTGTTTTTGCGCCATACCCATGACCTTAAGACGGTTCGAAATCGCTTGTTGAGCCACTCCCAAAGTTGCAGCGAGCTTCTCTCGAGTTTGGCTTGAATCTTCGTCCAATAAAGCCTCCAACTCAGCGTCTTCGAACTTTATTGGCCTCCCTCCGCGTTCTTTGCCTCTGTTGTCAAAATCGCCACTTTTGAAACGCCGAAACCAATACTCACATGCTTTTATTGATAGAGCATGTTTCCCATATGCCTCCCACAGCAATCAATGTCCATCAGCTGCACTTTTCTTCAAATTAAAACAAAAAACAGCGCTTCCCGCAAATTGTGTTTTGTTGGCACAAAGGTTGACATGGTTAGAGCAACAAAAAAAAAAGCAATGGTTGCCTGTAAAGTCGGTTTTACGGGCGAAGATTTTACGTGACAACGGTAGAATATTTATTGATATGAATATAATTAAATTGCACAATAGGAACAAGGAATTGAATGAAAATAAGAATTGCACAAATTTTAACTATAGAAATATATTTTGTTTACTAAAACATTGTACATGTAAACTTAAACTTAACTAATTCCTATTTGAGTGATTTTATTGAGGATAGGACGATGATAGGAGAAATATGAAATGAAAGGAAGTGTTTCTGCTGTAATGTGTCTTGCGAAAATCAAGTCGATAGTTGTTCCTTTTAACGTAGTTGACTTAGAAACGTTTGATACGCAATCAAGATTATACGTATTTTTCATGAAATTAAGAAACGAGTTGTCAGGCTTTACGTTTTTGTTAAAATCACCACACAGAAGAATCGGTATACTAGAATCAATTTGCACGAACGGTGGCACGTACTGGCTGTTGTGAATGTACGGACCGAGTCCTTGCCATAGTAACATTCCAATATCCTGCATACTAGCTCCTGGATGAATATATACAGCACCGAGTATAAACTTGAAGCTAGTATTAGCGGCGAAGCAAGTAACTTCAGTCATGCACATGTCACCCTTGGTTTTAATGACACGAGTTACGTCTGGAATCGCAACTTGGAACACTTCCGCCGTAGATGTCGATGATAATTTACGATAGATCGCCACTCCACCAGCCGCGTTGGTATCTGAGTTAGGTCGATTATTTTCCCTGGATACGCACTCATAACCCTTGATTGGAGTTGGTTCACAAGTGTCGCGCATCCACGTTTTAGTCAATACTAAATAGTCTGATCGTGGTATCACTGTATCTGTTTCAATGTCCGCGGCATGGGCACTTAAACTTTGACAGTTGATGTTCATTACAATAAGTTGTCCAGCGTCGGTTGCGTCGTCACAGAATTTTACGGCTTGTTTGGTAATTGTGTCTAGAGTGTGTCCACGAAGTCGTAAGTATTCATTGCGAATATCTCGAGTAGTCTGTGAGTCGTTTCCATCTCGGCCATGTTTGAAAACCAATGGAGAGTCCTTTTCTGTTATGATGTACAATCCGTCGATACTTGTGACGCGGCTCATGGCTACATATACCAATTGCTGTGGTTGTTTTGAGGAGTACTTGTAAACAATTGTAGTAAACGTCCCACCCTGGGCCTTGTGGATCGTAATTGCATAAGCAGGCACGCAAGGAAATTGTTTTCGCTTACACTTCACTGTTTTTGTCAACGAAATGTTTACCACTTTCTTGTGCACTGGCACCCAATCGACGGATAAGGTGTTTGGTTTGCTGTGCACATGTGGTCGACATTTGATTTTTGCTTTGGTACCCGTATTTTTGTCTTCAAACTGGAACCATAGAGTGGCGATTTCATCTTCAGCTGGCGGCAAACTTGTGCTGGTCGATGGTCCTCCTGGAGCAGAACGGTCATCTGCATTGGCTGGCTGACGTTCGATGTATAGCAAAACTCCAATAGCCCCATTTACCAATCCATCGGCGACGTCTATGTTAGATGTATTCATGTACGGATATCCTACTGCTAATGGCAACATGTATGGCAATCCGTCGGTTTCTGCAACCGACATCTTTTGAAGTTTCCCTTGCTCCCGGCTCTTTTCAGAATTGCTGGAATACCCAAGCATAATATCAGTGGCGATACAGTTGTGTGCGTTTTGAATTGCGTTTCGATTGTATGAATCTACTTCATGGTTGCTGTAATACAATCTGACAGCGTTGGGTACGTTCTCTTTGCACCAGACTTCAGATTTGTGCCTGGACTCAATAAGTGCGATATTATTGACACTTAGTTTGAGTCCATCTCCAATTTTGGTGAGAATCGTCGAAAACAGCTCGTCAGTTTGTCGGACAACATGGACTAATGGGAAGTAGTTGATGCTTTGACAGAGTACAGGTCCTCCGAGTTGGTTGTGTGGTACTGTGTAACACGGACTAGCGCGCACAGGTGGCAGCTGTCTGAAATCGCCGCATAAGATCATGTGAATGCCTCCGAATGGTTGATCGTAAATACCGGTAATCTGCTGTAGTCGATACTTGATTTTTCCAAGTATAGCTGCACTCAACATGCTGATTTCATCAATGAAAACAACTTTCACGCCGACAAACATGTTTCTGTAGGCTTGCAAGTTCTCAGCAGAAAGAAGTTTTGTCACTCGAGAATTTGTGAGACGAAACGCTGAGTGAACTGTCGTTCCGCCAATAGGGACAGCTGCTTTGCCTGTGCTTGCACAAGCAACGTATGCGTTGTTCAGTGAGTTGTGTTCCTGTGTGTAACGATTGTATGTCTCCATCAGGCACTTAACTGAATAAGTTTTCCCACAGCCGGCCGGTCCTGTGAAGAAAACTTGTAGTGTGACGACGACCTCATCTCCACAGCCATGTAAACGATGTATGACCTCATGAATCAGCTCACGTTGTTCAGGGTTCGTCGTTCGTATCAGCTCACAAAATTGCTGTTTTGGCATCACGTTGCTACGTTTTTTTACGACCGATAATAAGCCTTGTCGCGGGACGATATGATTGACATCATCGTTGTTCTCGGAACCTTCTCCTCCTAACACCTGCTCGACATACACTCTCCTTTCCTCAATTTCTGGTGGTTCTCTGCTGTCTGAATTTTGTAGAATCATCATAGCTTCAAGCTCTTGCATCACACTGTCGATGTTGAGATTGTTTTCGAACAGCTGGCGGCGTTCCATGATGGTATCCTTGTTAGCATTGAACAGTTGTAGAAATTTATTGCTATCAACAATGTCAGCTATTCCATTGCGGAAAGGCAAGAACAGCAATACCATTTCACGTTGATAATTAACAGTTTCATCTACTTCGCAGCGTCTGTATCGTATTATTCTTCCAATTTTTCGTCTGCGGTGTTCATTTTATGTCGTCCTTCCCACAGTTGTCCTTTCCTCGGTCACCGGTTCTTCAATTTCGTCTTCTTGCACATCTACGTCATCTTCATTGTCGATGAAATCATGAAAATCAGCGTAATACGAAGCAAACTCGGCCAAATATGAAGATTCCAGAGAGGGAGGTCGCTCTTCATATCGCTGAATGATGTTCTTGGTAAATACATCTGTACTGTCTGCTTCGATGTTTTCGCGATCCATTTGTTTCCAACGTTTGCGACAGCGTTGTCTTTCCGATGGCCAAACTGTTGGTATGTACATAATTTGACGGCTCGTTTCGCTCATCGGTTGCCGTAGTAAATACCATGCTGCTTCTTGAGCTGACATTTCAACTGCATTAAGAAGTTTGACACTCAATGCTTTCAATTGGCCCGTGTAGTCCCGGTCAGGATGCTCTTCCATCATCTTCGTCAGCTCACGATTCAAGTAACCCATTCCACGAGCTGATTTGTTCACATATTCCACGACATACTGTGCGCAGCTGTATTCATCCAAGATAAACTGGATATCGATGTTGGATTTGATTTCACCAGCGAGGTAAGGGTTGAATGTGTTCGTCATAAGTTGGTCGAAGTTGCGTTTGAACAACATAGATGGCCTGCGCAAAGTTGAACGCACTACGTCAAGATATGCATCGAATGTCAAACTATGCACCCTAAGAAAGTCGTCCATGCTAGCGTATGTACGTTCGCTGAGACAGTTGCGTAGCTCCTTGGCCTTTTTTCGGAATGCTATGCGGCGTCCATCAATTTGAGGCATTGGGATCAATACACGGGTAGTGAGCATTGGCCAGTACGGGATCCCAAATCTACAAGTCGTTTCGCCTCGCTTCGTGCAGGTGAAAGTGTGCTTGTGGATTTGATTGGCGTAGATGGTATCGTTGGGCACATCTTCTTTGGCGACGGAACTCAGCTTCTCCACGAGCTCGATGGTCTTCGGCATATTTTCTGACACAGTCTCATGTGGATCATCGTGTAACCACAGTAAAATGTGAGCGTGCGGACTTCCTCTATGTTGAAACTCAATGCGAAGGAAATAATCCTCCACGTAGTACTGGCCAAACGGATTGTATGACTGTTTTGATTTCAGCATTTTCATCAATGTACCAACGAGTTTGTGGAAATATATGCAACATGTAATTGGATCGTCACTCGCCAAGTTGCACCGCTCTGATGTGTTGAGATCTTCGGCGACTTTGCCAGGATATTTGTTGCTCAACTTGAGCAGTAAATTCAGCAATACTAACCAGCGTACCTCGTTTGCACTAAGAGTGAGAAAGATGGTCGGTTTACCAAGTTGACGGAGCATAGCGAAGAGATCTCGTTTACGAGAGGCCCAGTACTGGACAGAGTTTGGCACCGACTTCATAAAGGCGAGATTCTGCACAACGAATTCTTTGAGAAACTCCGGATCCTCTAACATGCGTCGAGTTACGCTCTCTGTGATCGAAACACTTCGGAATGTGCTGTAAATCCCATCGACCATTCGCAGACGTAGAATCTTCATTGCATCGTATAAGACCTTTTGAGGCGTGGCTCCACGCCTGTCACTCCGTCGTATTTCACTGGTCGCCATCATGTACGGTGTCACTGAAATGTTCATGTTGAAACGGCGGGGCTCTCCGAAGTATATCGCAGGAAATGATAGTTCTTCTGCATGACGGTCATAAATGATGTTAAGAGGCGTTGCTCGATGTCCTGGTGCGATGTCAAGACAATCCTCTTCATTCCACAGTAGTGTGTGCTGTCTCGCAGCAAGAACTTCAGACTCGGGCGTATATTCGGCGGAGATTGCTTCGATCCGATTAGCAGGATCATCTTGAAGGCCTTCATCTGATGGCAATGCAGGCTGCAGTCTTGACAAATCTATTTTGATATCGTACAAACGATATAGACTTGAATTTTGAAGTACATCTAACCATTCTTTGACCGTACGCTTAGACATGTACCCGCTGATGTAATTTGTTCTGTGTGCAAGATTCCTTTTGATGTTAACGTTGATAACATCGTCCTCTTCTAGATGGCGAGGCAAGCATTTTACCATGTCTTGTACGTTGACTGGGATGGGACGTTTATCACTTGTCCAATAATTCCATAAGAGAAATCATGACGTAGTCGACGCACTTGCATAAATGGAAGGCGCGGTGAGACCAAACGTTCACTGATAGGATCCAGAGGCGGTAGACCTGGAGGTATGTCAGGATATGAGAAGCCGTTGACCTTTGCGAGAGTAGGAAGCTCACGCTTATTCAGTGATTGTCTACAGGTGTTGCAAGACTTTGTATAATCCTCCTTGCGTAGCTGCCGATTTTCCTTAACGTACCAATCCGAGATTACCTTCAGTTGTAGTGCAGTGATGGTTTTAAGGTCATTCTTGAACCACAATCTGTCACAAACCGAGCAAGCATGGCCAAAATCGTTGTCCAGGAAAGTAGATTGAAATCTCCGTATTGACGATGACCATTTGGTATACCAGGTGGATTGTTCCAGTTGTATTGCTGTTTGGCTTGAAGAAGTAGTCGGTTGTACATCAGTCCGAGAAGATGCTGCTCTACGTTGTCCGAATGCACGTTGCCGTTGAGCGTTAGTTAGGGGAACGCTCGTTCTCTCGCGCGGCACTCTCGTTCGGTGACTCATCGTAACGTTACCGGGCGTTACACTTTTTCATAAGTGACTCCCAGCCGCAACCTAATTTAAGACGTTGTCACGTCAAAAAAAATGTTTCTTACACTTGAGTGAAAAGACTCCTGATTTTTTTGGGTAAATGATGAAGCCTTAACATGAAACCTTATACTAGGTCCGATGCTATTTATATAATATTTGTTGTGGCTTCATTTGCGAATCCCTCAAAACCTATTTGTACTCCCTCAATATGTTGTAAAATTCTGGGAGAGTGCGATTAATGCACATAAGAGCAATTTTATCATGATTAACACATTATTCTATATAGCGTATTAACTTAAATCAGGTAAGAACAAATATCTGGTGAATATATTGAGAATAAAAATATTATAGGGCTATAACAGGGACAGAATTTATATAATTTGTATCTAATGGGGAATTGTTAATTTGATTTTCCTACCTACTATTTTTCCTACTCAAATAGGGATTTAACAGCGCGCTAAAACTATCAGTGAACAGGTAAACATATCCCTACTTCGTATTATTAAAAAAAAAACGAGAAAACTCATTAAATATAATTATAATATATTTTGATTAATTGTGTGTTTTCAAAAATGTGAGCGAGTTATGTGAAAATGTTAATGGTTTATGTGCAGCTAGTGCCATTGCTGGGTAGATGTCAGCCTAGACCAACTCCCGTAACAACGACATCGACTGAAACAACAACCACCACTGAGACAGCACCCACCAAGCCTCCTAAACCATCTCCCCCAGTGCCAGAATAATCATTTAAAAGGAAAAAATATATTTAGATAAATAAAAATATTTAATGCATTATATTTATTGTAAGCTTAATTTACTCATACTGTCACTTTGATATGCACTTATGGACACAGCTTAAGGTAGTATAAGTTCGGCGGTATAGATTGTTCGTGGAGGAGTTTTGATTCGCAGGGCATCCCAACCAGCACTTGTCGATATAAAACGATGATTTCCTAAATTTTGACAAGTTATATTCTACAGGAGGGCATTCCATATACCATTTAATTCCACATTGAATAACAAATAGCTCGCGTGTTATATTATGTTTTCTCCTGAGACAAATATTCTCTGAGAATTTAATTGTTTCTTTCACCCAACATGTATATCAACTTCACCTAATTTTGTCCTATTCAGATAACCTTTTTAAAATTATAAACCTATTTTCAATGCTACCTTTATTCTAAAGAATATATAAATAAATATTTAATGCTACAGCTCTCTCTCTCTCTTATCCTGAAATGAACATAAATTGGAATAGTGGGGGTGGCAAAACAGTGGTAACCCTCCCAGCCGTTTTGGCATTCTAATACCTAGACCGTTCCACTATTGTGCTGGAATTTCAGGTCCATAGCCTTGGGGGAGTCTATGATCCTATCAACAGGGCCGAGTAGCGTAAAAGAGAGTGAGATCTGGCCGAGGTCTAAAAAGACAAAAATATGAGAATCATTACTACATTGTCTCCCCTCCTCCCCTCTATGTCTCATATTCGTTAATATATTTTCTCTTTCTCGCTTTAACGCTCGAAATGCTTTAGTGAAAAATTAAAAGTGATACAATATTTTATTTTATAGTTCTAGATAAAATGTATAGATTATATGTATTGTAGTTGTCAGTATATATATTGATCTAGAAAAGTAAACAGTTACAACCTCCGTTAACAGATGAGTCAGTCTGCTCATACTGCTCATCCCCGTACAGTCCTCCTATGTGCCCACTATTGCTCACTCCCTATGTACTCTTCCAGAAATATTCTAGCACGCTATCAGATATGAACAATATTGAACTAATGAGTAGGACTTTAAGCCATATAATATTGTTACTGCTATAGATACCTCATTGCCACTAGTGATATAACAGCTGCGTCGCGTCCAAATGTCTGATCAAAACTGTTCTGTCCAACTACCTTATTATAAACTGTCCTCAATACTATAAGAAGGCCATCTGTGTACAGGACTTATATCCTACACCATCTAGCAATATATTCATCCTAAGATAAATTATTTAATAATTTGAGTGGTGATTTTGTTTGTTTAGAAATCGTTTGATGAATACTATATCTGCACTAGAAGCAATTCAGAAGGGCAATACAGAAATCGCGCGAAATATAGACGCATTACTAAACCAACTGGAACTATTAGGTAAGAACTGCATTTAACAATGGATTCCTGCCCATGTTAAGATCGGGAGTATTAAGAAAGCGGATGAACTAGCAAAGAAGCCAGGAATTTAAGCCAAAGGAAAGAACAAATAACAGTATTTGATGCTGATGATTAGGAAAATCCCAATAATACCCAACAAAATACAAGGAAGGTATACAAATATGTAACATAAACGCTGATATACGAATAACAATAAAATAAGACTCAAAATTAAACATTATAAAGAAATGACAACGCGCAAATATGGCACAAGAACCTTCAGGACATGCAACGATTGTCTTGTTGTGGAACTAAACCCTATCTACATCTTGTGTTCAGTAATGGCCGCAGCCTTGGAAAAAATTGACATGGATTCCCATGGCAGCAATTTTACGCAACAGAGATAGAGAGCATTGCGTCTGCTGTGATAAAGATGCACGCGCGGCGACATCTTAGGCTATTTGTTGTACTCGGCAACAACAACAATTGATGGAGAAAAATGTTAGCCATTATAGTAAAATATAAATGAATGCTATGTGAACCTTAGAAGATGTACATAGGAGAAGGTGGGAGATAAAAGTAAGGTAATTTAAGAAAGAGGAATGAATGCGTCTGAAAAAATGTTTTTTTTTTAGAAATGGGAGCGAGTGACCTCAACTTTGCAAAAATTCGCATGACCTCAACTTTGCAACAATTAGCAGCCAGATGTGGTGTTAATATTCACAATGATTGCTGCTATAGACAGAGATATCATAAAACTAAAATAATAAATAAAATTTTGAAGTATCAAAAATAAAAAAGATTTAAACAGAATCAAATAATTGCTATGCTCTTCTGATTTATGCACAAACACATACTTTTATTAGGATAATCTGATTCAAACTGTGTTCTGAACAAAACAGAAAAATAAAGAATGTATCACGTTCTTCCTTTCCATTTAATTTTATGGGAATTATTAACATTTAAAGAGAGGGAGAAGCAAAAATGTTGAAACCTACTGGAGAGCATTAAGAAAGACACAATCAGAAATCTAACATACATTTATTTTTCGTATTCTTCAGTAGTGATTATATCTAACGTACTCAATTTCAATTTATATTGTGATATGGGTATTCCCCTCCTTACTGTATTACAAGCTAACCAAGGGTCAAAGATTTAAGGGTGAAGTTGGAGAAAGATGGATGGACTCCAGCTACGGGGGTATGGTCCACGTGTGAGGGGAACAGGCACCAGGACGGTATCCCAATGTGGGGGAGAATAGACACTTTTGGACACATCGATAGTAACAGAAGACGCTGCAAGTTGTCTCCATACATGTTACCGTGTGGATTAAACAGGAAAACGGGACCAAAGAGAACAAGGAGGTACCTTCTCGTGTCGGACAATGAAGACAAGTCCATCTACTGTATATAATCACAAATACTCCTACAACAAATCATATTGTTTTCCTAGGAATGTTGTTCACAAACAACGACCGCTGGAAAATGTCATAAAACTTTTATTGTGCAGTTAAATATAAATATAGAGAGTTGATTATAGATTCGTGGCTGTAAAACTTCTATGGTAGAAATTTCATATGATTACTTGAACAACCAGATGTGTAATTAGGAATAAAAGGAAACAGATGAGTGAATATTTACTGGATGATCAATATGCAAGCCACCATTTGTTAAAATAAGTAGATAATGAGCCTTCACTCAATCTTCTAATTATCTATATCAATAACCTAAGAAGAATCTATGATACTTACGCTCATGTGTGATAAAAACTTGAGGAAGTAGATTTTGTTCACACTTGGTTATCTCGTATGAGTTCAATAAAGGTCACTGTGTATCAAATATATTTTACAGAATTATTGTCTCAATCCCGATGTACATGCTAAAAGGTACAACTTCTTTAAGTTTAGACCAAGAGTTTATCTTTAAACCTAATAAAGTTCACCATTTTTAAATATATAAACATTATTGACCTATTCCATTGACAAGCTGTGAAATTTGGAAATACTTCTACGATTAATAAGCTATTACCTGTGAATAAAACTGTTTTATTGAGCCCAGAATGAAGGGATTCTACAAAGACAATCTATAATGCACCATTTTTATAATTCATTCAGGATATTATGTGACCCAGAATAATTATTTGACTATAGGCATTGTTCCACTATTATTAGACATTACAAAAGCTTCTGACACAGAGTTTGCAAAGAAACTTATAAAGAAACTAGAATACATTAGAAATCAATAGAGCTTTGCTTGATCCAAATGTTTATGTGATTTTCCTCATTGGAATTAAAATATAAAGTGTATTCTCTCGAGGTAGTTCAAACTTTCCAAAGATTAACAAAAAGATCGATACTCTACATTTACAGACGACAAAATGAACAGTTACGATGATTTGTAACAAATTGAACAAATATAAAATATTTAATAGTATCGTTATTGAAAATTTTACTAGAAATGTACGAATCCAGGTGATTCTATCTAAACTAAAAATTAGCATATTGACACAACATAGACATTGCCTGAACTTTCAATAATGATTTAATGCCATTCACAACAAACACTACTTGAATCTTTTAATATTCTTCTGGATCCTGTAAATTTAGATGTAATAAATACATTCAGAACATAGTATAAAGGTCAGGGAAGACAAAAATACATATTGATCTAATGGAATTGCATGACTTCAAATTTGATAACATGTGAATACCTGCTCTAGAGAAATATGCGATTAAGGCTGAATTATTCAAAATGACATGGATGTTCAAAATAAATAATGGTAAACACATTTTAATTGCATTTCTGAACAAGGGGTCAGCAAACCTTTGTGTCGGAAGAGTAAAAAATTAAAATTTACAAATTTTCAAAGTTTTTTTAAAAAGCCACAACATTTTTTTCTTGGAAACAATAAATAGTACCCGCATAAATAATATTTGCGTATGGAACTATATAAAGAGACTCAGCTTCACATTCAAAAGAGCCACATGTGGCTCGCGAGCCGCAGTTTGCAGACCCCTGACCTAAAAAAATAGAGTATATAAATAAATAACGTATATAAATAAAATAATATAATAATTAAGCGAACTTATTGTTTTTTAAGAGTAGCAGAAAACCATAGAAGAATATATGATAATAGGCTAATAACACATCAAATTTTGATAATTAGAAAATAAAAGAAATTTTCTGAATTGCATTTTGATAAGAAAAATGAGTAGATGCTAATTGTAGCATCTAGAAAATAGAATGTGTGGTAGAAACGCTTATATCAACATAAGGTATTAGCACGCCCTCTAGCTACAATAAATGAAACTATTTATATTGAAATGTGTTTACTAAATATTTTAAAAATAATATTAAAACTAAAAATATAAATAAATGTTTATAACATTATATATATAATTAATATTCATGATATCACATTATTTATATTTCTGACTATTCTATTCCCGGTCTACAATTATTGTATATATATAGGCATAGACAAATGTTAAGGCATACATGTACGACAGCGAAAATGTCCCTAGGGGGAAATAGCGCTTCAAATTGATATTAAAATAGGGGTTTTTGCGATATATAGGAAATATTTTTGTGGTATTAGAAGCCAGGAGTATCAATATTCCTTAGTACTTAACTAATCAGCTTGTTATTTGAATAAATTTAAACAGGTGATGTAAGAGAGTAAAGATATTGAAAATGTATATTTCTTACTGACTTTTGAAACTTTAGCAGAATTTATTAGATCCTTTCCCTTTTATAACAATCGAACAATGCATTTTTCATCACTCCCGTACTGACCTCACAGGTTGAGTGAATCAACGTGTCACATCTCCAACTTTGAAAAATCATGAAAAAGATAAAGTAGTATACCATGCGCTGATACTATACCATGGTTTCAGACTATGGTATTCGGTTTCATAACATCTTACTAGAGAAGTTATGAAATATAGGTTACATTTACCATATTTTGTATTTTAGCTATTCGAATTCATTTATTATAACTCTATATGATATAAATTAATATGAGAAACTAGCCGGTTAATTTTTCCAATATATTTCCACCTATTCACTCAATATATATGAAGTATGCCATTCACTCTATATTATTATTTTATTTATGGGTCTATAAAATAATTTCCTTAAAATTATTTTTTATTTCTATCATTTCATTTTTACACTTGTTCTACTCAAAGTAACATCACCGGCGATTAAACTGTTACACTGTTATAACAATGAGTTTCCTTTTTGGCTAAAATTTAACTTCTATCTTTAAGCTTGCAGTTTGCCCTGTTGCTCCTCTAGAAGAAATTACCTGTGATTTTATGGAGTGTAATCGTCCATGATAGGTGGATAATAAAGCGCACAGTAAGAAAAGAGAAACGAGATCGGGTCCAAATCGTTACCATAAGGTGGAAAGAGAATGGTAGATTTAGACATTCAAAAGGCAGAGGTCAAGCTGTGGCTGATCATTTAATGGAGGAACTGGCAGTGGTTTAAGTAAACATCCGACAGCATGACGGTCTCTTATGGTCTAAATTCCTGTGTTTACATTCAGCCCTGTTCGGTTGTATACGGCCAATGCCCCAAACAAACAACACTATATGGAGGGAATACGTCATAACCAGTCTATTAGCATGTCTAATATTTAATTTTCTATTTTTCAATTTCTCACTTTAACAATGATAATAAACCTTTTGAGATTGTTTATGTGGTTTAATTACAGTTGTCATAAACAATATTATAAATATAGAGTGATATGACGTTATAATTGTGAGAGTAAAAGGCTAGTCATCACCAAATAGAAATGGTCCAAGACATTGCATTGTTGCCGCCTGGTCTCCAAGCTAAATTGTTTAGGGTTTCAAGAGTCTGCTTGATATTCCAAGCTAGAACATCTCCAGACAGCCCTACTGTGTAATTACTATAACTCCCTATTTCTCTTGTCAGTTTTGAACTGTTTCTAACTACTAGATGATATTTAAAGATTTTTTTAAAATCCAAAACTCGATCACAAGCTCGAAAATATCGTATACAATTTTGAACCTGTCAAATTTCACACTCATAGACAAAACATAAAAATAGGCTATACCTATTAGCATGTGATATATTATTTTATTTTAAAAATCATAATTTCATATATTAAAATACTCTGTTAAATCGACCGCCAGAGGTCACGCTTACCCTATAAAAACTCATTGTTGTTGTTCCCCGTTGGCCGACCCAAAACTTTGTAATTATGTAAATATTCTTTTGTTTTCCTCGTTCTAGTCGCCTTAAGCCAGGCAGTACTTTTACTAAATTATGTTTTTCATATGTATTCATTCCTCAGCTCAATAAAGAAATCTCTAATCAAGATTTTATATTTTCAAGATTATAATCTATTCCACGACTGCCTACCAAAATCAAGCAACAGATATAAATTCTATAACTCAGGATAATCAAAAATTAGCAGAATATTTTATTTAATATGATATACTCTCACGCAATACAAGACCAAATAGAGATACCATTTATTTGTTTACAAACGTTACTATTTGAAATTGTTTTTCTATTGTTCCTGTAGAAGGGCTGTTTTCGCCCGAAAGCTCAAATCTTTATTAAAGTTTAAAAGAAAAGTATCCTCGTACGCTTCAAATCTCTTACTTATATATATATATATGAAAAAGGCATCTCCTTATCGTGCAACTGAAATTTGCTGATGGCTTGCGCCATCTATCGGAATAAATATCAACTATTCTCGTTGATTTTTAATTATTCCAGAATTGGCCAAATACCCATTCTTGATTAATCAAGAAAAGATAACCACGGACGCGTTTCGGGCTGTTGGCCCTCATCAGCGTGGTGCAAGCTGTACCTCAACGACCAAAGAATTGGTCATTCAAGGCATCCTGAAAAATCATGAAACGGGTAGTTAAGGCCAGAATTGCGTGAGATCGCGACACAATGTGAAAAAATAGTACAAATGTGATATTGTACTGGGATAAGGTGCATAATAATGAAAAAAGGCATCTCCTTATCGTGCAACTGAAAGTTGCTGATGGCTTGCGCCAACTTTCAGTTGCACGATAAGGAGATGCCTTTTTTCATGATTATGCACCTTATCCCAGTACAATATCACATTTGTACTATTTTTCATATATATATGTGGAAATATGATAATAATGTGGGGAGAGAGAAATAAGGAAACTACAAGATTGGAAAAGGAATGCCAGGCAACCAGCGAGAGAGAGGTAGCGCGAGGGACTGCCACCGCTGAACGACCGTTTGTGTCGCACACCACCCCCCAACTATCCAAAAATAGTCCTGAGGGTTCCAAGAAAAGCCCCCTCCGGAATGTGGCCAGTGGTTCAAAATGGCCGTAACTTAGTTGCCTTCTATCGACGTCTCTCTCTGGTCGACAGTAGATTTACTTTATTATTCCTGGAAGGGTAATATTATGACATATGGCCCCCGTTGAAGAAGGCTGAACATGTTTTGAGTATACTTAAAGCTGGAGAAGCCAGGAATAGAGAAAATAATTTTACAGTTGAAATTAATTAAGGTAATGGTGACATAGTTTTATGTAAATAAAATATTGTATAGTATACAAGTAAATATTATTTACAAGCAGTTTTACAAAACCGGAGATTTTGATATTTAAGGGAATTTTGGATAATATCAAAGCTACAAAAGGCAATATACAAAAACATCTAATGTATTATAAGGGAACTGTAATGGAGGGGTGTGAACAACGAGAAGGGGAGTCATATACACATGATGAAATTCTGAAGGTCATTAAGACTGGGGAACTCTACACTTTAAGATATTTTTCAGGGCTTTCTATGCTAAAGGTGTAGAGTACGATAAATGAGGTTGAGGTTGGCAATTGTGTGAGCTCAGGACTGAGGTAAATATAAAACTACATACAATGTTAGAACCTTGGCGAACAGAACGAGGGGAAACTTGCCCTGGGCCATTCTACCTTATCTATGTAGTTACTTGTGTAGCGAGTCCGAGGGAAAAAAGTCCCGTGTGTAGGTGAGGAAGTCGAATGGACTTATAGTTAATTGGAGGAAAGTATGCGCGCACAGTGCCAAAAATTGGGACGAGGACGGCGTTGTCCGTTACAAGTGACAAGCTGCTCAGACACGAGGTGTTTGAACCTTCGTGGGAGCTTGTGCAAGGCGATGATTTCGCGGTGGGTTGTACATAAGACCCATGTCTGCGCGAAATGATGACGGACCGGACAGAATCAGCGACGATGTTTAACGTACCTCCGTGGGAAATATCGAAGGTAGGCTATATCGTGCTGGTTTGGACAATGGACAAACATAAATTTGAAGACATGGTCCGTGTGGCGAACGTGTGGCGCGAGAAGAAGAAGCGAACTGTGCCGCTCGATGCAGATTGTTCAAGTGAGAACAACAAGGAGTTGATAAACATCTAGCAGTTAGTCAATCTGCATCCTGTGACGAACACACCATTGGCTAGATGGTGTGGGTCGGTGGATATGCTAGAGATGAACTACGAAATATATTATCATAAATGAAGGGCGAAGATTAGGATTTTGAAATGACAATATAGAAGTTCGATAATTGATTAATCAATAATTCTATAAAAGGTCCTGAGCTGGTATAAGGTCAACAAAGTTGTAAGAATGAGAGGGGCATTCAGGGGAAGATTGATAAGAGTCACCAAGGGTTGGTTGTAAGCAAGGCTCACGTGGTGGTTGGAATTCTTCGACGCCTGAATTACAGGGTGAATTTTCCGTCGTTTAAGGAAAGAAATTATCTTTCGTGATTCGTGCTTACAAGTAGGAGAGGTCATATACAAATAGGTATACAAAGGTTTTGGTGCTGGAGGCATATTTTTATAGATAAATTGATTATGAAAAATCTATTGTTAATAGTAAAAATCGTAGAGCATTAATAGGTAAATTTCCAATTTTTTTTTTAAAGAGTTACGTTAAAATGGAAATTATTTAATTAAAATGACGATTGTTAAATTCTACTGGTAAGGTAACTAATTAAATGAGTTACAAATATCTAGATAAATAGTATGGAGAATAAAATCATTGTTATTAGGCGTGGAGAGGATAAATGGCGAAGAAGGGGTTGAGGGCTCGAAGAGGAGTGGTTACAGTTGAGTTGGGTTTGGCCGATCATCGTGGCTTGGCTTCTTGTTTCTTCATACTCCGGTATATGAGGGATTTGCTTCCCGGCCGGGTATTATTCTGTCGACTCTTCTGTGATATTATCCTGTCGACTCTTCTGTGATATGATCCTGTCGACTTTCAATGTGGCAATATGATAATAATGTGGGGAGAGAGAAATAAGGAAACTACAAGTTTGGAAAAGGAATTCCAGGCAACCAGCGAGAGAGAGGTAGCGCGAGGGGTTGCCACCGCTGAACGACCGTTTGTGTCGCACACCACCCCCGAACTGTCCAAAAATAGTCCTGAGGGTTTCAAGAAAAGCCCCCTCCGGAATGTGGCCAGTGGTTCAAAATGGCCGTAACTTAGTTGCCTTCTATCGACGTCTCTCTCTCGTCGACTGTAGATTTACTTTTTTATTCCTGGAAGGGTAATATTATGACATATATATATATTTATTTATTTATTTTAACTATCATATTTTTGAAGGGAGAACGTTCGAATTTACATGCATATGCCCTTATATAAGTAGATATTGAATGGTTTATGCTTAAAATATGAAACTTCCGTAAGTTTGTCAATGAGTGTACATGTAAATTTTCTACTAAAATTGTGTGACCTTTCGGTAACAGCGTTGTTACCATTATCAGCTAAAAGGCTCAATTATTTAGTTTAGAATTATTATCATGTTAAGAACTCCGAGTCAAAAACGAGTTGTTGGCAAGTCAAAAGTGTCTGCACGAACAGTTAAACGACGTTTGTAGCAGTGAGGACCGTCATCTCGGCGACTAAGGTTTCTGCTACACTTGATGCTACATCACAGACAGGATTGCCTTCAACGGTGTTATCAACGAGGAACATGGCCAAAGGAATGGCGTAAGGTCGCCTTTTCAGACAATTTCGGATTATGCTTGAAACACAGTGATGGCTACTTCCGTGTTTGACGCCATCATGGAGAAGACATAATGCCAGCGTGGTTTCGACATCGTCCATACTGGCCCATCACCTGGAGGGATAGTATACTCGCCTCGGTCACCTCTTGTTTACCTTCCAGGCACATTGGAAAGTCTCCGTTACATTCCTGCTGTGTTGAGCCCCTGGCAGAATATATTTTATTCTAAGTCTGGGAAACGCTACGTTTCCCAGTGATAATGCACGGTCGCATGTTATCACTATTGTACGGACCTTCCAACATACGGAAAATATTGAACTGCTGTCCTGGCCAGTACGTTCTCCTGATCTGTCACTTCTCAGTATAATGTATTCGCCAAATTAATATCAGTTTGCTATTTACATTTCTTCCCGGTCTATCAATTTTAATAGCCACAGTGATGTATTTCATACATATAATAGAAATTATGCACTCAGGGCTTTCCCAAGTACTGTTTCCTCATGTTTGGAGAGAGAGAGAGAGATTGAAACTGAATCAACTTATTCAGAATGGTTCTTAAATGATTGATAAAATGAGTTCGTAGAGAATATCACTTGTAATTACTTACGATCACAACTCTTCATAACCGGCAACGTGGGATAAGAAAATGAATTCATGCTCAGCCTCCTCAAGTATGAAGCAACTCGATGTGTTACAGAAAGTAAGAAGTCAAAGATGGGCATTAACAGGTGTAGCAGCTCCTCTTGTAATAGAATTAGCTTTACACCCCTCACCCAAATTGTCAATTCGAAAAAGATGGAAAGCTGTTACAAATGTTTATGTTGACAGTAAACCACAACACTAGATATTGTAGCGTCAATAAGGGAAGGATATAGAAGTCATTTAAATACATTGTTGAAATCGCTATGGAATCATATGACATGATTTGGATGATATAAACGCTTCTCAACCCTCTAAAACACAACAATAAGATATTGGGGGGGAACCATGTGTTATTATTTGGTGACTTGACACAGCTATACCACCATTTAAATAGTTTTACATTTTATATACATATATTAAACAGTTTTAACTGAATATTTGTAATATTGCTATTTAATTCTCTACATAATTCTTTTGTCTTATTACCACTGTCTGTAACACCACGATGGCCGGATTCGAGTCTGGAGACACCGTGGAGAGAGAATGCTGAACAGTTACGTTATGCACCGCCCCACTGGTCCTGCACCGGGTATTATGGTATGGGGCGGTATTGGATATCACTCTCGCACTCCTCTAGTACGCATTGCCAGTACTTCAAATAGCCAACACTACGTCTCCGAGGTGTTGAGCCAATTTTCCTTCTTTACTTTCAGGACTTGCCCACAGCCATAATTCAACAGGATAATGCGCACCACACGTGACACGCATTGTCCTAAGGTTCTGCGTCAATCGCCAGAATTAATTGCTTCTCTGATCCATGGTTGCTCAACGATTTACCCATATTACATCCCCAGCTGCCAAACCAGATCAACTTTGGCAACGTGTGGAAGTTGCTTGGTCTGCTGTACCCCAAGAACACTCTTTGAAATCTCTTGTCTTTATTGGTGTTGTAATTTGAGTGGCCAGCAGTGTATATATATATATATGGCAATATAGTGATAATGTGGGGAGAGAGAAATAAGGAAACCACAAGTTTGGAAGATGGAACCCAGCAAACCGAGAGAGAGATGGAGCGCTAGCGGCTGCCACTGCGGAACGACCGTTTGTGTCCAAAACCACCCCCCAACTCCAAAAATAGGTCTGAGGGTTCCAATAAAAGCCCCCTCCGGCATGTGGCCAGTGGTTCAATATGGCCGTAACTTAGTTGCTTTCTATCGACGTCTCTCTCTCGTTGACTGCAGGTTTACTTTATTATTCCTGGAAGAGCATATATTATGACATATATATATATATATACTAGGCGAGTGACCCGGGCAACGCCCCGGGTTTCCCCGAAGGGCCCGCAGATACATTAAGAGAATAGATAGTGGTTTAAAAATTGCAATGGGTATAATCTGATTTTCTAGAAACAGCATTTTTAGTATAAAGGTGCGTGAAAATACTTTCTAAGTATTTACATTCGGGGCAAACCTTATATATTTTTATATCAAAATCAGAATGGAATCATCCACAACAAACCTTATGATCAAAAACATATTATACAGCACAGGGCAAAGATATAAAAAAAATAAAAATAAATAAACAGTTATAAAATAAGTAAATGAAGAGACGACCAAAAACCTAAATAATTGATGAAAAATTCCTTTGAGGTGAGAAACTATAGGCATTGGTAAAAAGTTTAAATAAATATATTTAAAGTGAAAAAAAATAACAAATCAGAAACTAAAATTACAAACAACACAACTATAATGCAGATAAGACGACATATAAAAGGGATACATTTATTTAAATGACCTCATTAAAAACTACATTTCTAGTTTTATATATGCAGTTTAACCTCGTTAATGAGACACACGATAATTCGACCCTTTTTTGATGTCCCGACCTACAGCCTATGATATAACAAACTGTAATTAGACACTATCGATAATTCATCTCTTCCGATAATTCGACCATCTCAAAATTCAAGTTTCGAGAGTAGATCGTTGTTTAAATATAACCTTAACGCTTAAAAGGTATTACAGCGGCTAGCGGCCGCCGCTGAAAATGTATACAATTTATGTATAGAGCAGTGGGAAAATAAGTAAATAGAGAAGACCAACAATCAAAATAATTAATAATAAAGTTTATTAGCAAACAAATAATACAAAAAATACTTTCAGATGAGAAACTCCAGGCATTGGTGAAAATGTTTTCAAATTAAAAAAATTATATCTGAAAATAAAGTTGCAAATATTACATTATTATTTACAGAGTTGGCGACTCATCAAAGAAATTCATTCAAAGGACCTCATTAAAGCCTACATTTTTAATTTTATATATACGTAAGTTCAATTTTAATCCAAAGTTCGCACATCTGAAAAGGCCAGATAGAGCTGTCCATGCGTAAACACATGCGCTTTTAGCAAGAGACCTCTAGCAAAGGTTTGGCCTTGAGCCTTATTTTATAGTCATAGCAAAAGCCGACCTCAGTGGAAATTGAAGCCTCATCAGCCTAAAGGAAAGGTTGGTATCTGAAGGAGCCAAAGATATTTTTGACACCAATACAGTGTGTCCAACTTTTGTCCCTGTCAGTATTTGTGCTTCAAGGACATGAGAGCACTTGCGCTAGATAACCATACGTGTGCCATTGCCAAAAACCTGCTTAGGATTCAAATTTCATAGAAGCATAACAATGGCACCATCCTTGAGGTTTAAGCGGTGTTGAAGCATTCCTCTGGGAGTGAGGCTATTGAGGAATTCAGTAGCGTAGTTATTTTGCACCTCCACATTCTTACACTCCACACTGTCAACACTGAGAAAACACTGACTCATTTTTGCGAGGAATTTCAGGAAGGAAACTATAGAGACATTGGTGAAAAGTTTGAATGAATATATTTCAAGTGGAAAAAATATATATAACAAATCAGAAAATAAAATTGCAATTCTATTTTTAAATACTTGTGTATATTTGGATTCAACTTTACACATATGCTATTCAAAATTCGGACTTGGTAAAAAGCCACATAGACTGTCCATACGTATAAACACAGAATCTTGTAGAAGAAGATCCAATCTAGCAAAGGTTTGGCCTTGAGCCTTATTTATAGTCATAGCAAAAGCTAACCTTAATGAAATTGACGCCTCTTCAGAATGAAGGGAAGGTTGGTCTCCGAAAGAGCCAAAGCTATTTTTGAAACCAATACAGTGTGTTCAACTTTGGGCACTGTCAGTATTTGTGCTTCAAGGACTCCTGTTTGGCAAGCAGTTCAGTATTCCTTTCCATTAATCTCTAATCATCTACCAACAGTTTTCACAGGGAAATGTAGGGCTGAGCAGTTGAAGCAGACTATATCCAGGCCTCCAATAATATATTCAGTGGGAACAGAAAAAAATATCATTGGGCGAAAACTTGAGAAAAGGGGGGTCATAATCTATATATATAAAATTGAATGTCTGTCTGTGTGTGTGTCTGTGTGTGTGTGTGTGTGTCCTCTATGGATTCAAAAACCATACATCCAATCGCCGTGAAATTTTGGGATATTATTAGGCATATCCCCGGAAAGGTTTACGAAAAATAATTTCTTGAATATCTTTAATATCCTTAGAGTTATTTGCAGATTTGTAGCTTTAACTCGCAAGCAGCGCCACCTTGCGACGGAGATAGGCTTAGGTCTGCCCCCCCCCCCGTCCGGCCGCCGGCCATTTGACAGTCCAAGTTCCCACCGACCAATCAGAGGGATCAAGAGCCCCCCCCCCCCACCCCCGTCAGGCCGCCGGCCAATCAAAGGGATCAAGAGGTCCTGGCGCGCGGGGGGCGGGTGACCTCCGGGAACTACGTCCATCTTCCATAAACGACCATGATTCTATTCAACTTATCGAAAATATTTCAAGGGACCGGGTAAATATGTAGATAAAACGATGATTTTGTAATGTAGAAAATTAGGAAAGACAAAATTCAGGATGACACGGCACACAGGGACCGGGAAAAAATAATCACTTTATCGAGAGATTCACGACCATGAATTTATTCAACTTATCGAGTATTTTTCAAGGGACCGGGAAAATATGTTCACTAGATAAAACGATGATTTTGTAATGTAGAAAATTATGAAAGACAAAATTCAGGATGACACGGCACACAGGGACCGGGAAAAAATGTTCACTTTATCGAGAGATTCAAATTTACGAGTTTCAAATTATCAAAATATATCTTTTTTTTTTTAAATAAGTTTATAGAGAATTGTTCTAACAAATGTTCGTTAGACAAACCTTTACTCGGGTAAAACCTCGGGCGAAGCCGGGTACGTCCGCTAGTAGAATACATAAAAATGAATCTAAAAACATATTATTAAGCGAAACAACTCTAGCTGTGAAACATCTAAATAAAAAACTAACAAAGCTATACTTACAATTATAAAAGAAGCACTGACATATATACAACATTCAACCACTCTAGTTGTTATCTAAAAAAAAAACAATCTAAATGAAAAATTATAACAAAACTATGTAACGGTGTAAATATAAGGTTTTGCTTTGAGCCTTATTTATAGTCACAGCAAAAGCCAACCTTAGTGGAAACTGATGCCTCTTCAGAATGGAGCGAAGATTGCTATCTGAAGGTTCAAAGATATTTTTGGCACCAATACAGTGTGTACAACTTTAGGCGCTGTCAGTATTTGTGATTCTGTTTGGTAAGCAATTCAGTAATATAGTATAGGTAACTTTAAAATAAAGGAAAGGGTGTATTGAGAGAAATATAATTCAACTAACTCGAGATTTCGGGCCTTTGAGCACTTCTATAGGAGTAGGGCTAATCATACTTTACCTTATAATTAACCTTACTCCTGTAGAATGGCTCCGAAATACGAAAGCTCGAGTTAATTGCGTTTAATTTTTCTCAATAAATTCTTTCCTGGATGCTTTTTTTTCAATTGATATATATCATAAAATAGATTATTGATTCAAGCATGTTTACTTAGTGTTCATGGTCTTTATTCTCAATTTATAGGTACTTTTGTGGATAAACCAGACAGTTGGAGCTAACATCGCCTGGACAGGACATCTCGGACCGGTTGATTGCTACTTATTTTTTGGTCAGGTGCTTTCTTATTTCTTACTTCATCGATTTCTTAATTTTTTACTTACTTTAGCTCTATCTAATACAGCTTTTTGAAATGTGCGAAATAACAACCCTAGTTATAGTCATAGTTACTTTTATCCCATACCATTATACAAACGCCCAGGTTCTTTATGCACATTGTATTTACACACTATATTTTCTTTCATACTTCATCAATTTTAAAAGAAACCTTTTGCGGAAAGTCGTCAATTAAATATTCAAAACAACTTATATATGGAGGAAGACAGATGTTAGATGTGATTACTTTGTTCTATTTTTATTTTAAACAAGGTAACAGAAGTTTCCATGACGTCAATTCTCAATTTCAACCTTTATTGAAATTGTGTTGAATCACCTAGGTAGATAGAAAGGGAAACGTAGGCAGTTTATCATAGGGATCTTGCTATAAATCTAATAAGACACATGTGTTCTACACATCACACGCCAGCTGTGATTTGGGATATAAAAGTGCAGACGAGAGTGTCAACTGAATAATCAAGATGAAATCCGCCATATTGGTTCCATTTTTCTGTCTCCTGCTGGTGGGACCATCAATACAGGTAAGTAACATGTTCTTTTGAAAGTTATGTATGAGAGTATCAAAACTGCGTGTATTTATAAATGTAAAATTATAAGGTGATAACGTGCTACATATATATAAGAAATGCAAGTATTATAAAGCACGGATTGTTTTTAATACAAAACAAATTTCTTCTGTCCTTACAGCATAGACAAATACTGTGATGTAGCCAAGCCCTCCCAATATATTTTTCATCGCAGTAAGGACAGTAGAAGTTTGTTTTGTCTTAAAAAATAAAGATAATTCGTGCTTTATAATGTTTTTATTTCCCATATACATCAATTTATTATTTACTCAGAAACTTCCTATCAAATATCTTTACTATATATAATTTTGCCAAAGAAAGAATCATAAAAGGCATATATAAAGGAATATTTTAAAAGGTAAAGGCATATATAAAGGAATATATAAAAGTCAAATTATAAACAGCTATTTTTTCTAAATAATTTCTTTATACATATAGACATCTATGTCCTCTCGCTTCCTGACTCTCAAAGCATTTCAAATTTCCGTTTTCTTCCTCGTGCCTCTAAATATAATAGTTTTTTTTATTGTAATGTTACGTGACTCAAATTGGTTCTCTTTAAGATGAACAAGTCATTTTACATCATTTTCAATATATTTGGAGCCTGTAATATATAAAGACTTATTACCAGAATTGTTCCGGGTTTATTAAAGTTGGTTCCGGGTTTATTAAATTTGCTTCCGGTTCTGTAAAAGTGGGTTCCGGGTTTGTTCAAGTTGATTTTGTGGCTATTTCTCTCTCTTGTTTCTACGAAAGTGATATGTTAGACGGTGCATAAGCATTTTGTGTCTATTATAACCGGATATTTTTTATTTCAAAGAGGTTTTAAGGATGTTTGTGATGTTCCTGATCTACTATTAACGGTATCATAACTATGTGTTGGTTTGTTTCAGCTATGTTTCTCCAACCAGCAGTGTGGGGGAGAAAACGGCTGTTGCAGATTATTTTTATGTCTCCCTCTGCGAAGACAAGGTAGGTTCACAGCTATATGTGTATAAACATTTGAGTTAGAATTGTTTAAAGTAATAAGTGGAATAAAAATATGTCAACCTAATTTTATATTTATTTGAAAATTATTTGCGCTATATGATTTGACAGAAAATCATCAAGTAAGTTGTTTCTTAAATACAATTTTTATATCTCTGATATTCGGGCTTTAACACCCATTTCTACAGGCGTATTCTTAACTGATTGAAAGGAGATAACATTCCATCTATATATATAAGAAATTGAAGCAATAAAGCACGAATTCTTCTTATTTTAATATAAAACAAATGCCTATGCTATCCTTACTATAACGGCTTTTATAGTTAAGAACACTCCGGTAGAAAGGTGTTAAAGCCCGAAAGATAAAGATATTAAAATTGTATTCTTGAAACACATGCTTAGATGATTATCTGACAAATAATATAGTGCAAAATATAATAATTTTTGAATTGCTTTTTATAAAAATAATTATATCAATTTTAAAAAGGTTTGTAAAATTATGAAGTGAAATTCCATGCAATACATTCCTTTATTCTTTAGATAATCCATTTTTTCAGAACGCTTTCTTCATTCATCATATCAAATTGCTCTATATATAAAATTTCCTTAAAAGCTAAGTCTGCTAAACGTCATTGTAGCGGAGAATTAAAATAAATCAATTCATAGTTTAATTTTATATTGCCTGATCGTCAGGACAACACACACACAGGCGGGATGCATATATATTTATATAAATTATTTACATAAAGCCTTAAACGCTATTTGAGATCATTTTAACAAAAGTAATATAAATTTAGAAAGAATTTATTTAAATATATGCATAAAGTAACTAATCATGATAAATTTGCACAAGCACATATATAAACACCAAAATAACACAGAACTATAAAAATATTCTCCAACCTTTTAAAAATAATCAAAGGAATGATTAAATTTGAAAAATATTGATTTATATAATTTTAAAGAATAAATATTCAAAAGGGTTTAATAATTATCTTTTAATTATGTTTTTTTATATATATTGGGAGAGAAAAGTTCAAACCGTAAATTTTGTTACTCTATCTTTCTATTTCATTAATCTTATTACTTAATTAAAAATAATGCAATTATTATTTTATTTGGAATCTTTGGTATCCTTCCTTTTCTCAAACTGATAAACTATACTACATATCGACAGATGTAAATATGGAATAAGGTATTCATGGTCTTCACTTGCTAAATCAAAATGGAGAATAGAAAATTAGAATAATAACTATTTGTCATCTTGAACGTGCGCATGATTGATGAATGCGAAATTATTTTTACTAATGTGCCAAGCACATGTGATAAAGGCCATGATAATCATGGTCGGTAGTAGTTAGCTACTGCTTCTACTATGAATGCGCCACATAGCTACACATGTAGAATGCAGTTCTACTTTTGCGCTTACAAGTGTGCCAAAGCTTTGTTTAGTTACTTGTACTCACTGGCAAGAATCAGAGGGGCATCAAGAAATTTTTTCAAACAGATTTCTGAAGATAAAATTGAATAAATAAAATTATATATTGTGTTTGCTTAATTTTTTATCAAATTATATCTTAAAATTAGTCGAATAATTGCTATTAACAATAAAATTACTTCTTCAAATCAGCCTATTAAACAAAAGTGTTTCCTTTCCCTTAAACGGTTTTTGAATATTGACCAATAGATGAGTTATTCACTTGGTAATACTGTTATTGATGGTCCAAAAATATCATTTCTTTCAACAATAATTCAGTATCCTTTTGTTTTTATGGAATAAAACTTGATGGGGATCAAATTTTGTTCATAAATATATGTGTGTTGTATTATTATTTATATAAATTATTTGCATAAATCACATGGCAAATATATTGGGATATGCAAATTTTCTCTGTGTGTGGTCACATATAACTAGCTCAATATGTAATACATATGTAAATTTCTTTCAAATATTTTCAAGTAAATTTCGAAATTTCAGAAAAATATTGATTTTGTTTCTTAACTTTTACAGATCAATGTATTTATTTCTTGAAAAGGGGGATATCATGTTCAAATCCATCTAACGTCAACTGATGTTTCAGGACAGATATGTAGTCCCTTTGGACTTGGATGTCCGTGTGAAAGAGGTTTGGTGTGCCGGGTAAGTGATTTGACACTTTATAGATTCATTCGATATTTTGGTGTAAATTATTTTTGTTCTTGAACAACTTTTATAGACCCTGAAATTGTTTTCTAAAATTCTAACTCCTAGGTCTGCGGAATGTGTTGTAGCCAAGAACTCTAGTTTAAACCGAAAATTCTATCTCAAAGTTTTGAGAAGTTAGTTGAAATATTATAAACTATAAATCATATAAGTAGTTTATGAATTCTAATAAGAGACGGGAATTAGAATATTACATTATCTGCGTTTTTAAATGTTTTAAAGATCAAATGTTTCTCAACCATAGAGGCTCAATTTCGCAAGCTAATTTTGCATTATTTGATGAGACCGGATTCACAAAGATAAGCTTGACTTGTGTCACAGCATATGGTTCTTGCTGATATTTCCTTTTTATAATGTTTAGAACAATTATCTCTGATTTCGTATAGATGGCCTATCATTCTTACTTTGAAGCCAAACTTGTAGAAAAGGACGTGCTATACATTCTTGCATTGAAAACCTGAGGGTTTGGAAAAATAACGAATGGAAGAGTATTTTATTTGCTATGATAGAATGGGGTAGAGGACTGATACTTCTGCAAGTCAATATTAAAAGGCATCAAAGCCTAGAACGAGAATCAGGTTTAATTCTCTGATACTATATCGGCAAGGAAAACACGTTTACCTGACAAAGATCTGCCTTTTTTTGACCCCGATATCTAATGGAGCCTAATTCTGATCTACATCTGATGAATGTAGGGAGACGATTGTGACAGAAAGAGAACTCTATCGCTATCATCAATAAGAAAAACGATCTTCCAATACCTTTCTACGAAACTGACATCAAACTCAATTTTTCAAAGGAATCTACTCAGCTATTGGGAAACATTACAAAAGAAATATTTTCTTATTATATGATATATCACATTATTCTATTGTATTCGTTACCGCTAAGAGAAATTCGAAAGGTTTTTCACACTTGATAAATAAGTCTCGTTTGTCTACTCTCTGTAACATTTCAGACCTGATCAAAGTAGTAGGTATTGAATATGTTACCATGCAATAAAGGCTTTACAAAGTCTTGTCCACACACAAGAGAGACCTATTCTTTAACATAATAGAAATAGGCACTTTCATCTATCCCCCCGTTGGGCACGCGATTAAAATGAGAGATACACACATCAGAGCATGGTGCGTTCACTTGTCTACTCTCAACTACATGGATAACATATATGTGAAGATCTTATGATATAACTTCAAGAAGAGTACACAAAGTGGGCGTGTTTTCTTTGCTAGTGTGAGAGTCGGGCTAACGCCCAGTACTATAACATTGGCCATCATGATAAGGAGATAAAATCGGCTGACACCTTGTGTTATTTTACCCTCTGTTTGAACCGATTAAACTATTTTCCATTTTTAAACTCCAGATTTAGACTTAAGAAGAACTTCGAAAAGTCAGTGGACACAAAAGGTAAAATACATGTTTCATAATTCTAGATTCCCCGCGAGTAAGCATAGAAAGACTTCCAGATATATATATATATTATCCATATCCATCGATCATCAAGAATGATGAAATATTGAGTCCTGATTAACTCTCAACCTAGCTGTCCTTTAAATTAATCATTCCACACTTTCTTTGAAACCGAAGCAGTGCCTCAATGAGAGATAGTAGCTAATGATTTGAGGGATAATTTATTTCCAATTAATGCGCGCATATAAATATTTTTCCATTGGTCACATATTGACGATTTCCCCAGATAATTGTGTAGCCTTCAGCGAGGAGCAGGATGAGCGTTTCCACCGATATCTACACTGAATGGACGAAGGCTATTAAGGTCGATGAGTTTTAACCTTTCTAGATGACTACTGCCTGCACATATAAAGTGGAATAACAGTCTTTGATTTCCAGACTTAATTCTGGTCATCTACGGACAATGACTTTCCAGAATGTTTTGCAAGGTTTTCCCACCATGTACTAAGTGTCAACCTGCAACTCCAAAACACATTATTGACTCTATTGACTCATCCATTGATGTGCTCTACTCATCCCCGACAGACACCATAAAAGGTTCAAGCTTTACAAGCTTGACACCCTAATATGATTGAGTGGAGATAAGAAAGAAGAATAACGCACAAGATGAAGAGCTTTAAGAGATCATTTGCCAATAAGTAGTTTGTTTGTGTGCTACATATACTTAGTATTTAACATTAA
The DNA here is from genome assembly GCA_030710605.1 of Cordylochernes scorpioides. Lineage (NCBI taxonomy): Eukaryota > Metazoa > Arthropoda > Arachnida > Pseudoscorpiones > Chernetidae > Cordylochernes > Cordylochernes scorpioides. The sequence goes on from CP092869.1 coordinate 65,459,202, forward strand.
GTGTATAAATCTCCTATGAAAAATAATCGATGCTAAATTAGTATATTCAAATAAATTTCGCCCATAAGTTTTGTTACAACTGGTTGCTCTCTAATAGGCTCCTCGCTAATGTTTTTTCTTTCTTTTTATTAATCATATTTCCAAATCGAGTTTCCATATTATCAGGTACAGATTAAAATAAAATAATTAAAAAAGCAATTACCTTGCGACAGTCAATCTATTTATTTTATTTAGGGATGCAATCTGACCCAGAAATCTTCGATTCGTTTTCTCCTGCCACCAGTTGTTCTCTCCTCGCGGCAACCTTCTATGTCATGTCTAAGCGTTTTGATGAATATAAATAATAATAATATGCCCTATAAAAACATATATATCAGTAAAAATATTTTGCAATTTTTAAAATTACTGAATATATATATTTTTAAAAGATAAAATATTGCTGCATCATGTTAATCAAACATGATGCAGCACTTCCCCCTCTCTAGAGGTTGTCGCGTCCTCGTGAATGGCCTCTCCCTCAATTCTAAAAAAATAAGGCTGAAATCGAGAGACAAGCAGTGTTTATAGGTCTTGGCTAGTGTTTTCCTTTGGGTTTACTACGTAGTTTATATTTAACAATTTCTTTAAAATTCTGTATGGACCGAAATATTTCTTCAGGAACTATTTTCGCACTTTCCTATTTTTTTTTTTCTGATCGGAGTCAAAACTGATACTGCATATATAAACCTATATTTTTTTAGTTTTTAGAATTAAAGATATTTCGGCCAGTGAATCTTTTTTAGCGTCTCGACGTTTCGACAAGATAACTTTTGTCCTCGTCAGGAGCGAACAAAAATTAAAACATTTGGCAACGCGTTAAAAATTATTCTTTGGTTGCATGGGCGTTCTCACGTGGTATTACAAATTTTGAACAGTAGTTTTGTAGAGAGAACGCCCCTGACGAGGACAAAATATTTTTTTTCGAAACGTCGAGACAATAAAAAGATTCAATGACCGAAGTATCTTTAATTTTAACAACTTTGAATTCCGTTCAGGCAGCCATAGATGCTGCTTTACTATAATTTTTTATTTTATAAATGTGTTCATATACCAAATACTTTATATTATTAAGTAAAATATGAATGATATTCTTAATCGTCGCAAATAAATAGGACTGCATTTAATCATTTTTAGTTAGACTTTTAAAATATCGTGTATGTATAGTTCGAGAGAGAAAGTATTGTTATGGATTGTTTTCAATCTAAGAAATGTCAATGTATATATTTTAGAATGTGCTCATGTGAAATTTTTTATGTGCAGGGAGGTTTATTGCGTACATGCCAGCCTTCAGGAACACCTACTACACCTACAACTCCGCCAACTACCACCACAACTGGAAGCACAAACACGACAACTACTGGAGCCCCAACTACCACAACCCCTGGAGCCCCAACTACCACAACTACAGAAGGAACAACTACCACAACCACACCCAGTGCTGCTTAATAGATCCAACATTCTATATATGAATGTACAGTAGATTTAGAAAATAAAGCTTTTCTTCGTCATATCACTTGTATATGTTTACCTTTTCTGCGCACGATATTTATGCAACTCACACTATCGCTTTTGCATATTGACATCGGTGAATATTTTACGGTTCTATTATCTCTCTGTCTTATTTATAGAATGAACTAACTCGCTGTTTTCCATATGACTTCCATATATTACATATCGGCTATATTCCCTGCGTGACATTGGAAATAGAACACCAAGAAAGAGTGACCAGACAATTATGAAAATTTCAGGGTAGACGCGCCTTACTGAGTCATGCAAATGATGTGCAATGCGCAGCTCTCGTGCGCACGAGGAGTAAAATAAAACGAAATAAGCATGCAGAAAGGACATTCAAGTAAAAACATCATGGAGATTTTGTTATTGAATCAAAAGATACTTGTAATAGCAGAAAATGTCAGGCCGTCCTCAACGGAGGTAGTTCCCGCAGACACGATTACACGACGGACATGGTGATCGGACTGTAAAGGGCAGGTTGGTCCATACGTCAAATCACAGATAATATACATCTGGGTACGTTCACGGTGCACCGATTGTGGAGAATATGGTTGGAAAAGGAAATTAGGCATTTTTTATATGAATACTAGTGCAGCCAGAGTAACCTCAAAAGGCAAGCATCAATGGAATCAAGATATAAAAAGTGATCAAATTGCAGCATAAAAAAAATGAACATATATGTATGTCAAATATGAATAAACTAAATCCATATATCTTGAAAATGAAGATACTTTACCTCGACGTTTCGAGGTAATAAAAAGATATACTGGCCGAAGTATCTTCATTTTCAAGAAAATATGAATGCCGGCCAGGCAGCCTCAATATTTACGATAAATCCATATACACTGGCGCGCAAAATTAAAGGAACAGCATTTTTTTCCATCTCAAATTTTATCGAACATTTATCAATGATATTTTATATACAAATTTATTATTTCATTATTGATTAAAATAACCGAAATCAAAGAAATCGAAAACGTATTTTATGCAAATTAGCCGGTCAAACATTCATCTTCTTGCAGTCAGTGTATAAATATCTTGGAAATTGTTGTTAATATGGGGTGTGATCGCCTTTAACTGATAGACAGGCTCTACATCGGCGACCCATACTAAGAATTAGGGAGTTTATAAGCTCCTGTGGAATCAACGCCCACTCTTTTTTTAAAGTGTGTTTCTAGCTCATGAGTGTTTCTAGGAGGGGGTTGAAGGGATCAGATCCGTCGTCCTAGATTGTTCTATACATGCTCAATGGGATTTAGGTCTGGAGATCGGGCTGGCCAATTCATCCGTGCAATTGCATGGTTTTGGAGAAAGGTTTCCACCACATCAGCCCTATGTGGACGGGCATTATCATCCATTAGAAGAAAGTTTTCTCCCATTTCAACTGACACAATACGCAGAAGGCTTCACATGGTGGGCCTCTATGCTCGACGACCCATAATTTGTGTGCCGTTGACACCACCTCAAAAGAGAGCAAGGGAACTTTGGCGCAGACAACATGTCGTTTGGAATCCAGATGAATGGAGCCATGTAATGTTCACTGATGAGTCCAGATTCTCTCTAAACAGCTATTATCGTCGTGTCTTTGTCTGGAGAGAGGTAGGAACCAGAAATAATCCCCGAAATATGGTTGAAAGGGATCCCTACAGAAGCCAATGTTTTATGGTCTGGGCTGGAATCTTCTTGGGCGGTCACACAACACTCCACATTTTACGGCAAGGAACCCTGACTGGACAGAGGTATCGGGACGAGATCTTGGCAGCATATGTGATGCCTCAATCATTATAAATGGTAGAAAACCTTCTTATAATGTATGATAATGCCCGTCCACATAGGGCTGGTGTGGTCGACACTTTTCTCCAAAACAATGCAATTGCTCGGATGAATTGGCCAGCTCGATCCCCAGACCTAAATCCCATTGAGCATGTATGGCACAACCTAGGACGGCGGATCTTAACCCTCCAACCTCCTCCTAGAAACACTCATGAGCTAGAAACAGCCTTAACACAAGAGTGGGTGTTGATTCCACAGGAGCTGATAAACTCCCTAATTCTTAGTATGGGTCACCGATGTAGAGCCTGTCTATCAGTTAAAGGCAGTCACACCCCAAATTAACAACAATATCCAAGATAGTTATGCACTGACTGCAAGAAGATCATTGCTTGACCGGCTAATTTGCATAAAATACGTGTTATAAATTTTTGATTTCGGGTATTCTAATCGAAAGTGGAATAATAAATTTGTGTATAAAATTTCATTGATAAATGTTCAATAAAATTTGAGATAAATGAAAAAATATGTTGTTCCTTTAATTTTGCGGACCAGTGTATTTGAAGGCCTAAATATTAAAGATATATAATATGTTACGATGTACTAGAGCGCCATCTGTTATCAAATTTTAAAACTATTTTAGAGGCGTAATAAATACACTGGTCCGCAAAATTAAAGGAACAACATATTTTTTCATTTATCTCAAATTTTATTGAACATTTATCAATGCAATTTTATACACAAATTTATTATTCCACTTTCGATTAGAATACCCGAAATCAAAAATTTCTAACTCGTATTTTATGCAAATTAGCCGGTCAAGCAATGATTTAAACTGACGAAACCGCTGGGAGGGTTCACCACTGATGAGCCAGGCCCTCCCTTTAATTTTTCCATCGCAGTAAGGACAGTAGAAATTGTTTTATTTTAAAAAGAATATTACGCCTCTAAAATAGTTTTAAAATATATAATATGTATTGATGTTTGCATCAAGGAAAACCATGTAATAAAACTATTCAGAGATTTAGAACACAACAAATCCTGCCTGGAATAATTCACATTGACATGTTGCCCATTTGATTCAATAGCATATAACAGCAATAAATAACAACCTACCTTGAATAATTCTTAAAATTAAAGAAAATTCGGCCATCAAATCTTTTACTGGTTTACTAAAGGTTTACTGGCCGAAGTACATTCAATTTGAAGAACTTTGAATGACGTCGAGGTAGCCTCAATCTTTACGATTACCTTGATATATAATTTTATATATATTTTAAAATAATATTTTACATTCTTAATATGTATATGATTTTAGAAATTTGCCAATATGGAAAATTTTCTTAGCAAATATGGTAAAAATTGTTCAATATCTAAAAAATACATTATAGATAAATGAGGAAATAAGACAATGAGGGAATAGCAGCAAAAACAGTGAAATGTTAAGATTTTTATTTAATATTTTTACAATTTTTAAGAAGAGACTCGCTTGATAACTCAAGAAGGTGAACTTTTTATTCGTCTTCGGCGACAGGTTCAGCGGTCGGTGGCTCAGTGTCTGGTTCATCGGTGACGCTGCCATCGGGGACACAGATGTGCTGGGCCAGCTGCTCAACCCAGATTCCGTTGGACAAAATAGAAAACATCCAGGTATGTTTATTAAATCTGAATTCTCAATCTTAATATTACACAATATTAGTCCATCGCACATGAAAGAGAAGAATTCGCGAATTTGTTCATACAAATAAAATACTAGGCTGTATTACAAGTTCGTTCCCAAAGCGAAATCCCAATATGAAATCAAATTATTTAAATATATATACGAATATAAAGCAATAACGCGCCATCTATATATAACAAATAAAAACAATAATACGCGAATGTATCTCTCTCTCTTTTCACAAATTAATCAAACTTCAACTGTCCTAATTGCGATGAAAAAATATTGAGAGGACTTGGCTCATCCGTGGTGAACCCTCCCAGCAGTATTTCCAATTTAATATACCAGACCGCTTCTTTAGAGCTCTAATACTGTATTGGATCATTCATTTTTTGCAGTAAGGAAAGTAGAAGTTTGATCAATTTGTGAAAAGATACATTTGCGTATTAATGTTTTCAAACACACATTTGATATATAAGAAAATAAATAAAGTTTGAATAAATAAAATCAATGAGAGTGTGCCCACATTACTGAAATAATTTAATAGGGTTTGGAATAACATTTTAATATTATAGTAGAGAGCTAAAGAATATGTGATAAAAAATAATGATCCGAGTACTATTGGGCTTCTTTTGGAAAAAAGGGGCTATATGACATGGTATCATGTTTTAAGTTTTCTCTGTGTTACTAGGCACGAAGACCCTGGCTTGGCAATGAATTTTACCGAATGAATATTTGTCAAAATTGTCTTAACCAGCAAAGGCATTGATACTTGTATTAACAAAATTTGCAGCACGTATAAAAATGGTAAAAATAGGATAGGTGAAAGATCGTGAGCGCGCAGTGTGTACGAAAGGCCTCTGGTGAACAAACGTTTTATGAATAATTCTATTTTCGAATGATCTATTTTTATTATATTTTTACATAACCCTATTTATCCATATATATGTGTGTGTGTGTGTGTGTGAAAGAAAAATAGAAAAAATAATAAAAAGGTCAGGTGTTGATAATAAAAATAAAGAAAGCCTATCCTGACCAGGAGGACATGTGCTCTTGGTCAGAATATGCCTTCTTTATTTTTAATATATATTCCCTTTATATTTAAGTTCTTAAACTCCAATGAATTTATCCTTTTTTTATTAGCTGCTTCAACTTTTTCCCTCCTTTTTTCCTTCTCTGCTATAATGTAATACAGAAAATGAATCCCATCATTCAAAATATATGTGAAACTAATGAAAGTTTGTAGAATAATAAATGGTTAATACAATCTGCTTTTTGATTTTGAAAAGCAAAATTTTTTAGACATTCGTTGTCCTTGCTTTTATTACTTTTATTACATTAGCTTGCGCCCGAAAGCTCGAATTAATTTTTCAAATAAAGAAACTCATCCTTTTTGAATCTAATCATTATTATAATATTAGTTGTCCTTCCACCGCCTATCTATGTAAATTGAGAAATAATATGCAAATTATATAAAGGATAGATATATAGGCTAAACATATTTACATAATGCCTGAAACACGGGATTTCATATTTGTTTCAAGAATATAAATATGTTTTAGTTTCCGATAACGTTTGCTTTTAAAATTAACTAAAAACTCATTTTTATCTTTTAAACATTACTTAAAACTTTTTCATTTAAATATTTCGAATACTTTATCTTCATAAAGCAATACATTTTAGAAGTGCGCGCCATTTTGTAATTTTTGTTATTTAGAAGTATATATTGATGCTATGATAATATTAAACTAATTAATAAAATATATATTTCCAGGAAAGTTTTCAATGTATATATATATATGATTACGTTATTTGAAAAGATTTTATTCAACTTGCTTCCCTGTCTGTCTGTTCACAAATCTTGTAATATATTTTTTAATATACTTCTAGAGCACGTATTTAACGCACGCACTAAAATTTGGACTCCGATGCAAGTTGACAAATTTTCAGACTTCTCGGTCAGGAACGGACACATTTTCAAAATGCTTTTCAAAATTTTAAATTTATTTTTAATATACTTTCAGATCAAATATATGTTGGAACCTTTAAGACTCACTCAGTCCAATAAACAATGCAAGTGTACACATTTTTAAACTTCTGGGTGGCCAGGAATGAAAAAATTTCTAAATATCTTTTTAAGTCTTGTGTTACACCTCTAACAAGGAAGTGACCAATCCGCCGCGAGCAGGCTTCCATATATTTTTGGCCTAATCCCCAGTAAACTTTTGATTTTAAGTTTTGTAAATTCATGACTAAAAATCAATTGAATAATTAATTTTAAAAAATACATTAAGAAAGCTTCTATTTAAATGCACTAAAAAGAAAAAAAGAAAATATGTTATCTTCTGCCATTGAGCAATTAGATGTATCTGAGTGAAAATAAAAGCGGCGAGTGACGATCATATCTAGAAAAGAGGTAAAAATATCGCAAACACTTATAAATATCGCTAATCAGTTGCTACATATTAAATCACATTAGGTTCGAAATTCATGATGATTGTCCCCCGCCGCTTTTATTTTCACTCAGATAAATCTAATTGCTCAATATCAGAAGATGAAATATATCTTTTCATTTTTAGGGAATTTAAATAAAAGCTTTTTTTAATGTATTTTTATTTAATAATTATTTATATTCTGAATATTCGAGATGATAAATTTAAATTGTGAGTGTATAGAATCGCAATAAACATGTGTCTTCGAATGTTGTTGATTGTATGTAAATAGGTTAAGCTTCTGGAAGGCTTACCGAACATTTGAATCCTGGGGCACATGGGCATCCTAGGAACCTGAAACATTTCTCTCCTACAACACACACATGGACAATGTGAAATACAACATATGGGAGAGAGATCATAAGATGTGTAGCAACATAAGATTATAGTAGATTAAACATGTAGAGCCATCTTTAGGTCGATAATGGAATTATCCAGCGCTATTTATTTTTATGATATATAAACACTCACACATCTCCTGTGTATTCAATAATGGTCACAGTGTATGAATGTTCATATATATGCTTTTTTTTTTAATGATCCCTAGTACACGTGGTACAGGCCATGATAATCATGGTGAGTAGAAGTTGGCGACTGCTTTGACTGTAAATGCACCACATGTCTACACATGTAAAAAGCAGCTCGACCTTGCACTTACAAGTGCACCAGAGCACCGTTTGGTTACTTATACTCGCTGGTGGGGTTGGACCTTTACGAAAATTGGGGTTATTGGAATTTTTTTTTCATTAGAAACATTTCCAATGCAGGATTCGAAATCGGATCGTAGCGGTCAAAAACCAACGGTTTAAATCACCTTTCTACCGACCCCCCATATATATGCTAAAAGGTACAACTTCCTTAAGTTTTGTCAATGAGTATAATTATTAAACTAAGTGTAAACGATTGAGATATCCTAGCTCTCAGCGATGTCGCCAATTGAATCCACCAGATAAATGGGAAATATGATATAATAGACCTATAATTATATAATAGTATATTTAAAGATTATATTCTTCTGCTTTCGTTTTATATGTATATTAACGTCATATTTTTTATTTATTTTAGAAACTTTAAAAAATAAATAAATTGAATCAGCGGAATCGAACCCTGAGCCACCCGCTTGGCAATTGGGCATTCTACCACTGTACCACCGATACTTTAGAAGTAGTTCGACTGTACTCATATATCAAATAGCCAACTGAACTCTGAAACATTTCTAAGTACAGTTTCTTTATAGAGCCTTATACCCGCCATCGATTACAAAATCGAGAATCTCTGCACTAAGACATTTTCTAATTGAAATAAATGTTCTAATGTTTCTACTTATAATGAGGAATATATTGAGAGAACCCGGCTCATAGATAGTTAACCCTTCCAAAATTTTTCAATCCTATGTATAATATATTCATATTATAGCAAAAGCAAAACTCATTATAAAAATCAAAATATCCCAGCTCATATGCAACCTCAACATTAACAGAGAATCAACAACAGCAATTTCAAGAATCAGAACAGGACATTTTCAAGCAATGAATATAAACCCTGACATGACTAGAACTTATAGGAACTGCAATAAATGCCTCAACACCCAACTCACTCCGGACCATATATACAATTGCCCGGCCATCCTTGCAGCTTTCATTATGGCAGACATCAATCGAGAAGAGAACATTCATACGGACAAGGCACCTCAGTTGGCCTGTATTGTGATCAGGGTGCATGGACCGATCTGATCTGTTCCATGGACAAGACATCACCACCACCATATATCCATATTAAATCCCCAGAAAATAATGTATTATTCATAGAATAGTTAATATATCTAAGTAATCATCTCTCCTGTAGATAACTTTCATGGCTTAATATATTTTGATGTAGATAAGGCTACGCAATAAATTAAATTTATATAATTAAGATAATTCACTATCTACCGTGACTATTGTAGTTGTATTTTGACCCATATAACGGTCTAGTAGTTCAAACCGGCCGTTGGGGGTGTTCACCATAAATGAATCATAATTTCCAATTTATTTTTCTCATTGCATGCACTCTGTGTGAAGAATATTAAATTTGATAGATTTAAATATTGAATCAATAATTGTCCACTGATATGTCATATTGCACCAGAGGTTTCTGCAGGCCAAGTCCATCAACTTCAATACTGACCTGACTTAGGCTTAGCGTAGCATTGTTTGACAATTGACATTTTTCTGGCACAGCATTCTTCCTTCCCGCATTCCCTATCTTCATAGCAGTCCTGGACAAATCATACAATATGTAAATATGGCTTATATAATTTCAAATATGGTCGGAACAATATTCAAATATGGTTGGTACACAACATGAAAATATAGTCAGTATATAAGGTTCAAATAATGTTCGGTAAAAGGTTAAAAAATGGTCGATATAATTTTTAAATATGATAGGAACAATATGCAAATATGATCGGTAAAACGTGCAAATATTGTCAATACAACGTGCAAATATGGTCGGTACTGTTGGGTGGATCGTAATTATTACTTTTTTAAAATGAATATCTTCTTTATATTGAAGATACAAACTGAATAATTTAAGTGAACATAAATTTCTGAATATATTTAAGTTAACATAACTGTGAAAAATTACTTGTCTCTAAATATAACTATTTATATAAATTACCTCACACACTTCGGAAATCGATATTAGCTTAAATATATACATGCCTAATACCACAGATTATTAAATCACAGATTATTATATTCAAAGAATAAAAATTAATATTTGAATGATATAATATCAAACAGGTACAAGGTCCTTACATGGACGGTATAACACGCAAATATGGTCGGTATAAGAAGTAAATATGGTCGGTACAATGTGCTTATATGGACAATAGAACATGCAAATATAGTCGGTCAAAGACGCCAATATGGGCTATCCAGAGTGCAAGAATATTCGGTATATCTAGAAAAAATAGTCAATGTCAGCTTTGGTGAATTCGATAGGGCAACCTTGATTTCACAAAACCAATCTAATCAATCCTCATTCAGTTATATTGGCGAACGCTATTTTCAAGTCGGAAATCGAGGCGAGTAAATGACTGGGAACAAAGAAAAAAAATTGAAGCACAAAATATGATTATTTAAACCTGAAAAATGCCCTTTATTTTAAAAAATTATAATTTCCGGAAGAAATGTACCGATGTTTAAATTCACCTCAGATTTATTGTTATCTCAACCTAACACACATCCCTATATATAAAATAAAACACATAGTTAAAGAGTGTGTGATTATCTACTCTGCGGCCTCGAGAATTTGGTTTAACAAATGGAACAGCTAAATGAATTTATTAAATGTAGACGAAATATTGCTCCAAGTTGGTTTTTTATCATTTGAGATGGTGAACACAAAGACCCCCCTATATATATATATATATAACTCTATAAACTCCCTTAAAAAAAGTAAAGCAAGATCGGCTCTAAATAGACAATGAAATAATATTGAGTTTTTTAATATTATTTTGTTAATATTCTGAGATTTTGTTTGCAACTTAGCAACCTTCTTGCGTCGACTTCTATGGTCGAGCACTCAAACACAACTTGGAGTGGTCCTGTCAAGTGAGTTACTTTTATAAATGATGAAAATTCTAATATATTTAAATAACATGGAATAATTTAAACTTTTTTCCTACTATTGAATTATAGAAATGTTCAAGATGAACACAGAAATGTATTTATGTAAGGGTATACTCTAGTTAGAGGTTGACAGAATGCATTATTGTACAGTGTTGATAAGTTTATCACTTACCTTCGCTGCGACATACGTCACCAGAACAAGCAAACAGACAAAGACCTTCATGATTGACAGTTTTGACTTACTGTGGGTACAACTCTGTGACATTTATATCCTGGAGTTGTTGGGGAATGTGACAGGTGTCGCCGTGTCTTATCCACACTATCTCGTCTTTATCTTCCCTTCCGTCTTGGTAAGGAAAGTTTTCCATGGCTTCTTTATGTAATTGGTAAGAGCAGAAGCCTCTGTGGCCATCTTGATTGGTGACTGAGTGGCTCCATGCTGGTAATAGCCAACAGCTCAAAGAGTTTATGTAGTTATATTTTATTTCAAATAATTAAAATAATAAGATTATGACTGATTTTTATTAAAACTCAAATTTCCTCTGCTATTTATTCAGATAGATTGATGTCAGCAACTTTTAGTTTTACGATCAGGAAATGCTCTATCTCTATATACGTAAAAGTCAACGTATGTATTCATGTATGTACGAGGGCTGTGTTCGATAAGTAAGGTGAAGAATGATAAAGAAAAAATGTTTTCGGAAAATAATATATATGTTTTTAATTTTCAACACAATCAGCTCTACAAACCTGGTTCAGCGATATTCGGATTTTATTTAATCCCCTTATAAAAGTATGATGTTTCGTGGTCCTCGAAATATTCATTTACATCATCGAAAAAATCTTCATTGGATAAAATTTTTAACCTCCAAGTAATTTATTTAGATTTGGAAAAAGGAAGAAGTTACAAAGGTTCAAATCTGGAGAATAAGATGGAGGAGGGGCCAATTGGAAACCTTATTTGAACAATTTGGCAGCTGCTACATTCGACCTAGGGGCTGAGAATTATCGTGATGAAAAACCACATTTTTCCGAGCCAATATCGGACCTTTAGAACGCAATTCTTCCTTAAATTGATCCAGAAGTGTTGCGAAACACTCCTCTGTTGTTTTCCATCTTGAAGTAGTCAATTAGAATTATTTCTTGAGAATACTGGCTTTCCGGCTGACACAACGATTTTTGCCTTCTTTGAAGCCCTTTCACTCGGACCTGTCCACTGTTTTGAATGATGTTTTGACTCTGATGTATAATAGAGTATCCAGCTCTCGTCTACCGTCACAAAACGACGCCAAAAGACCCAAATATTAGGAGTGAAAAACGATACCCACTGCTGAGAAATGTCTTTCCGCAAGCGTTTTGGTCGATCGTAAGAAATCGCGGTACTCAGTTTATCTGTAATTTTACACGAAGGATGTGGTGTACCGCCTGTCTAATGAGATGCCCGTGGTCTCAGCTATCTCATATATTTTCACTAGTCGAACTTCCATAACGATATAGTGGAATTTTGATACCATTTCTGGCGTGGTTATATCATAGGCCGCCCGGGACGTGGTTCGTCTTGTGTAGATTTTCGGCTACGTTTAAATTAATTTATCTAGAAATAAATCGTTCTAAATATAATGGAGCTTAGTCTCAATGAACTTCGTTTAGCTCGGCTTTAATTCGAAAAGCTGACCAATGTTTAAAAATATATATTTTTTGATAAAAGCTCGAAATTCATTTTAGAATCAATTGCTTTGGCATGAACGCGATACATTAAACTTTTCCGAGGGTATAAAAAAATCTGAAATCGCTGGACTAGGTGTAGAGCTGAATGGGAACTATGTTGAAAAATAAAACATCATTTTTTTATTAAACAAATTTTATTTATTAAACAGCCCTCTAATATATGTTTGTCGGTTATGCTCGTCCTCAATACTTAGCTAATCTTGTTTAAATTTTAACAGCATATAGTGTTGAGTCTGGATGAACTTAAAGTCAAATTCTCAAGTTGTGTCATGTTGTTTTAACATGACTCCTGTAACAGGGATTTTGTCCCTTTTAAAATGCTTTTGTCCGTTAATCTCTGTGAAAATCGCGAATATTCGATCGATGATAATGTCACTACTTTGGAAAATTCTACAACTTAAAGCCAACCACGTGTGTTTGAACACTGTTCGAATTTGTCATAACTGGCGTTGTGACATATTTACCTATAACCAAACCTGTGCCTTTTGCACAAAATTATTTTAAAAGGAACAGGAGTTCTTTACTTCATATAAATTTTATTTTTACCTATAGAGTTCCTGATATTTCTCTCGTAAAAAATCACAGAAACAATGCCCAAATTTGTGACACACGCAAGTCATGTTAAAACAAAATGTTAAAGAAATTGCCATTCCTTAACTTCACAGGAGAATTCTTGTAATGTAAACCATCCCCTTGAGCGACCTTTCTTGAATACCATTTTTAAGATTCCACCCTTCAGTGTAGAATATATAAGCAGAATCATGTACGATATAGTATTACAGTCCTAAAAGGTATCTGATAGATTAAATTGGTGAAACCGCTGGGAGGTTCACCATTGATTAGCCACGCCTTTCCCATATTTTTAATCGCAAATTACATTTGTATTCTTTATTAAAAATGAGACAAAGGTGAGAAAATTTTTAAACTGTAGAATTTTTTTGTATTTGAAACCATATAAATTAAAATTGTTTAGTGCTGTACCTTGTTGAAATATATTAATTAGGGTAATTGAATCATCATTTGGAAATTCTTTTAGAAGAGAAAATTTATGAGGATATTTATAATGGTCAAGAATAATATTGTCGCGTATTAGGCCTACAACGAAAACACCTACAACCTCCGCCAATAGATGGCGCTTTCGCCTGTTTCCGATCTGAACTTGGTGTGGAAATCGCCGACTGCTGTAGTCCTGTTTTCTTGGGCAAATGTTTGTAAATACACGTTTATATTGGCCCTAGGAGGTAACGTAATGTAAATACCCTTTGAGTGTTTTTCTAGTTATATGTAATGTGTAGTAGAAATGACAATAAAAGAAGGAGTGTTAGAAGTCTCGGTGTTGGTTGCTGTTGTTTCTCTCGCCAACGCCACAGTCGCCACTCTTCTGGTAAGTCTCTCGTCTCCCCCACCAGTGGTAAGAGTTCTCTGCAGGGTAGAGCTGCAGAGTGTAAGCAACGAGAGTCCAGGGCAGGTGATCCACAGCGGAAGAACCGGAGGGTCAAGCCGCGACAATATATTTTAAGAGTTTGGCCTGATCAAGTGAAACTGGTAACAATGAAAATAAATATAATTCAATATGAAAATTCATTTTCAGATAGTTACTGAATGGTTATTAGGTTTGAGACTGCAATTTTGGAGTTGCTATTGTTGCACCAGGTTGCGGCTTGGCAGACTCTTCAACCTTGATTCTCTCCTGTGCTGGGGCTCGTATCTTACCAGAGCGTGTTTCAACCATCCTACAAATTTATATAAGCGAATAATGAGATAACTCTACTTTAAGTAGCCTCCAGAATAATTTATTTATTTCTCACATCAAAGAGAGCAGTGAAGTCACACGTGTACCTAAATACAAATGATGATTCTATAATACATATATTCTGTTTCTAATACATATATTCTGTTTAATAAAATAATTATAAAATATAATTTTGAATTTAAAATATATGAAAAATAATATTACAAATTGAAATAAAATAGGTTCATTAGCCATGATGCAACAATATAGAATTATGAGAATAATTGCCTCAAAGGTCAGATCAAGTTTTCAAATTTTAGCTAAAATAACAATTGGCACTACATTTAAGATGCTCTTTGAGATTTTTCCTGAGGAAATGAACGAGGCAACGCGGAAGATATCCAATCTAGAAGGATTCTTTAATAAACGTGCCTTGCTCAAGAAATAAAAAAAAGGCGGCATATAACGATTGAAGATCTGGACTGTGATGATAGAGGCCGAGAGTTGAAAGGATTCAAGCACTTGATCAGTGCGTCACGTCCTCACGACTGCAAGATCTGGCTGATTGTTTATGAAACCGCACTTTGAAGCCTCAACAAATTTACTATAACAGTTCCACGGCTGAATGAACTGGTCGCTTATTGTAGAGGCTGCATATTGCTGAGTTTCGACAAAATGATTCGGGAGGCAGCACAGCCAGTGGTTTTAGAGACAGAACGTTGAGAGGCTCAATGAAAAATCAGGGTGGGAGCACAGTTTCAAGATCCTGCACCGCTGGTTTTAAATTATCAATATTTTAGTCGCTTGTTTTATAAGCTGCTTGGTAGTATCACTCAAAGAATAGGTCGGGGCGGCACCGCGGCTTCAAAATCTGGCTCTGGTTCTGAAGCTCGTGTTGCGAAGTCACAAGAATTATTTCAAGGCGGCACCGCGCCGATACACTTATCTGTGGTTTAGGAAGCTGCATGTTGCGAAGTCACAAGAATTAGATCAAGGCGGCACCGCGCCTATACACTAAGCTGTGGTTTAAAAAGCTACATGTGGCGAAGTCACAAGAATTAGATCAAGGCTGCACCGCGCCTATACACTTTGCTGTAGTTTAAGAAGCTACATGTGGCGAATTCATAAGATTTAGATCAAGGCGGCACCGCGCCTATACACTTGGCTGTGGTTTTAGAAACTGCATTTTGAGAAGTCACAAGATTTAGATCAAGACAGCACCGCGCCTATACCCTTAGCTGTGGTTTAAGAAGCTGGATGTTAGGAAGTCACAAGATTTAGATAAAGGCGGCACCGCTCCTACACACTTAGTCGTGGTTTAAGAAGCTACATGTTGCGAAGTCACAAGATTTAGATCAAGGCGGCACCGCGCCTATACACTTAGCTGTGGTTTAAGAAGCTGCATTTTGCGAAGTCACAAGATTTAGATCAAGGCAGCACCGCGCCTATACACTTAGCTGTGGTTTAAGAAGCTGCATTTTGCAGAGTCACAAGAATTAGATCAAGGCGGCACCGCGCCTATACATTTAGCTTTGGTTTAAGAATCTGCATGTTAGGAAGTCACAATATTTAGATCAAGGCAGCACCGCGCCTATACACCTAGCTGTGGTTTAAAAAACTGCATGTTGCGAAGTCACAAGATTTAGTTCAAGGCGGCACCGCTCCTATACACTTGGCTGTGGTTTTAGTAGCTGCATGTTGCGAAGTCACAAGAATTGATCAAGGCGGCACCGCCCCAATACACTTGGCTATGGTTTAAAAAGCTACATGTGGCGAAGTCACAAGAATTATTTCAATCGGCACCGCGCCTATACACTTAGCTGTGGTTTGAGAAGCTACATGTGGCGAAGTCACAAGAATTGATCAAGACGGCACCGCGCCAATACACTTGGCTATGGTTTAAAAACCTACATGTGGCGAAGTCACAAGAATTATTTCAATCGGCACCGCGCCTATACACTTAGCTGTGGTTTGAGAAGCTACATGTGGCGAAGTCACAAGAATCAGATCAAGGCGGCACCGCGCCTATACACTTAGCTGTGGTTTAAGAAGCTGCATTTTGCGAAGTCACAAGAATTAGATCAAGGCGGCACCGCACCGCGCTAATACACTTGGTTGTGGTTTAAGAAGCTACATGTGGCGAAGTCACAAGAATTATTACAAGGCGGCACCGCGCCTATACACTTGGCTGTGGTTTAAGAAGCTGCATGCTGCGAAGTCATAAGATTTAGATCAAGGCGGCACCGCGCCTATACACTTGGCTGTGGTTTTAGAAGCTGCATGTTGCGAAGTCACAAGAATTGATCAAGGCGGCACCGCGCCAATACACTTGGCTGTGGTTTAAGAAGCTACATGTGGCGAAGTCACAAGAATTATTATAAGGCGGCACCGCACCTATACACTTAGCTGTGGTTTAAGAAGCTGCATGTTGCGAAGTCACAAGATGTAGATCAAGGCTGCACCGCGCCTATACACTTAGCTGTGGTTTAAGAAGCTGCATTTTACGAAGTTACAAGATTTAGTTCAAGGCGGCACCGCGCCTATACACTTAGCTGTGGTTTGAGAAGCTACATGTGGCGAAGTCACAAGATTTAGATCAAGGCAGAACCGCGCCTATACACTTAGCTGTGGTTTAAGAAGCTGCATTTTGCGAAGTCACAATAATTAGACCAAGGCTGCACCGCGCCTTCACGCTTGGCTGTGGAAATGGAAGCTACATGTGGCGAAGTCACAAGAATTATTTCAAGGCGGCACCGCTCCTATACACTTGGCTGTGGTTTTAGAAGCTACATGTGGCGAAGTCACAAGAATTAATTCAAGGCGGCACCGCGCCTATACACTTGGCTGTGGTTTTAGAAGCGGCATGTGGCGAAGTCACAAGAATTAGATCAAGGCGGCACCGCGCCTTCACGCTTGGCTGTGGTTTTAGAAGCTGCATATTGCGAAGTCACAATATATAGATCAAGGCGGCACCGAGCCCATACACTTAGCTGTGGTTCAAGAAGTTGCATATTGCGAAGTCACAATATTTAGATCAAGGCGGCACCGCGCCTATACACTTAGCTGTGGTTTAAGAAGCTGCATGTTGCGAAGTCATAAGATTTAGATCAAGGCGGCACCGCGCCTATACACTTGGCTGTGGTTTTAGAATTGCATGTTGCGAAGTCACAAGAATTGATCAAGGCGGCACCGCGCCAATACACTTGGCTGTGGTTTAAGAAGCTACATGTGGCGAAGTCACAAAAATTATTACAAGGCGGCACCGCGCCTATACACTTAGCTGTGGTTTTAGAAGCTACATGTGACGAAGTCACAAAAATTATTTCAAGGTGGCACCGCTCCTATACACTTGGCTGTGGTTTTAGAAGCTACATGTGGCGAAGTCACAAGAATTATTTCAAGGTGGCACCGCGCCTTCACACTTGGCTGTGGTTTTAGAAGCTACATGTGGCGAAGTCACAATAATTATTTCAAGGCGGCACCGCGCCTATACACTTAGCTGTGGTTTTAGAAGCTACATGTGGCGAAGTCACAAGGATTATTTTAAGGCAGCACCGCGCCTATACACCTAGCTGTGGTTTAAGAAGCTGAATGATGCGAAGTCACAAGAATTAGATCAAGGCGGTACCGCGACTTCACGCTTGGCTGTGGATTTGGAAGCTACATGTGGCGAAGTCACAAGAATTATTTCAAGGCGGCACCGCTCCTATACACTTGGCTGTGGTTTTAGAAGCGGCATGTGGCGAAGTCACAAGAATTAGATCAAGGCGGCACCGCGCCTTCACGCTTGACTGTGGATTTAGAAGCTACATGTGGCGAAGTCACAAAAATTAGATCAAGACGGCACCGAGCCCATACACTTAGCTGTGGTTTAAGAAGCTGCATATTGCGAAGTCACAATATTTAGATCAAGGCGGCACCGAGCCCATACACTTAGCTGTGGTTCAAGAAGTTGCATATTGCGAAGTCACAATATTTAGATCAAGGCGGCACCGCGCCTATACACTTAGCTGTGGTTTAAGAAGCTGCATGTTTCGAAGTCATAAGATTTAGATCAAGGCGGCACCACGACTATACATTTGGCTGTGGTTTTAGAAGCTGCATGTTGCGAAGTCACAATAATTGATCAAGGCGGCACCGCGCCAGTACACTTGGCTGTGGTTTAAGAAGCTACATGTGGCGAAGTCACAAGAATTATTACAAGGCGGCACCGCGCCGATACACTTAGCTGTGGTTTAAAAAGCTGCATGTTGCGAAGTTACTAGAATTAGATCAAGGCGGACCTGCGGCCTATACACTTGGCTGTGGTTTTGGAAGTAGGTGGCGAAATCACAAGAATTAGATCAAGGCGGCACCGCGTCTTCACGCTTGGCTGTGGATTTAGAAGCTACATGTGGCGAAGTCACAAGAATTATCTCAAAGCGGCACCGCGTCTATACACTTGGCTGTGGTTTAAGAAGCTATATGTGGCGAAGTCACAAGAATTAGATCTAGGCGGCACCGCGCCTATGCACTTAGATGTGGTTTAAGAAGCTGCATGTTGCGAAAAAACAATAATTATTTCAAGGCGGCACCGCGCCTATACACTTAGCTGTGGTTTAAGAAACTACATGTGGAGAAGTCACAAGAATTAGATCAAGCCGGCACCGCGCCTTCACACTTGGCTTTGTTTTTGGAAGCTACATGTGGCGAAGTCACAAGAATCAGATCAAGGCGGCACCGCGCCTATACACTTAGCTGTGGTTTAAGAAGCTGCATGTTGCGAAATCACAAGATTTAGATCAAGGCAGCACCGCGCCTATACACTTAGCTGTGGTTTAAGAAGCTGCATTTTGCGAAGTCACAAGAATTAGATCAAGTCGCACCGCGCCTATACACTTAGCTGTGGTATAAGAAGCTGCATATTGCGAAGTCACAATATTTAGATCAAGGCAGCACCGCGCCAATACACCTAGATGTGGTTTAAGAAGCTGCATGTTGCGACGTCACAAGATTTAGTTCAAGGCGTCACCGCGCCTATACACTTAGCCGTGGTTTTGAAGCCTCAACAAATTTACTATAACAGTTCCACGGCTGAATGAACTGGTCGCTTATTGTAGAGGCTGCATATTGCTGAGTTTCGACAAAATGATTCGGGAGGCAGCACAGCCAGTGGTTTTAGAGACAGAACGTTGAGAGGCTCAATGAAAAATCAGGGTGGGAGCACAGTTTCAAGATCCTGCACCGCTGGTTTTAAATTATCAATATTTTAGTCGCTTGTTTTATAAGCTGCTTGGTAGTATCACTCAAAGAATAGGTCGGGGCGGCACCGCGGCTTCAAAATCTGGCTCTGGTTCTGAAGCTCGTGTTGCGAAGTCACAAGAATTATTTCAAGGCGGCACCGCGCCGATACACTTATCTGTGGTTTAGGAAGCTGCATGTTGCGAAGTCACAAGAATTAGATCAAGGCGGCACCGCGCCTATACACTAAGCTGTGGTTTAAAAAGCTACATGTGGCGAAGTCACAAGAATTAGATCAAGGCTGCACCGCGCCTATACACTTTGCTGTAGTTTAAGAAGCTACATGTGGCGAATTCATAAGATTTAGATCAAGGCGGCACCGCGCCTATACACTTGGCTGTGGTTTTAGAAACTGCATTTTGAGAAGTCACAAGATTTAGATCAAGACAGCACCGCGCCTATACCCTTAGCTGTGGTTTAAGAAGCTGGATGTTAGGAAGTCACAAGATTTAGATAAAGGCGGCACCGCTCCTACACACTTAGTCGTGGTTTAAGAAGCTACATGTTGCGAAGTCACAAGATTTAGATCAAGGCGGCACCGCGCCTATACACTTAGCTGTGGTTTAAGAAGCTGCATTTTGCGAAGTCACAAGATTTAGATCAAGGCAGCACCGCGCCTATACACTTAGCTGTGGTTTAAGAAGCTGCATTTTGCAGAGTCACAAGAATTAGATCAAGGCGGCACCGCGCCTATACATTTAGCTTTGGTTTAAGAATCTGCATGTTAGGAAGTCACAATATTTAGATCAAGGCAGCACCGCGCCTATACACCTAGCTGTGGTTTAAAAAACTGCATGTTGCGAAGTCACAAGATTTAGTTCAAGGCGGCACCGCTCCTATACACTTGGCTGTGGTTTTAGTAGCTGCATGTTGCGAAGTCACAAGAATTGATCAAGGCGGCACCGCCCCAATACACTTGGCTATGGTTTAAAAAGCTACATGTGGCGAAGTCACAAGAATTATTTCAATCGGCACCGCGCCTATACACTTAGCTGTGGTTTGAGAAGCTACATGTGGCGAAGTCACAAGAATTGATCAAGACGGCACCGCGCCAATACACTTGGCTATGGTTTAAAAACCTACATGTGGCGAAGTCACAAGAATTATTTCAATCGGCACCGCGCCTATACACTTAGCTGTGGTTTGAGAAGCTACATGTGGCGAAGTCACAAGAATCAGATCAAGGCGGCACCGCGCCTATACACTTAGCTGTGGTTTAAGAAGCTGCATTTTGCGAAGTCACAAGAATTAGATCAAGGCGGCACCGCACCGCGCTAATACACTTGGTTGTGGTTTAAGAAGCTACATGTGGCGAAGTCACAAGAATTATTACAAGGCGGCACCGCGCCTATACACTTGGCTGTGGTTTAAGAAGCTGCATGCTGCGAAGTCATAAGATTTAGATCAAGGCGGCACCGCGCCTATACACTTGGCTGTGGTTTTAGAAGCTGCATGTTGCGAAGTCACAAGAATTGATCAAGGCGGCACCGCGCCAATACACTTGGCTGTGGTTTAAGAAGCTACATGTGGCGAAGTCACAAGAATTATTATAAGGCGGCACCGCACCTATACACTTAGCTGTGGTTTAAGAAGCTGCATGTTGCGAAGTCACAAGATGTAGATCAAGGCTGCACCGCGCCTATACACTTAGCTGTGGTTTAAGAAGCTGCATTTTACGAAGTTACAAGATTTAGTTCAAGGCGGCACCGCGCCTATACACTTAGCTGTGGTTTGAGAAGCTACATGTGGCGAAGTCACAAGATTTAGATCAAGGCAGAACCGCGCCTATACACTTAGCTGTGGTTTAAGAAGCTGCATTTTGCGAAGTCACAATAATTAGACCAAGGCTGCACCGCGCCTTCACGCTTGGCTGTGGAAATGGAAGCTACATGTGGCGAAGTCACAAGAATTATTTCAAGGCGGCACCGCTCCTATACACTTGGCTGTGGTTTTAGAAGCTACATGTGGCGAAGTCACAAGAATTAATTCAAGGCGGCACCGCGCCTATACACTTGGCTGTGGTTTTAGAAGCGGCATGTGGCGAAGTCACAAGAATTAGATCAAGGCGGCACCGCGCCTTCACGCTTGGCTGTGGTTTTAGAAGCTGCATATTGCGAAGTCACAATATATAGATCAAGGCGGCACCGAGCCCATACACTTAGCTGTGGTTCAAGAAGTTGCATATTGCGAAGTCACAATATTTAGATCAAGGCGGCACCGCGCCTATACACTTAGCTGTGGTTTAAGAAGCTGCATGTTGCGAAGTCATAAGATTTAGATCAAGGCGGCACCGCGCCTATACACTTGGCTGTGGTTTTAGAATTGCATGTTGCGAAGTCACAAGAATTGATCAAGGCGGCACCGCGCCAATACACTTGGCTGTGGTTTAAGAAGCTACATGTGGCGAAGTCACAAAAATTATTACAAGGCGGCACCGCGCCTATACACTTAGCTGTGGTTTTAGAAGCTACATGTGACGAAGTCACAAAAATTATTTCAAGGTGGCACCGCTCCTATACACTTGGCTGTGGTTTTAGAAGCTACATGTGGCGAAGTCACAAGAATTATTTCAAGGTGGCACCGCGCCTTCACACTTGGCTGTGGTTTTAGAAGCTACATGTGGCGAAGTCACAATAATTATTTCAAGGCGGCACCGCGCCTATACACTTAGCTGTGGTTTTAGAAGCTACATGTGGCGAAGTCACAAGGATTATTTTAAGGCAGCACCGCGCCTATACACCTAGCTGTGGTTTAAGAAGCTGAATGATGCGAAGTCACAAGAATTAGATCAAGGCGGTACCGCGACTTCACGCTTGGCTGTGGATTTGGAAGCTACATGTGGCGAAGTCACAAGAATTATTTCAAGGCGGCACCGCTCCTATACACTTGGCTGTGGTTTTAGAAGCGGCATGTGGCGAAGTCACAAGAATTAGATCAAGGCGGCACCGCGCCTTCACGCTTGACTGTGGATTTAGAAGCTACATGTGGCGAAGTCACAAAAATTAGATCAAGACGGCACCGAGCCCATACACTTAGCTGTGGTTTAAGAAGCTGCATATTGCGAAGTCACAATATTTAGATCAAGGCGGCACCGAGCCCATACACTTAGCTGTGGTTCAAGAAGTTGCATATTGCGAAGTCACAATATTTAGATCAAGGCGGCACCGCGCCTATACACTTAGCTGTGGTTTAAGAAGCTGCATGTTTCGAAGTCATAAGATTTAGATCAAGGCGGCACCACGACTATACATTTGGCTGTGGTTTTAGAAGCTGCATGTTGCGAAGTCACAATAATTGATCAAGGCGGCACCGCGCCAGTACACTTGGCTGTGGTTTAAGAAGCTACATGTGGCGAAGTCACAAGAATTATTACAAGGCGGCACCGCGCCGATACACTTAGCTGTGGTTTAAAAAGCTGCATGTTGCGAAGTTACTAGAATTAGATCAAGGCGGACCTGCGGCCTATACACTTGGCTGTGGTTTTGGAAGTAGGTGGCGAAATCACAAGAATTAGATCAAGGCGGCACCGCGTCTTCACGCTTGGCTGTGGATTTAGAAGCTACATGTGGCGAAGTCACAAGAATTATCTCAAAGCGGCACCGCGTCTATACACTTGGCTGTGGTTTAAGAAGCTATATGTGGCGAAGTCACAAGAATTAGATCTAGGCGGCACCGCGCCTATGCACTTAGATGTGGTTTAAGAAGCTGCATGTTGCGAAAAAACAATAATTATTTCAAGGCGGCACCGCGCCTATACACTTAGCTGTGGTTTAAGAAACTACATGTGGAGAAGTCACAAGAATTAGATCAAGCCGGCACCGCGCCTTCACACTTGGCTTTGTTTTTGGAAGCTACATGTGGCGAAGTCACAAGAATCAGATCAAGGCGGCACCGCGCCTATACACTTAGCTGTGGTTTAAGAAGCTGCATGTTGCGAAATCACAAGATTTAGATCAAGGCAGCACCGCGCCTATACACTTAGCTGTGGTTTAAGAAGCTGCATTTTGCGAAGTCACAAGAATTAGATCAAGTCGCACCGCGCCTATACACTTAGCTGTGGTATAAGAAGCTGCATATTGCGAAGTCACAATATTTAGATCAAGGCAGCACCGCGCCAATACACCTAGATGTGGTTTAAGAAGCTGCATGTTGCGACGTCACAAGATTTAGTTCAAGGCGTCACCGCGCCTATACACTTAGCCGTGGTTAATGAAGCTGGATGTGCCGAAGTCACAAGATTTAGATCAAGGCCGCACCGCGCCTATACACTTGGCTGTGGTTTTAGAAGCTGCATGTTGCGAAGTCACAAGAATTGATCAAAGCAGCAGCGCGCCTATACACTTAGCTGTGGTTTAAGAAGCTGCATGTTGGGAAGTCATAAGATTTAGATTAAGGCGGCACCGCGCCGATACACTTGGCTGTGGTTTTAGAAGCTGCATGTTGCGAAGTCACAAGAATTAATCAAGGCGGCACCGCGCCAATACACTTGGCTGTGGTTTAAGAAGCTACATGTGGCGAAGTCAAAAGAATTATTTCAAGGCGGCACCGCGCCGATACACTTAGCCGTGGTTTGAGAAGCTACATGTGGCGAAGTCACAAGAATTAGATCAAGGCTGCACCGCGCCTATACACTTAGCTGTGGTTTAAGAAGCTGCATGTTGCGAAGTCATAAGATTTAGATCAAGGCGGCACCGCGACTATACACTTGGCTGTGGTTTTAGAAGCTGCATGTTGCGAAGTCACAAGAATTGATCAAGGCGGCACCGCGCCAGTACACTTGGCTGTGGTTTAAGAAGCTACATGTGGCGAAGTCACAAGAATTATTACAAGGCGGCACCGCGCCGATACACTTAGCTGTGGTTTAAGAAGCTGCATGTTGCGAAGTTACTAGAATTAGATCAAGGCGGACCTGCGGCCTATACACTTGGCTGTGGTTTTGGAAGTAGGTGGCGAAATCACAAGAATTAGATCAAGGCGGCACCGCGCCTTCACGCTTGGCTGTGGATTTAGAAGCTACATGTGGCGAAGTCACAAAAATTAGATCGAGACGGCACCGAGCCCATACATTTAGCTGTGGTTTAAGAAGCTGCATATTGCGAAGTCACAAGAATTAGATCTAGGCGGCACCGCGCCTATGCACTTAGATGTGGTTTAAGAAGCTGCATATTGCGAAACAACAATAATTATTTCAAGGCGGCACCGCGCCTATACACTTAGTTGTGGTTTAAGAAACTACATGTGGAGAAGTCACAAGAATTAGATCAAGGCGGCACCGCGCCTTCACACTTGGCTGTGGTTTTAGAAGCTACATGTGGCGAAGTCACAAAAATTAGATCGAGACGGCACCGAGCCCATACATTTAGCTGTGGTTTAAGAAGCTGCATATTGCGAAGTCACAAGAATTAGATCTAGGCGGCACCGCGCCTATGCACTTAGATGTGGTTTAAGAAGCTGCATATTGCGAAAAAACAATAATTATTTCAAGGCGGCACCGCGCCTATACACTTAGTTGTGGTTTAAGAAACTACATGTGGAGAAGTCACAAGAATTAGATCAAGGCGGCACCGCGCCTTCACACTTGGCTGTGGTTTTAGAAGCTACATGTGGCGAAGTCACAAGAATCAGATCAAGGCGGCACCGCGCCTATACACTTAGCTGTGGTTTAAGAAGCTGCATATTGCGAAGTCACAATATTTAGATCAAGGCAGCACCGCGCCTATACACCTAGCTGTGGTTTAAGAAGCTGCATGTTGCGACGTCACAAGATTTAGTTCAAGGCGTCATCGCGCCTATACACTTAGCCGTGGTTAATGAAGCTGGATGTGCCGAAGTCACAAGATTTAGATCATGGCCGCACCGCGCCTATACACTTGGCTGTGGTTTTAGAAGCTGCATGTTGCGAAGTCACAAGGATTGATCAAGCAGCAGCGCGCCTATACACTTAGCTGTGGTTTAAGAAGCTGCACGTTGGGAAGTCATAAGATTTAGATTAAGGCGGCACCGCGCCGATACACTTGGCTGTGGTTTTAGAAGCTGCATGTTGCGAAGTCACAAGAATTGATCAAGGCGGCACCGCGCCAATACACTTGGCTGTGGTTTAAGAAGCTACATGTGGCGAAGTCAAAAGAATTATTTCAAGGCGGCACCGCGCCGATACACTTAGCCGTGGTTTGAGAAGCTACATGTGGCGAAGTCACAAGAATTACTTCAAGGTGGCACCGCGCCTTCACACTTGGCTGTGGTTTTAGAAGCTGCATGTTGCGAAGTCACAAGAATTGATCAAGGCGGCACCGCGCCAATACACTTGGCTGTGGTTTAAGAAGCTACATGTGGCGAAGTCAAAAGAATTATTTCAAGGCGGCACCGCGCCTATACACTTAGCTGTGGTTTGAGAAGCTACATGTGGCGAAGTCACAAGATTTAGATCAAGGCAGCACCGCGCCTATACACTTGGTTGTGGTTTTAGAAGCTGCATGTTACGAAGTCACAAGAATTGATAAAGTCGGCACCGCGCCAATACACTTGGCTGTGGTTTAAGAAGCTACATGTGGCGAAGTCACAAGAATTTTTTCAAGGCGGCACCGCGCCTAAACACTTAGCCGTGGTTTGAGAAGCTACATTTTGCGAAGTCACAAGAATTAGATCAAGGCTGCACCGCGCCTATACACTTAGCTGTGGTTTAAGAAGCTGCATGTTAGGAAGTCACAAGATTTAGATCAAGGCGGCACCGCTCCTATACACTTAGCTGTGGTTTAAGAAGCTACATGTGGCGAAGTCACAAGAATTATTTCAAGGTGGCACCACGCCTTCACACTTGGCTGTGGTTTTAGAAGCTACATGTGGCGAAGTCACAATAATTATTTCAAGGCGGCACCGCGCCTATACACTTAGCTGTGGTTTAAGAAGCTGAATGATGCGAAGTCACAAGAATTAGATCAAGGCAGTACCGCGACTTCACGCTTGGCTGTGGATTTGGAAGCTACATGTGGCGAAGTCACAAGAATTATTTCAAGGCGGCACCGCGCCTATACACTTAGCTGTGGTTTTAGAAGCTACATGTGGCGAAGTCACAATAATTATTTCAAGGCGGCACCGCTCCTATACACTTGGCTATGGTTTTAGAAGCGGCATGTGGCGAAGTCACAAGAATTAGATCAAGGCGGCACCGCGCCTTCACGCTTGACTGTGGATTTAGAAGCTACATGTGGCGAAGTCACAAAAATTAGATCGAGACGGCACCGAGCCCATACATTTAGCTGTGGTTTAAGAAGCTGCATATTGCGAAGTCACAATATTTATATCAAGGCGGCACCGAGCCCATACACTTAGCTGTGGTTCAAGAAGCTGCATATTGCGAAGTCACAAGAATTGATCAAGGCGGCACCGCGCCAGTACACTTGGCTGTGGTATAAGAAGCTACATGTGGCGAAGTCACAAGAATTATTACAAGGCGGCACCGCGCCGATACACTTAGCTGTGGTTTAAGAAGCTGCATGTTGCGAAGTTACTAGAATTAGATCAAGGCGGACCTGCGGCCTATACACTTGGCTGTGGTTTTGGAAGTAGGTGGCGAAATCACAAGAATTAGATCAAGGCGGCACCGCGCGTTTACGCTTGGCTGTGGATTTAGAAGCTACATGTGGCGAAGTCACAAGAATTATCTCAAGGCGGCACCGCGTCTATACACTTGGCTGTGGTAAAGAAGCTGCATGTTGCGAAAAAACAATAATTCTTTCAAGGCGGCACCGCGCCTATACATTTAGCTGTGGTTTAAGAAACTACATGTGGGGAAGTCACAAGAATTGGATCAAGGCGGCACCGCGCCTTCACACTTGGCTGTGGTTTTAAAAGCTACATGTGGCGAAGTCAAAAGAATCAGATCAAGGCGGCACCGCGCCTATACACTTAGCTGTGGTTTAAGAAGCTGCATGTTGCGAAGTCACAAGAATTAGATCAAGCCGGCACCGCGCCTTCACACTTGGCTGTGGTTTTAGAAGCTACATGTGGCGAAGTCACAAGAATCAGATCAAAGCGGCACCGCGCCTATACACTTAGCTGTGGTTTATGAAGCTGCTTGTTGCGAAGTCACAAGATTTAGATGAAGGCAGCACTGCGCCTATACACTTAGCTGTGATTTAAGAAGCTGCATTTTGCGAAGTCACAAGAATTAGATCAAGGCGGCACTGCGCCTATACACTTAGCTGTGGTTTAAGAAGCTGCATTTTGCGAAGTCACAAGAATTAGATCAAGGCAGCACCGCGCCTATACACTTAGCTGTGGTTTAAGAAGCTGCATGTTAGGAAGTCACAAGATTTAGATCAAGGCGGCACCGCTCCTATACACTTAGCTGTGGTTTTAAAAGCTACATGTGTCGAAGTCACAAGAATTATTTCAAGGCGGCACCGCGCCTTCACACTTAACTGTGGTTTAAGAAGCTGCATTTTGCGAAGTCACAAGAATTGTTTCAAGGCGGCACCGCGCCTTCAAACTTAGCTGTGGTTTTAGAAGCTACATGTGGCTAAGTCACAAGGATTATTTTAAGGCAGCACCGCGCCTATACACTTAGCTGTGGTTTAAGAAGCTGCATGATGCCAAGTCACAAGAATTAGATCAAGGCTGTACCGCGCCTTCAAGCTTGGCTGTGGGTTTGGAAGCTACATGTGGCGAAGTCACAAGAATTATTTCAAGGCTGCACCGCACCTATACACTTAGCTGTGGTTTTAGAAGCGGCATGTTAGGAAGTCGCAAGATTTAGAACGAGGCGGCACGGCTCCTATACACTTAGCTGTGGTTTAAGAAGCTACATGTGGCGAAGTCACAAGAAATTTTTCAAGGTGGCACCGCGCCTTCACACTTGGCTGTGGTTTTAGAAGCTACATGTGGCGAAGTCACAATAATTATTTCAAGGCGGCACCGCGCCTATACACTTAGCTGTGGTTTTAGAAGCTACATGTGGCGAAGTCACAAGGATTATTTTAAGGCGGCACCGCGCCTATACACTTAGCTGTGGTTTAAGAAGCTGAATGATGCGAAGTCACAAGAATTAGATCAAGGCGGTACCGCGCCTTCACGCTTGGCTGTGGATTTGGAAGCTACATGTGGCGAAGTCACAAGAATTATTTCAAGGCGGCACCGCGCCTATACACTTAGCTGTGGTTTTAGAAGCTACATGTGGCGAAGTCACAAGAATTATTTCAAGGCGGCACCGCTCCTATACACTTGGCTGTGGTTTTAGAAGCGGCATGTGGCGAAGTCACAAGAATTAGATCAAGGCGGCACCGCGCCTTCACGCTTGACTGTGGATTTAGAAGCTACATGTGGCGAAGTCACAAAAATTAGATCAAGACGGCACCGAGCCCATACACTTAGCTGTGGTTTAAGAAGCTGCATATTGCGAAGTCACAATATTTAGATCAAGGCGGCACCGCGCCTATACACTTAGCTGTGGTTTAAAAAGCTGCATATTGCGAAGTCATAAGAGTTAGATCAAGGCGGCACCGCGCCTATACACTTGGCTGTGGTTTTTGAAGCTGCATGTTGCGAAGTCACAAGAATTGATCAAGGCGGCACCGCGCCAATACACTTGGCTGTGGTTTAAGAAGCTACATGTGGCGAAGTCACAAGACTTATCACAAGGCGGCACCACGCCGATACACTTAGCTGTGGTTCAAGAAGCTGCATGTTGCGAAGTTACTAGAATTAGATCAAGGCGGACCTGCGGCCTATACACTTGGCTGTGGTTTTGGAAGTAGGTGGTGAAATCACAAGAATTAGATCAAGGCGGCACCGCGTCTATACACTTGGCTGGTTTAAGAAGCTATATGTGGCGAAGTCACATGAATTAGATCTAGGCTGCACCGCGCCTATGCACTTAGATGTGGTTTAAGAAGCTGCATGTTGCGAAAAAACATTAATTATTTCAGGGCGGCACCGCGCCTATACACTTAGCTGTGGTTTAAGAAACTACATGTGGAGAAGTCACAAGAATTAGATCAAGGCGGCACCGCGCCTTCACACTTGGCTGTGGTTTTAGATGCTACATGTGGCGAAGTCACAAAAATTACATCAAGGCGGCACCGCGCCTATACACTTGGCTGTGGCTTTAGAAGCTGCATGTTGCGAAGTCACTAGAATTAGATCAAGGCGGCACCGCGCCTATAAACTTGGCTGTGGTTTTAGAAGCTACATGTGGCGAAGTCACAAGAATTAGATCAAAGCGGCACCGCGCCTTCACATTGGCTGTGGTTTAAGAAGCTACATGTGGCGAAGTCACGAGAATTAGATCAAGGCGGCACCGCGCCTATACACTTAGCTGTGGTTTAAGAAGCTACATGTGGCGAAGTCACAAGATTTAGATCAAGGCGGCACCGCTCCTATAAACTTAGCTGTGGTTTCAGAAGCTACATGTTGCTAAGTCACAAGAATTAGATCAAGGCGGCACCGCGCCTATACACTTGGCTGTGGTTTAAGAAGCTGCATGTTACGAAGTCACAAGAATTAGATCAAGGCGGCACCGCTCCTATACACTTGTCTGTGGTTTTAGAAACTGGGAGGTTTGGGCCTTATCATTTTTGCCGAAATTTCACAGTTGTTACAGATCATCATTCATTGTGCTGGCTTGCGGGACTTAAAGATCCTTCCGGACAACTCGCTAGATGGGCGCTCAGACTGCAAGAGTTCGACATCACCGTAGTCTATAAGAGTGGGCGCAAACATAAAGACGCCGACTGTTTATCAAGGAACCCTGTACCAGAAGAGCAAGAAGATTTCCCAAATATAATATCGATCATCGATATTCGTTTAGAACAAAGTCGAGACCCCAATTTATCAAAGATCATAGACAAAATCGAACAAACTGGACCAAAAGGCTTCGAAGTTGTGGACGGAGTATTTGGAAAAGAAACTACGAGCCATATGGAAAGCAATGTTTCCTCGTACTTCCAAAGCAAATGTGGCTGGAAATCTTCAAAAACCTTCACGATGCACCTACTGCTGGTCAATTGGGTCACTATGATCGTGAACGTAAAATATTCTTTTGGGGAGGTATGTATAATACCGTTCGTCAGGAAGATGTGTTCCACAAAGTCCGCGTGGACTACTTATGCCTATTCCATCGGCAAATTTTCCTTTTCAAAAGATAGGAATAGATTTATTAGGGAGATTTTCTATTACGAATCAGGGCAACGAATGAAATATCGTATGCACTGACTATATGACTCGATTTGCAACTATGAAGGCTATTCCAGACGCAGGAGCCATGGAAATTGATAAATTTTTTCTCCGACACGGAGCTCCTCAACAAATCATCACTGACCGAGGTACGAACTTTGTGTCCCAAATCATTAAGGAAATAAATAATTTAAGCGGAATAAGTCACCTCAAGACTAGTTTATAATCCGTAGACTATTACGGCTTAACTGAAAGATTCAACCAAACATTGACCGACATGCTGTCCATGTACGTTAACGTGGAACAGAAAAACTGGGACGAAGTTCTACCATTTGTAACATTTGCTTATAACACCGCAAAGCAAGAAACTACTGGCTTCAGTCCCTTCTTTCTAGTTCATGGCCGCGAGGCCGAAACCACTTTGGATTCACTCCTTCGATATCACGACAATGATGATGTTGGTGGTTATGTTGAACATCTTATCACCAGAGTTGAAGAAGCCGTTAGGAATTCACCGATAAACATTTGGCGATATATTCACACTCCAAGAACCTGGTTAATAAAATATATTATGTCTTTGTTCCATATATTTTCTAAAATATTTATTAAAAAAAACATTTTATTATATATATATGTGGATAGAAGCTAAAATTGTTTTGTAATAATGATAATATACAATACTTTCTCGTATATTTGGAAATACAATTGTTGCGAAAAAAAATCTTGCGGAATATATTTTTTAAAACATCTCCAAAATCTTCCTCATGGTTCTAAATGTTCACATGACTTTTTATATTTCTAAATCAAAATTTTCAGCGCTACTTTAAGAGGTATAAAAATGTATAATTAAAACCTATTTCTAAAGCTATACTGAAATTATTGCAATTTGATAGAGGGAGGGAATGGCTCATCAAAATGGCGAAACAGGAATGTTAACCACTGATGAGCCATACACTTTCTTTTTTCAATTTTCAATAATTTCGGTATAAGAGATGTAGAAATAGCTTTTAATTGTACATATATTTATTTAAATAACCCAGGTACTGGAGTGTACAGAAGTCACCAACTACCCTAGCTTATACATTATATATTGAAAATATAGATAAAAAGAGAAAAAGAGAAATAAAAAGCAGAGTTAAAAATGTATTTCCAGGTGTATGACGATATATCTTTATTTATTATTGAAATTTCATAGCTAAGACAATTTTCACTTGATATTTTTTCATAAAACAATATAATGCGGCTCTGCTTATAGAACGACGTTTAACACGTTTTACCGCAAATGTTTCTTTTTACAGAATAAAAGAAATCGTAATTTTAATTATTTAAGGAGAAATAACGACTATTCCTATTCTTAGGGATGAAGTATGAAAGGATTAATTGTGAAGAGTAATGATGAACGGAAAAAAAAAACTGTCCATCCAGTTTCCATCCCTGGACACTTTTATTTTCTATTATTTATTAGTCTTCACAATTCATCCTTTCATCCTCGTACTTATCCCTAAGGATAGAAATAGTCGTTATTTCTCCTTAAAAAATTAAAATTACGATTTTTCTTCCGTAAAAAAAAAAACATTTTCGGTATAACTTGTCAAACGTTTTTCTACTTGATATTTTTATTTGGAAATAAAATTAAAACGAAAGGGTATTTATGAAATAAAACATCTCCAGGTACAAAAGGTGTTTTCTTAGGTAATATAATTGCCTGTAGCAAATTCATAAAAAGCGTCAAAAAACTTTTAGAAAAACTCTTACGCATTATGATTTCGCGATATTTATGAAAAGGTTTTATATGGAAAAATTGTTTAGGACTTTACCGATAAACAGATGGATAGACAACTTTTTATAACAATATAGATTTATTATGGCGGGTTTCCAGTTTAGGTGACAGTTTGGTTTGTAAGAAGACTAGAGTTGGCGTTCAGGAGGTTTTTATTAGGCAGAAGTGGATCACTCGGGTGTGCTAAGGATAGAGGCGGTCGTGGTCGAGGTCTGTGTCTTGTGGCATTTCCACTTCATCCAACCCTGCATCACACATCTCAACGTTACATTGCTGATATTTCAAATTATATTGTCAAACATGAGCAGTTTTATCTGATCTCAGTTTTTTAGATATGTTGTTTTTGTTTGTTACCGATCTCTAACGCATTCTAATTGGACGAATGTGGCCATGTTTGTATATAAGAGGAAATAAAGGAATGCGAGAGGCCAGTGTGGTTGATTATTGTGTGGAGACGTTTAAATTGTTCTCTGCGTGTTTTTTCCATGTCTGGTGATCTCCTCGCATACCTGTGTGGCCCCGGTCCGATCCCTACCAACGCTACAATAAATGATAGGTACTGTTTATTTATATATATAACAAATCGTGAGTTTTTATTTGCCTTCTTTTTGTTGTTGGTGTTGTACTCTTAAGTGTACGCTTTTCTGTGTATTAAGTTACTCATACTTTAGGCCCTTGCATTTTTGTGTGATAACCTGTAATAGTAACCTTTTGTCAGATACTGATAACGTCAATGTTATCAAATAACAAAGACAATGTTTTATCGACAACTAGGGCGGCGCTTTACTTCGAATAATTGGCCATTTAATAACATCGTCTTCTAGACTACATTAGACAACTCTAAGGAAGTTTTTATATTCAACAGAGATAGGAATATTTCTCCCCACTGAACATATAGCTTACAGCATTCCTCTCGGCAAAAGGTGTTGATCAACATATCGATAAAATCCCATTTAGATTCATTAATTGGCGGATGAAAGTAGCAATCTTCCCATCCCTCGTATGTGTTTGAATAACAACAGGTTTTGATAGCAACAAAAAGCGAATTTTTAAGCATGAAATGTAAAAAAGTGAATAAAAATGTCTAAATCATGTGGTATATTGAAGTTTTATCATCGTTGTTATTCCTTTCCCCCTCTATATTTCGTATTTTATACATTACTATTGCAAATTATCCCATTCAAAAGCGTGTATTTGAAAAAAAAACTTATATTTGCAAGGTATATATATAGAGATTATAAATTATAATTTAGCAATATTGAGCAACAAAAAAATAAACAGAATATAACAACTTTATTAAATAAGGTTGACATTTTTTTTAACACGATGAATGATATAATTAGGTTTATTAGATTTTTTTGTTGTTTTTTACATAATTTTAAGTATTTAATTTAATTAATTAATTTAAAGTACCCCTCAACAAGATATTGAACGGTGGGTAAATAGAATCTTGTAACCGCATGGTTGCTTCCAAATTTGACAAGATCTTAGAAAGCTGCGATATGAGACGAAAAAGGGACCTCATGGTCATTGGCAAATTTTATTTCAAAGAACCCACAACCCTAAATATATAACAAAAACTGAAAATATGTAAAATATTAAATAGGATCACTTCAATTGAAAATAACATGATCATTATAGGTGAGCGTGGAATAAAAAAAAAAAGGATCAAATTTGACATACATCATACATGTTTCGAAATGTAAATAGCGTGTGAGTTAAAGGCAAATATGCAATTATGTTCTTACCTCATTTTTACAAACGAGGCCATCCACACATGTGCAACAGGTGAGGGGGTTGCAGGATTCACCTGGAACAGAACAACAATATTGATTAGTTTCTAGGATTATTGTATGGTCGAATTACCAGTCGTTATTCACTACGGGGATTTAGGTTAATAGAAAAACATGATGCTATAATATTCGGAGTATCCGTTAGAGAAAAAAAAAAGTTATACTGTTTGGAGTATCGATGCAATACACGCCCCCCGCTTTTAAAATATAAGATCATTCAGAATTTGTATAAAGGAAACAGTAGCCAAATGGTTGAAATACTTAAAAAGAACGACTGAAGGACATCGAACGTTGGTAGAAAGTATTAAATAAAGGTTGGTGTAAACTATTTACGACTCAATTGATGTCTAGTTATAAAACACAAGAAAGACGCCATGTGTAAAAACATCCAAGATATCTAGCAGGGCTGTCTCAGGTAAAGGAAACAAAGACTAAATCATCAGAAATAATGTTGCATCATGGCTAATACACCTATTTTATTTAATTTGTAATATTAATTTTCATATAATTCTAATTCAAATTGATATTTCATACTTATTTATTTAAATAAACAGAATATGTTTATAAATATATTATGTATCATAAAATCACCATTTGTAGTTTGGTATATTGTGTGACTTCACAACTCTCTTGGGGGGGTCGGTGGAAGGCTGGTTAAACCGTTTGGTTTACGACCACTACGACCCGGGTTCGATCCCCGCATTGGACACTTTTTTTCTGTTTAAAAAAAAAATGCTCCAATGGCCCCCCGATTCTTGCAAAAGTCCAACCCCACCAGCGAGTGCAAGTAACCAAACGGAGCTCTGGCACATTTGTAAGTGCAAAGTCGAACTGCTTTCACATGTGAAGACATGTGGTGCGCTTACAGTAAAAAGCAGTCGCTAACTACCCACCATGATTACCATGGCCTGTACCACGTGTACTAGGGATAAGCAAAAAAAAAAACAACTCTCTTAACTTTGATGTGAAAAATAAATTATTCTGGAGGCTACTTGAAATAGAGATATCATAATGTTAACTTATCTAACTTTGTAGAAAGGTTGAAAGACGTACTGGAAAGATACAAGACATGTCTGAGCAAAGAATCAAGGCTGAAGATTCTGCCAAACGGCAACCTGGTGCAACAATATGTACCCTACATGATTATGAAAATTAAAGGAAACAAAATTGTAAGACTACCATGTACTGGTCTGCTAGAGAATTTAAAAAATTCCAAATGCAAAATTCTTTCCTATATTCTCATGTTTAAACACATGATGGTGAATTATAAAACCGAATTAAGTAAATTTATATATTTTAAAAGTTTATCTCTATATTTACAAACTATTTCCCATATAACTTTGTAAATTCCATTTTCCCCTCTTTTTGCACTCCTTTTCTTTATCCTTCATAATAATTTCTGTATATAAGATGTCTTTATATAGATATTGATTGATTCAATTGAATTTAAAGTGCTACTGAACATGAGACAATGGGCTAAAACTATGGATATTTCTTGGCATTTCCAGGGGATGGTCAAACTTAGGAGGTTGGATTAGACTTTATAAAAGAAGTAAGTCACTAGGTGAGGCGGTCATTTATCAGTTTCATTGAAGACATCAACAAACTGGATAACAATTCTACACTTACCTTCCTTGCCCTTCGCTTTGCAATATCCCTTCCAGAAATATCCGAAGCAGCATTCGTCAGGTTTGCAATCTTTGTCCTCGTTACAGCCCTGCACCACCATTAGATCTGTTATTTCACTGATAGATGGGACTTAACATGGTTGCGTAAACTGGGTGCTCACATCGTTAATTGTTTATCCAATAAGGTGGATGCCTTGTAGACAAAAGTAACACAATGGTTCGAATAGAAACTATTAGAAATAAGGTCTCTTTCTCTCGAGAAGAAGAAGAAGAAAAAAGTCAAATACAAATAACAAAAGATAAAATACCCAGTATAATCACTTTCTTAAAACCATTTAACAATGAATATAATTAAGTCCTATATTAATAGAATTGCCGAATGTCGTAATCCATTTGGATGAGGAAAGGGAAGACTAAAACGCGGCTAATCCCACACTTTCCTTTTCAGTGATACGCTAACCTATGCACGGTGGATTCTGTGGCCACAGGGCATGCGTCAGACCTGGAGGCTGTTGGGCTCTTTGCTGCCTGGGGTATAGGATCCACATATATGCTTCCTTCATGTGATGAATCTGCATAAGAATCGGCGGTCTTAATAAATCTTTGTGTGTGTATAAAGACCTACATTTGTTTACAATGAAGGCAAACGGGTATAGTGTTTTTAATATGTTAATAATCAGAGCGCTTCGCGCTATCTATTCTTTTTTCATAAACATATTTGGAAAATAGAAATGATTCAAAAGATGAAAAATATTGGAAAGACTTGGCTTTGCAACCCCCCTTTTCAGTTATTTTCAAATTGATTTTTTCACTTTGTTCAAACTTATTCGTTTCACAGATTAATATAATTTATATACTTATTAATATAATTTATTATTATAACTCTTATTCAAGAACTAAATATTCAAGCTTACTCGATTTAAATATCCTGAATATAAATCAAAAGAATACAACAGGTTTCTGGAGCTGAGTTTATTTGAGAAACCTGTGTAGTATTATTTTAAGTTTACAAGTCTTATCTTCTATTAATATATTTCATTTGAAATCCTATTTTTTCGATAATATATTTTATTGTGGAGTTGGAATGAAGGAATGGCATGAACCGTCGATTTTTAACAGCTACGACTCGGGATCTAATCCCGAATTGGACACTTTTTAAAAAATATATATATTTATATATAGCTGTAATGGCCCCTTATTTTCGAAAAGGTTCAACACCAACAATCAGTGCAAGTAACCAAATGGATCGCGGGCACAATTGTAAGTACAAAATTTAAACTGTTCCCTACATGTGTAGAAATGTGGTGAACTTAGAGTATAAACAGTCACTAACTACTGCCGCTATTATCATCGTGGCTTGTACCATGAGTATTTGGAGTATTTTATTTAAACCCTAATTTCTAACCGAATTTACTAACTTTACAATTTTTTATAAGTTAGAGAGAAAAACTTAAGATTTGAATCCATATATAAATTAAAAGTTGGGATCAGAGTATTGAGACGCCTTTAAAATTCGAAATAATTATTGGTAAGTATTTTGACCTGAAAATGATAACATTTGATAACATTGAAAACCTTCAGAATAAAGAATTTGATTTTTAAATATTATTCTCTATATTATGAATAAGAAAAGAGCGAATTTTTTTAGATTCAAATGTGCGAACAATAAAATAAAAAATTAAAACCAAATTTGAAAAAATAAAAACGTAATTTCCCAGAGTTTCAATGGGTTAATTCTTACATTATGTGTGTGACTTGAAATTTAATTTAAAATGTTTTCTGAATTAAGAGGAAACAGACGAGACACACTTGTCTTACACTGCGTGACATTGAAAATGGAACACCAAGAAATAGTTTACAACAAAATTAGTCTGTCCAATTACTTAAATTGTTAATGCCATAGCTTGGTGTTCTTGAATTGTTCTCCAAATATTCAGTATTTTGTAAATTGAATGTAAGTGAATGAATTGTGTTGGAGAGAAGTTTTTTATTGTTTCACAAAATGAAAAAGTGCGTTGTTTGTAAGATTGAAACTTGGTGTTTTAAATCCGGTACATTTTGTGCTGTTTGATTTGTGTTGTCTAGGTATCCACATTTTTTTATAATAATAAAAAAGAACATTTTACTATTTTTAAATGTTAAATTTATTGTTTTATTTTTGCAAAAAAATAATTCTAACCCCCTCCCTCCTACTTAAAATATGCTTTCCAATATAGAACTCCTAAACAGTACACATTTCTCGTCTCGGAAAAAATGAATCGTAGGAGAGATATGGGTATAAATCACTGTTTATATTAATATTATAATTTAATCAGCGTTTATATACAGTACTAATGAAGTGTTTTGCCTTTATTAGAAAAATATTTCTCTCTAGAAAAGCCTTTTTTAATGTTTTTGATTTAGGTTCATATATCAGAAATAGTTTTTTTAATAACATTTCTAAAAAAAAATCCCTTGAATCAATATTAAAGTAAATACATTAGGCCTCTATGGAAGAGTTTCTTTTTTACATTTTTTTTTTGAAATTTAGAAATATCTAGCTTTCGGGAAAGAAAGCCATTCTGAAGGAGAAAATTTTATATTATACTATACTCCGGGTTATATTCTGAAGGCAGAAGCAGAAAGTAATATTTTCGATGTCATATTTAAGAAATTAGCCTGAGAATTCTAGATTAGAAAACTAAAAATGGACCTTTAATTTGTCTGACGTACTTATAGGATATTTAAACCTCTGAAAAACAATATATAGGTTTGGGAAAAAGCTTTATGGAGATATTAAATAGCACCTGCATTCGTGTACATACCTAAGTTAAATATTACAAGTGTTTCGCTGATTTTGAGTTCTTCTTCTCCAGGAGTCGTCAATATTTCTTTCTTTATATATCAGGTTTCCAAGAGTGAACACGAAAGACTTTAGAATAAAACAAAGAATCAACTTAAATTATAGTTTAGACATTTTTTTAATTTACTGCAAACAACAACAAAACAAAAGAATTTAGAATTTTTACATACATACCTCTGAATACGATTTTAATTTACAAAACAAAAATATACATTAACAACACACTGTTGCCGAATTAAAAGAAAAAAAAAACATAAAACCTAATAATCAATGAATATACACTGCGTGACATTGAAAATGGAACACCAAGAAATAGTGGCCAGAAAGTGATGAAACTCGGCAGACAGAGAGAGACAGGGACGAACAATAAGTGATCAAAATGATAGTCATAATACAGAGCGAGAACGGCGTCGGCTTAGTAGCAAGTAGGACCACCGCGGACGGCGATGCACGCAGCAACACGTCTAGGTAGAGAGTCAATCAGTGTACGGATGGCGTCCTGAGGGATGGCTCTCCATTCCCTCTCAACCATTTGCCACAGTTCGTCTTCTGAACGCGGCTGTGGCAAGGCATGCAAACGGCGTCCAATGATGTCCTAGACGTGCTCGATTGGTGAGAGATCAGGAGAGTACGGTGGCCAGGGAAGCATCTGTATATCTTGCAGAGCTTGTTGGCTAGTGCGAGCAGTGTGCGGTCGGGCGTTATCCTGCTGATAAAGGGCATTGGGTACCCCCTGAAGGTAGGGGAGTGTCACCGGTCGCAGCACATCATCAACGTATCGTTGGGCCGTCATAGTGCCCTGAATACGAAGTAAAGGTGACCTGGAATCATACGCGATTGCGCCCCAAACCATGATTTCACGTTGTCGCACGGTGGGGCGTTCCACAATTGCTGCCGGATTGGACCTTTCTCCACGTCGACGCCACACGCGTACACGGCGACTATCAGTGGACAAGCAGAAACGCGACTCATCTGAGAACACGACCCTGTGCCATTCCGTCATCCACGTCGATCTATCCCGGCACCATTCCAAACGTTGGCGCCTATTCGGTGGGGTCAATGGCAGTCTTCTTAGCGGACGGCATGAGTGCAAGCCATTAGCAACCAATCGACGGGAAATGGTTCTGGTCGAGATGGAATGATCTAGGGTGTCTTGCACATGTTGCAGGATGGCGGTACAAGTGGCTTGTGGGGCCGCCACTGCTTGTCGAAGGATACGCCGATCCACACGTGCTGACGTCACTCTGGTTGCACCGACATTCCTATAAATTGCCACATTTCCTTGTTCCAACCATCTTCTCCACAGTCGGTGCACCGTGGACGCACCAAGGTGTGTATCAGCTGCGATTTGACGTATGGACCAACCTGCCCTTTTCAGTCCGATCACCATGCCCCTCGTAAAAGCGTCTGTCTGCTTGAACTGCCTCCGTTTACGATGACCTGGCATCCTCTGTTATTACACGTGTCTTTTGACACAAGAACAAAATTTCTACAATGATTTTCCTTGAAGAAATAACGACACGAATACTGTCCTTTCAGCAAGTTCCTTCCCTTATATCTTACTCCATGTGCGCACGAGAGCAGCGCATTTTACATCATTTGCATAACTCGGTTAGGCGCGTCTACCCTGAAATTTGCATAATTTTCTGGCCACTATTTCTTGGTGTTCCATTTTCAATGTCACGCAGTGTATTTACATATGTAACAATTTGTTTATTTTAAGAATAAACACAAACATATGATAATCCCAATATCCCACATATTTCTACAATTAAGCATAAAATGTTTGGCATATGATATCACATCATGATTTAGAAAATGGGGAGACAGGCATATGCCTTACCTATATATCTATCAACTGTATAAATGAAAAGGATTCAATAATAAAACAGCCAATACAGTAATTGACAACTTCATTTAAGCTTAAATATATCCCCAAAGTTAAACACCAAGCTAATAGAACAGCTAAATGTACCTTTCAATTCATAATAACCCACCTACCAGTCTAAATATGTAATGCATATTACATCATTCTTGAATGTAGTACATTCGTAATCGTTTACTCTCTATATAACTTATAAAAAATTGTAAAGTTAGTAAATTCGGTTAGAAATTAGGGTAAAATAAAATATTCCAATTACTCATGATACAAGCCACGATGATAATGGTGTGTAGTTAGCGACAGTATACTCTAAGTTCACCAGATGTCTACACATGTAGAGAAATTTTCAAATTTTATACTTTCAAGTGTCCCCGAGATCCATTTGGTTAGTTGCACTCATTGCTGGTGTTGATGTTTTTCGAAAATCGGGGGCAACACTAGAAATTTATTTTATAACATTAGTAATCTGCTTGACTCGCATAGTAGAACCCGTTGATGAGTCATTTGTTCTCTATCTCACTAGTTTACAATATATTGTGACGTAGAAAATTAGGAAAGACAAACTTCCAAAATATATGCCAATATATTTGAAGCATAAACAAATTTACATTTAGAAAATACCAGAGAGGCAATGGTGAAAGTTTATAGATTAGAAAATATAAATATCAATAATCTCTGTTGAAAAATAATATAAACCGTTATACAATATGTTAAACTTATTGCTAGTTATTGGCAAATTTATCAGATATCTTACATATAGCATGTTATTACAGCAGTGGTGTTCCTCGTTAAGAAGTTTTATATAGCACATTTGATTGGAAAATGGTTGAGTAGAGCAAAGACCATTTTTAAATCTCTATTCACACATTATACACTAATTTAAAACAGAAAAGAATGAGAGCGTGGCTTATCAGTAATGAACCTTCCTAAAAAAATACGAAACCGCTTGAAGAGCTTGTTTTGTGTCGATTTATTAGTCCAGCGATGGACTAGAAAGTATTTCAAAGTTAGTATCTTATTGGTATTACTTCTTAGCCACATTTTTATAGGAAGACGATATAGGAAGACAACACCCTAGAATGTCTATTGGGTTCTGATTGACTTCCGCCGATCTGCCGCGCCACACAGCGGTGGTCATCTCCTATTTCCAGGCCCCGCTTGTATGTTTGCCGTTGTCTGTCATCCCAGCAGGCTGGAAGGTAGTCTCTCGGCCCCCACAGACTTATCACTGACCCATGTTATTCCTTTTACCATCT
Organism: Cordylochernes scorpioides; assembly: GCA_030710605.1. NCBI lineage: Eukaryota > Metazoa > Arthropoda > Arachnida > Pseudoscorpiones > Chernetidae > Cordylochernes > Cordylochernes scorpioides. The sequence goes on from CP092869.1 coordinate 65,501,379, forward strand.
TTGCTGCATAAGGTCTGTGTCAAGTAAAGGCGAAAACATCAGGCCTCCAGGAATTATTGAATAATTATTGAAAAATATTTACTGGCCAAAGTATCTTCAATTTTAAGACGCTCTTTTTGTTTATATTTAGCTAAACCTGATTAAAAATCCTCATTCCTTCGGAATCTTGTTTTAAGTTCGCAGTGATATCTCAGGGTTGAAACAGACTATTTCGGTACAGTGATAGAGAGCTGAGATAGTACAGGTCATGTCCTTCCCTTGATACCGCTTGACCGCAAAGGCCAAACTATTTTTATAAACATATTCCAAGTATATATGATCATGTTTGTGGGTCTTATTGTATAGGCTTTACAATACAATTAATTAAATTAATATTATTTTATTATCTTCGACAAATTATAAATATATTTATATATTTAAGGATTTCAGAAGTTAGTAAGAGCTACACATATTCCGTTGTTTCACTGGGATGTTAAAGCATATTTTGTTCATTTTACGAATCACTTCCAATTGGTATTTACATAAATATAAAATGAAAATATATCACCCAATGTTATAACGTTTCTTAAATCTGTTCAACATTTCTTTACATAGGTTTAGTTAGAGTTTATTCAACATATCTGCTATGCTTCTGCATCATTCAATGTAGTCAATTTTGATTGTCTTTAGCCAATAAATACTTTATGTAGTGAGTTCTTGAGTCAAAGTTTTAATTTCTTTTGGAGCTTACAAAAGTTTTACTCATGCAAATAGCTATCTTGTTGTCTACTAACAAAGTAACTCCGTCTTTGCCGGTCCCAACCCTGGATGAAAAAGGAGGAGGGGGAGCAGTAACAAGCTCACTAAAAACCTGGGCTCAGCTGGCCCGGCTGATAGTACCCTGTAAGGGCTACTGATCCAGGGACACAGGATGAGCAGTGTTTGTACTCCTTGTTAGGAGCCGCTGTACATGGCGTCTGTTCCTCATGTCAGAGGTGGACATTTTATATTGGAGCTGGATCGGTGCTTCCAGTCTTAATGACAAAGGCAGACGCATTCTACTTCACCCACAACATCTATAGTCTCAAGCTATACGATACCCTAATATGAATGAGTGGATATAAGAAGAAAAGAAGAAGACTAACAAAGTTGTGTCCTTAAATTATGCAAATTCATTATTTATTTATTTCAGATGATCTAGGTTTTGTATAGAAGCAGTAGCTGCTACATATTCTGCTTCTGTAGTATAAAGGGAAACACATCCCTGTTTTTCAGAAACCAAGATACGGAATTTAATTCATGTAGTACTATGTTTTCACTTGTTCCTTTTCTTTCAATTTTATTGCTGGTCGAGTAAAAGTCTGAATATGAAACCAAATTGTTGGATGATATTGTGATTATCTACAACAAAACACAAAAGGCCTTTATTTAGGACACTCGTCCCATATAGGAGTCTACCAGATAAGTAAACAGAAGTAAACATAGCGGTTATATACAGAAAGTGGAGATTAAGAACGACCTTTCTTCAAGTTGGATCCATCATCTGTGTTACGTCTATTGTCTGCGGTGTTTTCCAGAATTTGTGAAGAGCTAATGTATTGGGTTTTCTTCTCAGTACTTTTTCTATTAGAACACACAACACACATATGGCGAATTGTTTTCATAACTAATCTTTTAGAGGGGAATTTCTATCCCCTTCTTCATTGCCGGACAATAAAACATGTAATGTAGGAAGTCATTGATAAATACGCTATTTCACAGAGTGTACTTCAATTTCTCAGATATAAATAATAAAACGTGATTATTTTTATGTTTCAAAATGAAAATATATTTCTAATTTAGGAAACACATGGCTTTACAGTTATTGAGATATCACCGTTAAGGTAACTTTCCATAGTATAGTTGGTGTATGAAAATGTTTATAGTGAGAATAAAATACAGAATTTCTTAATACTGAATAATCCAACTGTATAGACTGGTCTATTGGTCAAACCACAAACCGGTTATTTGGTTAAAATCATTCTTATTCTTTATTTTTATTGTTTTTATTAATTTGTACATATATTCATTGATTATTAGGTTTCATGTTTTTTTTTCTTAATTCGGTAAAGGTGTGTTGTTAATATATATTTTTGTTTTGTAAATATAATTTACCCATCTCCCATAAATTGGACCCAGCAGGTCAAATATTTGGGAGTCACTTTCGATTCAAAACTGAAATTCACCAGCCACGTGAAGGATATAATAAGAAAATCTAAAATAGCCAAAGCCTCATTATCCAATATGTTCAGTTCAAAAAGTGGTTTATCTGTTAACCAAAAATTTACTTTATACAGAAGCTGTATTCTCTCTATAGTAACATACGCATTGCCTGTATGGTTTAAATACATAACCTTGACTGATAGGAAAAGAATAGATGCATTCATGAGAATTTGTTTAAGAAGTACTGTAAATGCCCCATTTAATCTATCAAATGCAATTTTAAAGCAGGACTTAAACCAGCCTAATATAGAAGAAATATACATATACTCGACCCAGAAATTATATCTAAAACTCTCTACTTCCCAAAATCCAGTTATACAAGAATTGTTCCAATTTGATGGAGACCTCAATCCAAGACATAAAAGACCTGGACTTCACTCTACCTGAACTGTGACCTTCCAGTCAGTTCTGAAGGCCATTTTTTTGAAATTCTTGATGCCTAACATCCACGACAAAGTGACTCGTGAGCTTTATGCTCGAATGGTACACTGTAAATTTGAGAGGAAATAAATAAATTAATTAATTAAAATCGTATTAAGAGGTGTGTATGTAAAAATTCTAAATTCTTTTGTTTTGTTGTTTGTAGTAAATTAAAAAATGTCTAAACTATAATTCTAAGTCAATTATTTGTTTTATTCTAAAATCTCTCGTGTTCTCTCTTGGAAACCTGATATATAAAGAAAGAGAGATTGACAACTCCTGGAGAAGAATAACTCAAGCTCAGTGAAACACTTGTAAGATTTAACTTGGGTATATACGCGAACACAGGTGTTATTTATCTCGATCACGCATTTTACCAAACCGATATTTTGCTTTGCAGAGGTTGAAATATCCCATAAGTACGTCAGACAAATTAAAGGTCCATTT
>CP092869.1:65504586-65673344 GCA_030710605.1 Cordylochernes scorpioides
GAAAAAGAATGTCTGGCCGTTGTCTGGTCAATGTCAAAATTACGACCCTACCTTTATGGAAGACACTTTAAAATAGTAACAGACCACCACGCCTTATGCTGGCTCAAAAACTTGAAGGATCCAACAGGTCGATTGGCAAGATGGGCATTGAAAATTCAAGAATATGACTTCGATATAATACATAAATCAGGAAAGAAACATCTGGACGCCGATGGCTTATCTAGGGACCCTTACCAGAAACTGATTGGGATGAGGATTTTGAAAGGCTATTTTTAAATCAAATAACAGACGAAGAGGATAAGTTTATCGAAAGTGTTAAGAAAAACCTTAATGGAAGCAGGCGATCAATTGCGCAAAACTTTAAAGTAGAAGATGGATGCCTCTTTAAGAAAAACCCGAACCTGAAGGCAGGGCGTGGTTGCTTGTGGTTCCAGAGAATAAAAAGAGAGAAATTATGAAAGAATATCACAATCATATGTCGAATGGCCATCTGGGTGTCGCCAGAACCATGTACCGAATAAAGAGTAAATACTTTTGGCCATCCATTCTAAAGGATGTCTCAGAGTTCGTTAAGACGTGTCATCTTTGCCAAAGTAGAAAAGGCTCAAACCAATTACCTTCTGGACTACTACAGCCCATTCCCCCAGCCAACTTTCCTTTCGAAAGAATTGGAATTGACTTTGTTGGTCCATTGCCATCTACGAAAAACAGGAAAAAATGGATAATCGTGCTGACGGACTACTACACTAGATATGCAGAAACAAAAGCAGTCTCGGAAGCAACAGTGAAAGAAGTTTCAAAATTTCTAGTAGAGGATATTTTTCTCCGGCACGGAGCCCCACAATATCTTATTAGTGACAGAGGCTCTCAATTTACCAGTAATTTAATGAAAGAGGTGATGAAAACGTGCAAGATTAAACATTGCTTCACAACGAGCTATCATCCCCAGACTAATGGATTGACAGAGCGGTTAAATAGAACATTGATCAATATGCTCAGTATGTATGTGAACACTGATCAGAAGAATTGGGACTAAATACTCCCATTCATCACTCACGCTTACAATACTACAATTCAGGAAACCACAGGATATTCTCCCTTTTTCCTGATGTTTGGAAGAGAACCCACGTCTCTTTTGGACGACAGGAATATCTCGGTGGACATTGACAAGGATGATTATGATGAATACATAAAACATCACTTAGACAAAATAAACAGAACAAGAAAATTAGTTATTAACAACACAATAAAGACTCAAGAAAGAATGAAAAAGAACTATGACAAGAAACACATGGAAAGAAGCTACGAACCAGGAGAATTAGTAGCAGTTTGGACACCAATTAGGAAAATAGGAAAGTGTGAGAAACTACTGAGAAAATATTTTGGCCCATATAAAATATTAAAGAAGCTGTCCAACGTAAATTACTTAATTGAACCAAAAGATAATCCTGGCCAAGACCCATTGATTGTCCATGTCTCAAGAATCAAACCCTATTTTGAAAGAATTGATGAGGTCAATCACGAGGACGTGACGACCTCTGGAGAGGGGGAAGTGTTACATCATGATTAATGGCGTATTTCTTATATTATTTTTAATATATTTGAAATTTAAATTATATATTTTATTTTTTTATATAAAATATTCTATGATATTTATTTAAAACAGATTAGATTATCATCATTTGTATTTAGGTACACTGTGACTTCACTGCTCTCTTTGATGTGAGAAAATAAATAAATCATTCTGGAGGTTACTTAAAGTAGACTTATCTCATTATTCCCTTATATAAATTTGTAGGATGGTTGAAACACGCTCTGGTAAGATGCAAGACCCAGCACAGGAGAGAATCAAGGCTGAAGAGTCTGCCAAGCCGCAACCTGGTGCAACAATATTAAATAGCTTAAAGTGTCTCCTTATTTTTATATGGCACCATAAAAATCTCTATGTCTAACAAGCTTCAAGAACATTTTAAAAAACTACAAACCTTTTTCTCTGACAAGCGCAAAATATAAAGCTCTTCAAATGACTTCTACAACGAATAAATAACCATTTCAAAAAATATTATTGGCGCCAAGTTTTTGACGTCATTTTGACGGAAGAGACGACCTTATTTTTATAGATCATCATCCTTCGAGGCAAAATATCTATTTAACAAAAATATATTTGGTTATAATTTGGATAGAAATTTAGCTGAAAGAGAAAATAAAATTAAGAAAACTTGCATTGGACACTTTTTTTATTAATGTTAAATTGCTCCAATGGCCTCCGATTCTTCCAAAATTCCAACTCAACTAGAGAGTGGAAGTTACCAAAAAAGCAAAAAGCTTGTACGGTTTGTTACACTTGTAAGTGCAAAATTCGAACCGCTTTCTACACATGTAGATATATGATTCGTTTACAGTACAATCAGTCGACAACTATTAGCCACCATGATTATCATGGCATATACCCCGTGTAGTAGTTATATAATAATGAAAAATACATATTATTAATCAAAATAATAGCATAAATACTTCAAAGAGAAGCGTTAAGCGTCTTCTAGAGAAGAATACCTTTCCAACTTGAATATATAGCAGGAATGTATATATGTGAAGAAATAGTTAAATGTTATATTGTACTGAGATAAGGTGCATAAATTAGGAAAACATAATAAAAACATAAGGAACCTTCAGTTACTCGAGAAGGAGATGCCTTTTTACCCTAATTTATATATGTATTTGATCAATTCAGCTTCATTTTCTTGTTTTCTTACTTTAAAATATCAGTTTTCTGCTCATTGATTTTTCTAATAGTTTTCTCGAATATATGAAAAGGATTCTTAGCCGTGAGATGATATACTTATCCCCAGTTATGCGTGTACGACTAAACTGGATAATTTTATTTTCCAAATAATATAAGTAGGTTCAATTTTAATTTGTTTGTACAATTTGATTTGATTATTCATTGTGATATTGATAATTTAAGAAGTATGTTTTCGTTTCCTTTTATTCATATAATGATAGATATTTGGAAGTATAGTCTGGATATCAGCATTTTAAATATTTTTAATAATTTCTTTTGGATTAAATTGATTATTGAGAAATAATGAGAAATCGTCAGAAACATTTATCGTATTTATGATAGCAATGACAAGAATTGTCAAGTGCTGTCAAACAGTGTCATGATATTTGATGGGAGTGACAAGAATGTTGATAGCAGTGAAAATAATTTTGCTGGTAATGGCAAATCAAGAAAATCAAATATATTCGATTTTGATTTATTCATTAGGTAATTTGTTTGAGACTATTTTTAGAAAAAAAGCTTTTTAAAAATTGACCTAAAACGATGATATTCAACCAAATGAGGGGTATCTATCAAAACGTGATAATCTAAAGGTAGATAATTACAAAATTAAGAAGTTTTAATATCAAGTAAATATTGTAGCGAAGTATTTAATATTTTACACAAGCATTTATTATTTTACACTAGTATCAACAGAGTATTTTTTTATGTTTATATTTTACTACTCTCTGTAAACTTCCCTCATTCTTATCTTTTGTTTATCCTTCATAGTTTTTCTTCTGCCTTAAATAAATTGCTGTCTCAATCTGAAGTTTGTTTTCCCTGTTACACGTGCAATTTGGTGAGATGCAGGGTAAGTTAGGGAAGACAAACTGAAGATCGTCGAGAAGAATTTGAAGCCCATAGGTGCTGTGATCTACATTTTTAGAACTGGCTCCAGGATTCCACCGCCATGTCAAAAGCACGGACTCCCTCAAAGATGACGATGTCCCTATAGACGATACGCCGCAAGCGCTCTTCACGCCGCAAGAAAAAGGACGCAAAGGTACTAGGGACAAAGTTTGCAAGACTTTGATGGAATACTTGGAAGAAGCACCTGAGATCCATGTCAGTATCTACTATAATTGCAAGCTGTGGTCACAATTGTCATAGGGAAGGAACTATGTAACGAAGTAATTTAATATTTTACACTAGTATAAATAGGAGTATCATGTTTTATGTTCATATTTCACTACTCTGTAAACTTCCCCTCATTCCTTATCTTTTGTTTATCCATCATAGTTGGTTCTTGCCTTGAATAAATTGCTGTCTCACCCAGAAGTTTGTCTTCCCTAATTTTACACATTGTAATATAAATACTTGAAATTGTTTTTTAAATAAATTAGAAAAGCTATGAACAGATTGACAAAAAATCCTTCTCGTAATAATCATGAATTAATAGGCCAATAAATAAAGTCCATTCCATTTTATCAACGTGTTGTCATTTTTAAGTAGAAGTTTGAATTTGACCATAAAGAGAAATTACATTACTAATTTAGCTATTTAACCATAGAAGTTTGTAGGAAGTAATGTTAAAATCCTATTTATTTTTTAATTAACAATATTGCCTTTTTTAATTCCGCTTCGTTTACTATCCAGAAGTTATCTCGCGTTTTTGATATCGATGTAAACATTTTAACAGATGTATAATAATAATAATAGAAATTACGAGGTAACGTGATGAATTTTCTCTCTCATAACTTAAAAATCTGGGAGAGAATTGAGAAATAACCGGAAAAAATATTTCAGGAAGAAAGGTAATCTCTAAATTCGCAAATAGAGCGAAATTTGTGTTGCTCCTCTCACCATACATCGCTTGTGATTTATTATTCAAGGACGCAATTTCCCAAAACTTCAATTTAGATTGCAATTGTTGTGTCAACTGATGGAATTAACTTTTATACAAGTTCATTACAATACCTATCAATAAATCTACGGAAACACATGTGCGCCATATATAACTTGAACATCCAGCTGTGCAGGATATATATAAGGAAACACAGAAGAGCGTATGTTTGGAATAACATATTTACTTCCCAGAAAAGTTTTATATTTGGTTTTGGCAATGATCTTGGTTATTTCAAAATAAATTTAACTTTGGATAACTTTGTAATACAAGAACATCTATGCCCCAATAGACCACCAATACCACCAGCTCCACTAGTAAAAACTAGCTGAATTTATTCAAATAAAATGAAATGGATGCAAAACACCACATCGAATAATTGTAACAAATGATTACTTAATCAACTCCAATATATCATGTTATTGCTTCCAAAATATAAAAAACCACTAATAATTGACAATTTCACTTGTCTCTAAAGTAAAAGCGTTTCACAGAGCTTGCCATATCGCTTAAAAAATCCAACAATATTTAACATTGGAAGGCTAATACTATTGAAAATTAAAAGCCCAACTGTTGATTTTGGCTCTTATAATGATGTCGATATAATCTCTTTCTACTCTCTTTCTCAACTCTGAAGCATTTTAAAAAACAATATTAAAAGGTAAAAGTCAAGTGATATAAACCATACACAAACAGATAGAATAAATTCAGCAAGAGATAGAACTGCCATGCTAATCAAGAGCCACATTATTCATCAAGAATAGATGTTCTCAAGTTAAACTTGTGAAATCACGGAAAAAAAGTTGCATGACAATCATTTTCAACTGCCAAGGCTAGTTGCAGCATTTAAAACAGAATATAGACAGGAATGCTGAATATCAACAAATATTTTCGCTTCCATAACAAACCTATTCTTATGGCAAGTGACACTAACAGTCTGAATGACGATTTGCAGGGTTGCTGCACTAAGAGAATTAAGCAGGATGGCAGTTTGATCAACCACTAGCTTACAGTATAGTTCAGGTAACTGACTAACAGCCAAATAGGTTTATTTCCTCCAAATATTCTTAGCATATCCTATGTTCTGAAATTCAGGTAGTCTACTACATGCTAAATATCATGTCCGAAGGGAGATTAATTCAGATGTTACACAATGTAATTTATATGTTGCACAGTATATTAAAATGTTTAAAATTTAATATATAAAAAAATATTTACATCATATTTTTCAAATACTAATTTTACATTTGCATATACATCAATAATGGCATTCCCCGTAATGGTTTTAAATTTTAAATTCAGTTATCTTTCTTAAAATCGAATAAAATATCTTTATATTTAAGTTATGTATTTCGTTGCTTCTCTATGGGTAATGCCGATAATTTGATTTCACACAAAACAGGTATATTACTCGTTGAACTCTTTATCTGTTTGCAACAGAGAAAGGAGACTAGCTTTGCTCCCAATGGCTGTGTGTCTAGTGTTTGGATTGTGCGCTAAGGGAATTGTTTATTCCTTTCCACTTATACACACGTTTCCTACTAAATATCATAAATCACAAATTTTTCTTATATTCGTTAACACATATCTACTCCAAATATCTACAAAATCTATCCAACGTTATAAATTATGAACCTGGTATTTCATAAAACATACATCTTTATATGATGCATTAACCTGCCATCTGTTATAAGATCAGCTTTAATATCGGTATAAAAAGGAAAAGAAAAAATACAAATATTACAGCGACATGATTGATTAAAATGGCGAAACACTAGTAATCGTTTCACAAAACACTGATGCGAAATTCGGTAAAATAATTCGCAGTGATGATTCTTTTGTGGGCTGTTGCAAGGATTTAAATCAGATCACTAAATAGCAGAAAGGAGAGGGTAAAAGAGAGGGTTCAAACTAACTTTATTAAACATGTTAAGAGGACAGAGGAAAACACCCAACTGGGTCAGCGTCAGGCCAGCTGCCTGCTTCCCTCCCTCTTTTATTGCCGGCTGGCGCAGCTGGGGCTTGTTTGTTTACAGTCACCCGAGCCGTCGCTGTCCGACGTCCTGAAGGTGGACTCCATTATTCCACATACTCCCACCTGTTTTCCTCTAGGCACACAAGAAAACAATAATAATCGTCCAATCGGTTGGGTATACAAACGGTTCCACCCGATCTAGTCTGTATTTTTGCAGTTTTCTCTTTATCGTTCAGCAAACGCGAAGAAGCTGCTTGTTGATGATATTTCCAAGGGAAATATTTTCTGAATAGGTCTTAGGAAGGTTTCCCTGCGGTTTTCACCTTCACTAATCTATTCACTCCATCTCTTCCAATAATATCTCCTCGAACACTGCTAATGGCCAGAAGTTACGCTTTTTATTGTCCATACCAACAAGGACAACATCCCCAGCCTGGAGTTTTGGATTGTAAATGCGTCTGTTTCTCTGGACCAGGAGGGACAAATATTCCTTCCTGAATAGTGATTTCAACTCCTCCCTCAGCTTGCTCAAAAGCGCAGTTTATGTGTCGTTGGATTAGATCCCACATTCTGGCACTCGGGAAACTCGACATCTGTCTGTTCTTGTAGAAACATGGAAGGTGATATTGTCACAAGATCATTTGGATCGTCGCTGACATAAGTCATGGGCCTTTCATTCATCACTGCCTCTGCATGACACATCAGGGTCATCAATTGTTGATATGTCAATGTTGATGTTTAGTATATCTTTAAGGGAACGAATCAATCTCTCCCACCATCCATCCCACCAGGCAGCAGTGGTCGGGATGAATTTCCATTCAATAGGCTTCACTTTCCCGTCGTTAGAAACGCGTTCCCAGTCAATCTGTTTAAAGAAGTTATTGGCTCCTACAAAATTTGTTCCGTTGTCGCTGAAGATGATGGATGAACGTCCTCGTCTCTTGATGAATCTCTCCAGGGCCATTAGGAAATCTTCTGTGCTGAGAGATATTACCAGTTCCAAATGTACACAGCGTACACAGTACAGGTGAAGAGATCAACCCAGGTCTTGGTCCGATCTTTCAGATAGAGCGGGCCCGCCAGATCAATTTCTACCACCTCGAATACCTTGGCGTTATGTACTCGAGTGGCAGGTAGTGGAGCGTCTTCCACCACAACGGGTTTAGCGGAGAAGCGGCGGACATGTTACACATCTTCTCACTATTTTCTTAATGGTCTGTCTCGCTTTTACTATCCAATATTTTTCCCGAAGTTTGTTCATCAATAATTGTACACCAGCGTGACATTTCTCAACGTGTGAATCACATATCATTTTTTCAATCAACAGATGAGTCCCATGTAATAGTTCTGGCAAACGGAAGCCAAATTCGTCGCTGCTGTAAATTAATTTTGTTTTCATACGCAGGATTCCTTCTTCTTCATATAACTCCAGGCCAGGTATAGAGTGGCTAGGGAAACACTCGGCCTGAACTAATATCAAAAGCGCTAGCTCCGCTTCATCGATCTCCTTCACAGAAAGTTCGCCCTTTACTTTCGTTGAAGATCGGAGGTTGTTGATGAATCTTCTAATCCACGCCATCATCCGCACCTTTTTTTATGAACGAGGAGAAATATTTCATGTACCAATGATCGGTACATTTAACTGTTGTCACAACAGCAATTTTCTTTCTTTGCGCAGAGATTTCTCGCTTCATTCAGGTCTTTATACTTGGAAGGCCAATATTCTTCGGAGAGTTTTAACCAGGAAGGGCCCTCCCACCATCTAGACTGTATCAATTGGGAGAGGCTGAATCCTCTGAGGGTAAATCAGCTGGATTGCACTCGATAGGAACATATATCAAATCTCCAGGATCATTGAGTCTGCATATCTATTTAACGCGATTCCCGACAAAGGTACCCAACTGGTCATCGCGCTTTATCCAAGAGAAGGCAGTTTTGGCATCAGACCAGAATACATTTGTGATATCTTTCAACTCTAGAGCTTCAAAGATCATCTTGTTTAATCATGCTCCTACAACACAGGCTAAGAATTCAAGTCTTGGTATCGTAGGTCTCTTGAGAGGAGCGACTAGAGACTTAGCCACCATCATATGCACTTCAACTTTGTCACCAACCCGTGTCCGAAAGAAGACCACAGCAGCATAAGCTTCACTACTAGCATCAACAAACGTGTGTATCTGCCTGTCCTTCTGCGGTACCATCAATGGATTGAAATTCCTAGGAATTGCCATGCCTCTGTGCAGCTGAAGGTCGTCGCACCATAGGCTTAGTTCATCCTTGTAGTGACGGTCCAATTCGTCGTCCCATGCCGACTTTAGAGTCCAAGTCTTTTGTAATAGAATTTTAGGTTTCATCAATATTAGGCTCAGAAATCCAATAGAGTAATATATCTGAGCTAAGCAGGACAGGATACTCCTTTTTGCAACCTCTGAGCTAACGGTTTATGTTCAGGTCGAACATTAGACAGGTGGTATTCGATTACTGCCCCCAAAATGAAAGGACTACAGTTGAAAGCGAAAACGACACGTCTATGTCTGAATACTTCTGTCTTTTCTCCATTTTGAGAATACCAGAAAACGCAGGTAATCTCTGTCCCTTTCATTCACCTCAATCTGCAGAAAGGCTTTCTTAATGTCTGCCACGACACCAAACTTGCCATTTCTAAACCTCAGCATAAGGTTGGAAATCATCTCTATGAGGTTAGGTCCTTTTTCAAGACAGTCATTTAAAGATGGGGATATATAGACCTTGCTAGAAGCATCAGAGACAGGCCTGATAGGCGTAGTCCCACTAGAGAGTTTCACCACCGGGCAATGAGTCAGGTAGAAGGCCTCAGCGTCGTGTTGTTCAGCTGGAAATTTCTCAATTATCCCATCAGCCAACCAGCCTCGGAAAATATCATCATAGTACTCATAAAGATTCAAAGAGATTAATTTCTCAGCCGTTTGTTCTAATCTCTTCATGGCAATCTCCCGGTTGTCCGCGATTTTAGCTTTCTCTACAGTCCACGGGAAGGAAACAACATATCTTCCAGAAACAGAATGTTGGACTGTTTTTAGAAAATGTCTACGCACCAATGCGTCTCTCTGATCTCTCTGTTTAATCTCAATAGGATCCATAATGCCAAGAACATCGAGATGCCACAGATTGGTTATACTGCTCTCCGAAATTGCCATCGTTGTAACATGATGAGCGAGGTGAAACGTCACTACCTGCTCTCTTGAAGTTCATCCAAAACGCGTCTGCGACGCAGTCAAGTCATTTGACTACATACAAGATTTCATCATGAAAATGAATCCCAACACATAGCATCCTAGAAGTATTTCAATTTCCTTGTCATCCTTTCTAATATCAGGAACCCAGATTTTGCGGGCTTTGAGTTCTTCCATCCATGGCCCGCGGCTCAGTCTTGGTAAGTTACCACAGAAATTTTGTTGATCAAGAAGCTTCGCGACCATTTTAAAATTCCCTGATGCACGACCCAAAGTGACTCTGTATTCTTGGTTGACACTTTCACTAGTATGGCCTCCAAACACCACATGTTTAACTGATTTCTGTCCAATGAGAGATAGTCCGAGATCCTGGGAAGTTTTAATTCTATGGTGTGAGCTAGAAGCGAAGCTCACTTCACTGGTCGTGGAACTAGATGCAACGACCTTAGGTTTAACAAGAGCCAGACATTTGTTATATATCTTCTTATATCTGAAGGTATATTCCAAGGCTTCCTCATCGTTGTGCTCTAATTCCTTTTCGCTAACGTCTGAAGTTAGCATGAAGTCTCTTATCTTGCCTTTGATCACAAGATCCTCACTATGAGTTTCTTCAATGACTTTTCTATTATTTTCAGTCGCTTATTAGTCGCTTTCTAAGTAAATTTCTATGCCTTTTCAAAATTTCCATTTTTAAAAAAAAACTATTAAAAGAAGGTAAAACAAAAGGTACTTATCTTGAGTCTTGACTTGTACTCCACCGTTCAATCTACTTGATCTTGCCTTGTCAGAAGTCCACCCTCGGGGACGCCACTTTGTGAAGAAAAGTCTGGTAATCGTTTCACAAAACACTGATGCGAAATTCGGTAGAAGAATTCGCAGTTTATGATTCTTTTGTGGGCTGTTGCAAGAATTCAAATCAGATCACTAAATAGCAGAAAGGAGAGGGTAAAAGTCTCCTTCAAACTAACTTTATTAAAACATGTTAAGTGGACAGAGGAAAACACCAAACTGGGTCAGCGTCAGGCCAGGCCGCATGCTCCCCTCCCTCTTTTATGGCCGGCTGGCGCACCTGGGGCTTGTTTTTTTTACAGTCACCGAGCCGTCGCTGTCCGACGTCCTGAAGTGGACTCCATTATTCCATACTATCATTGCAGTAGGGGGAGAATAAAAGTTTTTAAATATCAGCAGAACCATACGCGTCTAAAATAGTTTGAATATTTTATACATCTATATATACTGAATGAAATTTTATCTTTATTAATATTCGTGTTCAAAAAGTGCCGCGAATTTTGAATGTTCACTTAATTGTTGACAGCTGCTTTGCTTGCAGGTGTTTTGGATCGTCTTCGATTTTTACCTATTAAAAAAAATGGATCAAAGAACCTGTATCAAATTTTGTGTGAAAAACGAAATTAAGTGCGCGGATGCATTCCGAATGTTGACTGTGGCATACGGAGAAGCTACCTTGGACCGAAGCAACGTTTATCGGTGGTATAAAATGTTCTCAGAAGACCGAGAAGATGTGAACGACGAAGAGCGTGCCGGACGCCCGAGCACTTCAACAACAGATAAAAATTAATGAAGTGGAGAAAATGATATTGGCCAATCGTCGAATCACCGTTAGAGAAGTTGCTGAGGACCTGAACATATCGATTGGCTCGTGCCATTCGATTTTTATCAATGATTTGGGCATGAGACGGGTCGCCGCGAAATTCGTACCAAAATTGCTCAATTGCGACCAAAAACAGCATCGCATGAACATTGCTAATGAGATTTTGTACTCTGTCCGCGACGACCCAAATTTGCTCCAGAGGGTCATAACTGGTGACGTGCGTGGGTTTATGGTTATGACGTGGAAACCAGAGCTCAATAATCTCAATGGTAGCTGCCGCACGAACCAAGACCGAAAAAAGCGCGCCAATTTCGGTCGAATGTGAAAGGTTTGCTGACAGTTTTCTTCGATTGCATGGGCGTGGTGCATCATGGGTTCTTGCCACAGGGTAGAACGGTCAATAAGGAATATTAACTGCAAGTTATGCGCAATTTGCGCGAAGCAATTCGCCAGAAACTCCCGGATTTGTGGAAGAACAAAAATTGGCTTTTGCATCACGATAACCCCCCTGCTCACACATTTTAAAAATAAACAATTTCTACTGTCCTTACTGCAATGGAAAATATTGTATATTTATATTTTGTATGTAATTCTGCTGTCCTCAAAGCTTATGTCCATATTTCATCTAAAATACCCATTCCAAGAGTAGCATTAGTATCACTATAAAAGGAAGATCGAAAAATGCAATATAACAGCGGTATGGTAAATTAAACTAGCGAAACTGCAAGGGTTCACCACTGATGAGCCAGGCCCTCCTATTTATTTTTTTATATTGAAATAAGGGCAGTTAAAATTGTTTATTTTTTATAAAGAATCATACTCGTTCATGATAGTTTCGTATTTTGATATTCAACAATGTTCAAAGAATAAATAATATTTATTAATATCTAGTTAAATATTCTATATGTTTTCGTGTTTCAAAAGATTTGAACAAAACATTGTGCACAAGTAGTGATTATTCTTCAAGGTTGAAATTTCCATTTAGAATGTGTTTAGTCAAGATGACAACCAGGAAGTTCAATATTGGATACATGGGGCTGTAAAACTATTATTACACAGGTGCGAAATAAATTGCCTGAGCATTCAGCTGTGTAGATATTTGTAAAAGGCAACAAAAGAGTGAATATGTTCTGAATTATCAATAAGTCATCTGGTATATTGGTTACTTTAAAATATTGCCATGTGGAAATTTACAGAGTCGCAAGATATAAACATAAAAATGACCACTCTGTTAATAAAAAATAATAAAATCAATAAATATTATTTTACATAAATAAAATCAATAAATACTATGTTACAATATGAAGAACAATTATTTAATATTTTGCGGGATTCGATCCTTGTCGTAGAGTTCGAAAACCAGTAGTTTGGACAAACCTACCACCGAGCCTATATTTTCTTAGTCTTCTTCTTTTTCTTATCTCCACTCAATCATATTAGGGTATCAAGTTGTGACCCTTGATGGTGTCTGTTTGACAACCATCATGACTGGGTGAAGTAGAATGTGTCTGCCTTTGTCATTAAGACTGGGAGTACTACTCAGTGGCAGGCCGACTTAGCTCCAAAAAAAATGGCCGCCTCTGACATGAGGAACAGACGATCCTGTATACCTGGATTAGGAGCCCTTCCAGAGTACTATCAGCCGGGCCAGCTGAACCCAGGTTTTTAGCGAGCTTGTTACTGCTCCCCCTCCTCCTTTCCAATCCGGGCTTGGGACCGGCAAAGGCGGAGTTATATATATGTAGTATAATATAATAATAATTTGGGGAAAGAGAAATAATCACACCACAATTTGGTAGAGGAGGGACCCAGGCAACCAGAGAGAAATGGAGAGCGACGGACCCGGCACCGCCAGGCGGCCGGCCGTTCGTATCGCACAAAAAAAAATCCTCAACTGTCTTAATTAGTCCTGAGGTTCCAAGTAACGCCCCTGTGGTCGCCCCCTGGAATGTCGCTGGTGTCTCAAATGACTGGACTTTAGCTGCTGTCTCTCTCTGGGCTGACTCTAGATTTACTTTATTATTCCTCGAAGAGTAATATTATGATATATGGACCCGTTGAAGAAGGCTGAACATGGTTTGAGTATACCTAAAGCTGGAGAAGCCAGGAATAGAGAAAATAATTTTACAGTTGAAATTAATTAAGGCAATGGTGACATAGTTTTATGTAAATGAAATATTGTATAGTACACAAGTAAATATTATTTACAAGCAGTTTTACAACACCGGAGAGTTTGATATTTAAGGGAATTTTTGATAATTTCAAAGTTATAAAAGGCTATATACAATAACAACTAATGTATTATAAAGGAAATGTTATTGAGAGGTGTCAACAAGGAGAAGAAGAGTCGCATACATACGATGAAAATATTGAGCCATTAAGACTGGGGAACTCTACAGTTTGAGATATGTTTTCAGGCGGACATGGCAAGGGGATAACTTGGCATGGGTTTTCTATGCTATAGATGTAGAGTACGAGAAATGAGGTTGAGGCTGGAAATTGCGTGAGCTCAGGACTGAGGTAAATATAGAACTACATACAATGTTAGAATTTTGGCGAACAGAGCAAGGGGAAACTTGCTTTGGGCAATTCTACCTTAGCAATGCAGTTACTTGTGTAGCGAGTCCGAGGGGAAAGGTCCCGCGTGTAGGTGGGGAAGTCGCATGGACTTATATTTAATTTGAGAAGATAAAATAGTTCGAGATACAAAGGTAGAATATAGGCGAACAGAGCGAGGGGAAACTTGCTTTCGGCCTTTCCACCTTAATTATTTCGATACTATGAGACTTTAGTAGTTTTAACTAATTGGAGGAAAGTGTGCGCGCACAGTGCCAAAAATTGGGACGAGGACGGCGTTGAGGTTTACAAGTGACAAGCTGCTCGGACACGAGGTGTTTGAACCGTCGTGGGAGCTTGTACGTGGCGATGATTTCGCGATGGGTCGAACGTAAAACCCATGTCTGGGCGGAATAATGACGGACCGGACAAAATCAGCGACGATGTTTAACGTACATCCGTGGGAAATATCGGAAGTAGGTTATATCGTGCTGGTTTGGAAAAGGACAAACATAGATTTGAAGACAGGATCCGTGTGGCGAACGTGTGGCGCGAGAAGAAGGAGCGAACTGTGCCGCTCGATGCAGATTGTACAAGTGCGAACAAAAAGGAGTTGATAAACATCTAGCAGTTAGTCAATCTGCATTCTGTGACGAACACACTAGTGGCTAAATGGTGTGGGTCGGTGGATATGATAGAGAGAAATTCTACAAAATATATTATCGTAAATGAAGAGTGGAGTTTAGTGACAAAAGTAGTTCGATAAAGGATTAATCAATAATTTCATAGAGGGTCATGTGCTGGTAGAAGGTTAACAAAGTTGTAAGGATGAGAGGGACATTCAGGGCGAAATTAATAAAGGTTACTCAGGGTTGGTGGTAAGCAAGGCTCACGTGGTGGTTGAAATTCTTCGACGACTGAATTACAGAGTGAAATTTGAGTCGTTTAGGGAAAGAAATTATTTTTCGTGAGCCGTGCTTACAAGTAGGAGAGAAGGTCATATACAAATAGGTATACAAATGTTTAGGTGCTGGAGGCCTATTTTTATAGATAAATTGAATATGAAAAATCTATTGTTAATAGTAAGAATCGTAAAGCATTAATAGGTAGAATTCCATTTTTAAGGGATGACTTTAAAATAAAAATATTTCATTAAAATGTCTATTATTAATTCGATTGGTAAGGTACAAATTTAATGGGTAACAAATATCTAGCTAAATAGTATTGAGAATAAAATCATTGTTAATAGGCGTGGAAAGAATAAATTGAACTAAACTAATTATAAAAAATGTTGGCATCAGAGTTTACAAGGAATGACTTTTTTGAAGAATGAATGGTAGGGGTGGAAACAATTACACTCACAGGTTAAGCTGGTTGAGGGCGCAAGTAGATTCATTAAGTTCATTGAGGGAGGGCTCTTTCTGCTGATATTGTACGGGACAGTGTTGTCCGCCACAGTAGTGTCAGGGATATGGCGGAGTCTTGTCCATGATGATGGAAGGTGTCCTGCTCTGGCGCGGTGATCGTTCTTGGGCAGATCTAGTGCTGGGAGAAGTGTGCGGCAGGTTCATCACCGTCGTATGTGATTAGTTCTTCGGGATCACGGTTCAAATATTGGTCGAGACAGAGGGTGAGAGCTCGAAGAGAAGCGGCTACAGTAGAGTAGGTCGTTGAGTCTTGTGGAACTTGGTTGTGGGTTTGTCCGATCATGGTATATGAGGGTTTTGCTTCCCGGCCAGGTCTTATCCTGTCGACTCTTCTGTGATAAGATCCTGTCGACTTTCAATGTGGCAATATAATAATAATGTGGGGAAAGAGAAATAATCACACCACAATTTGGTAGAGAAATCCTAGACAACCAGAGAGAGATGGAGAGAGCTGGGCCCGGTCGCCGCTGAGCGGCCGACCGTTCGTTTCGAACACAAAATCACCAACTGTCTTAATTAGTCCTGAGGTTCCAAGTAACGGCCCCTGTGGTCGCCTCTTGGAATGTCGCTGCTGTCTCAAGTGACCGATCCTTACCCGCCCTCTCTCTCTGGGTTGACTGTAGGTTTTCTTTATTATTCCTGGAAGAGTAATATTATGACATATATATATATTCCTAGTAACTTTTCTGAGTGAAATTTCGTAGGTTTGGTTAAGAAAATGGAAAACTCGGATTTCACGATACATATAAATATGTAAAATAAATTCATTATTTGCGCTGTTGATATCCCTATACGTCACTTGTGATTTAAGGACGAGATTGCTTCACTTTGATGTAGAGATTATGGTTGTTGTCTCACCTAATAAAATTAACTTTAGGCACGCAAATTCATTATAGATACCTGTCAATAACATGTGCATCATATATTATTTAAACAGCCAGATGTTTAGAAATAATAAAAGGAAACAGAAAAGGGTATGCGCTGAATAACAAGTATGACGTGCAAGCAAAATTATGTAAACTTGTTGCAACCATCCTGATAATTTTCAAGGATGCCGCATTTTCGAAAAACATAGTAACTAGAACACCTAAACAACAGAGCACAACTAATTTCAAATAACGTCTGGTATTATCCAAATCAAATAAAATGACATTAAAATATCATATAACATTTGAACAAAAAACAACACTGACTTAATCACATTACCTCAAAACAAAAATTTGTTTCAAATTCTGGTTAAGAGCCTTCAATTAATGAAAGAACTGCTTATTGATTATAATGAGAAGTATTTGTCATTTGCGCGCAAATGGAATTACAATAAAATATTTACTATATGAAGCTTTTCTGAGCCAATTTGAAACGATATCAGAGTTTATGAGGGATATATAATAGATAGAAAAAAATTATCCCTAAAGCTCTCACTGCCATTCTAAACAGGAGCCAAATTTCTCATCAAAGGTTTAGTTTTCAACATGCTCGAGGTCACGGAAAAAGTCGCACGAACAAACAAACGTCAGCTTGGTTTATACTCCTATCTGACAGTGGAATTCGGACTCTTGCCTACACAACGCCAATACAAGTTTTATGCGTGTCCTCCCCCCCCCCCTTCCCTTTATTCTTGAGAGAGAGAGATTGAGATTGAAACTAATTTTATTATATCGTTCATATATGGTTATATAAGGTTGAATACAAAATTAAATTGATGAGATTAAATAATGATAAATATATGAAATTATTAATGAATATATATATATGTCACGGATTTCCCCGTAAAATAAATATTAGGAATCACGCGAACGGGTAGTTTTCTATTGAAAGTTTATTCTACCTACATGTCAAAACAAGCTTCTTTTATATAGACAATTTTGGCTACTATTTACATAATAGTTATTATATGAACATTTACATGATGAATTGAAAATATATATGCAAATATTATATAGTGACATTACCCTCCTCTCAAAGTAGCGACCCGCTACTTTTACAACATACTTACAAATTATGCACACAAAATCAGAAACGAACTAGAAGTGCAAAATTAATTTTAAATAATAATAAAGAATTTCCTAACTTGCCTCCTATTTTTCCGATAAGGTTATGCTTCTTTCTCAGTCCTGAATTTGCTCTTCTGGGCTCCGATAGGGCTTCATCCGCTGGACATGGACGATATCTTTTGTTGTCCGTTGCCGTGGTCTTTTTTTCAAAGACTCCACCTCATAGGTTACCTCGGAGAGTTGTCTGTTCACCCTATAAGGGCCTAAGTATCTCTTTAGGAACTTCTCCTCCAACCGTTGTCTACGGACAGGCGTGAACACCCACACCAGGTCTCTTGTCTGATAATGGACTGGTATGGATCGTAAGATATTCAACCGAGCCAACTGGCGTGCATCCTCGGCATTTGCCACCATACTCTCCACGTAGTCTTCCAGACTGGTGTTCTCTCTATTAGCCAAGATGGTGTCAAGTGGAGTCTCTACATCTCGTCTGTGTATGAGATAGAAAGGGCTAAAACCAGTGGATTCTTGTTGGGAGGTGTTATAGGTGAGGGTTACATAGGGGAACACTGCATCCCAGTTTCTTTGCTCGACATCGACATACATGGACAACATGTCAGCGAGAGTCTTGTTAAGTCTCTCGGTTAAGCCGTTGGTCTCTGGATGGTAGGCTGACGTAAATCGATGTATGGTCCCGCAGAGGTCGTTGATTTATTTTAATGTTTGTGATATAAAGGTTCGACCTCGATCTGAAATTTACTCTCTAGGAGCTTTATTCTTCAGCAATATGTCTTCTACCATGAATTTGGCAACTTCCTCCGCGCCTCCATTAGGTATTGCTCTGGTCATTGCGTACATAGATAAATAATCTGTCGCAACCACGATCCACTTGTTGCCGTTGTTCGAAATAGGAAATCTCTCCAACACATCTATTCCTACCCTCTGAAAAGGCCGGGCTAACAGGTGGGATTGGTACCAGTTGTCCAGATGGGTGCCCGTTGATCCTTTTCGCCTTTGACATTCTCTGCAATGCGACACATATTGTTTCGTAGATCTGTACAGGCCGGGCCAAAATTATTTTTTCCTAACTCGATCGTAGGTTTTGGCAAATCCCAAATGTCCTGTCATCGGTGAATCATTGGCATCCCTCATGATGTCAGTTCTCATCTGTTTAGGAACCACTAAAAGCCACATTTTGCCCATGGGATCTTCATTTTTGCGGTAAAGAAACCTTCTATTAACTTGAAATCTCCATCTCCTCTAGATTGGCTACCTTGAATTATTTTCGTAATTTGATCGTCCTTTTCTTGTTCTTTCTTTAGTCGGTAATTGAGATCAACTCTGGAATGTTCTTTTCGTCTGTGTTTAGAAGGGGGCTTCGTGAAAGGCAGTCTGCATCTTGGTATTTTTTTCCACTCTTATAAACAATAAAAAATGTCAAATTCCTGAAGACGTAGAGCCCATCTGGTTAGCCTACCTGATGGATCCTTTATATTGGCTAACAAAAACGAAAATGATGTGGTCGGAAACTACAGTAAAATGCCTTCCGAATAAATAAGGCCGAAACTTGTAAATAGCCCATACTACGGCCAGACATTCTCTCTCTGTCGTAGAATAGCTCTTTTCTGCAGCGTTGAGGGTTCTTGAAGCATAGGCAATTGGCTTTTCCTCTCCTTCATTAATGTCCACACGCGTCTGTGTGCAGATGTGTTTCGGCTTCTTCTTTAAAATGGCCGAGAAGAGGATCTGTAGTCATCGCCGCTTTCAATATCTGGAACGACTCATTTTGCTCCTTTGACCAAACGAACCTAGTATTGTTTTTCAGTAGTTCGTGTAATGGCTTTGCTTTATTCGCAAATTCCTCACAAAGCGTCTATAGTAAGAACATAATCCGATGAAATTTCTCACATCAGTTGTATTTTTTGGAGTCGTAAAGTTTATGATGGCCTCTATTTTCCCAGGATCTGGGCGTATACCTTCCTCTGAAGCCAAATTCACTAATACCTTGATTATATTTGATCCAAATCGGCACTTCTCGGGATTGAGAGATAAACCTGCCCTCTGGATACATTTAAGGACCTTTTCCAGGCGTTCCATGTGCTCCTGAAAGGAGGACTCATAGACAATTATATCGTCCAAGTGTCAAAGACAAATTGTCTACTTGAGAGTCCAGTCAGCAGATTGTCCATGATTCTTTCGAACGTGGCTGGGGCATAGATAGGCCGAAAGGCATGACTCGAAATTCATAGAGACAATCAGGGATGACAAAAGCTGTCTTTTCACGGTCTCCATCAATTTATATTTGCCAATAACCTGTGCGTAAGTCCATTCTGGAATAGAACTTTGCTCCTGTTAAACTATCCAAAACATTATCGGTTCTTTGTATTGGATACAAATCCTTTTTCGTGACCCGATTGAGTTTTCGATAATCCACGCAAAATCTCCATGACTCAACTTTCTTTTTTACTAGAACCACTGGAGAAGACCAGGGGCTTTCGGATGGTTGTGCGACTCCCATTTTGATAATTTTGTCCGCGTAGTTTATCAAACATTCCGCCATATTTGATCTCTGTTCTTTTCTTAAAGTATCATCTACTTGAGATAAGATATTTTGACGTATATCCTCGTTTTTAATGTTGGTTATATTTTTTTTGCAGTCATCCATATATATACTGAATATCCCACTACTTCCAATTTTACCTAGATTGCCCACGAGTATACCTACAGGGATTATTTGGTTCCGAGATGTTGCATTTGTCACTCATACGTCTCCTCTTCCGTGATGGAAGTTGATGACCGATGATGGAATTGCCAATTCATTCTTCAAAAGGAGATCTTTGTGACCCTCCACGATCAGATCTTTTGCGTTCTGAATCTTTTCACTAATAACCGCGATTTTACTAATCGAGCGGCCTGGGATTATGCAATCTTCACAAGCATATACGGCTAGATTTTCATCTTCTATGCCTTGACTTGCACACTCCTCCAGGTGCATTTCGTCCGTTCCCCAATCAATAATCGCATTTGTGGCCTGAAAGAAATCCCAACCGAGTATTATATGGTGACTATATTCAGACAGTACGACAAAGTTGAAACGAACTTCAAGCTCTTTAATGGTGATTATTATATTGCCACGTTCCAAAGTCTCGACGTATTTCTTATTTGCCACTCGTAAAATTGAGCCTTTTTTAACAAAGAACGTGAGCCGCTAATGTCGGCGAAAATTTTTAGAAATGACCGAAAAATCGGCTCCGGAATCAACCAATGCCTCAATATTCTGTCTATTAAAATTGATCACCATATAGTTATGTCTTATATTAGTAGTAAAGAGAGAGGGAGGAATTTCACTTATGTCACGGCCTTACCTCCTGTATAGGCCGCGCCTCTTAGTTTTCTGGACTTCCTGGGCGGCGAGGAGATCGGCGGGAAGCGACGGAGTGCTGTTTCTTCTCGACGGCGATCTTCCGCGGCCAGGATAAGGAGATGGGTTCCGGTAGCGTTTATTCGGTTCATATTCTAGTTCCCCGTCATATCTGCTGAATTCTGCGTTGGGAAAGTAGTTTATTCTTCTTCCTCTAGCCTCCTCGAAGATACATCGTCTATCTCGACAATATCTCACCACGTGTCCCGGTCGCCCGCAATGAAAGCAAATCGGCTGGTCGTTTGGAATTCTCCATGCGTCAGTCTTCCTTACTTCGGAATTTTCTGGAGATCTTGGCGGCAGCGGCCTGGTATAACTTCTCTGGGGTCTCGGAAAGCTACTCTTTCCGGTGATTGGAGCAAGTTCCCTTTTAACCTACTTTTTATCAAATCCTCAAGAGGCGCACTGCTCAACTCCAAGGAAGCATGCTGGTGGAAGTGTTTTTAACTTCTGAATTTCTTCCTGGACAATTTTTATTATCAAAGAGGGAATATCCTCTTCTTTGTAAGCCACGAGAGCCACATTTGGGAGCTTTTCGAATTTCCTAGCAGTTATTCGTTGTTTTTTCATCAACTCTATTTTCCGGCGCTCCTTTAGGAACTAATCCACCTTTTGAACGTCTTTAACGATCAGTATCTAATTGATGTCCTCCGCTATTCCCTTCATCAATGTCCTAACTTTGTTTCATCGTCCATCAGAGGATTGGCCAATTGACACAGGTATTGCACATCTTGAATGTATGACTCAGATGATTCACTGAATGATCTTCAGAATGATCTCAGCTTTCTTCATCTCTTCCTCCTGTTGTCCGAAGGTTTCACCCAAAGCCTTCTGAAACACTCCCCAGGATATCAGTAGGTCCTCATTATTCTCGTACCATTGTCTGGCTGTTCCGGCCAGAAAGAATATGCCATTGGCTAAACACATAGAATCGTCTAATCTGTTGAACTTTGCCACACGCTGGTAATCTTTCAGCCACCTTTGAGCATCTTCACATCCATCTCTGGCGAAAGTGGAAGGACATCTTGGCTGTTGCAAAGAGATGTAGGTTGATGGGACTTGAGCCGAGGTTTCTCCTGGTTCGCTTTTCAGCATTGTTGGTTCCTTGTGATGACCTTCAGGTGGTAGTCCTCTTATTCTGAGACTTCTTAAATTTACGAAGTCAGCCGTTTTATTCTTTAGTAGGATTTACCCAGCGTCTTCACCAAAATGTCACGGATTTCCCCGTAAAATAAGTATTAGAAAACACGCGATCGGTAGTTTTCTATTGAAAGTTTATTCTCCCTACATGTCAAAATAAGCTTCTTATATACAGACAATTTTGGTTACTATTTACATAATAGGTATTATATGAAATTTTAAATGATGAATTGAAAAAATATATGCAAATATTATACAGTAACAATATATATGTAATATTGTTGCAAATGATCCTGTCGACGTATGGATAAACTGGCAGTCGTGTAGTTGAGGCGAGTGTTGATGTTCTCTCCACACGCGGAAAACAAGATGCAGAGGCAGTGCTAGATGTTAGCGCCGAGAGTGGTCGGAGAGAGCCCGCGGGACAGAGGTAGAGGTCATTACACAAACCTGGATTTCTAACAATTAGAAACGGAGAGAGCAACAGAGAGAGACATAAGCGGTCTGCCGATGAACACACTGTAGAACATACTGCCCTTGCCCACTGATAAAAAAACCTCTCCTGTTTACAGGGGTCGTTTATGAAAAGCCCCTTGCTTCTAGGCGTTGGCTATTTTCCCTCTTTCTGCCCCCAGCTACCACTCTTTTTATTTTGACGTAACCATTTTGAGTTTAAATACAAATAAGGGTGTACAGGTTGTATTAATAAATATATAGCATATATACAAAATATGGGGTGGTAGCAAATAGGAACAGTGTAATTTAATAGAAGGGTATGATCTTATAAAGTATCGGCTCTACCTAATTGGAAGATATGTGAAATATACTAAAAGCGTCATTATTATACAGTTCAAATATACTATATATATAACATATATACAATGCCGCGTCATTGGTGTAGCCCACCGCGGGAAAGACTCCGCCACCGATTGAACGACAGAGATTTATCCCAAAGAGTGGGCAAGTCTATGTAATGAATGGCATTACCCAACTCAAGACCAAGATGGTACTTGTGAATGGTAGCCTTCGCCACAATTGCCAATTTCATTGCTTCGGGATGGAGGCCAATACCAAACAGCCAGACCTGCAGATCTAGAGGCACTTCGTAGGAGGCGATCACCTCAGACTCGGCAACTCTAATATCTGTGGGCCAGCGACCCATCGCTAAAACCAACAGGCGGCAAGATGGCACTCCTCAAGGCAAGATGGTCAGGATGTGGTAGAGCGTGAAGAGCCAGCCGTAGAGCAATGTATGCGTCGTACCACGAAGAAGCAGTTGCTACGCAGGTCGGCCCAGGGGATGAAGCTAGACACATCCACGGTGGAGGTCCACCGCGCAACAAGCTCTCCAAAGGGATGCACCAGCAATCGTGCCAAGTCCAGTGCCCGGCGCGCGCTCTGGCTGGTAATGGGCGTATTCGATTCGCGCAGGACGATGGTCTCCGCCTCGTACTCCGTATGATAGCTTGTCCTGGCGTTTTCCTGCAGGAGACGCTGGTAGAAGGCCCTTAGGTGCGCTCGTCCAGGACAGGCGCGCTGTCGGAGAAGTCGCCGACAGCCGTCTGTAACCAGCGCTCGGAAGCCAGTAGGTCTGGCGGCCTCAGGAATCTATTGTCGCCTTAAGGACACAGGGACCACAGACTGGAGGGATTAAAAACCCGGTGGTCCAGTTCAAGGACGCTTGAGGCGGCATCTCAGAGACTAAGCAGCCTCGGTAGGAGCCAAACATCAGGAGTCGGAGGGGTCAGTCAAAGCCCGCCTGCGAACCAGCCAAGAGTAGCCGTTGGCGGCGCCGCCCAGGCCTGGACCCTATTCAGGCAGGCGAGCCGAAGCTGGCCCGCGATAATAAACAGGCCGACGCCACCCTTGGAGACTGGACAAAACAGGAGGCTCCCGCGGAGCCATAAGACTCGGCTCATACCCCAAACGAACCGCACAAGTCGATGGGGGTTTCAGGTGAAGGTGATGAAGGATGGAACCCAGGACCAGGCAGTTGACCACGCTGGCACTACCCATCAGCGACAGGCCGCGGGTGAAGGGTGACTACCTCGCGATGGCTCGCTCCAGCAGCCCCATCAAGTGTGAGGCCTGGGGAGGAAACGGTGTTTCGCGAAAAGATTGTGCATCCAAAGACAGTCAGCTACTCGGGAGTCCAAGAGATTCCCAGTGAAAAATACTTCCGGTGCTTCCGGGAACGCATCAGAGCCCGCAGCCCTTGTTGAAGTTGACACACGGAGGCCATTAGGAACTTTCCGAAGATCAGGGACACGACCTCAAACAAAGCGTCGTCTCTGATGAAGAGTACGATGGTTTCTGCATAAGCGACCATAATACCGCAGCCCAAGATCCTTTTGAGGCGGCGCAGCTCCGTCCAACTCTGATGCTAAAGAACGCGGAGCTGAGACGGCAGCCCTTCCTCACCACATTGAAAAGCGAGGAGGCCTTGGTGTATACATCTCCGAACGGATGGCCTTGCTGCGCCTTGAAGATGGAGGCAAGGCTCCGCGGAGTCGAGAAGCCTTGAAGACTTCAGTGAAAAATCTTCAAAGGCTTTGTCAAGCTTGCAAATACCGAGGCACGGCCGTTTGGCGGGCGGTGGATGGCTGTCGCTATCTGGTCGCGGGAGATGTCGGCGAGAAAGAGCTGGTCTCACTCGTCGAACTCCAGGGGAGTCACTTCAGCTAGGAATTTGGCGATGACTTCTTTCGAGCTTGGAGCCTGAGCAAAGCGCCTGCTTAAGCGTTCTCGAAGGAAACGCCTAAGCTGGCCCCCTGGAGATGGCGTTGCCGTCGTTGTCGGTGAAGATGGGGGGAGAGCGACATCTGGCTCGAAAGAAACGCGCCAGGTCCTACAAAGAAGGATTGTCGAAGCGGGCAGGTCTTCCAACATTTCTTCGATGAACACATTTCCATTCAATCGAAAAGCAGATCTGAGAGTAACACCTTACCGTTGCAGGAAGGTATTTTAGGAGCTGGTTCTCCAACTTGGATCAGGATGCACGGTGATCTGAGTAGGCGTAGTCGATGGTTTCGTATTGGGTGACGCGGTCGCAGAAGCCTTATGAAAGTAGGATTCTGTCCAGATGACGCGCGTCGACCCTACTTACGATAGTAGCAACCCTGGTGTGCAACAGTACAGCATCGAAGAAGTTGGCGATGTCGACAAAGTCGGCTTGGTCCAGGAGCTCCGCGAAGGCCTCTACTGAACCGGATGCAGGTCCTTCGTCGACTTTTCGGAGATGTAAGGTCACCAAGGATCCACGCTTCTTATTCACGCACCGAAGCTGCAATGATCTGGAGCTGGCAGCCCCGCTCTTTAGTAGCATGAGAGATTTGACGCGTTGACGCACGTCATGGAGACACCCGGGACGGATAGATTGATGACATCCATCTTGCCAGGCCAAGGATTTGCTGCCGGTGAACAACGACCCCAGAAGCGAAGACGAAGGCAAGAACTGATTCCACGGTGGTCGTTGTGGGCACAACGAGAGCGCTTCAGCCGTGGCAAAGGTCTACTACGTTGTCCAGGAAATTGACGTTGGTCTCCTGCATGAAACAGATGTCGATTTCATGCTCCATGAGAAAACAGCAAGTCTGAATTCTCCGGCGATGAGCGACGATGCCGCGCGTTTTCAGAGTTTCAACTCGAAAGCTCATTTGGGATGCCGAGCAGAGTCCTTGGCGCGTGAAAGCTTCTTGTACAGGGTATTACTGGTGTTCCCTGTTAGAGCCATTAGCGCCGTGGCCATGTTTTGGATGGCCTGTTTCTGCTCGACGTTGAATGTGGCTAAGAATTTGTTCATCTAACCGTTGCTAGTGAAGGCTTTGAGGAGTTGCTCTCTCTCTCCATCCCCATCTGCTTAACGCTAGCTTCAGATGCTATTATTTATCAGGAGAACGTCCATCTGTTTGTGCCCCGGGTGTACCCCGATTCTGCGTTGATTATGGCTCTTTAGAACCGATTTTCGTTTCGGTTGGAGATGAGCCGATTCAACCTCCTTATTTGTCCCTGATATGAAGCTGGGAGGAGCCTCTTCGACCACAGCAGCAGCCGATGGTGAAACTGCAACAGGAGAAGGAGAGGCGCTCGACGTGGTGGGAGGCTTGCTAGCGGCATTCGAGTGCACAACGAGAGCATCAACGGGGGACAACAGCTTGATTCTCCTCAGGCCGGTCTTCCATTGACAATTGGCGCGCTTGTGCCCCTGTTTGTAACATAGGGAGCATTTGATACCATATATCACGTAGTCGTGGGTTAAAACCCTTTGGACTTAAGATCCAGCTAGGCAGAGATCTAGGAGAACTTCATTCCATCTCGCGAGTGATGAAAACTCCCCAGTCGGGCATCAGCCCAGCAGGAAAGCCCATCTCCATAAACGTCTGGATGATTGAAGTCATCTGTCCATAGGGCCGGAATGCAGCAACGAGATCAGCGTCCTCTATTAGAGAGGACTTTGCCCAGCACAACACGTTCGGCCCTTTTTCTGAGGGGGAAGGTCTGCAGGGTGGCTTCTATGATGTCGAGGACCTCCTCGAAGAGCTTGTCAGCGAGCTGCACACTGGCCGACCAGTATATGCCCCTCCATCTTCGCTAGCTGATAGACGGAGCCCTTGCGCAGCTTCGCTTCCAGCGCCAGAAAGTACTGGGTCTGGCTGAAGTCTGAGCAGTATTTAAGGTAGACAACCCATTGGTCCACCTTCCCCACCGCCAAACGGGCTATGAACAACGTCTGCTTCTGTCGAGTCGAGTCGCACATTCCTGTACCTAGGACTTCGGAATGGGGCGTTGGTTGAGGGCTGGCTACGCAGCTGCTGCATGGACGCAGCCCATCTTGCCTCTCTGGCTTTCCACCCTCGGAGTCCACCGGCCTCTTCCTCCTGGGCCCCACTCGGTGAAGCCGATGCTTTCTTCCTCAATGGAGAGTTTAAATTGCCGATCAACGAGATCAGCCCAGATCGTTAATGGTTTGCATGTCCCAGGCTGATTTTGGAATGTTCTCTCCTTCGCCGGAAGGGTGCTGATGACATCGGCAGTTTTGCATGGCAATTGGCTTTCAGCAATTCTCATACAGAAATTTCATATGAAACGTTGCTTTGTTTTGAAAGGTTTTCATAATAGCTCGTCTAAGAGAAGGGTAAATGTTTATCAACACGTTTCTGAGTTTGATAAAGGTATAATTGTAACCTACCGAGATTGCTGTTTTTAGTATCGCAGTATTGCTGTTCGCCTTAACCGAGATCCTATGACTCTTAGTCAAAAATGGAATCGATGATGGGTTCAAGACGGTTATATGGAACAACATACTGAATCTCAACTTCTAACTATAGAAAATATCTGATAATACCAACATGTTACCCATGATAACTAAATGGACATAATGGATCGTACAGCCACTTCAAAAGCTCTGAGTTAAGAAATGTGGTTATTTGCAAGTCAATATTATCTACATGAACAGCTCGATGACATTTTCACAGCAAGGACTTTCGATTCGTCGACCATGGCTTCGTCTGCCCTTAACGCTAAATCACAGATAGGATCGCCTTTAATATAAAATATAGTAAGTAAGAGGGTTTCACAAATCAGTTTTGTACATCAATCTCTATTAATACACCTAAATCTAGGACGATAATAGCAAACTTTTATATTCCTCCAAATAAATGCGATGACGAACATTTGAACTTTTCAAAGAATCTGATATCTACCTTCGAAAGTACTCCCCTAGTCCTCTGTGGAGATTTTAAATCCCGTCACCCGGTTTGGTTCGATAGAATTACAAACTCTAACGGATATAAAATGCAACCTATTATTAATGAATATAATTTTTATATTCACAATAACCAAACTCCTACCTGTCGTAATAAAAGCATAATAGATCTCACTAATTCAAATAGACATTCATTGAAACTGGTGAAAAATTAGCAAACTTTTGAATTAACCAATATTTCCGACCATGTGACAGTTTCATTTGATATCAATGTTAACTTAGATATTACAAACAATCAACAAAAATCTACATGGAAATTTGGTGAAAAGAAAGCAGATTGGTCACTGTTTTCAAATACAATTTATAAACAAGAAGTAAGAAGATTGGAAAACGATATAAAAAGGTCGAAAAAGACACTGATATTGACATGGTAGTTGACAGGCTAACGGATATAATTCAGGAAGCTGCATATCAATCTCTGGAGGTGAAATCTTCCAACTTCACTTTCGATACTGGGATCAAGTGGTGGAACAAAGAATTAGAACAAAAGAAAAAGTACTTTCATTATGTGAGAAATCTATACTTTCTCATAAAGCAATTAGTGTTAATGAATATAAGTCTGTCAGAAATTAATATAAAAAAATAGTATCAGAAAAGCTAAGAGGAATAGTTGGCGGAATTTTATAGAAGAAAATGGATCTAATAATCCGTTTGGAAACGCCTATGAAACCTTAAAAAAAACTGAGTTCCTCTAATCAACAAAAATTACCAATAATTGAACATGCACCAGTAGATTCTAAAGAAACTCTAATAAAAGATCTGGTTAATGAATTAATTCCTGATGATACAACTATATCGGATACTGCTCACCATACATCAATAAGGAACTATACACCGAATTTTACAAACTCCAACTAATGCAATATTCATAAGAAAGAAATAGAAGAGCTAATCGACAAAATTAATGTAAATAAATCTCCTAAAAGCTACCGTCCGATATCTTTATTACCAAATTTTTCAAAGATTCTTGAAAAAATTCTCAAAAATAAAATATATGAATTTTATATTCAAAACAATCTGTTAAGCCCGAGGCAGCACGGATTTATCAAGTCTAAGTCAACTATCACTGCTTTGAATACTATAATCTATGTAGTAATGGAGCATAAACAAAAAGAACTGTCTGCACTAGTTACAATAGATATCTCGGGGGCTTTTGATAATGCCTGGTGGCCAGCGATCATCAAAAGAATAGACTCGGATAATTTACCGGAAAAATTGATCAAAATTCTACAATCATATTTAAATCCAGGACCATTTCTTTCAGTTACGACAATTTAACAACTTCAAAGACAATTACCAAGGGGTGTCCTCAGGGCGGTCCGCTTTCTCCACTTATATGGACAATTTTACTGAATGATTTGCTGATGAATTTTCAGGTGCCCAATTGTGAGTTGATTTGTTATGCGGATGATATATCGGTAATATGCTGGAATAAAGATCTAACATCATTAAAAATAGATATAGAGGAAGCATTAAATACTATCGAATTATGGTGTATTAAGAACAAGATAGAAATCAGTTCCGAAAAAACAAACATTTTATATTTGCATAATCAAGAGAATATCCCAGTTAAATTTAAAAGTGGATTAATTTCAATAGTACAAAAAATAAAAATTTTAGGAATAACAATTGCAAATCATAGAAGAAAAAATAAACTGAATTTTGCTTTTCATATAGAGGAAATAGTGAGCAGAACTCAAAGAATAAAAAAATTATATTCTCTCTTTGCAGCAAATCATGGGGTCTGAGCTCTCATAAAAGAATTACATTGTATAAATCTTTATTCATATCAACTTTAACATATGGATCAGAAATATGGTTCAAATTTTTAAATAAAAAATCATACAAAAATTAAACTCAATTCAATATCAGATACTAATATGGAGCATACAAGCATACAAGACAACTTCGTGCAACTGTGTTCACAGTTTGGCTAAAACTCCATTGATTGCAGATTACATTGAAGCAAAAAATATGAAATTTGACTTGAATAACTTATCGTTCGAGGACAAGCAAAAATACAACATCGATATTCCCTTTATAATTAAATCCTATATAGACGAAAGAATGTTGCTCTTACTGAATAATACAAACGAGACATTTACAAGTTTTTTCAACCGAGGTATTCTAAATTATTTTCGCCCTAATTTCCACAACACACAATTTGTAACCAACCATGGTAATTTCGACAGTTTTCTGGAAAGAATCCGCGCATCGGAGGATCCGGGCTGTTTTTGTGGATGCCGGATTCAAGATTCTACTCATATTTTACTAAAGTGCCCAGCATTTCAAGACTACAGACTCAGTAACGGTATTCTCTGTACCGATCCAAGAGAACTGATATCCAGCAGGGACTCATACATTGAATTCAATAGATTTTGTAAATTTATATCAAAGTTTTTAAATAATCTCAAGTGTTAGATATAATTGTAACTGTATGTGCTGTATATATGATTTTTTCCTTTTTTATTTGTTTTTGAGGTGTGTTTAAATTAAATTACCTATGTATATAGTATGCTTGTTTGAAATCAATTTAATGAATATGGTAAATGCCTTTGTGCATATATTTTTGGATATATAAATAGATTCTCTCTCTCTCTCTCTTGTATTGCTTTCCTTTGGGCGCCAGTGTCCTTGGCGGGACATCGCGCTTTGTATTTATAGTTGAATAAAGTTGAATATCCCCTTTGAGACAGGTTTAGTGTAGGTGTTTTACAATGTTTAACATGATTATTTGATTCATTTTTAGTTGTGCCACTTTCTATTCTAACGCAGCTTTATACATAGAGAAAGCATGAATTACAACATGCAAATATACAATTAGAGACATCTTGTGTGCGTGTGAAGATATATTTATATCCATGTGTTATTCTGAAGCAAAGTCAGAATAAAATCTTGGTTATATAATGGACGGATACTTCCTGGAAGAATGGATGGAAAGTTTTCATATCGCAACACAACATGAAATTTGAAATTGATTTATTTTTTATTTGTTTATCTTACCCTGCGTCAAAAATTAATATTTTCAAGGGAAGAATTTCGACATATTGACGTGGATTGTGGTAATTGATTGTCTGAAATAATTAGATCGCGTACGCTGTACATTATAGAAAACATGGCTTTGAATTCATTATTGCAACATGTGGGCCATTTATCACTTGGACATCCAGCTGTGTAATAAGTATAAAAAGGAAGAGAAGAGGGTATGGCTTATAGGTTCAAGATGCAAGCTGCTATATTGATTCCTTTGTTCTGTCTGCTGTTGGTGGGACCATCAATACAGGTGAGTAATTTGCCCTTATTTAAATTTTCTCTTGCAACAACAAACTGCATCTAGCAATATAATCGATGTTTAAAACATCAACCAGGTATTATTTTTCCAAGGAAGGTTATACTCCCCACTCTATTTCCCTTGTTATGAGTTATCATTCTGAAGGATGGATTTAGAACTTATCCTTATTTGTTTGTGCGTGTCTTCTTAAAATGATATATACTTTGGATAGTAAAATTTTTATTATTCTCTTCTCTAGATGCCTCTTTTTTTCCATTTTGAATAACTCTGGACCAAACTTGATTATTTTAAAGAGAGAGGTTACCTAGATGACCTTTATTGTTTATGAAAAAAGAGAAACTTTGGCCGGTAGAGTTTTATTTTTTCAAGATAATCAAGCCCGATTTGAGTCCTCGAGGTATTCAAGATAACAATGCAACTAAAAAAAAAGATAATATAAATAAACACTCTACTGTCCAATGCGTCCATTATTGTATATATAATTTTTAGATATGCCATTAAATTATATACAGGATCATCAAAAGCTAAAATTATAGAATATTACTTCTCCATTAGAACTCATTTTGAACAAAATGATCATCAATAAATTGATTAACTAGGAAAAACCCATCACCTATAGTGGAATTTCAATAAGTAAATATCTAAAATAATCTTGCATTATATCAAATTTAATTAGCTCAATCTGATAAAATACCGAGAGATTCGTTAAATCATATTATATAAATAAAAGTAACCACTCCTATCAAAATAGAAACCTAAAACTATAAGCGCCATCTTTTAACCGCTTACGCAAATTAACGGGATCAGGTCGGTGACAAAGCCACAACAACAGCTGACCGATAATTTGCAGAATTTTTATAGATGGCGCCTCGTTATAGTGTTTAGATTTAACTGATAGGACACCTTCTATTTTTATAGTTCAATTTTCTCCCGTCACAAAATTTTCATTTAAAAGTTATATTTAGGTGTTTTGCCTCTCTTCATTTTGATATCAGTTACTCATTCTTTCTGATAATAGCTAATTCAATCTTTGAAATAAACCGTTTACATGTGTGTAATATTTATTCAACTTAGGGAAATTATATTATTAATATATTTCTTTTAAAAAAGGGGTGAGAATTGTAGGAGGAGTATCGGATTATTATTTATATAATTTATTGTTTTATCAATTTATATCCAATAAATTATATGAATATAAAAATAGAAAAGAGAGATTTTATAAATGAAATTTTGTGTTAATATGTGAGGTATATAATAATAGGTTTTTTAATATAATTCTTTGCTAATAAAGAAGCTTGTTTATATACTTTTCTAATATATATCGTGATTTCCAGCAATATATTTTATGTAAATTGTGTTTTCTGTTGGTGTGTTCCAGCAAATATGCTTTTCCGATACAATGTGTGGACGGGATAGATGTTGTCAGAACTTACGATGCCGCGGGCCGCTAATCCTAAGTAAGTACATATTTAATCACAACACAAATTATCTGCGATATAGAAGAGTGTATATATAATGAATGTTTTTTTTTTTTTTGCTTATTCCCAGTACCCGTGGTAAACGCATGGTAATCATGGTGGGTAGAAGTAGGCGACTGATTTTACTGTACGTGCAGTACATGTCAACACACGTGAAAAGCAGTTCGTCTTTGCACTTATAAATGTGCCTGAGCCCAGTTTGCTTACTTGCACTTGCTGGGAGGGTAGTAATTTTGCAAGAATCGAGGGCCATTGGAGCATTTTTTTTTATTAGAAAAAAGTGTCCAATGCGGGAATCGAACCCGGGTCGTAGCGGCCGAAAACCTAGAGTTTAGACCATTAAAGTCTTTAATTAGTAGATACTCAATTTAGATACATATTTATTGCTCCAATTAATTATGATATGATATTTATATTTCTCTAATTAGTCTGCACTTGATTTAAAATTACTTATTCAGTATTTTAGTTAACTTTGTTATATATATTCGCGATAGGTCAGTTACCTGTCTTAGGTAAGTGAATATATTAGAGTAAGATTCTTAGTACGCTACAATTAGATAAATACACTCTAAATGTCAAACGGAAATTTAGACATTTTTCACAGACACATTAATCGAGTCTGATTTAAATATATTAATCCCAATGTTTGTGATTGTTTTTTACAATTCAAATTACAACTAAGTTCTAAGAAATTTCAGAACTTTGTAATCTACTTTGTTCTGCATTCTGGAATATTTTTATATCTATCACAAATATTATTGCTTCTTATTCATATAAAGTATATTTTTAATTTCTCTATTCTGTGTAACAGGAGAAACTTGCCAAATTGGCTTTGGATGTCCCTGTGCCTCAGGTTTGGTGTGTAGGACGGAGGTAATGTTTATTCATGTACTACTTGCACAATCTAATAGACAACGATTTATTGCTATCCTTAAACAACTCTACTACACACAGAAACTATTAAAACTTTAGTGGTCGATATTCCAACACAGGGCCAAATTTTCTTTGGCGATATTATTAAGATGGCAACTAGGTTTCTGTGTTTTATATCGAAATATTTATATGTTGAAATATTAATAATAATTATTAATAATTATTAATAAGACAGGTATATTCTATATAGATAATATGTTGTAAAAGTCTGGGAGAGTGGGATTAATGCACATAAGAGCAATTTTATTATAATTACACATTATTTCATATAGAAAATTAACTTGAATCAGGTAAGAACAAATATCTGGTGATTGATTTGAGAATAAAAATATTATATTGCAAAAAAAAAAAACTGGGTAAGAATTTATATAATTTGTATCTAATGGAGAATTGTCTATTTGATTTTCCTACCTAACTATTTTTCCTACTCAAATAGAGATTTACAGCGCGATACAACTATCAGTGAACAGGAAAACATATCCATACTTCGTATTATTTAAATAAAAATGAGAAACACAATTAAATATAATTATAATATATTTTGATAAATTGTCTGTATTCAAGAATGTGAGCGAGTTATGTGAAAATGTTAATGGTTTATGTGCAGCTATTGCCATTCCTGGGTAGATGTCAGCCTAGACCAACTCCCGTAACAACGACATCGACTGAAACAACAACCATCACTGAGACAGCACCCACTGGAGCCTAAAAACATCTGGCCAACAAAAAGAATATTATTTCAAGAGGAAATAATATATTTAGAAAAATAAATATTTTAAAGCATTTTATTTATTGTACGCTTAATTGACTCATACTGTCACAATGACATACACTTAAGGAAGTAGAAGTTCGCCAGTATAAATTGTTCGCGTAGGAGATTTGATTCGCAGGTAATCCCAACCAGCATCTGCCGATATAAAACGACAATTTCGGAAATGTTGACAAGTTATATCCTACAGGAGGGCATTCCTCATGCCATTTAATGCCACATTGAAATAAAAAAAACAGCTCGCGTGTTACAGTTCATTTTCTCCAGAGAAAAACATTCCTTTTAGAATATTTTTTTACCCTACATGTATATCACCTTCACCTAATCTTTTCCTTTTCAGATAACTGAAGCACCAATCGGCCCTGAGACAGCAGCCTCCTAAAACATCTAGAACATAGCCAGAATAATAATTCAAGAAAATTTAAAATAATATATATCTTCAATGCATTATATTTCTTGTACGCTAATAAACTCATTTTGCTACTTTGACATACACCTTTGGACAAAGATTAAGGAAGTCGAAGTTCGCCTGTATAGATTGTTCCGCGTAGGAGATTTGATTCGCAGAGGAACCTTACCAGCACTTGCTGATATAAAACGACAATTTTAGGAATGTTGACAAGCTATTAATTACAGGAGGGCCTTCCTCATGGCCTTTAATGTCAGACTGAATAAAAAAACAGCTCGCTTGTTGCATTTTATTTTTCCCAGCGAAAAACATTCTATGAATATCGTTTTTTTTTTACACCCTACATGAATATCACCTTCACCTAATTTTTCCCTATTCAGATAATTTATTTTTTGAGAATTAAAACCTATTTTTAATGCTACTTTTCTTCTAAAGAATATATAAATATATCCTTACCCCTCTTATATCCTGCAATAAGCATAATTCGAGAGAGAGGATTTAATGACTCACCCATTGATGAGTTCTACTCTACCCCGGCAGACACCTTGATATGATTG
This sequence comes from Cordylochernes scorpioides, assembly GCA_030710605.1. NCBI lineage: Eukaryota > Metazoa > Arthropoda > Arachnida > Pseudoscorpiones > Chernetidae > Cordylochernes > Cordylochernes scorpioides. The sequence goes on from CP092869.1 coordinate 65,539,793, forward strand.
AGTGCAGATAAGAAGGAAGAAGAAAAAAGAACGGATATGGCTCAACAGTGATGAAGCCTTCCAGCGGTTTCATTATTTTAATCTATAGACCGTTTAAATATTGTGTTAGACTTAGTTTCAGAAGGATAGAAATTTTAAATATAGGAAATTGATTTATGAGAATAAAAGTCGCCTCTTCCTTTAAAAGGTAGACGCTTCTCAGTTTGTAAAATCTGGTGTCTTGGATTTGCCACCGACATAAGTTCACTAGTTTGCGGAAACGGCCAATAGATTGCGCTCAGTTTTAGCGTCTATTTTGACAATATGCGCTATCTTTATTTTTAATATTTAAAATGAATACATTAAATTGGTCTTTCAAATCAACTATATGTATTTATATTTTTAGATGAAAAGTAGCCTCAAAATTATTTTATATTTTTCATGGATATATTTTTCTAAGTTAATTATAATATATTCTTTTTAAAATTTGCTTTTATGGTGTAGTATAAAGTCAGATATAATATTAATTGCACACAGTCATGACTATAAGTTGAATAAAACACATAGCCAGAAGAGAAACGAAGTCAACTATAATTCAGGTACAGTTAGGTAAAAAGTAGCAAGGGAGGAGATATTTTATTAAATACATTTAATAAAACAACAACAACAGAATCTTCACTAGAGCATGTTTGCCAATGCTAGGTTAAAATTTAAAAATGGAAAACAGTCCAGACTTTGGTGAACATAGGTCCTGGATCCGGGTTCTGAGGGAAAGTTCTGGTGGGGTCCTCCTTTGGGTGGCACCTGGAGTCTGAGGCTTCATATCTTTTCTGGCCCATTGCCTTACTCCCATAAGATACGATGGAAATAAAGAACTTTATAGATAATTCTTCTTTCTGTTACCTCAGGAGAACCCAGTTTTAAGCTATTGTGGGGCCCTTATAATTGTATTTGTGTATGATTCGGAATGGTATAGCCATTTTTTCATTTGGCATTTTCTCAATCATTGAATACAAAAATATTACCAAAGAATTTACTCCTTTTTTATGTTACTGTGCTGGCTCGCTAAACTATACTCGCCCTACATATATTAACCTATCTCTAACATATATATAGTTTGGGTTACCATTTTAGCAAAAGTGTACATCTTACACCAAATCAGACACCTAAATAATGTATAAGAAAGGTTTTTAAAATTTTCAAATATAAATATTTCTAATAAGGCAACCAAAAAGAACAAGTTTTAAGATTTTTTGATAGAAAATGATGCCTATGAAAATTATTCCGTTCTTTTATATTTGTTGAGAATATTATCTATTGAGGAAATTTTCACTAGGGTACTACCCGGGTGGAGCCAGGTCAATCATCTAGTTGAAAATATAGAGATTTTATTATGGAGTTTAAGCAGTAAAACTTTTATTATAAAGGTTCCATATGTTTATTGAACATCCAGCTGTGTAAGTAGGAATAAAATGTAAAATATGAATGAAATCCTCGATGATCAATATGCGAGACACCATATTGATAACACTATTATATAAAGAGATCTCGCTCGTTTTTTCAATTATCTATTGAATAACTCTGGCATTATACCAAAAGAAGAAATTACCATACCTACATTCATGGAGTCGCACTAGTTTTGAGACCTTACAGAAGCTATTGACTAAGATTGGAAAATAAATGTTATAGAGAAACGACAAAACATTTGAAATTAATAGAGTAATGCTCTGCTTTTTCGAATTCATTATAATAAGTCTGACTTTTAAATATATATATATATATAGTGTATTCTCTCAAGTACCTCAAGCTTTTCCAGGATTACAAAAGGAATGATACACTGAATTTGCAGATTACAAAATCAACAGTCACGATTTTTAGTATACCAAACAGAAAGAATATATTGAATAATTATCTTATATTTATATAAATATCACTATAAATCTACAAGATCAGTTAATTGTATTAAAATTAGCATATTTTTTCTACACATAAAAACAATTCGAAAATAAATCCAAATATAATTTCACAATTATAATTTATTATCATTCAATAAACAGTTCAAATTATTTAATATTATTCTAGATCCTGAGATTTTGGGTGTAATAAATACAATCAGAGCATAGTACAAAAGCAAGGTCTAAACGAAAAAAATACAGGGATTTCACCGAATTCCTATTGAAACAGGTTAAAGGTAGGTATTTTACTATGTTTAATATAACTATTTCATTAATTTAGCGCTTCTGAGCGTTTAGTTGTGTCACATTTTCTTTTCAAAGTCAGCTATTTATAAATACATGGAGAAGCATGAATTATAATAAGCAAATATACAATTAGAGTCATATTGTGTGCGTGTGAAGATATACTTATATCTAAGGTAGTGTTAATCTGAAGCAAAGTCAGAATAAAATCTTGGCAATAACAAGGATGAATATTTCCTGGAAGAATGGATGGGAAATTTCCATATCGCGACACAACATGAAATTTGATATTGATTAATTTTTTATTTGTTCATCCTACCCTGCGTCAAAAATTAATATTTTCAAGGGCAGAATTTCGACATATTGACCTGGATTGTGGTAATTGATTGTCTAAAATAATTAGATCGCGTACATTATAGAAAACATGGCTTCGAATTCATTATTGCAACATGTGCGCCATTTATCAATTGGACATCCAGCTGTGTAATAAATATAAAAAGGAAGAGAAGAGAGTAAAGCTTATAGGTTCGAGATGCAAGCCGCCATATTGATTCCTTTGTTCTGTTTGTTGATGGTCGGACCATCAATGCAGGTGAGTAATTTGCCTTTTTAAATTTATTATCGTAACCAAAAACTTCATCTAGCGATATACTTAACGTTTCAAACATAAACCAGTCATTCTTCTTCCAAGGCTTTTAATACTCCCCGCTCCATTTCTCTCTTTATGATTTATCATTCTGAAGGATGGATTTAAAATTTATTCTTATTCATTTGCGTGTGTGTTCTTGAAATTATAGATACTTTGAATATTAGAGATTTCATTATTCTCTTCTCTAGTTGCCTCTTTTTTTCTAACTTTGGACCAAAATTGATTATCTTTAAGATAGAGGTTACCTGACCGACTTTTATTGTTCTTGAAATAAGAGACACTTTGGCCAGTAAAGTTTTTTTCAAGATATTCAATGGACTTAAATCAGAAAAAGAGAATACAAAACCTCTACTGTCCAATGTGTCTCTTATTTCAAGAACAATGTAGACGATCAGACAACCTCTATCTTCAAGATATTCATTTATGGTGATCCCCTTAATTCAGATTGTCTTTAGCTTCTATTTTATATAATTTGGGGAAATTTTCTTGTTAAGGTATTATAGATAGTTTAATTTCATCATTTTTCCATATGAATTGAAATTTGTCAGGATATCAAATGCGATATTATTTTGTGATTCTTTAGAATAATTTCATTTAATTAAATATACTTTCGTAATCATTTTTTGTCTCTTCAGTTGGAATTTTTCAATTAAAATGTTTATAATCGAGTTGTAAAATATGGCATAATATAAATAAAAGACATACACTCATAGACAAAACTAGAGAATTTTCAGTATGTATATAGAGATTCAGACAATATCTCTAAAATATATTTGATACACAGTGAGCTTTTGAAGACACAAGATAATCAAGTGTGAACAAATTTGCCTCTGTCTTTTTTAAAAAAACAAACAGAGACCGCTTCCTTAGGTTTTGTCTATAAGTGTATATAGAGTTTTGAGATAAATTATTATATTATATACAGGATGGTCAAAATCTAAAATTGCAGATAAATACTTCTCCATCAGAACTCATTCTGAAAGAAAAAGACGCCTTTGATTTCGAAAGACATAGCCTTGAATATTTTCTTTCATACTCTATCAATAAGCAAATATCTGAAATAATCTGGCATTATCTCATATTTAATGAGTTTAATCAGCCAAAATACCGGGAGATTCGCTAAATGATATTTAAAAATAGAGGTCACCACTACCGAGAAAATAGATTTATAAAACTATAAGCGCCATCTTTTAACTGCTCCCGCGATTCAACAGACTCAGGTCGTTGACAAAGCAACAACAACAGCTGTTTGCAGCAAGTTTCTATAGATGTCGCTTAGTTATTGCTTTTTTTTTAAACAGATCGTCTTTCATTTTTATAGTTCAATTTCTTGCCGGTTAAGTTTTCATTAAAAATATATATTTAATTATTATGTCTCTCCTTAATTTAATATAGGTTACCCATTCTTTCTTGAAATAGTTAATTCAACCTTTAAAATATACCGTGCATAAATTAGAAAAAAAATCAATTGTTTACATTTGTGTAATATTTATTTAACCTGGTGCAATCATTATTATAATATTTTTATTTTAAAAAAAGGGAGAAACTGAGACGTAGTTAGAGACGTATCGGATTATTATGTATATAATTTATTATTTTATCAATTGATTTAATAAATTATATATATGTTATATAAAAATATCATTTTATTTTAAATTATAATTTCATAGATTCAAATAATCTGTTAAATCGACCGCCAGAGGTCACCCTTCCCTTATAAAAACTCGTTGTTGTTTTATCCCAATGGCCGGCTCAAAACTTTTGTACATTATGTAAATAATCTTATGTTTTCTTTATTCTACTCGCCTTAAGCAAGGCATTACTTTTATCAAATTGTTTTTTTTTTATATATTCCTTTAACTCAATTAAATTACTGATCAAAACTATTTTTCATTATCATACTTTAAAGATTTTAACCACGACTGCATTAACATAGTATAATCCTCAAGATAATTAAATTCAAGGAGTGAATCTCATTCATTTTTATATAATATATATATATTCAAATAGAAGAGAGAGATTTTTAAAAAAGATTTTTTTTTAAATATGTACCAAAAGGAGATTGTATATTAACTATATAATAATAGGCGTGTTCATTTAATTCCTTGCTAATAAAGAAACTTGTTTATATACTTCTCTTAATATATCGTGATTTCCAGCAATATATTTAGGTAAATTGTGTTTGCTGTTGGTGTTTTACAGCAAATGTGCTTTTTCGATTCAACGTGTGGACGAGATAGATGTTGTCAGAACATGCAGTGCCGCGGGCCTCTAGGAGTAGGTAAGCCCATATTTAAACACAACACAAAGGAACTGCAATCAAGGACAGTGTATATATAATGAATGTTTTTTTTTCTTTTTTGCTTATCCTTATTACACATGGTACATACCATGATAATAATAGTGGGTAGAAGTAGGCGACTGCTTCTACTGTAAATGTACCACATGTCTACACACGTGAAAAGCAGTTCGTCTTTGCACTTACAAATGTGCCCGTTCGGTTACTTGTACTTGCTGGTAGATTTGGACTTTTGCAAGAATCCAGGGGCATTGGAACAATTTTTTACAGAAAAAAAGTGTCCAATGCGGGAATCGAACCAGGGTCGTAGCGGTCGAAAACCAACGGTCTAGACCATTAAAGTTTTTAATTAGTAGATTATCAATTTAGGTACTTATTTAGTGTTTCAATACTTCTTTCCATAGATATGATATGAGATTTATATTTATTTAATTAGTCGGCACTTGATTTAAAATTACTTATTTAGTATTTTAGTTAGTTTTGTTATATATATTAGATAGGTCAGTTACCTGTCTTAGGTTAGTGAATATATTAGAGTAAGATTCTTAGTACGCTACAATTAGATAAATATACTATAAATGTCAAACGGAAATTTAGACATTTTTCACGGAAACATGAACCGAGTCTGACTTCAATATAATTATTCAATCAAATTACAACTAGGTTTTCAGTATTTTTAGAACATTTTAATCTATTTTGTTCTGCATTCTGGAATATTATTATCTCTATCATAAATATTATTGCTCCTCATTCATATAAAGTAAATATTTTTAATTTCTCTATTCTGTGTAACAGGAGAAACTTGCCAAATTGGCTTTGGATGTCCCTGTGCCTCAGGTTTGGTGTGTAGGACGGAGGTAATGTTGATTCATGTACTACTTGCACATTCTTATAGAAAACGTTATATTTCTATCCTCAAACACCTCTACTAAACATATTACACACAGAAATTATGAAACCTTCAGTGGTCGCCATTCCAGCACAGGGCCAAATTTTCTTTGGCGATCTTATTAAGAGCGCAAATAGGTTTCTGGGGTTTGTTACAAAATATAAATTGTGATATTTTCAAGATAATATAAGAAAATTATTGATCAAAATATCTTCTCTCCATTTCTCCACATATCTCTTCATCTGTCTGGAAATAGAAGAATACTGCGTCAAATAACGACAAGTCTCTAACTATAACATTCAATACTACCATTTTTATACTTCTTCAGAATTGTCTAAGTATAACCCAGCCAATTCTTGTGCCATTTATTTGAGCAATGGATTTTCCAAATTGAAGGTGCGGTGGTTGATCCTATTTTGATGGTGCCCTTGACGAAAAGAAATGCGATGGCTGAGAGCATTATCGTGCTCTAGTATCACTCGCCCATTTATTGTTTTACCATTCTAGCCGTTGGTTCAAATTGTTCAGTTATTGTCAGAAGTGATCCACAGTTATTGATTGTTCTGGTTGCATCATGACATACAAGTTGGGGTTTGTTCAAATTTGAAAAAAACTTGTGTTGTGTATTATCTACTGTTCACAATATTAACGCTTGATACGATGATGTTAAAAGATATGTTTTAACTGAATAATTAATAAATTTATCATATTTATTAATAATAGAGGTACACTTTATATAGATAATATGTTGTGAAAGTCTGGGAGAGTGGTATTAATGCACATAAGAGCAATTTTATTATAATTACACATTATTCCATATAGCATATTAACTTAATTCAGGTAGGAACAAATATATCTGAAGAGTAAATTGAGATTTTAATATATTTTAGGTTAAACAGAATTCACATAATTTTTTCATCTAATTGAGAAATGTCAGTATGCTTATCCTACCTAACTATTTTGCCTACTCAAATAAAGATTTAACATATTAGCCTTAATAGATTTATCTCAGTTCATTATACTAGTAAAAAAAGAAGCAAGTTTTAAATCTTGATAAGCCGATCCTTATATCATACTAGACGAATGACCCGGCTTCGCCCGGGAATTCCCCCGAGTTCAATTTCCTTCATACTGAAAGAACACTACTAATAAATAGTATTAGAGCCATAGAATAGCAACACCGAAGTAATACATAGTTCAAATAGTTGGCAGATTTTCCACCCAAACTCCGAGGTACCCGCCCCAGCGTGTTAACTCTTATATTTAGTGGTGCATCCTCTGTAGGTCTATTACACTCTTGGGTAAAAAGGGATAAGGTTTGAAATTGCTTGAGAAGAGTGACCGTGATTGACCAAGCCTAGCCAGCAGCCTGTAATCTATTGTTTTCAGACCCCAGTCAAACATTCGTAGATGTTTTTCTGAAAAATAATTAAAAAAAAAACTAATATCAATATAAATCATAATAATCTGCAACTGTCCTTGAATATTCTAATTCTAGAGATTTTACCTTTCAAATATATACGTATATAGAAAGAATTATGAAAATAATATACCATCTCAAACAACAACAACAAAAAAAAGGCTAAAATAGCATAAAAAAAAATTATGACAACACAGAAGAATACACAAAATTTGATGTCTTATTTTCTGGAGCCAAAACATAAAGATTTCTTCCTGAGCCAACTCTAGAGCAGTCAACATACAATTGCCCATGCGAGAAACAGGGTTGCTCCAAGTCAATGCCAGCAATTTTGAGGGACTGACCTTGAGCCTTGTTAATCGACATGGCAAAAGAAACTCGAATGGGGAACTGCAATCTTTTAAAATGCAAAGGAGAATGTTTATCATCATGAATCAGAGGAATCCGGGGAATAAAAACCTCTTCATTTTGAAAACAACCAGTCAAAATGGTTGCCTCTACCACATGAGGCCACAATCTTTTAACACAGAGACGGGTACCATTGCAAAGGCGGGGTGCATCAATATTTTGTCATCAAATATATACGTATATAGAAAGAATTATGAAAATAATATACCACTCAAACAACAACAACAAAAAAAGACTAAAATAGCATTTAAAAAAAAATATTCATGACAACACAGAAGAATACACTTCCTGAGCCAACTCTAGAGCAGGCAACATACAATTGCCCATGCGAGAAACAGGGTTGCTCCAAGTCAATGCCAGCAATTTTGAGGGACTGACCTTGGAAGCGGGCTTGAGACTGTTGGGGATTCTCCAATGTGCGGCTACTTTGGCCTCTAGCAGCTCGGGCAGCCATGCGTCGAGCTGCAGGAGTTCTTACTCCAATTGCAGATCTTTTGCGAGGCATAACAAATGGGATGATTCAATTTAAAAATATGTCCTAAAAAACAGAAATAGCACAATCAGTACCAAAAATATTTTTGTATATATATATATAAAAAAGCTTTTAAGGAAAACAGTGCAGACCCAAAACAAATCCAAAGTATCAGAATAAGTTACAGAACAAAACTGATTATCTAGTAGAAATTTTTAAGTTTGTAAATATCTCAAAACTACATTGTTCACTAACCATAACTTGGTAACTAAAACAAATTTCTCTCTCAACATTTCAGCAGAAAAAAAAATAAGGCTAAAAAAAACTAATGGCAAAACATGTCAAACAGGTCAATCTTTAGAATGCTCAACTATTTTTTTTCCCTAGCCTAATATCTGCGTAGACAAAAATAAAGCAGCATAATAGAACTACCACAAACAAAATATACAGAAATGGCAAGCGAATAAAATAAATGACAACAACAGACTAAATTTTAAACTATCAATGAAACATATGATTTTTAAAGAATAATAACAAAACAAATGTCATTACAACAATTAAAAAACATAAGCCTATTGTTTATATACAGTAATAAACGTTTGTAAATATTGTCAAATCTGCATTGTTTACTAACCATAACTTTGTAAAATGTAGTGCCCTATCAACATGTCTGAAAAAAAAAATAATGCCAAAATAGCCATGTTAATATTTTAGGCTGATAAAAACCAAAGGGTATATGGATTATAGACAAGCACATGTTTTGGCTGTTAAATGAGACAGTAATTCATATTAAATTTTCACTACTGTATTTTTTTGCATATTGACTATTGTTTAATTTTAAGAATTATCATATTGACTGTAAAAAAAAAGGCCAGAACAAAAATTAATAAAAATAAGAAAGCCATTGTTTACATACAGTAACGCTAATTTTGTAAAGTTTTTTTTTAATTGCATTGTGTGAACGTACCTTAACTTAGCAATATAAATTTTAGACAAACACATGTTTTGGCTGTTAAATGAGACAGTAATTCATATTAAATTTTCACTACTGTATTTTTTGCATATTGACTATTGTTTGTTTAATTTTAAGAATTATCATATTGACTGTAAAAAAAAAAAAAACAAAGGCCAGAACAAAAATTAATAAAAAATAAGAAAGCCATTGTTAACATACAGTAACGCTAATTTTGTAAAGTTTTTTTTTTTTTTATTGTGTGAAATTGTTTTAACTTACCTAAACTTAGTAATATAAATTTCTCTCTCAATACTTTTGTAAAAAAAGTGACACTCGTATAAAAAGATATTTTTAAAAAAGTACGCAAGCAACTTGAAAAGAAATGCAGAACGCTCATTAGTCGCTTAATTGGCCTCGTGTTGTTACTTTCCCTCGTATTTACTCCGCGTAAAAAAAAGTTCTTCAAATGAAAAAAAGAAATAGCCAAAAATACTAAGCAAAATGTAGCCGAAAATTTTCCTCAGGTTTATAAAAAGCGACATGCAAAATTTGGTACCAATTGGTTCAGTAGTTTTTGAGTTTATCGCGAAACAGACAGACAGACAGAAATTGACTTTTATATATAGAGAGATTAGTATTTCTTAAACGAGAAATATCATTGAATATAATTATAATATAATTTGATAAATTGTTTGTATTCCAGAATATGAGCGAGTTATGTGAAAATGTTAATGGTGTATGTGCAGCTAGTGCCATTGCTGGGTAGATGTCAGCCTAGACCAACTCCCGTAACAACGACATCGACTGAAACAACTACCATCATTGAGACAGCACCCACTAAGCCTCCTAAACCATCTGGCCCAGAGCCAGAATAATTATTTAAAAGGAAATAATATATTTAAATAAATATCTTTAATGCATTCTATTCATTGTACGATTAATTAACTCATACTGTCACTTTGATATACACTTATGGACACAGCTTAAGATAGTATAAGTTCGGCGGTATAGATTGTTCGTGGAGAAGTTTTGATTCGCAGGGAATCCCAACCAGCACTTGCCGATATAAAACGATGATTTGAGAAATGTTGACAAGTTATATCCTACAGGTGTAAATCCCATATGCCATTTAATGCAAAAACTGGATAACAAATAGCTCGCAAAATACTTTTTTTTTTCTCCTTAGGCAAATATTCTCTAAGAATTTAATTGTTTCTTTCATCCTACATGTAGATCACCTTCACTTAATTTAGTCTTATTCAGATAACTTCTTTTTTTGAAGATTATAGACCTATTTTCAATTATACTTTTATTCTGAAGAATATATAAATAAAAATTTAATACTATAGCTCTCTCTCTCTCTCTCTAATCCTGTAATGAACATTTATTGGAAGGTGGGGGTAACTCAACAGTGGTGAACCCTCCCAGCTGCTTCGTCATTCTATTATCTAGACCGTTTCATTATTGTGCTGGTATTTCTGGTCCATAGCTTTGGGGGAGTCCATGATCTTATCAACAAGGTCGAGTAGCGAGAAAGATAGGGAGATCTGGCTAAGGTAAAAAGAATTCTGAAGGGAAAACTATATAAGAATCATTACAACATTGTCTCCCTCTATGTCTAATATTCGTTAATCTATATTCTCTTTCTCACTTTAACTCTCGAATTTATTAGTGAAAAATTAAAAGTTAGACAATATTTTATTTTATAGTTCTAGATAAAAATATATTGATTATATCTATTATATATTTACCAGAATGTGCATATTGGTCTAGAAAAGGAAACAGTTACAACTTCCGTTAACAGATGGCGCTCTTCAAGACTTCAGCTGATTTCCTCGGATCGAGCGAAACGCAGAATGAACCAATGGACTACTGCGCTCGAAACACTGTTGTTTGTTTTGAAACGTATAAAATATAGAACGTGTTTTTGGGATCCAAGAGCTGTAGAGGGGAAGCAACATCGACACGGTTGGTGGTCCCGGCGGAAAAAGCGGCTTTGTTGTCAAAGGACCAAAGGGCAAGGCACACAATATTATGCGAATGGTGTCAAGGATATTGATTAAGACATCCTAGTTGACACCTGCCCTCCAAACCCCCGGGCGTGAAGAGTTTAAAGAGTCAGTCTGTTCATACTACTCATCACCGTACAGTCTTCCTATGTGCCCACTATTTCTCACTCCCTATCTTCTCTTTCAGGAATATTCTAGCAAGCTGTCATATTTGAACGATATTGAACTGGTGAGTAGGATTTTAAGGCATATAATATTGTTACTGCTATAGATACCTCATTGCCACGAGTGAAATTACAGCTTATCGCGTCCAAATATCTGATTAAAACTGTCCTGTCCAACTGTATTTCAATAAACTGTTCTTACTAACTATAAGAGGGTGATCTGTGTGCAGGACTTATATCCTACACCATTTAGCAATATATTCAATCAAAGATACATTCTTTAATGGTTTGAGTGGTGAATTTGTTTATTTAGAAATTATTTGATTAACACTATATCTGCACTAGAAACAATTCAGAAGCGTAATACAGAAATCGCGCGAAATATACAGGCATTACTAAACCAACTGGAAGTATTAGTTAAGAACTGCATTTAACAATGGATTCCTGCCCATGTCAATATCGGGAGTATTAAGAAAGCGGATGAACTAGCAAAGAAGCCAGGAATTTAAGACAAAGGAAAGAACAAATAACAGTATTTGATGCTGATGATTTTGAAAATCCCAATAATACCCAACAAAATACAAGGAAGGTATACAAATATGTAACAAAAAAACTGAGATAAGAATAACAATAAAATAACAAGACTCAAAATGAAACATTATAAAGAAATGACAATGCATAAATATGGCACAAGAACCTTCAAGACATGCAACAATTGTCTTGTAGTGGAACTAAAACCTATCTACATCTTTTGTTCAGTAATGGCCGCAGCCTTGAAAAAATTGACATGGATTCCCATGACAGCAATTTTACACAACAAAGATAGAGAGCATTGCAACTGCTGTGATAAATATTTATTGTACACGGCAACAACAACACTTTATGGAGAAAATTTTTAGCTATTAAAGTAAAATATAAATGTAAGCTATGTGAAGCTTAGCTGATGTAATAGGAGAAGGTGTGAGATAGTAGTAAGGTAATTTAAGAAAGAGAAGTGAATGCCCCTGAGAAAATGTTTTTTAGAATTGGGAGCGAGTGACCTCAACTTTGCAACAATTTACAGCCAGGTGAGGTGCTAATTTTTACAAAGATTTCTGCTATAGACAGAGATATCATAAAATTAAAATACTAAATGAGATTTTGAAGTATCAAGCATAAAAAAGATTTAAACAGAATCAAATAATTGCTATGCTCTTCTGATTTGTGCACAAACCGATACTCTTATTAGGGTCATCTGATTCAAACTGTTTTCTCCTGAACAAAACAGAAAAATAAAGAATGTATCACGTTCTTTATTTCCATTTAAATTTATGGGAATTATTAACATTTAAAGAGAGGGAGAAGCAAAAATGTTGAAACCTACTGGAGAGCATTAAGAAAGACACAATCAGAAATCTAACATACATTTATTTTTCGTATTCTTCAGTGGTGATTATATCTAACTGATTCAATTTCCATTTATAATGTAAAATGGGTATTCCCCTTCTTACTGACTTACAAGCTAAACAAGAGGCCAAGATCCCAGGGTGACGTTGGAGAAAGGTGGATGGACTCCAGCTTCGGGGGTATGGTCCACGTGTGAGAGGAACAGGCGCCAGGACGGTATCCCAAATGTGGGGGAGAATAGACACTTTTGGACACATCGACAGTTACAGAAGACGCTTCAAGTTGTCTCCAGACATGTGACCGTGTGGATTAAACAGGAAGACGGGAACAAAGAGAACGAGGAGGATCATTCTCTTGTCGGATAATGAAGACAAGTCATTCTACTGTATATAATCACTAATACACCTTAAAACTCTCGTAATAAGCTTTATCTACAACAAATCATATTTTTTTCCTAGGAATGTTGTTCACAAACAGCGACCGCTGGAAAATGTCATAAAAATTTATTGTGCAATTAAATATAAATATAGAGAGTTGATTATAGATTCGTGGCTGTAAAACTTTTATGATAGAGATTTCATATGATTACTTGAACAACCAGATGTGTAAGTAGGAATAAAAGGAAACAGATGAGTGAATATTTCCTGGATGATCAATATGCAAGCCACCATTTGTTAAAATCAGTAGATAATGAGCCTTCACTCAAGGCTCAAGTAGATTTTGTTCCCACTTGGTTATTTTGTGTGTCTTCAAAAAAGGTCACTGTGTATAAAATATATTTCACAGATTTATCGTCTCAATCCCGATATACATGCTAAGGGGTACAACTTCTTTAAGTTTAGACCAAGAGTGTATCTTTAAACCTAACAAAATTCACCATTTTTTAATTTATAAACACTATTGACCTATTCCATTGACTAGCTGTGAAATTTGTAAATACCTCTACAATTAATAAGCTATTACCTGTGAATAAAACTGATTTATTGAGCCCAATATAAAGGGATTCTACAAAGACACTCTTCAATGGACCGTATTTTATAATTCATTCGGGATTTTATATGATCCAAAATAATTATTCGACTAAAGGCATTATCTCTGTCGCACTATTTATAGACCTTAGAAAAGCCTTTGACACAGAGTTGAAAATAAAATATATAAAAAAACAATGGTTGCCTGTAAAGTCGGTTTTACGGGCGAAGATTTTACGTGACAACGGTAGAATATTTATTGATATGAATATAATTAAATTGCACAATAGGAACAAGGAATTGAATGAAAATAAAGTTTTCTTATATCTGCCACTTTTTCTTAATATTTGTAATTTTAAAGAATCAATTCGAAAATCAAAACATTTATTCAGATCGAAGGTTCAAATTTTTGCTAAATAAATTTGAAACTATTTAAAATTTGTAAAATAATAATTAATTAATTAATTAATTTTAAACTAATAATTTACTTAACACTATCAACATTTATCAATAGTATGACATAACCTATAAACTCAGTTTCTCAACTTTTGTGTCAATCTAACAATTAATCAATCAATCATAGTTTACGATAATGAAATATCAGTGTACAATTATTTACCTTTATTGTTGTAGTTGTTGTAAATGACGAATCTAAGCACTCCACATTTTCACTACAGACACAGCTGACGATACTTTAACCACACGTGTGAACTTGTATTATGACGCTTTCTTGTTTTTCCAACGCCAAGAACGTTCGAGAAAGACAAAGACAGAGACAAGCATGCGCCGATTCAATGCGCCTAATTCTCTAGCGCTGCGCGCGCAGCACTCTCGTTCGGTGACTCATCGTAACGTTACCGGGCGTTACACTTTTTCATAAGTGACTCCCAGCCGCAACCTAATTTAAGACGTTGTCACGTCAAAAACTAGAAAACATTCGAAATCAATAGAGTGAATCTTTTCTTGATAAAAACCTCATTAGAAATCGCATATTTGAATTAAATTATAAAAGTGGTTTCTTCCAAAGTACTTAAAATTTTCCTAGGATTAACAAAAAGATCGATACCGTACATTTTCAGATGACAAAATAAACATTCGCGATGATTTCTAACAAACAATAAATATTAAATAATAATAGAATCATTATTGAAAATATCACTAGAAATGTACAAATTCAGTTAATTCTACCAATAAAATAAAAATGAGAATATTAACACAACACATACATTGCCTGAACTTCCGATAATAATCTAATACAATTCACAGCAAACACTACTTGAATCTTTCAGTATTCTTCTGTATCCTGTAAATTTAGATGTAATGAATACATTCAGAGCATAGTACAATTATCGGGGAAAGATTAAAATTACAAGGTGATCTAAATGTATCGCAAAACTTTAAAATATGATAACTCTGTGAATATTTGCACTAGAGAAACGCGATTAAAGCTGAATTATTCGAAATGACATGGTTATTTAAAATAAATAAAACACATTTTAATTGCATTCCGCCAGGCGGTTCATTACCAAAACCAGAGGCCGGCAAACATTTGAGTCGGTAGAGTAAAAAATTACAATTCACAAATTTTCAAAGTTTTTAAAGAGCCACACCATATTTTTCTTACCAATAAATTATACTTGCAAAAATAATATTTATGTATGGAACTATATAAAGAGCCGCAGCTTCACATCCAAAGAGCCGCATGTGGCTCCTAAGCCGCAGTTTGTCGACCCCTGTCCTTAACCATATATCCTTTATATCTATGAAAATGAAATCCAAAATCGTTACCGCGTTGCGCAAGATAGACAGAATCAAATAATAATGAAATTTTGCCTGTAGTTAGCTGAAGATTTCGTTTAACATATTGGTTATTCAAAAAACTAAAAAGGTTAATGTGCTTTTTTAAAGAGTAAAACCAAAAAGTGTTGGTTCCAGCCTTTTACCGCTTGGCGCAGCATTGGTCGCGACGATAAATGAATTTAATTGGTTAATATTTTTACACGTAGTTTGTTTATTTACACGATGAATGTTTTTTAAAGGTAAGATTATCAAATAGCCGTGAAACTTTAGGAAATTATTTACTATACTACTGGGAAGGTTTCTGGTTTGAATTTTATTTGAAATAAATATTCCTTGTAATTTTATTTTCAAATTTTCTGCTTTCACTCACAAGCAGCGCCTCTCGCGGTATCTGGTGAAATTACATTTATAAATTGTAAAAATGCTAAAATGCGTTCCAAGTATAAAAAATAATATTTAATTTGAGGATTTAGTAATATAATATTCCAATGACGTTTAAAAAAAACTTGGCATTTCAATATTAATATATATTTAAAGAAAATATCTCAATCAAAATTTAATAAATAATTTCAAAAAAATTATGGTTTCAAAAATATATATTTTAAAGCATATAAAAATATTTATATACGTTTATATTAAGGTGGATTGGATGTTTTCTAGAATTATTTTAACAAATGCTCGTTAGGCAAACTTTTACTCGGGTAAAAACCGGGCGAAGCCGGGTACATTCGCAAAATACAGATAATCACAAATGTTCGTTTGTGGCAAGATACTATTCCTTCAACTTCAAATTACCGAGTGGACCAATTAATACTGATTTTCTTCAACTTATCGAGTATTTTTAGAGGGACCGGGAAAAAATTTCAACAAATTTTAACTTATCGAGAGTATAGACAAGTACACAGTCTAGCCATAAATTCTGTTACAAACAATTTTATAAATTAAATGATTAAGAACAAAAACTAATGGAATATATATATAAATACATATTTTATTAGCCAATAGGACATAGATTTTAAATATATACAAACATTCAAAATGTTCTCCCTTATTTTTGACACAGGATCTCAAACGTTCGGGCCACTGATCTATGGTGGCACGCACCTTTTCTAAGGGTATTTCTTTCATTGCTCTCACCAATGCTGATTTCAATTTATCCAAATTATGATATCTTTTATAGCACACCTTCTCCTCTAAATATGCCCACAAACTGTAATCAAGGGGGTTTAAATCAGGGCTTCCAGAGGGCCATTCATTGGCCTTTATGAACACCGGAACATTCGTCTCCAACCATTGTTGAGTTGACTTAGCTTTGTGAGCAGGAGCTGAATCTTGTTGAAATATCCAATGTTCTCCATTAAACATTTTTGTATTCAGAGGCTTTACTATTTGTTACAAAATGTCTTATTTATAGTTTTTAGCTGTATTTTTTACCCCTTTGGCACAGAAGTGGAGATCTGTTACACCTTGGTAGCTAACTCCCCACCAAACCATGACAGAAGAAGGATGGTGACTTTTTCAAGTCTTCTGACTTTCAAAGAAGCTTCTAGTGAGCTACGAGCATATATCCTATCCTTCTGACGATTAATCTTTTCCTCGACAGTGAAAAGTTCTCGTCTGTGAAAAGGATTCTCTCATGCCACCGACCATCATGCTGCGCCAACAACATTTTTGATCTAACCCTTCTAATATCTCTAAGAGCAGGGGTTATCAATGACCTGTGCGTCGTTTGAAAGCTCTCAGTCCAAGGTCTTCGTTGATTATCCTTGAAACTATCTTGGAGCTAAATTTATCTGCTTTGCTAAGATCTTTTGTTTGCAGTGTGGATTTCGACGAATTCTTTCGCGAATGGCTTTTATAGCTGCTTGCGTTCGTTGCATGCGAGTTCGACCAGATCTTTCAAGGTCATTAATAGTGCAAGCCTTGTTGAACCTTTCAATGATTCGATAAGCAAATTGACGCGTAATATTCAAATTTTGTAAAAGTTTAAAAAGGGTGAAAGATTTTGGCCTACCTTGTGTAAGGCTATTACAACTATAGGGTTTTCTTTAATACCCAAACCCATTATCAAAAAACAAATATATATTTTTTTTTTCTGAGCACGTGTGCCCGAGATATTCAAATAACAACAACTGTATTTTGAATGCTTAACGCGGTCAAATTATTTTTGACGTGACAACGTCTTAAATTAGGTTGCGGCTGGGAGTCGCTTATGAAAAAGTGTAACGCCCGGTAACGTTACGATGAGTGTATGTGTTGTGTTAATATTCTCATTTTTATTTTATTGGTAGAATTAACTGAATTTGTACATTTCTAGTGATATTTTGAATAATGATTCTATTATTATTTAATATTTATTGTTTGTTAGAAATCATCGCGAATGTTTATTTTGTCATCTGAAAATGTACGGTATCGATCTTTTTGTTAATCCTAGGAAAATTTTAAGTACTTTGGAACAAACCACTTTTATAATTTAATTCAAATATGCGATTTCTAATGAGGTTTTTATCAAGAAAAGATTCACTCTATTGATTTCGAATGTTTTCTAGTTTTTGACGTGACAACGTCTTAAATTAGGTTGCGGCTGGGAGTCACTTATGAAAAAGTGTAACGCCCGGTAACGTTACGATGAGTCACCGAACGAGAGTGCTGCGCGCGCAGCGCTAGAGAATTAGGCGCATTGAATCGGCGCATGCTTGTCTCTGTCTTTGTCTTTCTCGAACGTTCTTGGCGTTGGAAAAACAAGAAAGCGTCATAATACAAGTTCACACGTGTGGTTAAAGTATCGTCAGCTATGTCTGTAGTGAAAATGTGGAGTGCTTAGTGTTAACTTTGATGTTTTATTAATTTTCTAGAAATTTATATCAAACAGAAGAAGTCTGCACTTATAAAAGAAAAAAGAAGTTTATTTTTCTTCCCTAAGAATATTTACATGCAAGCCAAGCAAAACTAAAATTAAAATTAAAATTGACTGAACAAAATTTACATATCTTTTGATAGATTGAATTTACCTTTTCTTGGTCAAAAAACAATAGAAAAATAAATTAATTAATATTCAATCACTCATATTTAATTATTTTTTTTTTAAGTTCATCCACATCAACTCCCCCTTTTTTAAGATAGCAATACTCATTAAGGTACATATCTATCCGGTGGTCTCCTCTCTCGTAGTGGATATCTCCGGGAAGGTGTAGATTCAGTCGGTGGTCCAGGTGTAGATTCTGCTACTATTGTAGCAGGAGTCAGGGGACTTGACGTCTGAGGCCTTGGGTAGCTTATTCCTTCTTCTGATGACGAAACATCCTTTCTCTCCATACTTCTCCTCATATAGTTAGTGTGTACTTTCCTTTCTATTCCATCAGTTTCTATCATACAGCTGTTGCTTCCCACTATTCTCTTTACAATCCCAAACATCCATTTCGGTTTTCCTCTTTCCATCCATCTGTATCTTACTCTATCATTTACTTTGTAGCTATTGTTCTGTTTTTTATTTTTCAATCTCCCCACTCTTACTGATTTCTTGCTCAACATGGAAATCTTCGTTCTAATCTCGCGATTTAAAAATATTCCAGCCGGGGATTTCTCCGTTCTAGTCAAAGGACTCAATCTATATGCATATAAAGCCTTAATCAAAGCAAACTCAAGGGGTAATTCTCTTTCCTCCGAAATAATTCTTTTCATAGTTTTTTTTTATCTCTCTTACAGACACTTCCGCTAGTCCGTTGCTCTCCGGATGGTAAGCGGGGCTGAACATCGCATGTATGCCATTTCTTTCGAAAAATGTCTTTATTTCATAACTTCTAAACGGGGGCCCATTATCCATTACCGCCACCTCCGGGATACCATATCTCGCTAAACATTCTCTCAAAAAGTCTATGCAGAATCCCGCCGATGTATTTGGAACCATTTGACATTCTATCCAATTAGAATGCGCATCCACCAATATCAAAAAAGTTTTTCCCGCAAAATAGAAATAGTCAAGATGAATTCTCTTCTAAACTTTGTTTGGTGGAGTCCACTCGGTAAATTCCTGTCTTGGCAGCTTTGATGTGTTTTCCATACAAGTGCTACAGCTTTTAGACAGTTTCTCAATTTGCTCATCCATTCCCGGCCAATAGACAGAACTTCTGGCCAGAGTTTTCATTTTATTTACTCCAATATGATTTTCATGGATGATTTTCAAAACATATTCTCTTAAGGAATCGGGGATGATCATTCTATTTCCGAAAAATAGGCAATTTCTTACTATTGTTATCTCGTTTTTAATTCTATTATAAGGTTTTATATCTACCTCTGAGTCAACATCATACTTATCGTACTTGACTAACTTATATAGTTTTCTAAGAGTTGGATCTTCTTGGGTTTTGTACGATACCAAGACGTAATCTAATATCGAATTTTCTATTAATAATATTTCTCCCATTTCCTCTTCCTTCTCCCCTTTTTCAGGATTTGGAAATCTTGAAAGAAAATCTGCAAGAGGTATTTCAGTTCCCTTAGTATATTTAATTTCAAAATTAAAATTTGATATTGAGAGTGACCATCTATGTAATCTATTTGCCACTAAGGCTGGTAAATTATTTTTATCGCCAAAAATGGCTAGTAATGGTTTGTGATCTGTATTAATAATAAATTTTCTTCCGTAAAGGAATTGTTTTAGCCTGTTTAAGGTAAAGAATATTGCTAATCCTTCTTTTTCTATTTGGGAATATTTCTTTTCTGTGTCATTTAGTGTTCTTGAAACAAAAGTAATTGGTTTCTCAGTGCCGTCTACAATATGGGAAATATATCCTCCAATACCATAATTTGATGCATCACAAGTAACATAAAGAGGTAAATCTTGCGAATAATGCGTCAAACAAGTTTTTGTACTAATCAAATTTTTACATTTTTCGAAAGCCTGATCATGTTCATTTTTCCAATTCCAATTATAACTTCTTTTCAATAGAGAGAATAAAGGATTTGCATGTATGGATAAATTTCTAACGAATTTACTGTAGAATGACAACATGCCCAAGAAAGATTTCAATTCTGAAATGTTACTCGGTTTAGGACATTTTTTTATACTGTCCAGTTTATCCTCAGGGGGATAGATTCCATTTTTATTTATTCTATGTCCCAAATAATCGATTTCATCAACAAAAAACAAAGATTTTTCTTTATTAATTGAAAAATTAAAATCCGATAATTTATTCATGACTGTTTCAATATCTGAAATATGCTCATTTACATCAGACGATGCTATAAGAATATCGTCTAAATATATTATTACATTTTTAAGACCGGAAAAAATATTGTCCATAGTTCTTTGGAAAATAGTTGCTCCGGACTTGATACCGAAGGGCAGCCTTTTATATTTAAAAAGGCCTTTATGGGTAGAAATAACTGTTAATTTTTGAGATTCCTCGTCTAGAAGTATCTGATGATATGCGCTTGAAAGATCAATTTTACTAAATATACTTTTACCAAAAAATGAATGTAAAACATTATCGATGTTCGGTATCGGATACTTTACATCCTCGATAAATGGATTTAAGGTTCTTTTAAAGTCCGCACAAATTCTAATTTTGCCGTTTTTCTTAGGGACGCATACTAGCGGTGAAGCTATTGGGCTATCCACTATATTTTCAATAATATCATTATTCAATAAAAATAATAGTTCTTCCTCAATTAAATTTCTAATAGCAAAGGGAGCAGGTCTAAATCTATAAAATTTTGGTGCAAAATTATTTTTTACATTAATGTGTACGGAAATATCCTTTATTGGCAAGACTATATCTTTGAAAAGTTTATAATATTTATTAAAAATAAAATTAGTATCAAAATTATTATTTTGTTGGACATTAATTTGTACCATATCAAAATATACTATCCAGTCTTTTCCTATGAGAAATTTATTATTTTCAATATTTGTTACTATTAAGTTTAAATGGCCTATTTTATTTTTATATCTTACTTTTACTTTACATTCTCCAATAGAGGAAATGCCCTTTCCTTGATAATCGGTTAAATAACATTTAGACGGAAATAATTTAACATGTTCAAAATATTTTAAAAATAGATCTTTTGACATAGTTGTTAAAGCTGCACCAGTGTCAATTTCTGCTAAGAATTTTATGTCGAAGACATACAAAATACTTTCAAATTTATTAGCCAGATATTCTATATTATTGATGGACTCACCATTCTTTCCCGAAAATGATTCTCCGTGGGCAGATGCTTCACTCTTTCTTGGTTGAAAATATCCATTCTTAGATTTTGAATGACAAACAGTCGATATATGTCCCAATTGTTTACAAGAATAGCAGAAAGAATTTCTAAAAAAACATCTGTCCGAATGATGATTCATCTTTCCACAATGTTTGCATTTAGAATGTAATTTGTTTATTTCTTTAGTTTCAGCATAAGACTTCATTTTCAACACATTACAATCTACCGATTCTATTGTGGTAGCAATATTTACTGCCATATTAAAAGTGAGCTCAGGCTCTTGAAGTAATCTTTTCAAAATAACTTGATTAGAAACGCCTGCAATGAATTTATCCCTTAGGTGTTCTTCAATATTTAAGCCAAAATTACATTTATTAGCTTGTTTTTTTAATTTAAGGACATATTCTTCTATTTTTTCTCCATGTTCCTGAATCAATTGGCTGAACTCATATCTTTCAAAAATAATATTTAGCTTAGGTGTAAAATGAGTAAGTAGAACACTAACAATTTCTTCAAATTCTAATGCACAAACATCTCTAGGTGAGATCAATTCTTTCAGAATTCCATAAGTATTTGGTCCAATAGACATAATAAAAAAAGGAACAATCTTCTTACCTTCAATTTCATTCACAAAAATGTACTGTTTGAATCGTTGAATATAGTTTTCGAAAGGTTCTTCTTTCATTACATAAGGTTCGAACGAAAGTCTCGTCGCCATTGTTAACTTTGATGTTTAATTAATTTTCTAGAAATTTATATCAAACAGAAGAAGTCTGCACTTATAAAAGAAAAAAGAAGTTTATTTTTCTTCCCTAAGAATATTTACATGCAAGCCAAGCAAAACTAAAATTAAAATTAAAATTGACTGAACAAAATTTACATATCTTTTGATAGATTGAATTTACCTTTTCTTGGTCAAAAAACAATAGAAAAATAAATTAATTAATATTCAATCACTCATATTTAATTATTTTTTTTTTAAGTTCATCCACATCACTTAGATTCGTCATTTACAACAACTACAACAATAAAGGTAAATAATTGTACACTGATATTTCATTATCGTAAACTATGATTGATTGATTAATTGTTAGATTGACACAAAAGTTGAGAAACTGAGTTTATAGGTTATGTCATACTATTGATAAATGTTGATAGTGTTAAGTAAATTATTAGTTTAAAATTAATTAATTAATTAATTATTATTTTACAAATTTTAAATAGTTTCAAATATATTTAGAAAAAATTTGAACCTTCGATCTGAATAAATGTTTTGATTTTCGAATTGATTCTTTAAAATTACAAATATTAAGAAAAAGTGGCAGATATAAGAAAACTTTATTTAAACTGTGTTGAGCAAGAATTTTAACATCTAATATAAGTAAATGTTTTAATACAGCCATAATGGCTGTATAATGCAAGAACTTCAGACTCGGGCGTATATTCGGGCGTATGTTACTCGGATGTTATATTATAAATACACAATAATTTCCTTCGCATTGAGTTTCAACATAGAGGAAGTCCGCACGCTCACATTTTACTGTGGTTACACGATGATCCACATGATAATGCCATTGTTAAAGTACTGCAAGTTACTTGCTCCGCCGCTAATACTAGCTTCGAGTTTATACTCGGTGCTGTATATATTCATCCAGGAGCTAGTATGCAGGATATTGGAATGTTACTATGGCAAGGACTCGGTCCGTACATTCACAACAGCCAGTACGTGCCACCGTTCGTGCAAGTTGATTCTAGTATACTGATTCTTCTGTGTGGTGATTTTAACAAAAACGTAAAGCCTGACAACTCGTTTCTTAATTTCATGAAAAATACGTATAATCTTGATTGCGTATCAAACGTTTCTAAGTCAACTACGTTAAAAGGAACAACTATCGACTTGACTTTCGCAAGACACATTACAGCAGAAACACTTCCTTTCATTTCATATTTCTCCTATCATCGTCCTATCCTCAACAAAATCACTCAAATAGGAATTAGTTAAGTTTAAGTTTACATGTACAATGTTTTAGTAAACAAAATATATTTCTATAGTTAAAATTTGTGCAATTCTTATTTTCATTCAATTCCTTGTTCCTATTGTGCAATTTAATTATATTCATATCAATAAATATTCTACCGTTGTCACGTAAAATCTTCGCCCGTAAAACCGACTTTACAGGCAACCATTGTTTTTTTTATATTATTAAATATATATTTAATATTCATAATATCACATTATTGAAATGTTTGACTATTCTATTTACGGACTAAAATTATGGTATATATATGTATAGACAAATGTAAGGCATACATGTATGACAGCGCAAGTTTTCCTAGGGGCACATTACGCTTTAAATTGAAATAAAATAATACAGAGGTTTTTTCTATATTGTAGCGTAGAAATCAAGCCTTGAAATATCCTAAGATATAAAAGTATATATTGATGACGTCATAGCGACGAGTCGCCAATTATTAACAAGTCAGCCAAACTATCTACAGCTAGGGAATCTTAAGCAAGCAAGCAAATACATATTTTAAAGATGATTTCACAAATACAGAGTAATATATATTTTTATAATATGTTGGATATTTTCATTGAATAATATTAAATTAAATAATAAAATATTTCTTCGCCACATAGCCTCCTCCTATAAAGAGAATCGACCCGATGCTCAGAAGGAGACTTACATCCTCAGTCTCAAGGCACGAGAACGAGTGATAGGGCCTGAGATCTCTTCGCGGGTCTGTGGTTGTTGTGTTCGTTCAGTGGGGATGTCTTCTTCCTGGAAGTTTGTCGAGTCATCTTCTGGGTCCTCTTCTAGGTGGTCCTCCTGGTCCTCTGGGTTTAAATATGGTTTCATCCTACAAATGTGAACTAAATCTTTTGTTTTACGACGACCTTGATGGTTTCCGAATGTTTCAACTTCATAGGTCACATCAGATATTTTTCGGATTACTTTGTATGGGCCGAAGTAACGTCTCATTAGTTTTTCCGAATATCCCACTTTACGCACAGGAATAAAGATCCATACCAGATCTCCAGGCTGATAAATTATATTTCTGTGATGGGCGTCATAGCGATGTTTATTGCTATCTTGAGATCTCATGGAGTGGATACGTGCCAGTTTTCGTGCTACTTCGGCTCTTGCCCCTAGAGTTTGGATGAAATCGTCGTCTTCTGGCAATAACTTGGGGAATAACACGTCCAGTGGAGTCTCGGCTTTACGCCCGTGTACACAAAAAATTTCATTGAAAATTTTATTAAAACATTATTCAAATTAAATAATAGCAAACTTATAAAACTTGTAGAACACATTAAAATTCACAATCTTTCTAATAGATTAATAGATATCACAAACGACATCTTCAAATACAGAAAATTCAATAAATTCAATAACAAATTACTTGATCATTTCAAATTTAATGATATATTTAATGACCAATCTATTAACAGTTTATTTCCTATAAAAGGTTTAAATTTTAAAACTACCTGGAAATATAACAAGAATATAGGCAGTATATTATGCAATTATAACCCGTTTATTAATAATCTAACAAATTTTAAAAATCTAAATGTAATTGCCACAATGTTCTAGATAAATATAAATTTACAGGACATATTTTAACTAGCGATTATTCTTTTTTGGAACCAAAAATCCAAAACATTTTGAATAGAGGATATAAATATATACCTCAGATCAAACACAATTTCAATAATACAATTAAATCTATATTAAAAGACATCGATATATTCATTAATAAAACTAGTATAAAACACAGAATTCCTGAATCTACTTTCCTAGAATGGAAATATAAATTAAGTAAAGCAATAAAAAACTATTATAACAACACACTAAAATACACAAAACCTAATGAATCGGAAATTAATTCCTTAAAAGACACTTTTGAAAACTTACAAAAAGATTTTATCATATGTCTAATAGATAAATGTTCAAATATTTTATCTATCATATGTAAAAACTTATATCATGACCTTCTGAAAAATGAAATTAATAACAATAGTAAATACACTTTCATAAGAACAACTGAAACTAAAATCAAAAAAAGATATTAAAAATGTAGAAAACTCACTAAAAATTATAAATTACAACAAAAACACAAACATACCGGAATTTTATATTATTCCTAAATTACATAAAACACCAATCTCATTTAGAACAATCACATCAGGAATAAACTCAGTCATAAAAAACATAGATTTAAGACTAGCTTCAACACTTCAATTCATAATAAATAAAATAACTAACAAACATGATTTTAAATTCATAGATTCTAATAAAGAAAATCATTAACTTCCTAACGAATAACCTACAGAAGATCAATACAGTTCATACATTTGATTTTGAAGATCTTTACTCTAACATACGTTTAGAAGACCTTAATAATAAAATAGACAGCTTAATAAACGAATTCATTAATGATAAAACATTCCATATTCAAATTATTCACAACAAATACAAAACATTTAAATTAGATAACAATACAGCAAAAAAATTACTTGAAACCTTCTTAAACTTCAATTATATTAATTTTAAAAACAAAATATATATTCAATCTAAAGGTGTTCCAATGGGAACTTCATCCAGTCCTCTACTAGCCAACTTATTACTTTTTTGGTATGAAAGAGAATTCTTTCTACAGAATGATGTAAATTGGCATATATTCCGCTATGTAGATGACATTATTATCTTGAATAACCCACAATTCAATAATGGCATTTACAAAATTTACCCTTAATATTTGAAACTTAAAAATAATGAAAAGATAACTAATAACAAAAAAGTTATTTTTTTAGACTTAAATATAAAACTTGCAAACAAATCAGTTGGAACATATGACAAAAGAAATTGTTATAATTTTAAAATTATTAAATTCTGTAATGTCAATTCCAACATATCATCAAATTGCTGCAAAGACATATAATTTGGTCAATTTTTAAGATTTTATAGAATCAACAACATTAAAACAAACTTTATTATAGACATTAAAACTCTTAATAATGAGTATTTAAACAATGGTTTTGAATATAAAACAGTAAAGTTTTACAATAGGCTGTCAATACACAAATACCTAAGCAATAATAAATATAATTATAAATTTGAAACTTCAAACTTCTCCAATTAATCTATATTAAAAGACATCGATATATTCATTAATAAAACTAGTATAAAACACAGAATTCCTGAATCTACTTTCCTAGAATGGAAATATAAATTAAGTAAAGCAATAAAAAACTATTATAACAACACACTAAAATACACAAAACCTAATGAATCGGAAATTAATTCCTTAAAAGACACTTCTGAAAACTTACAAAAAGATTTTATCATATGTCCAATAGATAAATGTTCAAATATTTTATCTATCATATGTAAAAACTTATATCATGACCTTCTAAAAAATGAAATTAATAACAATAGTAAATACACTTTCTTAAAACGAAAATTAAAATTATACCGCGAATGTTTCTTTTAAAAATCGAAATTTATTTTCAAAGAGAAATAGCGACATTTCTAACTTTGAGGATGATGTCGCTATTTCTCTTTGAAAATAAATTTCGATTTTTAAAAGAAACATTCGCGGTATAATTTTAATTTTCGTTTTACAATCATCAGCCGCGTTATATTGTATTTTAAATGACACTTTCATAAGAAAAACTGAAACTAAAATCAAAAAAGATATTGAAAATTTAGAAAACTCACTAAAAATTATAAATTACAACAAAAACACAAACATACCGAAATTTTATATTATTCCTAAATTACATAAAACACCAATCTCATTTAGAACAATCACATCAGGAATAAACTCAGTCATAAAAAACATAGATTTAAGACTAGCTTCAACACTTCAATTCATAATAAATAAAATAACTAACAAACATGATTTTAAATTCATAGATTCTAATAAAAAAAGCATTAACTTCCTAACGAATAACCTACAGAAGATCAATACAATTCATACATTTGATTTTGAAGATCTTTACTCTAACATACGTTAAGAAGACCTTAATAATAAAATACACAGCTTAATAAACGAATTCATTAATGATAAAACATTCCATATTCAAATTATTCACAACAAATACAAAACATTTAAATTAGATAACAATACAGCAAAAACATTACTTGAAACCTTCTTAAACTTCAATTATATTAATTTTAAAAACAAAATATATATTCAATCTAAAGGTGTTCCAATGGGAACTTCATCCAGTCCTCTACTAGCCAACTTATTACTTTTTTGGTATGAAAGAGAATTCTTTCTACAGAATGATGTAAATTGGCATATATTCCGCTATGTAGATGACATTATTATCTTGAATAACCCACAATTCAATAATGTCATTTACAAAATATACCCTAAATATTTGAAACTTAAAAATAATGAAAAGATAACTAATAACAAAAAAGTTTAATTTTTTAGACTTAAATATAAAACTTGCAAACAAATCAGTTGGAACATATGACAAAAGAAATTGTTATAATTTTAAAATTATTAAATTCTGTAATGTCAATTCCAACATATCATCAAATTTCTGCGAAGGCATATAATTTGGTCAATTTTTAAGATTTTATAGAATCAACAACATTAAAACAAACTTTATTAAAGACATTAAAACTCTTAATAATGAGTATTTAAACAAAATGGTTTTAAATACAAAACAGTAAAGTTTTACAATAGGCTGTCAATACACAAATACCTAAGCAATAATAAATATAATTATAAATTTGAAACTTCAAACTTCTCCAATTAATCTAACCAACAACTTATATTCTACTCTTATACTAAAACAAATGATAGAATAACTGAATATATTTCCTATGACTTTAAATAAATTAATTATATGATAACGATTATAAAGCATTAAATTCATTCAATTTGATCTCCAGTTACTGTGGGAGGGAACTGGAAAACAAATATAAATGAATTTGAAGCATAATAAATGTTTTATTATTCCATTAATTTATAATTTTAATAAAAAATGTAACTTATATCAATGGAAACAAAATTTTATTACATATTTTCACAATCTTTAAAATTTCTAATGATTCTTTTCTGACAGCTTTCCTAACTTTGAACAACTTTTGAAAATAAGATTTCCTAGAAGAGGGAAGGTTACTTTTAGAACAAAGTTGGCGGGCCCCAAACAGACACATGTTACATGTCCACACATGTGCACTGTCTCTAGGGAGCAATAGACGCCACTTTGAATAAGTAAGTAAACAATCTCATTCTATGTTATCTAATATTAATTTAATTATACAGTTTAATGGTCGAAGAGAAATCAATCCATAATGAAGTAAGGGTGAAATGGGATGTGGTATTTTCATCTGAAGAGCCCTGATACCACAGATTTCTCTTTCCAATAGATTGTCCAATCTCCTTTTGTGTAATGTCCTGGTCTACCATTAGGGTTCCAAAAAATAATTTTTATAATTGGCAAAAATTTAAAATATTTGTATCTATCCTTAACTAGGCAAAAACATTATATCATATTATTCTTACTCTCTATAAAAAAAATCAAAAATTATATAGAAAAAAAAAATTATATAAAAAATTACAAAAACTATTAACTAGAAAATACTAACACCCTTTCAATTCTCTACCTGTTTGAAATAAAAGTGTATGGTTCTTTCTTTATCTCTTTCCTTTCTTTTACTAATAAATAAATATATAATCATTATAAATCTCTTCATTTATTCCTTTTTATTTTTAGAGTATGTCTATATGAAGGGTAAAAGCCGATGCTAAAAGACGTTACGTTGTTAAATCTTCTTTTCTTCTTAAATTTTCTTCATATATTTCAAAAAAAATATTTTTATTCGATTTAAAATAAAAACATATTATTCTAACATATAATTACTTTTATTACATTTTTCTCTCCTAAATAAGATATAAATATATTACATATAAACAACTATTTAATCATCTAACTTAAACACCAAAAAAAATTATCAACTTTTATTTTATATATATATATATATGACCTCATTAAAAACTACATTTCTAGTTTTATATATGCAGGTTAACCTCGTTAATGAGACACGCGATAATTCGACCCTGTTTTCTTGTCCCGACCTACAGCCTATGATATAACATATAATATGTAATATAATTTGTACAAAATTTATTTTTTCTTAACAACCTATGATATAACAAACAGTAATTAGACACTATCGATAATTCATCTCTTCCGATAATTTGACCATTTTAAAATTCAGGTTTCGAGAGTTGATCTTGTTTAAATTCAACTTTACCACTTAAAATGTATTACAGCGACAAGCGACAGCCACTGAAAATGTACAAAATGTATATATGAAGCAGTGGGAAAAATAAGTAAATAGAGAACCAAAAATCAAAATAATTAATAATAAGTTTATTAGCAAAAAACAATACAAAATATCCTTTCAAATGAGAAACTCTAGGCATTGGTGAAAATGTTTTTAAATAAAATATTTAAAATGAAAAAATAAAAGAAATTATATCAGAAAATAAAGTTGCAAACTATATTACAGAATTGATGACTTATTAAAGGAATTTATTCAAAGGACCTGATTAAAGACTACATTTCTAGTTTTATATATACGTAGGTTCAATTTTACATGTATGTTATCCAAATTTCGCACATGTGAAAAAGTCACATAGAGCTGTACATGCGTAAACACAGGCTCTTGTGGCTAGAGACCCACTCTAGCAAAGGTTTGGCCTTGAGCATTATTTATAGTCATGGCAAAAGCCAACCTTAATGGAAACTGACGCCTCATCAGACTAAAGAAAAGGTTGGTATCTGAAGGAGCCAAATATATTTTTAACACCAATACAGTGTGTCCAACTTTGGTCCCTGTCAGTATTTGTGCTTCAAGGACATGAGAGCACATGAGCTGGATCACCATACGTGTGCCATTACAAAAACCCTGCTTAGGATTCAAATTTCTCAGAAGCATAACGATGGCACCATCCTTGAGGTTTAACTGGTGTTAAAGCATTCCTCTGGTAGTGAGGCTATTGATGAATTCAGTAGGGTAGATATTCTCCTACTCCACATTCTTACACTCCACACTGTAAACACTGAGAAAACACTGACTCATATTTGGTGAGCAATTTCAGGGAAGAAACTCTAGAGACCTTGGTGAAAAGTTTAACTTAATAAACACAGATTCTTGTAGCAAGAAACCCAATCTAGCAAAGGTTTGGCCTTGAGGCTTTTTATAGTCTTAGCAAAAGCTAACCTTAATGGAAATCGACGCCTCTTCAGAATGAAGCGAAGGTTGGTATCCGAGAGAGCCAAAGATATTTTTGGAACCAATACAGTGTGTTCAACTTTGGGCACTGTCAGTATTTGAGCTTCAAGGATTCCTGCTTGGTAAGCAATTCAGTATTTATAAAACGACATTTGAAAATTATCCCGCAAATGTTTCTTTTCAACGAGAAATGAAAATTTATTTTAAGGAGAAATAACGATTATATCTAACCTTAGGGATGAGGTATGAAAGGGTGAAGTGTGAAGAGTAATGAGAAACGGAAAAATAAATGTATACAGGGATGGGAATCAAACCCACAGTGTTCCGCTCACCGGGCAGATGTCATGTCCACTAGGGTACCCTGGACATATTTTCCTTTCGTAAATAATACATAAAGTAATTTATAATTCGATATAATGCGGCTTTTGATTGTAAAACGACATTTGAAAATTATCCCGCAAGTGTTTCTTTTCAACGAATAATCGAAATTTATTTTAAGGATAATAAACGATTATTTATAACCTTAGGGATGAGGTATGAAAGGATGAATTGTGAAGAGTAATAATAAACGGAAATATAAAAGTGTCCTTGGATGGGAATCGAACCTACAGTGTTCCGCTTACCGGGCAGATGCCATGTCCACTAGGCTACCCTGGACATATATTACCGTTCGTAAATAATACATAAAGTAATTTATAATACAATATAATGCGGCTTGTGATTGTAAAACATTTGAAAATTATCCCGCAAGGGTTTCTTTTCAACGAAAAATCAAAATTTATTTTAAGGAGAAATAACGATTATTTCTAACCTTAGGGATGAGGTATGAAAGGGTAAATAGTGTAGAGTAAAATTAAACGGAAAAATAAAAGTGCCCAGGGATGGGAATCGAACCTACAGTGTTCTGCTTACCGGGCAGATGCCATGTCCACTAGGCTACCCTGGACATTTTTTCCGTTCGTAAATAATACATAAAGTAATTTATAATACAATATAATGCGGCTTGTGATTGTGAAACGACATTTGAAAATTATCCCGGAAGTGTTTCTTTTCAACGAATAATCGAAATTTATTTTAAGGAGAAATAACGATTATTTCTAACCTTAGGGATGAGGTATGAAAGGGTGAATTTTCAGTTTATTATTACTTTTCACAATTCACCCTTTCATACCTCATCCCTAAGATTAGAAATAATCGTTATTTCTCCTTAAAAATAAATTTTGATTTTTCGTTGAAAAGAAACACTTGCGGGATAATTTTCAAATTACGATTTACAATCACAAGCCGCATTATATTGATTATAAATTACTTTATATATATATAATACGTTATGCTCGTATTTACGAACGGAAAAATATTTTCAGGGTAGCCTAGTGGACATGGCATCTGCCCGTTAAGCGGAACACTGTGGGTTCGATTCCCATCCCTGGACACTTTTATTTTCCGTTTATCATCACTCTTCACAATTCACCCTTTCATATCTCATCCCTAAGGTTAGAAATAACTGTTATTTCTCCTTAAAATAAATTTTGATTTTTCGTTGAAAAGAAACACTTGCTGGATAATTTTCAAAGGTCGTTTTACAATCACAAGCCGCATTATATTGTATTATAAATTCAGTATTTTTTTCATTATTCTCTAATGAGCTAACAACAGTTTCCCCAGGGAAATTCAGGGCTGAGCAGTTAGGACAGACTTTATCCAGGCCTCTAATAATATATTCAGTGGGAACAGAAAAAAAATCATTTGCCAAAGACATTAGAAAACCTTACTCCGGTAGAGTGGCTCCGAAATATGTTAGCTCGAGTTAATTGAGTTAAATTTTTCTCAATACATTCTTTCCTGGATTTTTTTTCTCAATTGATTAGATCATACAAGAGATTATTGATTCAAGCATGTTTACTAAGTGTTAATGGTCTTTATTCTCACTTTATAGGTTCTTGTGTGGATAAACCAGACAGTTGGAGCTAACATCGCCTAGATAGGACATCTCGGACCGGTTGATTGCTACTCCTCGTTTGGTCAGGTGCTTTCTTATTTCTTACTTCATCGACTTCTTAATCTTTTACTCACTTTAGCTCTATCTAATACAGCTTTTTGAAGTGTGCGAAATAACAACCCTAGTTATAGTCATAGTTACTTTTATCCCATACCATTATACAAACACCCAGGTTCTTTATGCATATTGTATTTACACACTATATTTTCTTTCATACTTCATAAATTTTAAAAGAAACATTTTGCGGAAAGTCGTCAATTAAATATTCAAAACAACTTATATATGGAGGAAGACAGATGTTAGATGTGATTACTTTGTTCTATTATTATTTTAATCAAGGTGACAGAAGTTTCCATGACGTCAATTCACAATTTCAACCTTTATTGAAATTGTGTTGAATCACCTAGGTAGATAGAAAGGGAAACGTAGGCAGTTTATCATAGGGATCTTGCAATGAATCTAATAAGACACATGTGTTCTACACATCACACGCCAGCTGTAATTTGGGATATAAAAGTGCAGACGAGAGTGTCAACTGAATAATCAAGATGCAATCCGCCATTTTGGTTCCATTTTTCTGTCTCCTGCTAGTGGGACCATCAATACAGGTAAGTGACATGTTGTTTTGAAAGTTAGGTATAAGAGTATCAATACTGCGTGTATTATATAAGAGATGGAAGTATTATAAATAACTAATGCTTATTTTTTTGCACAAATTTTTTTTTCTGTCCTTACTGCGATGACAAATACTGCGATGTAGCCAAGCCCTCCCAATATATTTTTCATTGCAGTAAGTACAGTATAAGTTTGTTTTGTGTTTAAAAGAAACTCGCGTGCTTTATAATGCTTCCATTTCTTATATCAATTTAATGTTTATTCAGAATCTTCCTATCAAATATCTTTACTATACATATGTGTGGGAAAGAAATAAAAATTAAGGCATATATAAAGGAATATATGAAAAGGAAAAGGCATAAATAAAGGAATATGTAAAAGTCAAATTTTAATCAGTTATTTTTTAGAATCAATTTCCTTCTTTATATATAATTATCTATGCCCTCTAAATCCCAGACTCTCAAAGTATTTCAAATTGTCGTTTTCTTCCTCGTGCTTTTAAAGATAATCGTTTTTTATTTATTGATATGTTATGTGACTCGAATTGATTCTCTTCAAGAAGAAAAAGTCAATTGGAATCATTTTCAACATATTTGGAGCCTGTGATATATAAAGACTTAGTTCCGGAATTGTTACGCGTTTGTTATAGTTGGTTCCGGGTTTATTAAATTTGCTTCCGGGTCTGTAAAAGTGGGTTCCGGGTTTGTTCAAGTTGATTTTGTGGTAATTCTCCCTCTTGTTTCTACGAAAGTGATATGTTAGACGGTGCATAAGCATTTTGTGTCTATTATAACCGTATATTTTTTATTTCAAAGAGGTTTTAAGGATGTTTGTGATGTTCCTGATCTACTATTAACGGTATCATAACTATGTGTTGGTTTGTTTCAGCTATGTTTCTCCAACCAGCAGTGTGGGGGAGAAAACGGCTGTTGCAGATTATTTTTATGTCACCCTCTGCGTAGACAAGGTAGGTGCACAGCTATATTTGTATAAATATTTGAGTTAGAATTGTTTAAAGTAATAATTGGAATAAAAATATGTCAGCCTAATTTTATATTTATTTGAAAATTATTTGCGCTATATGATTTGACAGAAAATTATCCAGAAATGTGTTTCTTAAATACAATTTTTATATCTGTGGTATTCAAGGTTTAACACTCCCCTTCTACAGGCGTATTCTTAACTGATTGAAAGGCGATAACATGCAATCTATATATATAAGAAATTGAAGCAATAAAGCACGAATTCTTCTCTTTTTAATATAAAACAAACGCCTATACTATCCTTACTATAACGGCTTTTATAGTTAAGAACACTCCGGTAGAAGGGTGTTAAAGCCCGAAAGATAAAGATATTAAAATTGTATTCTTGAAACAAATGCTTAGATGATTATCTGACAAATAATATAGTGCAAAATATAATAATATTTTGGATTGCTCTTCATAAAAATAATTATATCAATTTGAAAAAGGTTTGTAAAATTATGAAGTGAAATTCCATGCAATACATTTCTTTATTCTTTAGATAATCCATTTTTTCAGAACGCTTTCTTCATTCATCATATCAAATTGTTCTATATATAAAATTTCCTTAAAGGCTGAGTCTGCTAAATGTCATTGTAGCGGAGAATTAAAATAAATCAATTCATACTTTAATTTTATATTGCCTGATTGTCAGGACAACACACACACACAGGTGGGATACATATATATTTAAATACATTTTTTACATAAAGAATTAAACCCTATTTGAGATCATTTTTCACAAATTTAATAAATATTTAGAAAGAATTTATTTAAATATATGCATAAAGTAACTAATCATGATAAATTTGCACAAGCACATATATAAACACCAAAATAACAGAGAACTATAAAAATTATTCTCCAACCTTTTGAAAATAATCAAAGGGATGATTAAATTTGAAAAATATTGATTTATAAAATTTTAAAGAATAATTATTCAAAAGGGTTTTAATAATTATCTTTGTAATTATGTTTATAGATATATATATACTTAGTAGCCATAAATATTGTTACAAAACCAAATTAGTGATGAAAATTTTATTTTGACCGCGTTGAGTATTCAAAATACAGTAGTTGTTATTTGAATATCTTGTGCACAGTGTTTAGAAAAAAAAATCGGAAAATATTTGTTTTTGATAATGGATTGGGGTGTTAAAGAAAACTGTATAGCTGTAATTGCCTTACACAAGGTAGGCCAAAGTCCTTCATCCATTTTTAAACTTTTACAAAATTTGAATATTACGCGTCAATTTGCTTAACGAACCATTGAAAGGTTCAACAAGGCTGGCACTATTAAGGTTCTAGAAAGATCTGGTCGACCGCGCGTGCTAAGAACGCAGGCAGCTATAAAAGCCATTCGCAAAAAAAATTCGGCGAAACCCACGCCGCAAACAAAAGATTTTAGCAAAGCAGATGAATTTAGCTCCAAGAACTGTTTCCAGGATAATCAACGAAGACCTTGGACTGAGAGCTTTCAAACGACGCACAGGTCATTTGATAACCCATGCTCTTAGAGATATTAGAAGGGTTAGATCAAAAATGTTGTTGGCGCGGCATGATGGTCGGTGGCATGAGAGAATCCTTTTCACAGACGAGAAAACTTTAACTGTCGAGGAAAAGATTAATCGTCAGAATGATAGGATATATGCTCGTAGCTCTCTATAAGCTTCTTTGAAAGTCAGAAGACTTGAAAAAAGTCACCATCCTTCTTTTGTCATGGTTTGATGCGAAGTTAGCTACCAAGTTGTAACAAATCTCCACTTCTGTGCCAAAGGGGCAAAAACTACAGCTAAATACTACAAAGAAGATATTTTGGAACAAATAGTAAAGCCTCTGAATACAAAAATGTTCAATGGAATTTGGATATTTCAACAAGATTCAGCTCATGCTCACAAAGCTATGTCAACTCAACAAAGGTTGGAGACGAATGTTCCGGAGTTCATAAAGGCCATTCAATGGCCCTCTGGAAGCCTTGATTTAAACCCTCTTGATTACAGTTTATGGGCATATTTAGAGGAGAAGGTGTGCTATGAAATATATCATAATTTGGATCAATTGAAATCAGCATTGGTGAGAGCAATGAAAGAAATACATTAGAAAAGGTGCGTACCGCCATAGATCAGTGGCCCGAACGTTTGAGATCCTGTGTTAAAAATAAAGGAGGACAATTTGAATGATTGTATATATTTGAAATCTATGCCATATTGGCTGATAAAATATGCATTTATATTCCAATAGTTTTTGTTCTTAATCATTTAATTTATGAAATTGTCTGTAACAAAACTATGGCTAGACTGTGTATATATATATATATAGTGAGAGAAAAGTTCAAACCGTAAATATTTGTTACTCTATCTTTCTATTTTCATTATCCTTATTACTTTCATTAAAATCAATGTTATTATTATTTTATTTGTAATCTTTGGTATCCTTCCTTTTCTCAAACTAATAAACTATACTACATATCGACAAATGTAAATATGGAATAAGGTATTTATGGTATTCACTTGCTAAATCAAAATGGAGAATAGAAAATTAGAATAATAATTATTTGTCATCTTGAACGTGCGTATGATTGATGAATCCGAAATATTTTTACTAATGTGCCAAGCACATGTGATAAAACCCATGATAATCATGGTCGGTAGTAGTTAGCTACAGCTTCTACTATGAATGCGCTACATAGCTACACATGTAGAACGCAGTTCGACTTTTGCGCTTACAAAAGTGTGCCAAAGCTTTGTTTAGTTACTTGTACTCACTGGCAAGAATCAGGGGGGCATTAAGAATTATTTTCAAACATTAGTGCCCAAAACAGATTTCAAAAGATAAAATTGAATAAATAAAATTATATATTGTGCTTGCTTAATTTTTATCAAATTATATCTTAAAATTAGTCGAATAATTGCTATTAACAATAAAATTACTTCTTCAAATCAGCCTATTAAACAAAAGTGTTTTCTTTCCCTTAAACGGTTTTTGAATATTGACCAATAGATGAGTTATTCACTTGGTAATACTGTTTTTGATGGTCCAAAAATATCATTTCTTTCAACAATAATTCAGTATCCCTTTGAATTATGGAATAAAACTTGATGGGGATCAAATTTTGTTCATAAATATATGTGTGTTGTATTAATATTTATATAAATTATTTGCATAAATCACATGGCAAATATTTTGGGATATGCAAATTTTCTCTGTGTGTGGTCACATATAACTAGCTCAATATGTAATACATATGTAAATTTCTTTCAAATATTTTCAAGTAAATTTCGAAATTTCAGAAAAATATTGATTTTGTTTCTTAACTTATACAGATCAATGTATTTATTTCTTGAAAAGGAGGATATCATGTTCAAATCCATCTAACGTCAACTGATGTTTCAGGACAGATATGTAGTCCCTTTGGACTTGGATGTCCGTGTGAAAGAGGATTGGTGTGCCGGGTAAGTGATTTGACACTTTATAGATTCATTCGATATTTTGGTGTAAATTATTTTTGTTATTGAACAACTTTTATGGACCCTGAAATTGTTTTCTAAAATTCTAACTCCTAGGTCTGCGGAATGTGTTGTGAGCCAAGAACTCTAGTTTAAACTGAAATCTCTATTTTAAAGTTTTTAGAAGGTAGTTAGAATATCATAAACTATAAATTATATAAGTTGTTTATGAATTCTAATAAGAGACAGGAATGGGATTATTACATTGTCTGCGTTTAAAAACATTTTAAAGATCAAATGTTTCTCAATCATAAAGAGTTATTTTCGCAAGCTGACTTTATAATATATAAATATTTTTATTTGATGAGACCGGATTCAAAAAGATAAGTCTCAAGCTTTACAAGCTTGTCACCCTAATATGATTGAGTTGAGATATGAAAGAAGAAGAAGTGATGTGATGCTTGCTATGCACAAGAAGAAGAGCTTTAAGAGACCATTGGTCTATAAGTAGTTTGTTTGTGTGCTATATATACTTAGTATTAAACATTAAGTGTATAAATATCCTATGAAAAATAATCGATGCTAAATTAGTATATTCAAATACATTTCGCCCATAAGTTTTGTTACACCTGGTTGCTCTCAAATAGGTTCCTCGCTAATTCTTCACTCTTATTAATGATATTTCCAAATCGAGTTTCCATTATCAGGGGTACAGATAAAAATAAAATAATTAAAAAAACAATTACCTTGCGAAACAGTCAATCTATTTATTTTCTTTAGGGATGCAATCTGACCCAGAAGTCTTCGATCCGGTTTCTCCTGCCAACAGCTGTTCTCTCCTCGCGGCAACCTTCTATTTCATGTCTAGGCGTTTTGATGAATATAAATAATAATAATATGCTCTATCAAAACATATATATCAGTAAAAATATTTTGCAATTTTTAAAATTACTGAATATATATATTTTTAAAAGACAAAATATTGCTGCATCATGTTAATCGAACATGATGCAGCACTTCCCCCTCTCTAGAGGTTGTCACGTCCTCGTGAATGGCCTCTCCTTCAATCTTAAAAAAAAAATAAGGCTGAAGTCGAGAGACATGCAGTGTTTATGGGTCTTGGCTAGTGTTTTCCTTTGAGTTTAATACGTAGTTTATATTTAACAACTTCTTTAAAATTCTGTATGGACCGAAATATATCTTCAGGAACTATTTTCGCACGTTCCTATTTTTTTTTCTTATCGGAGTCAAAAACCGATACTGCATATATAAACCGATATTTTTTAGTTCTTAAAATTAAAGATACTTCGGCCAGTGAATCTTTTTTATCGTCTCGACGTTTCGACAAAAAAAAAACTTTTGTTCTCGTCAGGAGCGAACAAAAATTAAAAAAATTGACAACGCGTTAAAAATTATTCTTAGGTTGCAAGGGCGTTCTCACGCGGTATTACAAATTTTGAACAGTAGTTTGTAGAGAGAACGCCCCTGGCGAGGACAAAATATTTTTTTTCGAAACGTCGAGACAATAAAAAG
The DNA here is from genome assembly GCA_030710605.1 of Cordylochernes scorpioides. Taxonomy (NCBI): domain Eukaryota; kingdom Metazoa; phylum Arthropoda; class Arachnida; order Pseudoscorpiones; family Chernetidae; genus Cordylochernes; species Cordylochernes scorpioides. The sequence goes on from CP092869.1 coordinate 65,579,480, forward strand.
ATTCAATGACCGAAGTATCTTTAATTTTAACAACTTTGAATTCCGTCCAGGCAGCCATAGATGCTTCTTTACTATAATTTTTTTATTTTATAAATGTGTTCATATACCAAATACTTTATATTATTAAGTAAAATATGAATGATATTCTTAATCGTCGCAAATAAATAGGACTGCATTTAATCATTTTTAGTTAGACTTTTAAAATATCGTGTACAAGTATGTATAGTGCGAGAGAGAAAGAATTGTTATGGATGGTTTTCAATCTAAGAAATGTCAATGTGTAAATATATTAGAATGTGTTGATGTGAAATGTTTTATGTGCAGGGAGGTTTATTGCGTACATGCCAGCCTTCAGGAACACCTACTACACCTACAACTCCGTCAACTACCACCACAACTGGAAGCACAAACACGACAACTACTGGAGCCCCAACTACCACAACCCCTGGAGCCCCAACTACCACAACTACAGGAAGAACAACTACCACAACCACAACCAGTGCTGCTTAATAGATCCAACATTCTATATGAATGTACAGTAGATTTAGAAAATAAAGCTTTTCTTCATCATATCACTTGTATATGTTTACTTTTTCTGTGCACGATATTTATGCAACTCACACTATCGCTTTTACATACTGTGGATATTTTATGGTTCTATTATCTCTCTGTCTTATTTATAGAATGAACTAACTCGCTGTTTTCCATATGACTTCCATATATTACATATCGGCTATATTCCCTGCGTGACATTGGAAATAGAACACCAAGAAAGAGTGACCAGACAATTATGAAAATTTCAGGGTAGACGCGCCTTACTGAGTCATGCAAATGATGTGCAATGCGCAGCTCTCGTGCGCACGAAGAGTAAAATAAAAGGAAATAAACATGCAGAAAGGACATTCAAGTAAAAACATCATGGATATTTTGTTATTGAATCAAAAGATACTTGTAATAGCAGAAAATGTCAGGCCGTCCTCAACGGAGGTAGTTCACGCAGACACGATTTCACGAGGGAAATGGTGATAGGACTGTAAAGGGCAGGTTGGTCCATACGTCAAATCACAGATAATATACATCTGGATACGTTCACGGTGCACCGATTGTGGAGAATATGGTTGGAAAAGGAAATTAGGCTATTTTTATATGAATACTAGTGCAGCCAGAGTAACCTCAAAAGGCAAGCATCAATGGAATCAAGATAAAAAAAGTGATCAAATAGCAGCATAAAAATTTTGAACATATATGTATGTCAAATATGAATAAACTAAATCCATATATCTTGAAAATGAAGATACTTTGGCCAGTAAATCTTTTTATTACCTCGACGTTTCGAGGTAATAAAAAGATATACTGGCCGAAGTATCTTCATTTTCAAGAAAATATGAATGCCGGCCAGGCAGCCTTACTATTTACGATAAATCCATATACACTGGCCCGCAAAATTAAAGGAACAGCATTTTTTTCCATCTCAAATTTTATCGAACATTTATCAATGAAATTTTATATACAAATGTATTATTTCATTATTGATTAAAATAACCGAAATCAAAGAAATCGAAAACGTATTTTATGCAAATTTGCCGGTCAAACATTCATCTTCTTGCAGTCAGTGTATAAATATCTTGGAAATTGTTGTTAATATGGGGTGTGATCGCCTTTAACTGATAGACAGGCTCTACATCGGCGACCCATACTAAGAATTAGGGAGTTTATAAGCTCCTGTGGAATCAACGCCCAATCTTTTTTTAAAGTGTGTTTCTAGCTCATGAGTGTTTCTAGGAGGGGGTTGAAGGGATGAGATCCGTCGTCCTAGATTGTTCTATACCTGCTCAATGGGATTTAGGTCTGGAGATCGGGCTGGCCAATTAATCCGTGCAATTGCATGGTTTTGGAGAAAGGTTTCCACCACATTAGCCCTATGTGGACGGGCAATATCATCCATTAGAAGAAAGTTTTCTCCCATTTCAACTGACACAATACGCAGAAGGCTTCACATGGAGGGCCTCTATGCTCGACGACCCATAATTTGTGTGCCGTTGACACCACCTCAAACGTTTGGAATCCAGATGAATGGAGCCATGTAATGTTCACTGATGAGTCCAGATTCTCTCTAAACAGCTATTATCGTCGTGTCTTTGTCTGGAGAGAGGTAGGAACCAGAAATAATCCCCGAAATATGGTTGAAAGGGATCCCTACAGAAGCCAATGTTTTATGGTCTGGGCTGGAATCTTCTTGGGCGGTCACACAACACTCCACATTTTACGGCAAGGAACCCTGACTGGACAGAGGTATCGGGACGAGATCTTGGCAGCATATGTGATGCCTCAATCATTATAAATGGTAGAAAACCTTCTTATAATGGATGATAATGCCCGTCCACATAGGGCTGGTGTGGTCGACACTTTTCTCCAAAACCATGCAATTGCTCGGATGAATTGGCCAGCTCGATCCCCAGACCTAAATCCCATTGAGCATGTATGGGACAACCTAGGACGGCGGATCTCAACCCTCCAACCTCCTCCTAGAAACACTCATGAGCTAGAAACAGCCTTAACACAAGAGTGGGCGTTGATTCCACAGGAGCTGATAAACTCCCTAATTCTTAGTATGGGTCACCGATGTAGAGCCTATCAGTTAAAGGCAGTCACACCCCATATTAACAACAATATCCAAGATAGTTATGCACTGACTGCAAGAAGATCATTGCTTGACCGGCTGATTTGCATAAAATACGTGTTAGAATTCTTTGATTTCGGGTATTCTAATCGAAAGTAGAATAATAAATTTGTGTATAAAATTTCATTGATAAATGTTCAATAAAATTTGAGATAAATGAAAAAATATGTTGTTCCTTTAATTTTGCGGACCAGTGTATTTGAAGGCCTAAATATTAAAGATATATAATATGTACTGATGTTTGCATCAAGGAAAACCATGTAATAAAACTATTCAGAGATTTTGAACACAACAAATCCTGCCTGGAATAATTCACATTGACATGTTGCCATTTGATTCAATAGCATATAACAGCAATAAATAAATAATAAGCTACCTTGAATAGTTCTTAAAATTAATGAAAATTCGGCCATCAAATCTTTTACTGGTTTACTAAAGGTTTACTGGCCGAAGTACATTCAATTTGAAGAACTATGAATGACGTCGAGGTACCTCAATCTTTACGATTACCTTGATGTATAATTTTATATATATTTAAAATAATATTTTACATACTTAATATGTATATGATTTTAGAAATCTGCAAATATGGCGAAATTTCTTAGCAAATATGGTAAATTGGTCAATATTTTAAAAAATACATTATAGATAAATGAGGAAATAAATGAATGAAGGAATAGCAGCAAAAACAAATGAAATATTAAGATTTTAATTTGATATTTTTTACAATTTTTAAGAAGAGACTCTCTTTATAACTCAAGAAGGTGAACATTTTATTCGTCTTCGGCGACAGGTTCAGCGGTCGGTGGCTCAGTGTCTGGCTCATCGGTGACGCTGCCATCGGGGACACAGATGTGCTGGGCCAGCTGCTCAACCCAGATTCCGTTGGAAAAAAAAATAGAAAACATCCAGGTATGTATATTAAATCTGAATTCTCAATCTTAATATTAAACAATATTAGTCCATCGCACATGAAACAGAAGAATTCGCGAATTTGTTCATACAAATAAAATACTAGGCTGTATTAAAAGTTCGTTCCCAAAGCGAAATCCCAATATGAAATCAAATTATTTAAATATATATACGAATACGAAGATATAACCCGCCATCTATATATAACAAATAAAACAATACGCGAATGTATCTTTTCACAAATTAATCAAACTTCAACTGTCCTTACTGCGATGAAAAATATTGAGAGGACTTGGCTCATCAGTGGTGAACTCTCTCAGCGGTTTCTCTAATTTAATCTACCAGACCGCTTCTTTAGAGCTCTAATACTGTATTACATAATTCTTTCATCGCAGTAAGGATAGTATAAGTTTGATTAATTCGTGAAAAGATACATTTGCGTATTAATGTTTTCAAACACACATTTGATATTTAAGAATATAAATAAAGCTTGAATAAATAAAATCAATGAGAGTGTACCCACAATACTGAAATAATTTAATAGGGTTTGGAATAACATTTTAATATTATAGTAGAGAGCTAAAGAATATGTGATAAAAAATAATGATCCGATTACTATCGGGCTTCTTTTGTAAAAAGGGGCTATATGACATGATATCATGTTTTAAGTTTTCTCTATGTTACTAGACACTAAGACCCTGGCTTGGCTATGAATTTTACCGAATGAATATTTGTAAAAATGGTCTTAACCAGCAAAGGCATTAAAACTTGTATTAACAAAATTTTCAGCACGTATAAAAATGGTAAAAATAGGATAGATGAAAGATCGTGAGCGCGCAGTGTGTTCGAAAGGCCTCTGGTGAACAAACGTTTTATGAATAATTCTATTTTCGAATGATATATTTTTATTATATTTTTACATAACCCTATTTATCCATATATATATGTGTGTGTGTGTGTGTGTGTGAAAGAAAAATAGAAAAAATAATAAAAAGGTCAGGTGTTGATAATAAAAATAAAGAAAGCCTATCCTGACCAGGAGGACATGTGCTCTTGGTCAGAATATGCCTTCTTTATTTTTAATATATATTCCCTTTATATTTAAGTTCTTAAACTCCAATGAATTTATCCTTTTTTTATTAGCTGCTTCAACTTTTTCCCTCCTTTTTTCCTTCTCTGCTATAATGTAATATAGAAAATGAATCCCATCATTCAAAATATATGTGAAACTAATGAAAGTTTGTAGAATAATAAATGGTTAATATAATCTGCTTTTTGATTTTGAAAAGCAAAATTTTTTAGATATTAGTTGTCCTTGCTTTTATTACTTTTATTACATTAGCTTGCGCCCGAAAGCTCGAATTAATTTTTCAAATAAAGAAACTCATCCTTTTTGAATCTATTCATTAGTATAATATTAGTTGTCCTTCCACCGCCTATCTATGTAAATTGAGAAATAATATGCAAATTATATAAAGGATATATATATAGGCTAAACATATTTACATAATGCCTGAAACACGGGATTTCATATTTGTTTCAAGAATATAAATATGTTTTAGTTTCCGATAACGTTTGCTTTTAAAATTAACTAAAAACTCATTTTAATAATCATTTTTATCTTTTAAACATTACTTAAAACTTTTTCATTTAAATATTTCGAATACTTTCTCTTCATAAAGCAATACATTTTAGAAATGCGCGCCATTTTGTAATTTTTGTTATTTAGAAGTATATATTGATGCTATGATAATATTAAACTAATTAATAAAATATATATTTCCAGGAGAGTTTTCAATGTATATATATATATATGATTACGTTATTTGAAAATATTTTATTCAACTTGCTTCCCTGTCTGTCTGTTCACAAATCTTGTAATATATTTTTAAATATATTTCTAGAGCACGTATTTAACGCACGCACTAAAATTTGGACTCAAATGCAAGTTGACAAATTTTCAGACTTCTCGGTTGACAACCGAATGGTCAGGAACGGACACATTTTCAAAATGCTTTTCAAAATTTTAAATTCATTTTTAATATACTTTCAGATCAAATATATGTTGGAACCTTTAAGACTCACTCAGTCCAATAAACAATGCAAGTGTACACATTTTTAAACTTCTGGGTGGCCAGGAATGAACAATTTCTAAATATATTTTTAAGTCTTGTGTTACACCTCTAACAAGGAAGTGATCAATCCGCCGCGAGCAGGCTTCCATATATTTTTGGCCTAATCCCCAGTAAACTTTTGATTTAAAGTTTTGTAAATTCATGACTAAAAATCAATTGAATAATTAATTTTAAAAAATACATTAAGAAAGCTTCTATTTAAATGCACTAAAAAGAAAAAAATAAAATATGTTATCTTCTGCCATTGAGCAATTAGATGTATCTGAGTGAAAATAAAAGCGGCGAGGGACGATCATATCTAGAAAAGAGGTAAAAATATCGCAAACACTTATAAAAATCGCTAATCAGTTGCTACATATTAAATCACATTAGGTTCGAAATTTATGATGATTGTCCCCCGCCGCTTTTATTTTCACTCAGATAAATCTAATTGCTCAATATCAGAAGATGAAATATATCTTTTCATTTTTAGGGAATTTAAATTAAAGCTTTTTTTATGTATTTTTATTTAATAATTATTTATATTCTGAATATTCGAGATGATAAATTTAAATTGTGAGTGTATAGAATCGCAATAAACATGTGTCTTCGAATGTTGTTGATTGTATGTAAATAGGTTAAGCTTCTGGAATGCTTACCGAACATTTGAAACCTGGTGCACATGGGCATCCAAGGAACCTGAAACATTTCTCTCCTACAACACACACATGGACAATGTGAAATACAACATATGGTAGAGAGATCATAAGATGTGTAGCAACATAAGATTATAGTAGACTGATCATGTAGAGCCATCTATAGGTTGATAATGGTATTATCCAGCGCTATTTATTTTTATGATATAGGACGGATATATAAACACTCACACATCTCGTGTGTATTCAATAATGGTCACTGTGTATGAATGTTCATATATATGCTTTTTTCAAAATGATCCCTAGTACACGTGGTACAGGCCATGATAACCATGGTGGGTAGAAGTTGGCGACTGCTTTTACAGTAAGTGCACTACATGTCTACACATGTGGAAAGCAGTTCGACTTTGCACTTAAAATTGTGCCAGAGCCCTGTTTGATTGCTTGCACTCAGTGGTGAGAATGGACGTTTGCTAGAATCGGGGGTCATTAGGACATTTTTTTTCATTTGAAAAAAGTGCATAATAAAGGATTCGAACCCGGGTCGTAGCGGTCAAAAACCAACGGTTTAAATCACCTTTCTACTGACCCCCCATATATATGCTAAAAGGTACAACTTCCTTGAGTTTTGTCAATGAGTATAATTATTGAACTGAGAGTGAACGATTGAGATATCCTAGCTCTCAGAGATGTCGCCTATTTAATCCACCACATCAATGGGAAATATGAGATAATAGACCTATAATTATATAATAGTATATTTAAATATTATATTATTCTGCTTTCGTTTTATATGCATATTAAAGTAATCTTTTTTAACTTTAGAAACAATATTATAGCAAAAGCCATACTCATCACAAAAACCATAATACCCCAGCCAATATGCAACCTCAACATTGACAGAGAATTAACAACAGCAATTTCAAGAATCAGAACAGGACATTTTAAAGCAATGAATATAAACCCTGACATGACTAGATCTTATAGGAACTGCAATAACTGCCTCAACACCCAACTCACTCCGGGCCATATATACAGTTGCCCGGCCATCCTTGCAGCTTTCATTATGGCAGACATCAATCGAGAAGAGAACATTCATACGGACAAGGCACCTCAGTTGGCCTGTATTGTGATCAGGGTGCATGGACCGATCTGATCTGTTCCATGGACAAGACATCACCACCACCATATATCCATATTAAATCCCCAGAAAATAATCTATTAATCATAGAATAATTATTATATCTAAGTCATCATCTCCTCTACGTAACTTTCATGGCTTAATATACTTTGATGTAGATAAGGCTGAATAATAAAATGCACTATCTACCATCACTATTGTAGTTATATTTTGCCCCATATAACGGTTTAGTAGTTCAAACTGGCCGTTGGAGGTGTTTACTATAAATGTATCAGATATTTATAATTTATTTTTCACATTGCATGCGAGGTAACACTGTGTGAATAATATTAAATTTGATAGATTGAAATATTGAATCAATAAATGTCCACTGATATGTCATATTGCACCAGAGGTTTCTGCAGGTCAAGTCCATCAACTTCAATACTGACCTGACTTAGGCTTAGCGTAGCATTGTTTGACAATGGACATTTTTCTGGCACAACATTCTTCCTTCCCGCATTCCCTATCTTCATAGCAATCCTGGACAAATCATACAAAATACAAATCTGGTCGGTACAACAAGTAAATATGGCTTATATAATTTCAAATATGGTCGGAAGAATATTCAAATATGGTTGTTACACAACATGAAAATATGGTTAGTATATATGGTTCAAATATGTTCGGTAAATGTTTTTAAAAATGGTCGATATAATTTTAAAATATGATAGGAACAATATGCAAACATGATCGGTAAAACGTGCAAATATCGTCGATACAACGTGCAAATATGGTCGCTATCTCTCTATCTCTCTCTATATATATAAAAGTCAATTTCTGTCTGTCTGTCTGTCTGTTTCGCGATAAACTCAAAAACTACTGAACCAATTGGTACCAAATTTTGCATGTCGCTTTTTATAAACCTGAGGAAAATTTTCGGCTGCATTTTGATTAGTATTTTTGGCTATTTCTTTTTTTCATTTGAGGAACTTTTTTTTACGCGGACTAATCCGGAATGGAATGAATACCTAAATATGGCCATTTTTTTAAAGCATCGGTGGTTCAGTGGTAGAATGCTCGCCTGCCACGCGGGCGGCCAGGGTTCGATTCCCGGCCGATGCATTTTTTTTTAACAATTTTTAAAACTCATTTATATTATATCCTTCCTTCCTTCCTTATCCTTTCCTTATATATATATATAAATGAAATGCGAAATCGATGTTTGTTATCGCATCACGCAAAATCTACTGACTCAATCATTATGGAATTTCGCATGTAGGTAGCTGAAGATTCCGTTTAACATATAGGCTATTTAAAAAACTAAACAAGTTAATGTGCTTTTTTTTTAATAAAAAACCAAAAAGCGTTAGTTCCAGTCTTTTACCGCTAGGGCGCAACACTGGTCGCGACGATAAATGAATTTGATTTTTTTAAAGCATCGGTGGTTCAGTGGTAGAATGCTCGCCTGCCACGCGGGCGGCCAGGGTTCGATTCCCGGCCGATGCATTTTTTTTTAACAATTTTTAAAACTCATTTATATTATATCTTCTATATAAATGGAAATTTCATAAGTGGTGTTCGCTAAAAACTTTCGTTACAATGCATCAATTTCGACCAAATTTTCAACATTTATGTAAAACGAGATGGAGCAGGTTTTGCTTAACATCAAAATATTTTTCCTAACTTTAAAATACATAACTTTGCTGTTATCGATAAAATACAAAAAAAATTCAACAGAGTTAATTTTATTTATATATAAATACAAAAAAAATTCAGCAATTCATTCAACTCAATCTAAAAAAATATTCAAAACAAGCAATTTTAAGATAACACCATATGTAAAACAGTCGGCCAAGAAAACAACAACGATATTACATCTTTCTCACATATTCACACACAATCTTGATTAATAATTAAAACTAATCTTTAGCATTGTTTATTATACTTCATAATATATAATATTCGTTAGGCAAACTTTCACTCGGATAAAACCCGGGCGAAGCCGGGTACACATCCGCTAGTCTTCTATCTATATTAATAAAATGCAAATTTCATAAGAGTACATCACTATAAACTTTCGTTACAATGCATCAATTTCGACCAAATTTTCAACATTTATGTAAAACGAGATGGAGCAGGTTTTGCTTAACATCAAAATATTTTTCCTAACTTTAAAATACATAACTTTGCTGTTATCGATAAAATACAAAAAAATTCAACAGAGTAAAAGTATTTACTTTCGACAGCGGATACAACACTTTCAAAAGTGTTTACTTTCCGCTAAATTAGTTCTAATCTTTTTTATATATATATTTTAATATTTTAATTTTAATAATAACTTTTATACAAGGTAAGATACTTTTATTTTATAGTTTTCATATTTTATACCGAAAAAAGTTGAGGCCTTACTTGATGAGATCAAGTTTCTTTTTTATTTTATTACGTGTTAATATTTTTATAAGACTAAGGTATTTTATATTCTTTTTTACGAATTTAGGGTTATTTCTATTTTTTTCACTAAAAAGCTAGACATTTCATTCATGTGCTCGATTTTATGTCTTTTTTGAGGATCTCTTTTTTTCAACAAAAAAACTAGAAATTTCATGCATGTGCTCAATTTTATGTCTTTTTTTGAGGACCTTAACAAAATTTTTAATTAATTGTTTAGATATTTTAGTTACAGATTATTTATGGTGTTTTTATGGGTCATTTTGAAGTCCTTTTTTAAATTTTCTTATGGAATTTTTTGATTATTCCTTTTACCTTTTAAATACAGTTTATTTATTATATTTTTTACATATATGGGTTGTATCTAAAAAATAGATTATTTATATTTTTAAATAAGCGAGGGATTTCTTTAACGGATTCATTGATTTGTCTTTTTGAGGTCCTTTTTCTAAATTTTATTAAAGATATTTTAATTTGTTTGATTAATTATTTTATATTTAGATTATTTGTAGTTTTTTTACCATATAGGGGTTGTATTTTGTATTTTAGAGAAATATTTCAATTTTTTCCTCAAAAAAGCATGCTTTTTCATTGCCGTGTCCAGCGGTTGGTCTATTTTTGAGGCTTTTTAGTGATAACTGGTTTTGTACATTAATTTTTTAGTTTTTTAATATTATGCTTTTAGTTTTGTATAATCTTTTTAACATATCTGGAAGGTTATTTTGAAGAAACAATTTAGGAATTTTGATTTTTACCTCAAAAAGACAGGTAATTTTTATGCTTTGTTTATAAATTGCTGGTTTTTAAGCTTTTGTTATTAATCTCAATCTTTTTTTTCAGAATATGCCTCGCCGCAGCCGACCTTTACTTGGTAGGAATACGGCTGCTTCCAGGAGATATAGGAATGCTAGAGCTATTGAGACACCACTTCAAAGTGAGACGCGTCGTGCGCTTCGCCGTCTTAGGTATTCTGAAGCCCGCGTCGCAGCTACACAAACTATGCAAGTTCCTGTTCAGCGTATTCAGCTTTGGACTCATAAGCCGTTTTCAGATTTGCAGTATAATGCCCATATTGATTATTAAGCTGATTTATCTGTCGATATAGGCCAAATGTCTCGGGTATGCCAGTTTTGCTCTGCTTTGAGATTTAGAGATGAACCCTTTGGCCTCTGTTGTAAACAAGGTAGAGTTTCTCTACCTGCTATTGAGTCCCCTCCAGAACCTATTTTCTCTTTGCTCTCTGGCCTACATCCTCTATCGAAGTCCTTCTTGCTGCATATCCGTAGATATAACTCTATATTCCAAATGGCATCTTTTGGTGCTAGACAAGTTGTAACTGTAAATATGCATATTTTGTGTGGTATTACAAAAGTTTCAATAAATATATTTTTTAAATATTTTCTCTTCAAACCCATCATACACACATGCTACATTTTTCACATGTTTCAATGTGTAGGGTTTTAAACCTTCATGGTAAGGTATTCTTACTTAAGAAGTATACTGTGTTAGAAAAATTTATGTTTACCCAAATTACCATTTTAGCATAAGTATACATCTTGCACCTAATAAGAGACCTAAACAATGAGTAAGGTTGAACAAAGAGTGGTCTAACATACACATTGTTTAGGTTTCAGTGAACAAAGAGGTCAGTAAATTTTATTAGAAAAAAAAAAAACTATTCCATGTACTGTAATAGAAACAAAATAAACCTCATCCTACCTAATATACATTACTGATGAGGAAGGGGGGTCGGTGGAAGGCTGGTTAAACTGTTTGGTTTACGACCATTACGACCCGGGTTCGATCCCCGCATTGGACACTTTTTCTGTTTAAAAAAAAAAAAAAATGCTCCAATGGCCCCCCGATTCTTGCAAAAGTCCAACCCCACCAGCGAGTGCAAGTAACCAAACGGGGCTCTGGCACATTTGTAAGTGCAAAGTCGAACTGATTTCACATGTGTAGACATGTGGTGCGCTTACAGTAAAAAGCAGTCGCTAACTACCCACCATGCTTATCATGGCCTGTACCACATGTACTAGGGATAAGCAAAAAAAAAAATAAATAAATAATGAGGATTAAAGATTTTGATTTGTGTTGAAAATTTTGCATGCATTTCTCTATTTCTGTTCTTATCTTGCAAAGCTAATGGATTGTTTAGTTTGCTTATTTTTGACTCGCCAATTTGTTTAGTGATAAAGTGGTATAGCGTTCTTTTTCAGAGCATCACCCTACAAAAAAATTACCTGACCTTTCCTAATATTCAGATAGATTGATTATATCAACGTACTAGACTACAAACATTCCCTCGAGTAAAAACAATTATTTAAAAAAAAAATCTTATTTAAATATATATCACTCGGGTAGATATGCACACGGGTCAATCCCGGGGCGAAGCCCGGGTCGGCGTCTAATGTAATATAAAAAGCCAACAATGAAGAATGAATGTAAGATAAAAAGCCAACAATGAAGAGTGAATGTAATATAAAAAGCCAACAATGAAGAATGAATGTAAGATAAAAAGCCAACAATGAAGAGTGAATGTAAGATAAAAAGCCAACAATGAATAGTAAATGTAATATAAAAAGCCAACAATGAAGAATGAATGTAAGATAAAAAGCCAACAATGAAGAGTAAATGTAATATAAAAAGCCAACAATGAAGAATAAATGTAAAATAAAAAGCCAACAATGAAGAGTGAATGTAATATAAAAAGCCAACAATGAAGAATGAATGTAAGATAAAAAGCCAACAATGAAAAGTGAATGTAAGATAAAAATCCAACAATGAATAGTAAATGTAATATAAAAAGCCAACAATGAAGAATGAATGTAAGATAAAAAGCCAACAAAGAAGAGTAAATCTACTTATATAATTGCCTTATTCTGTCTGTGTGAAGTTCACAGATAGATTTTGGTCAGAATATAATATAAAAAGCCAACAATGAAGAGTAAATATGATATAAAAAGCCAACAATGAAGAATGAATGTAAGATAAAAAGCCAACAATAAAGAGTAAATGTAATATGAAAAGCCAACAATGAAGAATAAATTTAAGATAAAAAGCCAACAATGAAGAGTAAATATAATATAAAAAGCCAACAATGAAGAATAAAGGCAATGTGACACGGCAATGTGACACGGGAAAAAATGTTCACTAGATAAAACTATGATTTTCTAATGTAGAAAATTAGGAAAGACAAAATTCAGGATGACACGGCACACAGGGACCGGGAAAAAATGTTCACTTTATCGAGAGATTCAAATTTACGAGTTTCAAATTATCAAAATATATATATATTTTTTAAAATAAGTTTTTAGAGAATTGTTTTAACAAATGTTCGCTAGACAAACCTTTACTCGGGTAAAACCCCGGGCGAAGCCGAGTACGTTTTATAAGTTTAGAGAGAATTGTTTTAACAAATGTTCGTTAGACAAACATTCACTCGGGTAAAACCCGGGCGAAGCCGGGCACATCCGCTAGTATATATAAAAATGAATGATTGTATGTTTGTTTGCTTGTTGGTTGGTTTGTATGTCCGGTATACAAATTCGCAGTAGTTCACTAATTCAAACCAAAATTTCCATACATAGGTAAAAAAATACGGGGAAGACGATAGGCTATTTTAAAATATATATAAATCAATTATTAAAACTATATATTATTAGTCAGAAAATGATGATGACGATATTGCTGTATCATGTAAGATTATCAGATACAAAATTATATCGGGAAAAATTCCAAAAAGCAGAGACCACGGGTGAAACCAGCTCATTATTTTGTACGCAGGAACAAAATTCTAACAGAAAAACATTCATTCGAGCAGAAAACAAAAGCCAGATCATCTTTCTATAAAAATATCGCTTCTCAGACGCAAAGTTTGGAGCGGGACGTTTCACAAGAGTGACATCCACGCCGCCAATTTATAATTGTAACGAATAGTATTTAAATAAAAACATTTAATCGGGTAAAACCCGGGCGTTGCCCGGGTCATTCGGCTAGTAGAACATACAAATTAAGTCGGTAAACGACGTCAATATGGTCTATCCAAAGTGTAAGAATAGGGGTGGAACAAATGAAACTATTAAAATTTTTAATATATTCAAATTGATTTAAACTAATTATGGAAACATTGGCTCCAGAGTCAACTAGGAATGGCATCTTTAAAGAATGAATGATAGGGGTTAAAACAATTGCACTTACAGGCCTATGCTGGTTTAGGGTGCAGGTAGGTTTATTGAGCTGCCGAAGTAGGCATTACTTGGTTTCTCCCGAGCTCGTCGATGCTGCGGTCTCGTAGACACCTGCAGGCCGAGTCGATCTTTGGTGTTGTTCGACGTTGTGGACCGCAGGTGTAAAGGTCCGAAATGTCCGCTGGTAGGGCCTTCGCTGCTGACACTGTGCGTGCCAGTGTTGTCCGCCACAGTAACGGCAAAGATATGGTGGGGTCTTGTCCACGGTGGTGGAAGGTGCTCTGCTCTTGCGCGGTGATCGTTGTTGGGCAGCTTTAGTGCTGGTGTTATCCCCTTCGTAGGTCAGCTGTTGGGCTAAGCAGAACCATTCTTCAAACTTTGGGAAGTTATTTAGTATAGTACTGGGAAGGTTTCTAGCAAATAACATTTTTGAAATAACTTTTCGCCTAAAAATAATCAAGATAAATATTCTAATTTATCTGTTATAATTCAACAATCTGCTCTAAATATTATCATGATGATACGATGATTTTGTAATGTAGAAAATTAGGAAAGACAAAATTCAGGATGACACGGCAATTTATTTGAGACAAGAATAATGATACAATTCCAAGGCAAGATACTATTCCTTTAACTTCCAATTACCGAGGGAACCAATTAATATTGATTTTATTCAACTTATCGAGTATTTTAAAGGGACCGGGAAAAATGTTCACTTTATCGAGAGATTCGTTAGACAAACCTTTACTCGGGTAAAACCCGGGCGAAGCCGGGTACGTCCGCTAGTACTTCATAAATTTTAAAATAAACCTTTTGCGGAAAGTCGTCAATTAAATATTCAAAACACCTTATATATGAAGGAAGACAAATTTAAGGCTTATATACTTTGTTCTATTTTTATTTTAATCAAGGTGACAGGAGTTTCCATGACGTCAATTCACAATTTCAACCTTTATTGAAATTGTGTTGAATCACCTAGGTAGATAGAAAGGGAAACGTAGGCAGTTTATCATAGGGATCTTGCTATAAATCTAATAAGACACATGTGTTCTATACATCACACGCCAGCTGTGATTTGGGATATAAAAGTGCAGACGAGAGTGTCAACTGAATAATCAAGATGCAAGCCGCCATTTTGGTTCCATTTTTCTGTCTCCTGCTGGTAGGACCATCAATACAGGTAAGCAACATGTTCTTTTGAAAGTTATGTATAAGAGTATCAATACTGAGTGTATTTATAAAGTTAATTATAAGGAGATAAGGTGCCACATATATATAAGAGAGAGAGAGAGAAAGAGAAATGGAATTATTATAAAGAACTAATGTTTATTTTTTTAAACAAAAAACAAACTATTTTGTCCTTACAGCATAGACAAATACTGTGATGTAGCCAAGCCCTCCCAATTTATTTTTCATCGCAGTAAGGACAGTAGAAGTTTGTTTTGTTTTAAAATAAATTTCGTGCTTTTAATGCGTTTATTTCTTACATCAATTTAATATTTATTCAGAAACTTCCTATCAAATATCTTTACAATATATATGTGTGCGGAATCATAAAAGGCATATATAAAGGAATATATGGAAATCACATTATAAACAGTTATTTTTTCTAAATAATATCTTCATACATATAAACATCTATGCCCTCTCGCTTCCTGACTATCAAAGCATTTCAAATAGCCGTTTACTTCCTCGTGCCTTCAAAGATAATCGGCTTTTTATTGTAATGTTACGTGATTAGACTTGCTTCTCTTTAAGAAGAAAAAGTAATTTGACATCATTTTCAATATATTTGGAGCCTGTGATATATACAGACTTAGTTCCGGAATTGTTCCGTGTTTGTTATAGTTGGTTCCGGGTTTAATGAATTTTCTTCCGGGTTCCGGGTTTGTTCAAGTTTATTTTGTGGCTATTTCTCCCTCTTGTTTCTACGAAAGTGATATGTCAGACGGTGCATAAGCATTTTGCGTCTATTTTAACCGTATATTTTTTTATTTCAAAGATATTTTAAGGATGTTGTGATGTTCCTGATCTATTATTAACGGTATCATAACTATGTGTTGATTTGTTTCAGCAAATATGTTTCTCCAACCAGCAGTGTGGGGGAGGAAACGGCTGTTGCAGATTATTTTTATGTCTCCCTCTGCGAAGACAAGGTTGGTTCATAGCTATATGTGAACAAGTATATGGGTTAGAATTGTTTAAAGTAATAATTGGAATAAAAATATGTCAGCCTAATTTTATATTTATTTGAAAATTATTTGCGCTATATGATTTGACAGAATGTTATCCAGAAATGTGTTTCTTAAATACAATTTTTATATCTGTGGTATTCAAGGTTTAACACTCCCCTTCTACAGGCGTATTCTTAACTGCTTGAAAGGCGATAACATGCCATCTATCAACATATATAGTCACGACCGTCATGGGTTCTGTCACGGATGCGCGCGCATCATCATTATGATCATTATCATTATCTAATGATAATAATAATCAACATATATAGTCACGACCGTCATGGGCCGGCCGGCCGGCCGGTTCTGTCACGGGTGCGCGCGCATCATCATTATGATCATTATCATTATCTAATGATAATAATAATAATAATAATAATTATTATTATTATTATTATTATCAACATATATAGTCACGACCGTCATGGGCCGGCCGGCCGGTTCTGTCACGGGTGCGCGCGCATCATCATTATGATCATTATCATTATCTAATGATAATAATAATAATTATTATTATTATATTATTATTATTATTATTTTATTATTAATATATATAGTCACGACCGTCTTTCCTCAATTCCTCATGTCATGGATGCGAGCGCATCATCATTATGATCATTATCTTCTATAGAAGCTTCTATCTTTATAATTATGTATATTTACAAAAAGTCAATTCATTCGCGCCTCTAGCGGTGAAAATGAGGGGTAATACCAGCTTACCTAATGTACATGTAAAGTTTGGAGCGGGACGTTTCACAAGAGTGACATCCACGGCTCCAATTTATAATTGTAACAAATAGTATTGGAATAAAAACATTCAATCGGGTAAAACACGGGCGTTGCCCGGGTCATTCGTCTAGTATATATATATACTGTATATAAGAAATGTATGCATTAAAGCACGAATTATTTTTTTTTAAATATAAAACAAATGCCTATACTATCCATACTATAACGGCTTTTATAGTTAAGAACACTCCGGTAGAAGGGTGTTAAAGCACGAAAGATAAAGATATTAAAATTGTATTCTTGAAACACATGCTTAGATGATTATCTGACAAATAATATAGTGCAAAATATAATAATTTTTGTATTGCTTTTTATAAAAATAATTATTTTGAAGATTGAGCAATCCATAATTAAAATTATATTTTAAAAAAGATGCATATATTGGATTTATAATGAATTTATTGTTCCAATATTTCGAGGGGCAACTCGCCTCTCTTTATCGAGGATGTTTGTGTTTTTCACTAAAGCATGCGCGCACGTGTACACCACTCTGGTTCTACAAGGCCAATGAAAAAATTGTATCTTTGATTTAAACACTACATTCAGTATATATATACAGCTAATAATTATATATAATATTACAGATAATATTAGAATAATAACTATTTGTCATCTTGAACGTGCGTATGATTGATGAATGAGACATTATTTTTACAAATGTGCTAAGCACATGTGATAAAAGCCATGATAATCATGGTCGGTAGTAGTTAGCTACTGCTTCTACTATGAATGCGCCACATAGCTACACATGTAGAACGCAGTTCGACTTTTGCGCATACAAGTGTGCCAAATTTTGTTTAGTTACTTGTATTCACTGGCAAGAATCAGGGGGGCATTACGAATTTTTTTCAAACATTAGTGCCCAAAACAGATAAGATAAAATTGAATAAATAAAAATTATATATTTTGTTGCTCAATTTTCTATCAAATAATATCTTAAAATTAGTCGAAGAATTGCTATTAACAATGAAATTACTTCTTCAAATCAGCCTATTAAACAAAAGTGTTTTCTTTCCCTTAAACGGTTTTTGTAATATTTACCAATAGATAGGTTATTCCCTTGGTAATGCTTTTATTGATGGTCCAAAAATATCATTTCTCTCAACAATAATTCAGTATCCCTTTGTTTTTATGGAATACAACTTGATGGGGATCAAATTTTGTTCATAAATATATGTGTGTTGTATTAATCTTTATATAAAATTATTTGCATAAATCACATGGCAAATATTTTGGGATATGCAAATTTTCTCTGTGTGTGATCACATATAACTAGCTCAATGTGTAATACATATGTAAATTTATTTCAAATAATTTTCCAGTAAATTTCGAAATTTCAGAAAAATATTGAGTGTTTATAAATTTTTACAGATGAATGTATTTATTTCTTGAAAAAAGGCATATAATGTTCAAATCCATCTAACGTCAACTGATGTTTCAGGACAGATATGTAGTCCCTTTGGACTTGGATGTCCGTGTGACAGAGGATTGGTGTGCCGGGTAAGTGATTTGACACTTTATAGATTTATTCGATATCTTGGTGTAAATTATTTTTGTTCTTGAACAACATTTTAGAACCTGAAATTGTTTTCTAAAATTCTAACTCCTGGGTTTGTGCAATTTATTGTGAGCCAAGAACTCTAGTTTAAACTGAAATCTCTATCTTAAAGTTTTGAGAAGGTAGTTGGAATATCATAAACTATAAATCATATAAGTAGTTTATGAATTCTAATAAGAGACGGGAATGGGATTATTACATTATCTGCGTTTTTAAATATTTTAAAGATCAAATGTTTCTCAACCATAAAGGCTCAATTTCGCAAGCTGACCTTATAATATATAAATAATTTTATTCGATGAGACCGGTATCACACACACACACAAAGATAAGCTTGACTTGTGTCACAGCATATGGTTCTTGCTGATACGTCCTTTTTATAATGTTTAGAACAATTATCTCTGATTTCGTATAGATGGCCTATCATTCTTACTTTGAAGTCAAACTTGTAGAAAAGGACATGCTATACATTATTGCATTGAAAACCTGAGGGTTTGGAAAAATAACGAATGGTAGAGTATTTTATTTACTATGATAAAATGGGGTAGAGAACTGATACTTCTGCAAGTCAATATTAAAAGGCATCAAAGCCTAGAACGAGAATCATGTTTAATTCTCTGATACTATATCGGCAAGGAAAACACGTTTACTTGACAAAGATCTGCCTTTTCTTGACCCCGATATCTAATGGAGACTAATTCAGATCTACATTCTGATCTACATCTGATGAATGTAGGGAGACGATTGTGACAGAAAGAGAACTCTATCGCTATCAGCAATAAGAAAAACGATCTACCAATACCTTTCTACGGAACTGACATCAAACTCAATTTTTCAAAGGAATCTACTCAGCTATTGGGAAACATTACAAAAGAAATATTTTCTTATTATATGAATATATCACATATTATTATATTGCAATCGTTACTGCTAAGAGAAATTCTAAAGGTTTTTTTTACACTTGATAAATAGGTCTCGTTTGTCTTCTCTGTAACATTTCAGACCTGATCTAAGTAGTAGGTATTGAATATGTTACCATGCAATAAAGGATTTTCAATGTCTTGTCCACATACAAGCGAGACCTATTCATAAAGATAATAGAAATAGGCACTTTCAACTATCCCCTTGTTGGACACTCAGTTGAAATGAGAGATACACACATCAGAGCATGGAGCGTTCACTTGTCTACTCTCAACTACATGGAATACAAATATGTGAAGATCTTATGATCGAACTTCAAGAAGAGTACACAAAGTGGGCGTGTTTTCTTTGCTAGCGTGAGAGTCCCAGTACTATAACATTGGCCATCATGATAAGGAGATAACTTCGCCTGACACATTGTGTTATTTACCCTCTGTTTGAACCGATTAAACTATTTTTCCATTTTTAAACTCCAGATTTAGACTTATGAAGAACTTCGAAAAGTCAGTGGACACAAAAAGTGTGAAGTATATGTTTCATAATTCTAGAGTTCCCGCGAGTAAGCATAGAAATACTTCCAGATATATATATTATCCATATCCAGCGATCATCAAGAATAACGAAATATTGAGTCCTGATTAACTCTTAACCTAGCTGTTCTTTAAATTAGTCATTCCACACTTTCTTTGAAACCGAAGCAGTGCCTCAATGAGAGATGGTAGCTAATGATTTTAGGGATAATTTACTTCCAATTAATGCGCGCATTTAACTATATTTCCATTGGTCACATATTGACGTTTTCCCCAGATAATTGTGTAGCCTTCAGCGAGGAACAGGATGAGCATTTCCACCTATATCTACACTGAATGGACGAAGTATATTAAGGTCGATGATCTTTAACCTTTCTAGATGACTACTGAGTGCACATATAAAGTGAAACAACTGTCTTTGATTTCCAGACTTAAGTCTGGTTACCTACGGACAATGACTTTCCGGAATGTATTCAAGATTTTCTCACAATGTACTAGTCTAATTCTCAACCTGCAACCCCAAAACACATTATTGACAGTATTGACTCATCCATTGATGAGCTCTACTCTTCCCCGACAGACACCATCAAAGGTGTCAATCTTTACAAGCTTGATACCCTAATATGATTGAGTGGAGATAAGAAAGAAGAAGAACGCAAAATATGAAGAACTTTAAGAGACCATTTGCCTAGGTAGTTTGTTTGGGTGTTATATATACTTAGTATTTAATATTAAGTATCCAAATATGCTATGAGAAAGAATGTATTTGTTAAAATAGCATATTTAAATACATTTCGCCCATATATATTGCTACATCTGGTTGCTCTCTAATAGGTTCCTTGCTAATGTTTTATCTTCACTTTTATCAATCAGATTTCTCAATTGAGTTTCCAATATGAATTACAGATAAAAATAAAATAAAAAAAAAAACAATTACTTTGCGAAACAGTCAATCTATTTGTTTTCTTAAGGGATGCAATCTGACCTAGAATTCTTCGCTTCGGTTTCTCCTGCCAACAGCTGTTCTCTCCTCGCGGCAACTTTTTATGTCATGTCTAGGCGTTTTGATGAATATAAATAATAATAATATACTCTATCAAAACATATATCAGTAACATACATGAGTAAAAATATTTCGCAATTTTCACAATTAATTTATATATATATTTTTTTTTTCAAAAATAAAGATAAAATATTGCTGCATCCTGTCAATCAAACAAGATGCAGCACTTCCCCCTCTCTAGAGGTTTTCACGTCCTCGTGAATGGCCTCTCCCTCAACCCTCTCGAAAAATAAGGCTTAAGTCGAAAGACATGCAGTAAACACTGCATGGGTCTTTGTCAGTGTTGTCCTTTGGGTTTGCCACGTAGTTTACCTTTAACAACTTTAAAAGTCTGTATTGACCGAAATATATCTTAAGGAACTATTTTCGCACTTTCCCATTTTTCTGATCGAAGTCAAAACCACCACTATATATACATCAAATTCGAAGTTTATGAAAGGTGTTCATATCGCAAATACTTTATATTATTAAGTAAAATATATGAATGATATTTTTAATCATCGCTAAAAAATAGACCTACATTTAATCATTTTTGGTTAGACCTTTAAAATATCGTGCATGTATAGTGCGAGAGAGAAAGAATTGTTATGGATTGTTTTCAATCTAAGAAATGTCAATGTATATATTTTAGAATGTGTTCATGTGAAATGTTTTATGTGCAGGGAGGTTTATTATTGCGTACATGCCAGCCTTCAGGAACACCCACTACACCTACAACTCCGTCAACTACCACCACAACTGGAAGCCCAAACACGACAACTACTGGAGCCCCAACTACCACAACCCCTGGAGCCCCAACTACCACAACTACAGAAGGAACAACCACCACAACCACACCCAGTGCTGCTTAATAGATCCAACATTCTATATGAATGTACAGTAGATTTAGAAAATAAAGCTTTTCTTCATCATATCACTTGTATATGTTTACTTTTTCTGTGCACGATATTTATGCAACTCACACTATCGCTTTTACATACTGTGGATATTTTACGGTTCTATTATCTCTCTGTCTTATTTATAGAATGAACTAACTCGCTGTTTTCCATATGACTTCCATATATTACATATCGGCTATATTCCCTGCGTGGCATTGGAAATAGAACACCAAGAAAGAGTGGCCAGACAATTATTAAAATTTCAGGGTAGACGCGCCTTACTGAGTTATGCAAATGATGTGCAATGCGCAGCTCTCGTGCGCACGAGGAGTAAAATAAAAGGAAATAAACATGCAGAAAGGACATTCAAGTAAAAACATCATGGAGATTTTGTTATTGAATCAAAAGATACTTGTAATAGCAGAAAATGTCAGGCCGTCCTCAACTGAGGTAGTTCCCGCATACACGATTTCACGAGGCAAATGGTGATCGGACTGTAAAGGGCAGGTTGGTCCATACGTCAAATCACAGATAATATACATCTGGGTACGTTCACGGTGCACCGATTGTGGAGAATATGGTTGAAAAATGAAATTAGGCAATTTTTATATGAATACTAGTGCAGCCAGAGTAACCTCAAAAGGCAAGCATCAATGGAATCAAGATAAAAAAAAGTGATCAAATAGCAGCATAAAAAAATTAGAACATATAGGTATGTCAAATCTAAATAAACTAAATCCATATACACTGGCCCGCAAAATTAAAGGAACAGCATTTTTTTCCATCTCAAATTTTATCGAACATTTATCAATGAAATTTTATATACAAATTTATCATTTCATTATTGATTAAAATAACCGAAATCAAAGAAATCGAAAACGTATTTTATGCAAATTAGCCGGTCAAACATTCATCTTCTTGCAGTCAGTGTATAAATATCTTGGAAATTGTTGTTAATATGAGGTGTGATCGCCTTTAACTGATAGACAGGCTCTACATCGGCGACCCATACTAAGAATTAGGGAGTTTATAAGCTCCTGTGGAATCAACGCCCACTCTTTTTTTAAAGTGTGTTTCTAGTTCATGAGTGTTTCTAGGACGGGGTTGAAGGGATGAGATCCGTCGTCCTAGATTGTTCTATACATGCTCAATGGGATTTAGGTCTGGAGATCGGGCTGGCCAATTCACCCGTGAAATTGCATGGTTTTGGAGAAAAGTTTCCACCACATCAGCCCTATGTGGACGGGCATTATTATCCATTAGAAGAAAGTTTTCTCCCATTTCAACTGACACAATACGCAGAAGGCTTCACATGGAGGGCCTCTATGCTCGACGACCCATAATTTGTGTGCCGTTGACACCACCTCAAAAGAGAGCAAGGGAACTTTGGCGCAGACAACATGTCGTTTGGAATCCAGATGAATGGAGCCATGTAATGTTCACTGATGAGTCCAGATTCTCTCTAAACAGCTATTATCGTCGTGTCTTTGTCTGGAGAGAGGTAGGAACCAGAAATAATCCCCGAAATATGGTTGAAACGGATCCCTACAGAAGCCAATGTTTTATGGTCTGGGCTGGAATCTTCTTGGGCGGTCACACAGCACTCCACATTTTACGGCAAGGAACCCTGACTGGACAGAGGTATCGGGACGAGATCTTGGCAGCATATGTGATGCCTCAATCATTATAAATGGTAGAAAACCTTCTTATAATGGATGATAATGCCCGTCCACATAGGGCTGGTGTGGTCGACACTTTTCTCCAAAACCATGCAATTGCTCGGATAAATTGGCCAGCTTGATCCCCAGACCTAAATCCCATTGAGCATGTATGGGACAACCTAGGACGGCGGATCTCAACCCTCCAATCCCCTCCTAGAAACACTCATGAGCTAGAAACAGCCTTAACACAAGAGTGGGCGTTGATTCCACAGGAGCTGATAAACTCCCTAATTCTTAGTATGGGTCACCGAAGTAGAGCCTGTCTATCAGTTAAAGGGAATCACACGCCATATTAACAACAATATCCAAGATAGTTATGCACTGACTGCAAGAAGATCATTGCTTGACCGGCTAATTTGCATAAAATACGTGTCAGAATTCTTTGATTTCGGGTATTCTAATCGAAAGTGGAATAATAAATTTGTGTATAAAATTTCATTGATAAATGTTCAATAAAATTTGAGATAAATGAAAAAATATGTTGTTCCTTTAATTTTGCGGACCAGTGTATTTGAAGGCCGAAATATTAAAGATATATAATATGTACTGATGTTTGCATCAAGGAAAACCATGTAATAAAACTATTCAGAGATTTAGAACACAACAAATCCTGCCTGGAATAATTCACATTGACATGTTGCCCATTTGATTCAATAGCATATAACAGCAATAAATAACAACCTACCTTGAATAATTCTTAAAATTAAAGAAAATTCGGCCATCAAATCTTTTACTGGTTTACTAAAGGTTTACTGGCCGAAGTACATTCAATTTGAAGAACTATGAATGACGTCGAGGTAGCCTCAATCTTTACGATTACCTTGATGTATAATTTTATATATATTTTAAAATAATATTTTACATACTTAATATGTATATGATTTTAGAAATTTGCCAATATGGCAAATTTTCTTAGCAAATATGGTAAAAATTGTTCAATATCTAAAAAATACATTATAGATAAATGAGGAAATAAATGAATGAAGGAATAGCAGCAAAAACAAATGAAATATTAAGATTTTAATTTGATATTTTTTTACAATTTTTAAGAAGAGACTCTCTTTATAACTCAAGAAGGTGAACATTTTATTCGTCTTCGGCGACAGGTTCAGCGGTCGGTGGCTCAGTGTCTGGCTCATCGGTGACGCTGCCATCGGGGACACAGATGTGCTGGGCCAGCTGCTCAACCCAGATTCCGTTGGAAAAAAATAGAAAACATCCAGATATGTATATTAAATCTGAATTCTCAATCTTAATATTAAACAATATTAGTCCATCGCACATGAAACAGAAGAATTAGCGAATTTGTTCATACAAATAAAATACCAGGCTGCAAAAAAAGTTTGTTCCCAAAGCAAAATCCCAATATGAAATCAAATTATTTAAATATATATAGGAATATATAGCAATAACCCGCCATATATATATAACAAATGATAACATTAATACACAAATGTATCTATTCACAAATAAATCAAACTTCTACCGCCCTCACTGCGATGAAAAAATATTGAATGGGCTTAGCCCATCAGTAATGAACCCTCCCAGCGGTTTCTCTAATTTTTTTAATCTACCAGACCGCTTCTTTAGAGCTCTAATACTGTATTACATAATTCTTTCATCGCAGTAAGGACAGTAGAAGTTTGATTAATTCGTGAAAAGATACATTTGCGTATTAATGTTTTCACACACACACATTAGGAATATAAATGAAGTTTGAATAGCTAAAGGCAATGAGTGTGCCCACATTACTGAAATAATTTAATAGGGTTTGGAATAACATTTTAATATTATAGTAGAGAGCTAAATAATATGTGATAAAAAATAATGATCCGAGTACTATTGGGCTTCTTTTGGAAAAAAGGGGCTATATGACATGGTATCATGTTTTAAGTTTTCTCTATATTACTAGGCACGAAGACCCTGGCTTGGCTATGAATTTTACCGAATGAATATTCGTCAAAATTGTCTTAACCAGCAAAGGCATTGATACTTGTATTAATAAAATTGCAGCAGTATAAAAATGGTAAAAATAGAATAGGTGAGAGATCGTGAGCGCGCAGTGTGATCGAAAGGCCTTTGGTTAACAAACGTTTTAAGTTTAATTCTATTTTCGAATGATCTATTTTTCTTATATTTTTACATAACCCTATTTATCCATATATATATGGATATATATATGTGTGTGTGTATGTGTGAAAAAAATAGAAAAAATAATAAATAGGTCAGGTGTTGATATTAAAAATAAAGAAAGCATATCCTGACCAGGAGGACATGTGCTCTTGGTCAGAATATGCCTCCTTTATTTTTAATATATATTCCCTTCATATTTAATTCTTAAACTTCAATGAAATGATCCTTTTTTATAAGCTGTTTCAACTATTCCCTCCTCTTTTTTCTTCTCGGCTACAATGTAATACAGAAAATAAATCACAATATTCAAAATTCATGTGAAACTGAGTCTGTAGAATAATAAATGGTTAATGTAATCTGCTTCTTGATTTTGGAAAGCAAACTTTTCCAGACATTAGTTGTCCCTCCACCGCCTATCTATGTTGCTAAAGAGTTGCTACATATTAAATCACTTTAGGTTCGGAATTCATGATGATCGTCCCCCGCCGCTTTTATTTTCACTCAGATACATCTAATTGCTCAATGACAGAAGATGAAATATTTTATTTTTTCAATTTTAGTGCATTTAAATAAAAGCTATTTTAATGTAATTTTATTTATTAATTATTTATATTCTGAATATTCGAGATGTTAAATTCAAATTGTGAGTGTATAGAATTGTAATAAACACATGTGTCTTCGAATGTTGCTGATTGTATGTAAATAAGTTAAGCTTCTTGAATGCTTACCGAACATTTGAATCCTGGTGCACATGGGCATCCTAGGAACCTGAAACATTTCTCTCCTACAACACACACATGGACAATGTGAGAAACAACATATGGCAGAGAGATCATAAGATGTGTAGCAACATAAGATTATAGTAGACTGAACATGTAGAGCCATCTATAGGTTGATAATGGTATTATCCAGCGCTATTTATTTTTATGATATAGGACGGATATATAAACACTCACAAATCTCGTGTGTATTCGATAAGGTCACAGTGTATGAATGTTCATATATATGCTTTTTGTTAAATGATCCCTAGTACCCGTGGTACAAGCCATGATAATCATGGTGGGTAGAAGTTGGCGACTGCTTTTACTGTAAATGTACCACATGTCTACACATGTGAAAAGCAGCTCGACCTTGCACTTACAAGTAAACCAGAACACCGTTTGGTTACTTACACTCGCTGGTGGGGTTGGACTTCGCAAAAATTGGGGGTCATTGGAAATTTTCTTTCATTAGAAAAAATTTCCAATGCATGATTCGATATCGGATCTTAGCGGTCAAAACCCAACGGTTTAGACCACCTTTCTACCGACCCCCCATATATATGATAAAAGGTACAACTTCTTTAAGTTTTGTCAATGAGTATAATTATTGAACTGAGTGTAAAGGATTGAGGTACCCTAGCTCTCAGCGATGACGCCAATTGAATCCACCAGATCAATGGATAATATGAGATAACAGATCTATAATTATTTTTATATAATAATATATTCTCCTGCTCTCGTTTCATATGCATATTAACGTCATATTTTTTAACTTTAGAACCATAAAAAAAAAATTGCATCAGCGGAATCAAAACCTGGGCCACCCGCGTGGCAGGCGGGCATTCTACCACTGTACCACCGATACTTTAGAAGTAGTTCGACTGTATTCATATATCAAATAGCCAACTGAACTCTGAAACATTTCTATGTACAGATTCTGAAGGAGCTGAGTAGAGCCTTTTACCCACCACCGATTAAAAAATCGATAATTTCTGCACTAAAACATTTTCTAATTGAAATAAATGTTCTACTATTTCTACTTATAATGAGAAATATATTGAGAGAATCCGACTCATAGATAGTGAACCCTCTCAATTTTTTTCTAATCATATCTATAATATATTAATATTATAGCAAAAGCAAAACCCATTACAAAAACCATAATACCCCAGCCCATATGCAACCTCAACATTGACAGAGAATTAACAACGGCAATTTCGAGAATCAGAACAGGACATTTTAAAGGAATGAAGATAAACCCAGACATGGCTAGATCCTATAGGAACTGCAATAACTGTCACAACACCCAACTCACTCCGGACCATATATACAGTTGACAGACATCAATCCAGAAAAGGACATCCATACGGACAAGGTACCTTTGTTGGCCTGTATAGTGATCAGGGTGCACGGACCTATCTGATCTGCTCCATGGACAAGACAACACCACCACCATATTTTCATATCAAATCTCCAGAAAATAATCTATTAATCATAGAATAGTTAATATATCTAAGTCATTATCTCCTGTACGTAACTTTCATGGCTTAATATACTTTGATGTAGATAAGGCTGAATAATAAAATGCACTATCTTCCATCACTATTGTAGTTATATTTTGCCCCATATAACGGTTTAGTAGTTCAAACTGGCCGTTGGAGGTGTTTACTATAAATGTATCAGATATTTATAATTTATTTTTCACATTGCATGCAAGGTAACACTGTGTGAATAATATTAAATTTGATAGATTTAAATATTGAATCAATAAGTGTCCACTGATATGTCATATTGCACCAGAGGTTGCTGCAGGCCAAGTCCATCAACTTCAATACTGACCTGACTTAGGCTTAGCGTAGCATTGTTTGACAATGGACATTTTTCTGGCACAGCATTCTTCCTTCCCGCATTCCCTATCTTCATAGCAGTCCTGGACAAATCATACAATATGCAAATCTGGTCGGTACAACAAGTAAATATGGCCTATATGAATTCTAAATATGGTCGGAACAATAAATATGGTTGCTACACAACATGAAAATATGGTTCAAATATGTTCGGTAAAAGGTTTCAAAAATGGTCGATATACTTTTAAAATATGATAGGAACAATATGCAAATATGGTTGGTACAACGTATAAATATGATCGGTAAAACGTGCAAACATGATCGGTAAGACGTGCAAATATCGTCGATACAACGTGCAAATATGGTCGCTATAAGATATAAATTTGGTTTTGTTGGGTGTATCGTAATTATTACTCTTTTAGAATTAAGATCTTCTTGAAGGTAGAAACTGAATAATTTGAATGAATATAAATTTCTAAATAAATTTGAGTTAACATAACTGGGAAAATAACTTATCTCTCTAACAATAACTATCTATATGAATTACCTCACATACCTCAAAAATCTATATTAGCTTATATATATACATGCCTAATACCACAGATTATTATATTCAAAGAATAAAAATTAATATTTGAATGATATAATATCAAACAGGTACAACGTCCTTACATGGACGGTATAACACGCAAATATGGTCGGTATAAGATGTAAATATGGTCGGTACAATGTGCTTATATGGACAATAGAACATGCAAATATAGTCGGTAAACGACGCCAATATGGTCTATTCAAAGTGTATGAATATCCGGTATATCTATAAAATATGGTCAATACCAGATTTGGTGAATTCGAAACAGCAGCCTTAATTTCAAAAAAAAAAAATCTTATCAACCCTCATACAGTTATATTGGCGAACGCTATTTTCAAGCCGAAAATAGAGTAGGGTAATTGACTGGGGATAAAACAAAAATTTGAAATTGAAGCACACAAAATGACTAGTTAAACCTGAAAAATGCCCTTTATTTTAAAAAATAATAATATCCGGAAAAAATGTACCCAGGTTTAAATTCACCTCATATTTATTGTTAGCTCAACCTAACACACACCCCTATATATAAAATAAAACACATAATTATAGAGTGTGTGATTTTCTACTCTGCGTTTTCGAGAATTTGGTTTAACAAAGAAAACAGCTAAAGGCCTTAATTAAATGTAGACGAAATTGCTCAGAGTTGTTTTTTATCATTTGAGATGGTGAACACAAAGACCCCCCTATATATACACATATATTTAACTCTATAAACTCCATTAAAAAAAAGTAAAGCAAGATCGGCTCAACATAGACAATGAGATAATATTAAGTTTTTTAATATTATTTTGTTGATATTCTGAGATTTTGTTTTCAACTTAGCAACCTTCTTGCGTCGACTTCTATGGTAGTGCACTCAAACACAACTTGGAGTGGTCCTGGTAAGTGAGTTACTTTTATAAATGATGAAAATTCTAATATATTTAAATAACATGGAATAATTTAAACTTTTTTCCTACTGAATAAAGACAGTTATAATCTTCTCGGTATTATTTATGCGATAAAAGGGAATAAAAGAAGAAAAGTTTCTTTATTAGACAATTATAACGGTGCGAGCTTTCGGGCAAAAATACCCTTCTACAGGCGTGGTAGACGTGACACTATAACGTAGGTAATGTGGCTAGAAAGAGAGTATATACACATGATTATTTACATATTAGCGGAATGTGCTATGCAAATGGGGATTTTTCATTTGTTATGAATATTGTAATTAAAGAGATAGTATGCAAATAGGGCATTTGTATATTTGGAGTTTGAGTCTATAGAGGAATATGTTAACGTAAATTATAGGATATGCGATATTTCGAAGAATTTTAGGAAATGTTGATATCAGGCTATCGTGTTATGGTTATTACTGCAAGGCCAGGAGAGCACGATAGGCATCAGGAAGATCTATTTTACGGTTGATGCTGTTATGTCTGTGGGATTCTATGGATTCGAGAACTAGTCGCTGGTGCTGGTTATGAATGCGTCTGTAATGTATGGTGGGGTGGTTGGTGTTGAATGTATGGCCAGTATTGAGTGTGTGCTGGTAAAGGAGGGACCTGGTGTCTTGGTTGGAGATGTTTCTAGAATGCTCAGACATTCTGATGGCGACGGATCTACCTGTCTCGCCAACGTATGTGGCAGAGCATTGCTCACACGAGACAGAGTAGACCGCGCCAACAGAATGGAGGGGATCAGGGGGGGCATGCGATTTAGTATATGGGTGACGGAGGGATGTGAGCAGGTTGGAGGAGTTTTTATATAAGGTGCGGATACCGTATGCTTTAAGGCTTCTGGCTATGTCGGCTGAGGAGGGGGAGTAGGGAAGGAAACATAATGATCTGTAAATTTTAGGTTGGTTGGAGGGGCCAGGTGTATATGAATGTCTATTGATGAATTCAAGCGGAAACGATGCTATGGAGAGGTGCGATATGATGAGATTTTTCTCAATTTCTTTAAATATATCGAGCGAACAGTGGGTATAGATTCCTACTATTGAATTATAGAAATGTTCAAGATGAACACAGAAATGTATTTATGTAAGGGTATACTCTAGTTAGAGGTTGACAGAATGCATTATTGTACAGTGTTGATAAGTTTATCACTTACCTTCGCTGCGACATACGTCACCAGAACAAGCAAACAGACAAAGACCTTCATGATTGACAGTTTTGACTTACTGTGGGGACAACTCTGTGACATTTATATCCTGGAGTTGCTGGGAATGTGACAGGTGTCGCCGTGTCTTATCCACACTATCTCGTCTTTATCTTCCCTTCCGTCTTGGTAAGGAAAGTTTTCCATGGCTTCTTTATGTAATGGTAAAAGCAGACGCGTCTGTGGCCATCTTGGTTGGTCACTGAGTGGCTCTACGCTGGTATTAGCCAACAACTCAAAGAGTTTATGTAGTTATCTTTTATTTCAAATATAAAAAAAAAATAATATGATTATGACTGATTTTTATTAAAACTCAAATTTCTTCTGTTATTTATTCAGATAGATTAATGTCAGCAACTTTTAGTTTCACGATCAGGAAATGCTCTATCTCTATATACGTAAAAGTCAACGTATGTATTCATGTATGTACGAGGGCTGTGTTCGATAAGTAAGGTGAAGAATGAAAAAAGAAAAAAAAATGTTTTCGGAATATGAAATTTTTGTTTTTCAACACAGACAGCTAGCTCTACACACCTTGTTCAGCAATATTAGGATTTTTCATCCCCTTATAAAAGTATGATGTTTCGTGCTCCTCGAAATAACTATTTACATCATCGAAAACCTCTTTATTGGATAAAACCTTTCAGCCTCCCAGTAATTTATTTAGATTTGGAAAGAGAAGGAAGTCACACAGGGTCAAATCTGGGGATTAAGATGGAGGAGGGGCCAATTGGAAACCTTATTTGAACAATTTGGCAGCTGCTACATTCGACCTAGGGGCTGAGAATTATCGTGATGAAAAACCACATTTTTCCGAGCCAATCTCGGACCTTTAATACGGAATTCTTCCTTAAATCGATCCAGAAATGTTGCGTAATACTCCTCTGTTGTTTTTCCTTTTGAAGTAGTCAATTTGAATTATTTCTTGAGAATACCGGGTTTCCGGCTGACACAACAGTATTTGCCTTCTTCGAAGCCCTTTGACTCGGACCTGTCCACTGCTTTGAATGATGTTTAGACTCTGATGTAAAAGAGTCTCCAGGTCTCGTATACCGTCACAAAACGACCCCAGAAGTCCAAGGATTAGGATATTTAACGATAAACACTGCTGGGAAATGTCTGTCCGCAAGCGTTTTGGTCGATCGTAAGAAATCGCGGCACCCAGCTTATTTATCTGCAATTTTACATGAAGGATATGGTGTACCACCTCTCTAATGAGATTCCCGTGATCACAGCAATCTCAACTATCTTCACTCATCGAACTTCCATGATGATATAGTGGATTTTGATATCATTTCTGGCGTGGTTATATCATAGGCCGTCCGGGACGAGGTTCGTCTTGTGTAGATTTTCGGCCATGATTAAATTGATTCATCTAGTAATAAATGGTATTAAAAATAATGGACCTGAATCTTCATGAACTTTGTTTAGCTCGGCTTTAATTTGAAGCTGACCAATGTTTAAAAAATATATATATTTTTATAACAGCTCGAAATTCATTTTAGAATCAATCGCTACGACATGAACGTGATGCATCAAACTTTTCCGAGGGGATAAAAATTCTGAAAATCGCTAGACCAGGTGTGGAACTGAATGGAAACTATGTAGAAAAATTAAAAAAAAATCATTTTTTCAAAACAAATTTTATTTATTTATTTTTTACTAATCTAACAGCCCTCTAATATATGTTTGTCGGTTATGCAGGTCCCCAATACGTGACTAATCTTGTTTAAATTTTAACAGCATATAGAGTTTACCCTGTCCCTTTTAAAATACCTTTGTACGTTAATCTCTGTGAAAAGAGCGAATATCGATCGATGTTAATGCCACTACTTTGTAAAATTCTAAAAATTAAATTCAACCACTTGTGTTTGAACACTGTTCGAATTCGTCAAATCTGGTGTTGTTGCATATATAGCTATAACCAAACCTGTGCCTTTTACACAGATAAGCGAACAAAATTATTTTAAAAGGGACAGGAGTTCTTTATTTCATATAAATTTTATTTTTCTCTATAGAGTTCCCGATATTTCTCTCGTAAAAAATCACAGAAACAATGCCCAAATTTGTGACACACGCAAGTCATGTTAAAACAAAATGTTAAAGAAATTGCCATTCCTTAACTTCACAGGAGAATTCTTGTAATGTAAACCACCCCCTTGAGCGACCTTTCTTGAATACCATTTTTAAGATTCCACCCTTCAGTGTGGAATATATAAGCAGAATCATGTACGATACAGTATTACAGTCCTAAAAGGTATCTGATAGATTAAATTGGTGAAACCGCTGGGAGATTCACCACTGATTAGCCACGCCTTTCCCATATTTTTAATCGCAAATTACATTTGTATTCTTTATTAAAAATGAGACAAAGGTGAGAAAATTTTTAAACTGTAGAATTTTTAGTATTTGAAACCATATAAATTAAAATTGTTTAGTGCTGTACCTTGTTGAAATATATTAATTAGGGTAATTGAATCATCATTTGGAAATTCTTTTAGAAGAGAAAATTTATGAGGATATTTATAATGGTCAAGAATAATATTGTCGCGTATTAGGCCTACAACGAAAACACCTACAACCTCCGCCAATAGATGGCGCTTTCGCCTGTTTCCGATCTGAACTTGGTGTGGAAATCGCCGACTGCTGTAGTCCTGTTTTCTTGGGCAAATGTTTGTAAATACATGTTTATATTGGCCCTAGGAGGTAACGTAATGTAAATACCCTTTGAGTGTTTTTCTAGTTATATGTAATGTGTAGTAGAAATGACAATAAAAGAAGGAGTGTTAGAAGTCTCGGTGTTGGTTGCTGTTGTTACTCTCGCCAACGCCACAGTCGCCACTCTTCTGGTAAGTCTCTCGTCTCCCCCCACCAGTGGTAAGAGGTCTTTGGGGGCTCTGCAGGGTAGAGCTGCAGAGTGGAAGCAACGATAGTCCAGGGCAGGTGATCCACAGCGGAAGAACCGGAGGGTCAAGCCGCGACAATATATTTTAAGAGTTTGGCCTGATCAAGTGAAACTGGTAACAATGAAAATAAATATAATTCAATATGAAAAATCATTTTCAAATAGTTACTGAATGGTTATTAGGTTTGAGACTGCAATTTTGGAGTTGCTATTGTTGCACCAGGTTGCGGCTTGGCAGACTCTTCAACCTTGATTCTCTCCTGTGCTGGGTCTCGTATCTTACCAGAGCGTGTTTCAACCATCCTACAAATTTATATAAGCGAATAATGAGATAACTCTACTTTAAGTAACCTCCAGAATAATATATTTATTTCTCACATCAAAGAGAGCAGTGAAGTCATACGTGTAACTAATTACAAATGATGATTCTATAATACATATATTCTGTTTAATAAAATAAATAAATATAAAATATAATTTTGAATTTAAAATATATGAAAAATAATATTACAAATTGAAATAAAATAGGTTCATTAGCCATGATGCAACAATTAAGAATTATGAGAATAATTGCCTCAAAGGTCAGATCAAGTTTTCAAATTTTAGCTAAAATAACAATTGGCACTACATTTAAGATGCTCTTTGAGATTTTTCCTGAGGAAATGAACGAGGCAACGCGGAAGATATCCAATCTAGAAGGATTCTTTGATAAACGTGCCTTGCTCAAGAAATAAAAAAAGGCGGCATATAACGATTGAAGATCTGGACTGTGATGATAGAGGCCGAGAGTTGAAAGGATTCAAGCACTTGATCAGTGCGTCACGTCCTCACGACTGAAAGATCTGGCTGATTGTTTATGAAACCGCACTTTGAAGACTCAACAAATTTACTATAACAGTTCCACGGCTTAATGAACTGGTCGCTTATTGTAGAGGCTGCATATTGATGAGTTTCAACAAAATTATTCGGGAGGCAGCACAGCCAGTGGTTTTAGAGACAGAACGTTGAGAGGCTCAATGAAAAATCAGGTAGGGAGCACAGTTTCAAGATCCTGCACCGCTGGTTTTAAATTATCAATATTTTAGTCGCTTGTTTTATAAGCTGCTTGGTAGTATCACTCAAAGAATAGGTCGGAGCGGCACCGCGGCTTCAAAATCTGGCTCTGGTTCTGAAGCTCGTGTTGCGAAGTCACAAGAATTATTTCAAGGCGGCACCGCGCCGATACACTTATCTGTGGTTTAGGAAGCTGCATGTTGCGAAGTCACAAGAATTAGATCAAGGCGGCACCGCGCCTATACACTTAGCTGTGGTTTAAGAAGCTACATGTGGCGAAGTCACAAGAATTAGATCAAGGCTGCACCGCGCCTATACACTTAGCTGTGGTTTTAGAAACTGCATTTTGAGAAGTCACAAGATTTAGATCAAGACAGCACCGCGCCTATACACTTAGCTGTGGTTTAAGAAGCTGCATTTTGCGAAGTCACAAGAATTAGATCAAGGCGGCACCGCGCCTATACACTTAGCTGTGGTTTAAGAAGCTGCATGTTAGGAAGTCACAAGATTTAGATAAAGGCGGCACCGCTCCTACACACTTAGCCGTGGTTTAAGAAGCTACATGTTGCGAAGTCACAAGATTTAGATCAAGGCGGCACCGCGCCTATACACTTAGCTGTGGTTTAAGAAGCTGCATTTTGCGAAGTCACAATATTTAGATCAAGGCAGCACCGCGCCTATACACCTAGCTGTGGTTTAAAAAGCTGCATGTTGCGAAGTCACAAGATTTAGTTCAATGCGGCACCGCTCCTATACACTTGGCTGTGGTTTTAGAAGCTGCATGTTGCGAAGTCACAAGAATTGATCAAGGCGGCACCGCGCCAATACACTTGGCTATGGTTTAAAAAGCTACATGTGGCGAAGTCACAAGAATTATTTCAATCGGCACCGCGCCTATACACTTAGCTGTGGTTTGAGAAGCTACATGTGGCGAAGTCACAAGAATCAGATCAAGGCGGCACCGCGCCTATACACTAAGCTGTGGTTTAAGAAGCTGCATTTTGCGAAGTCACAAGAATTAGATCAAGGCGGCACCGCGCCTTCACGCTTGACTGTGGATTTAGAAGCTACATGTGGCGAAGTCACAAGAATTATTACAAGGCGGCACTGCGCCTATACACTTAGCTATGGTTTAAGAAGCTGCATGTTGCGAAGTCACAAGATTTAGTTCAAGGCGGCACCGCGCCTATACACTTAGCCGTGGTTTAAGAAGCAGCATGTGGCGAAGTCACAAGATTTAGATCAAGGCGGCATCGCGCCTATACACTTATGTGTGGTTTAAGAAGCTGCATGCTGCGAAGTCATAAGATTTAGATCAAGGCGGCACCGCGCCTATACACTTGGCTGTGGTTTCAGAAGCTGCATGTTGCGAAGTCACAAGAATTAGATCAAGGCGGCACCGCGCCTTCACGCTTGACTGTGGATTTAGAAGCTACATGTGGCGAAGTCACAAAAATTAGATAAAGACGGCACCGAGCCCATACACTTAGCTGTTTTTCAAGAAGCTGCATATTGCGAAGTCACAATATTTAGATCAAGGCGGCACCGCGCCTATACACTTAGCTGTGGTTTAAGAAGCTGCATGTTGCGAAGTCATAAGATTTAGATCAAGGCGGCACCGCGCCTATACACTTGGCTGTGGTTTTAGAAGCTGCATGTTGCGAAGTCACAAGAATTGATCAAGGCGGCACCGCGCCAGTACACTTGGCTGTGGTTTAAGAAGCTACATGTGGCGAAGTCACAAGAATTATTACAAGGCGGCACCGCGCCGATACACTTAGTTGTGGTTTAAGAAGCTGCATGTTGCGAAGTTACTAGAATTAGATCAAGGCGGACCTGCGGCCTATACACTTGGCTGTGGTTCTGGAAGTAGGTGGCGAAATCACAAAAATTAGATCAAGGCGGCACCGCGCGTTCACGCTTGGCTGTGGATTTAGAAGCTACATGTGGCGAAGTCACAAGAATTATCTCAAGGCGGCACCGCGTCTATACACTTGGCTGTGGTTTAAGAAGCTATATGTGGCGAAGTCACAAGAATTAGATCTAGGCGGCACCGCGCCTATGCACTTAGATGTGGTTTAAGAAGCTGCATGTTGCGAAAAAACAATAATTATTTCAAGGCGGCACCGCGCCTATACACTTAGCTGTGGTTTAAGAAACTACATGTGGAGAAGTCACAAGAATTAGATCAAGGCGGCACTGCGCCTATACACTTAGCTGTGGTTTAAGAAGCTGCATTTTGCGAAGTCACAAGAATTAGATCAAGGCGGCACTGCGCCTATACACTTAGCTGTGGTTTAAGAAGCTGCATGTTATGAAGTCACAAGATTTAGATCAAGGCGGCACCGCTCCTATACACTTAGCTGTGGTTTAAAAAGCTACATGTGGCGAAGTCACAAGAATTATTTCAAGGCGGCACCGCGCCTTCACACTTAGCTGTGGTTTAAGAAGCTGCATTTTGCGTAGTCACAAGAATTGTTTCAAGGCGAAACCGCGCCTTCACACTTATCTGTGATTTTAGAAGCTACATGTGGCTAAGTCACAAGGATTATTTTAAGGCAGCACCGCGCCTATACACTTAGCTGTGGTTTAAGAAGCTGCATGATGCGAAGTCACAAGAATTAGATCAAGCCGGTACCGCGCCTTCAAGCTTGGCTGTGGTTTTGGAAGCTACATGTGGCGAAGTCACAATAATTATTTCAAGGCGGCACTGCACCTATACACTTAGCTGTGGTTTTAGAAGCTACATGTGGCGAAGTCACAAGAATTATTTCAAGGCTGCACCGCTCCTATACACTTGGCTGTGGTTTTAGAAGCGGCATTTAAGGAAGTCACAAGATTTAGATCAAGGCGGCACGGCTCCTATACACTTAGCTGTGGTTTAAGAAGCTACATGTGGTGAAGTCACAATAATTATTTCAAGTTGGCACCGCGCCTTCACACTTGGCTGTGGTTTTAGAAGCTACATGTGGCGAAGTCACAATAATTATTTCAAGGCGGCACCGCGCCTATACACTTAACTGTGGTTTTAGAAGCTACATGTGGCGAAGTCACAAGGATTATTTTAAGGCAGCACCGCGCCAATACACTTAGCTGTGGTTTAAGAAGCTACATGTGGCGAAGTCACAAGAATTATTTCAAGGCGGCACCGCTCCTATACACTTGGCTGTGGTTTTAGAAGCGGCATGTGGCGAAGTCACAAGAATTAGATCAAGGCGGCACCGCGCCTTCACGCTTGACTGTGGATTTAGAAGCTACATGTGGCGAAGTCACAAAAATTAGATCAAGACGGCACCGAGCCCATACACTTAGCTGTGGTTTAAGAAGCTGCATATTGCGAAGTCACAATATTTAGATCAAGGCGGCACCGCGCCTATACACTTAGCTGTGGTTTAAGAAATGCATATTGCGAAGTCATAAGATTTTGATCAAGGCGGCACCGCGCCTATACACTTGGCTGTGGTTTTAGAAGCTGCATGTTGCGAAGTCACAGGAATTGATCAAGGCGGCACCGCGCCAATACACTTGGCTGTGGTTTAAGAAGCTACAAGTGGCGAAGTCACAAGAATTATTACAAGGCGGCACCACGCCGATACACTTAGCTGTGGTTTAAGAAGCTGCATGTTGCGAAGTTACTAGAATTAGATCAAGGCGGACCTGCGGCCTATACACTTGGCTGTGGTTTTGGAAGTAGGTGGCGAAATCACAAGAATTAGATAAAGGCGGCACCGCGCCTTCACGCTTGGCTGTGGATTTAGAAGCTACATGTGGCGAAGTCACAAGAATTATCTCAAGGCGGCACCGCGTCTATACACTTGGCTGTGGTTTAAGAAGCTATATGTGGCGAAGTCACAAGAATTAGATCTAGGCGGCACCGCGCCTATGCACTTAGATGTGGTTTAAGAAGCTGCATGTTGCGAAAAAACAATAATTATTTCAAGGCGGCACCGCGCCTATACACTTAGCTGTGGTTTAAGAAACTACATGTGGAGAAGTCACAATAATTAGATCAAGGCGGCACCGCGCCTTCACACTTGGCTGTGGTTTTAGAAGCTACATGTGGCGAAGTCACAAAAGTTAGATCAAGGCGGCACCGCGCCTATACACTTGGCTGTGGCTTTAGAAGCTGCATGTTGCGAAGTCACAAGAATTAGATCAAGGCGGTACCGCGCCTATAAACTTAGCTGTGGTTTAAGAATCTGAATTTTGCGAAGTCACAAGAATTAGATCAAGGCGGCACCGCGCCTTCACACTTGGCTGTGGTTTTAGAAGCTACATGTGGCGAAGTCACAAGAATTATTTCAAGGCGGCACCGCGCCAATAAACTTAGCTGTGATTTAAGAAGCTACATGTGGCGAAGTCACGAGAAAAGAAACTACGAGCCATATGGAAAGCAATGTTTCCTCGTACTTCCAAAGCAAATGTGGCTGGAAATCTTCAAAAACCTTCACGATGCACCTACTGCTGGTCAATTGGGTCACTATGATCGTGCACGTAAAAGATTCTTTTGGGGAGGTTTGTATAATACCGTTCGTCAGGAAGATGTGTTCCATAAAATCCGCGTGGACTACTTATGCCTATCCCATCGGCAAATTTTCCTTTTCAAAAGATAGGAATAGATTTATTAGGGAGATTTTCTATTACGAATCAGGGCAACGAATGAAATATCGTATGCACTGACTATATGACTCGATTTGCAACTATGAAGGCTATTCCAGACGCAGGAGCCATGGAAATTGATAAATTTATTCTCCGACACGGAGCTCCTCAACAAATCATCACTGACCGAGGTACGAACTTTATGTCCCAAATAATTAAGGAAATAAATAATTTAAGCGGAATAAGTCACCTCAAGACTAGTTTATAATCCGTAGACTATTATGGCTTAACTGAAAGATTCAACCAAACATTGACCGACATGCTGTCCATGTACGTTAACGTGGAACAGAAAAACTGGGACGAAGTTCTACCATTTGTAACATTTGCTTATAACACCGCAAAGCAAGAAACTACTGGCTTCAGTCCCTTCTTTCTAGTTCATGGCCGCGAGGCCGAAACCACTTTGGATTCACTCCTTCGATATCACGACAATGATGATGTTGGTGGTTATGTTGAACATCTTATCACCAGAGTTGAAGAAGCCGTTAGGAATTCACCGATAAACATTTGGCGATATATTCACACTCCAAGAACCTGGTTAATAAAATATATTATGTCTTTGTTCCATATTTTCTAAAATATTTATTAATAACACCATTTTATTATATATATATGTGGATAGAAGCTAAAATTGTTTTGTAATAATGATAATATACAAGACTTTCTCGTATATTTGGAAATAATATTGTTGCGAAAAAAATCTTGCGGAATATATTTTTTAAAACATCTCCATCCTCATGGTTCTAAATGTTCACATGACTTTTTATATTTCTAAATCAAAATTTTCAGCGCTACTTTAAGAGGTATAAAAATGTATAATTAAAACCTATTTCTAAAACTATACTGAAATTATTGCAATTTGATAGAGGGAGGGAATGGCTCATCAAAATGGCGAAACAGGAGTGTTAACCACTGATGAGCCATACCCTTTCTTCTTTCAACTCTCAATAATTCCAGTATAAGAGATGTAGAAATAGCTTTTAATTGTACATATATTTTTTTAATTAACCCAGGTACTGGAGTGTACAGAAGTCACCAACTACCCGAGCTTATACATTAAATATTAAATATATAGATAAAAAGAGAAAAAGAGAAATAAATAGCAGAGTTAAAAATGTATTTCCAGGTGTATGACGATATATCTTTATTTATTATTGAAATTGCGTAGCTAAGACAATTTTCACTTGATATTTTTTATAATACAAAATAATGCGGCTCTGCTTATAGAACGACGTTTAACAAGTTTTACCGCAAATGTTTCTTTTTACAGAATAAAAGAAATCGTAATTTTAAATATTTAAGGATAAATAACGACTATTCCTATTCTTAGGGATGAAGTATGAAAGGATGAAATGTGAAGAGTAATGATAAACGGAAAAATAAAACTGTCCATCCAGTTTCCATCCCTGGACACTTTTATTTTCTATTATTTATTAGTCTTCACAATTCATCCTTTCATCCTCGTACTTATCCCTAAGGATAGAAATAGTCGTTATTTCTCCTTAAAAAATTAAAATTACGATTTTTCTTCCGTAAAAAGAAACATTTTCGATAAAACTTGTCAAACGTTTTTCTACTTGATATTTTTATTTGGAAATAAAATTAAAACGAAAGGGTATTTATGAAATAAAACATCTCCAGGTACAAAAGGTGTTTTCTTAGGTAATATAATTGCCTGTAGCAAATTCATAAAAAGCGTCAAAAAACTTTTATAAGAACTCTTACGCATTATGATTTCGCGATATTTATGAAAAGGTTTTATATGGAAAAATTGTTTAGGACTTTACCGATAAACAGATGGATAGACAACTTTTTATAACAATATAGATTTATTATGGCGGGTTTCCAGTTTAGGTGACAGTTTGGTTTGTAAGAAGACTAGAGTTGGCGTTCAGGAGGTTTTTATTAGGCAGAAGTGGATCACTCGGGTGTGCTAAGGATAGAGGCGGTCGTGGTCGAGGTCTGTGTCTTGTGGCATTTCCACTTCATCCAACCCTGCATCACACATCTCAACGTTACATTGCTGATATTTCAAATTATATTGTCAAACATGAGCAGTTTTATCTGATCTCAGTTTTTTGAGATATGTTGTTTTTGTTTGTTACCGATCTCTAACGCATTCTAATTGGACGAATGTGGCCATGTTTGTATATAAGAGGAAATAAAGGAATGCGAGAGGCCAGTGTGGTTGATTATTGTGTGGAGACGTTTAAATTGTTCTCTGCGTGTTTTTTTCCATGTTTGGTGATCTCCTCGCATACCTAGGTGGCCCCGGTCCGATCCCTACCAACGCTACAATAAATGATAGGTACTAGAGTTTTTATTTGCCTTCTTTTTGTTGTTGGTGTTGTACTCTTGAGTGTACGCTTTTCTGTGTATTAAGTTATTCATACTTGAGGCCCTTGCATTTTTGTGTGATAACCTATAATAGTAACTTTTGTCAGATACAGATAACGTCAATGTTATCAAATAACAAAGACAATGTTTTATCGACAACTAGGGCGGCGCTTTACTTCGAATAATTGGCCATTTAATAACATCATCTTCTAGACTACATTAGACAATTCTCTCTAGGGAAGTTTTTATATTCAACAGAGATAGGAATATTTCTCCCCACTGAACATTTAGCTTATAGCATTCCTCTCGGCACAGAAAGTGTTGATCAACATTTCGATAAAATCCTATTTAGATTCATTAATTGGCGGATGAAAGTATCAATCTTCCCATCCCTCGTATGTGTTTGAATAACAACAGCTTTTGATCGCACAACAAATTGTAATAGCGAATTATTAACCATGAAATGTAAAAAATGAATTAAAAATGTCTAAATCATGTGGTATATTGAAGTTTTATTATCGTTGTTATTCCTTTCCCCCTCTATATTTCGTATTTTATACATTACTATTGCAAATTATCCAATTCAAAAGCGTGTATTTGAAATAAAAAAACCTTATATTTGCAAGTTAGAGATTATAAATTAACAATTTAGCAATATTGAGCAACAAAAAAAAAACAGATTATAACAACTTTATAAAATAAGCTTGACATTTTTTTTTAACTCGATGAATGATAAAATTAAGTTTATTAGATTTTGTATTTTAACATAATTTTTAAGTATTTAATTTAATTAATTATTTTAAAGTACCCCTTAACAAGATATTGAACGGTGGGTAAATAGAATCTTGGAAACTGCATGGTTGCTTCCAAATTTGACAAGATCTTAGAAAGCTGCGATATGAGACGAAAAAGGGACCTCATGGTCATTGGCAAATTTTATTTCAAAGAAACCACAACCCTAAATATATAACAAAAACTGCAAATATGTAAAATATTAAATAGAATCACTTCAATTGAAAATAAGATGATCATTATAGGTGAGCGTGGAATCACAAAAAAAAAAAGGATCAAATTTGACTTACATCATACATGTTTCGAAATGTAAATAGCGTGTAAGTTAAAGGCAAATATGCAATTATGTTCTTACCTCATTTTTACAAACGAGGCCATCCACACATGTGCAACAGGTGAGGGGGTTGCAGGATTCACCTGTAACAGAACAACAATATTGATTAGTTTCTAGGATTATTGTATGGTCGAATTACCAGTCGTTATTCACTACGAGGGATTTAGGTTAATAGAAAAACATGATGCTATAATATTCGGAGTATCCGTTAGAGAAAAAATGTTATACTGTTTGGAGTATCGAGGCAATGCACGCCCCAAGCTTTTAAAATATAATATCATTCAGAATTTATATAATGGAAACAGTAGCCAAATGATTGAAATCCTTAAAAGGAACGACTGAAGGACATCGAACGTTGGAAGAAAGTATTAAATAAAGGTTGGTGTAAACTATTTACGACTCAATTGATGTTAAGTTATATAACACAAGACAGAGGCCATGTGCGAAAACATCCAAGATATGTAGCAGGGCTATCTCCGGTAAAGGAAACCAGGACTAAATCATCCGTAATAATGTTGCATCATGGGTAATTCACCTATTTTATTCTAATTTGTAATATTATTTTTCAAATATAATAAAATTCGAATTGATATTCAATATTTATTTACTTTATAAAATAGAGAAATAATTAGTAAATATTATGTATAATAAAATCACCATTTGTATTTTTGTACTTTATGACTTCACAACTTTCTAAACTTTGATGTGAGAAATAAATAAATTATTCTGGAAGCTACTTAGAATAGAGCTATTTTATAATTCATTCATTTGTAGGATGGTTGAAACACGTCCCGGAAAGATACAAGACATGTCTGAGAAAAGAATCAAGGCTGAAGATTCTGCCAAACGGCAACCTAATATGTATCCTACATGATTATGGAAATTGAAAGAAACAAAATTGGAAGACCACCATGGACTTGGTCTGCTAAAGTATTACGCAAATTATTTAGGAAAAATCGTTTCCTACATTCGCATGTCTAAAATATTGATGGTAAATTATAAAACCGAATTAGTAAATAATATTTTCAAAAGTTTATCTCCATAATTACAAAATATTTCTCATATAACTTTGTAAATTCCAATTTTTCCCCTCTTTATTCTTCAC
This sequence comes from Cordylochernes scorpioides, assembly GCA_030710605.1. Lineage (NCBI taxonomy): Eukaryota > Metazoa > Arthropoda > Arachnida > Pseudoscorpiones > Chernetidae > Cordylochernes > Cordylochernes scorpioides. Next base: position 65,623,957 of record CP092869.1, read on the forward strand.
TTCTTTTCTTTATCTCTCATAATAATATATGTATATAAGATGTCTTTATATATATATTGATTCATTAAATTGAATTTTAAGTGCTACTGAACATGAGACAATGGGCTAAAACTATGGATACTCCTTGGAATCTCCTGGGGATGGTCAAACTTCGGAGGTTGGATTAGACTTTATAAAAAAAGTCAGTCACTAGGTGAGGCGGTCATTTATCAGTTTCATTGAAGACATCAACAAACTGGATAACAATTCTACACTTACCTTCCTTGCCCTTGGCTTTGCAATATCCCTTCCAGAAATATCCGAAGCAGCATTCGTCAGGTTTGCAATCTTTGTCTTCGTTACATCCCTGCAACACCATTAGATCTGTCATTTCACTGATAGATGGGGCTTAACATGTTGTGTAAACTTGAACTGGGCGCTCACATAGTTAATTGTTTATCCAATAAGGTGGATGCCTTGTAGACAAAAGTAACACAAAGATTTGAATAGAAACTATTATAAATAAGGTCTCTCTCGAGAAGAAGAAGAAGAAAAAAGTCAAATACAAATAACAAAAGATAAAATACCCAGTATAATCACTTTCTTAAAACCATTTGACTATTGATAGAATCAAGTCCTATATCAATAAAATTGCCTAATGTTGTGGTCCATTTGGAGGAGGAAAGCGAAGACTAAAACACGGTTGATTCCACACTCGCCTTTTCAGTGATATGCAAACCTATGCACGGTGGATTCTGTGGCCACTGGGCATGCGTCGAAACAAGTCCTATATCAATAGAATTGCCCAATGTTGTGGTCCATTTGGAGGAGGAAAGCGAAGACTAAAACGCCGTTGATTCCACACTTGTCTTTTCAGTGATATGCTAACCTATGCACGGTGGATTCTGTGGCCACTGGGCATGCGTCGAACCTGGAGGCTGTTGTTGGGTTCCGCGCTACCTGGAGTATAGGAGCTCCATCTATGCTTCCTTCCTGTGATGAATCTGTATAAGACCAGTGGTCTTAATAAATCTGTGTGTCTGAATCAAGTCCTACATTTGTTTACAATGAAGGCAAACCGGTATAGTGTTTTTACTATGAAATTATTACGCGCGCTGCGCGCTATTTATTATTATTTTTTAAACAAATTTTTGTAGATCAGGAATGATTCAAAATATGAAAATATTAGATGTACTTAGCTTAGTAACCCCTTTTCAGTTATTTTCAAATTGACCTTTTTACTTTGTTCAAACTCATTTATTTCACGTATTAATTCAATTTCTACTTAGCTCTTATTTAATAACTAATTTTACAAGTTTACTTGATTTAAATCTCCTGAATATAAATATCCTGAAAATATCTTGAAAATCTCCAGACTTCTGGAGATTTGAGAAACCTGTGTGGTATTATTTTAAGTTTAAAAGTCTTAACCACTATTAAAATATTTCATTTGAAATCCTATTTTATTGATAATTTCTTTTATTGTGGGATTGAGGTGAAGGAATGGCATGAAACGTCGATTTTTAACAGCTACGACTCGGGATCTAATCCCGAATTGGACACTTTTTAAAAATATATATATATATTTATATATAGCTGTAATGGCCCCTTATTTTCGAAAAAGTTCAACACCAAAAATCAGTGCAAGTAACCAAATGGATTTCGGGCACAATTGTAAGTACAAAATTTAAACTGTTCCCTACATGTGTAGACATGTGGTGAACTTAGAGTATAAACAGTCTCTAACTACTGCCGCCATTATCATCGTGGCTTGTATCATGAGTAATTGGAGTATTTTATTTAACCCTAATTTCTAACCGAATTTACTAACTTTACAATTTTGTTAGAGAGAATAACTTAAAATACGAATCCATATGTAAAATAAAGGTTGGGATAAAAGTGTTGAGAGACGCCTTTAAAAATAATTTTTGGTAAGCATTTTGGAAATGAAAGAGATAACATTTGATAACATTAAAAACCTTCAGAATAAAGAAGTTGTTTTTAAAAATATTATTCTCTATATCATAATTAAGAAAAAATAGAATTTTAATTTCAAATCCGCGACAAAAAAAAAATAAAGAGTTAAAACGAAATTTGAAAAAAAAAAAAAGAAAATTGCCCAGAGTTTGACGTTAATTTCAACATGTTAATACTTACATTATGACTTGATATTTCCATTTCAAAATGTTTTCCAAATTATTACGAAACAGACGAGACACCCTTATTTACAAATTTACAGTTTGTTCATTTTAATAAACACAAATATATGATAATCCCAATATACCACTGCACATTAAAATCTTTCTACGCCATTCATAATTCAGGATATATTTCTGCAATTAAGCATAAAATGTTTGGCATATGATATCACATCATGATTTGGAAAATGGGGATACAGGCATATGCCTTACCTATATATCTATCAACTGTATAAATGAAAAGGATTCAATAAGAAAACAGCCAATACAGTAATTGACAACTTCATTTAAGCCTACATATATCCCCAAAGTTAAACACCAAGCTAATAGAACAGCTGAATGTACCTTTCAATTCATAATAACCCACCTACCAGTCTAAAAATGCAATGCATATTACATCATTCTTGAATGTTGTACATTCGTAATCGTTTACTCTCTATATAACTTATAAAAAATTGTAAAGTTAGTAAATTCGGTTAGAAATTAAGGTAAAATAAAATACTCCAATTACTCATGATACAAGCCACGATGATAATGGTGTGTAGTTAGCGACAGTTTATACTCTAAGTTCACCAGATGTCTACACATGTAGAGAAATTTTCAAATTTTATACTTTCTAGTGTGCCCGAGATCCATTTGGTTAGTTGCACTCATTGCTGGTGTTGATGTTTTTCGAAAATCGGGGGCAACACAAGAAATTTATGTTATAACATTAGTAATCTGCTTGACTCGCATAGTAGAACCCGTTGATGAGTCATTTGTTCTATATCTCTCTAGTTTACAATATATTGTGACGTAGAAAATTAGGAAAGACAAACTTCCAAAATATATGCCTATATATTTGAAGCATAAACAAATTTTCATTTAGAAAATACCAGAGAGGCAATGGTGAAAGTTTATAGATTAGAAAATATAAATATCAATAATCTCTGTTGAAAAATAATATAAACCTTTATACAATACATTAAACTTATTGCTAGTTATTGGCAAATTCATCAGATATCTTACATATAGCATGTTATTACAGCAGTGGTGTTCCTCGTTAAGAAGTTTTATATAGCACATTTGATGGGAAAATGGTTGAGTAGAGCAAAGACCATTTTTAAATCTCTATTCACACATTATACACTAATTTAAAACAGAAAAGATTGAGAGCGTGGCTTATCAGTAATGAACCTTCCTAAAAAATTACGAAACCGCTTGAAGGGCTTGTTTTGTGTCGATTTATTAGTCCAGCGATGGACTAGAAAGTATTTCAAAGTTAGTATCTTATTGGTATTACTTCTAAGCTACATTTTTTATAGGAAGACGATATAGGAAGACAACACCCTAGAATGTCTATTGGGTTCTGATTGACTTCCGCCGATCTGCCGCGCCACACAGCGGTGGTCATCTCCAGGCCCCTCTTGTATGTTTGCCGACGGCGGGGTCCGTTATCCCAGCAGGCTGGAAGGAAGTATCTCGGCTTGCACAGGCACTGACCCATGTCATTCCTTTTGCCATCTTTGCTGCATAAAGTCTGTATCAAGTAAAGTCGAAAACATCAGGCCTCCGGGAATTATTGATTAATTATTGAATAAGTATCAAATTATTCTTGAAAAATATTTACTGGCCAAAGTATCTTTAATTTTAAGAGGCTATTTTTGTTTATATTTAGCTCAACATGACCAAAAATCCTCAATCTCTCGGAATTTTGTTTTAACTTCGCAGTGATATCTCAGGGTTGAAACAGACTATTTCGGTACAGTGATAGAGAGCTGCGATAGTACAGGTCATGTCCTTCCCTTGATACCGCTTAACCGCAAAGGCCAAACTATTTTTTAAACATATTCCAAGTATATATGATCCTTTTTGTGGGTGTTATTGTATAGGCTATACAATACTGTTATTTGAAATAATATTATTTTATTATCTTTGATAAACAAGGTAATAAGACCAAATCCAAATAAATAAATTGTGTGTGACGTTTCGGTAACAGCATTGTTACCATCTTCAGACAAAAGTACTAAGTGAGAAATTTTACCACAGCATGTTTGATGGTAACAATGCTGTTACCGAAACGTCACACACTATTTATTTATTTGGATTTGGTCTTATTACCTTGTTTTATAATCTATAGTCCAAATTGTGCCTTATCAATCTTTGTCAAATATTAAACATATTTATTTAAGAATATCAAAAGTTACAAAGAGCTACACATATTCCTTTGTTTCAATGGGATGTTAAAACATATTTTGTTCATTTTATGAAGTCCTTCCAATTGGTATTTACATAAATATCAAATTAAAAATTTTCACCCATTGTTATAACGTTCCTTAAATCTGTTCAACATTGCATAGGTTTATTTAGAGTTTATTCAATATATCTGTAAGTTTTTTAATTCTTCGACGTAGAGTCTATTTTGATTGTTATTGACCAATAAATACTTTATGTAGTGAGTTCTTGAGTCACACGTTTTAATTTCTTTTGGAGTTTACAAAAGTTTTAACCATGCAAATAGCTATCTTGTTGACCACTAACAAAATAACTCCGCCTTTTCTGGTCCCAAGTCTGGATGAAAAAGGAGAAGAGGGAGCAGTAATAAGCTCAATAAAAAACCTGGGCTCAGCTGACCTGGCTTATAGTACCCTGTATGTACTCCTGATCCAAGGATATGGAATGAGCAGTGTTTGTACTCCTTGTTAGGAGCCGCTGTACATGGCGTCTTTTCCTCATGTCAGAGGTGGACATTTTATATTGGAGCTGGATCGGCCTGCTACTGAGTAGTGCTTCCAGTCTTAATGACAAAGGCAAACGCTTTCTACTTAACCCACAACATCTAAAATCTAAAGCTATACGATGCCCTAATATGAATGAGTAGAGATAAGAAGAGAAGAAGAAGACTAACAAAGTGTGTCCTCAAATTATGCAAATTCTTTATTTATTTCTGAATATACTTGGTCTTGTATAGAAGCAGTAGCTGCTACATATTCTGCTTCTGCGATTGAGAGAGAAACACATTCCTGTTTTTCAGAAAACCAAGATACGGCATTCAATCTATGTAGTACTATGTTTCCACTTGTACCTTTCCTGTCAATTTTATCGCTGGTCGAGTAAAAGTCTGAATATGAAACCAAATTGTTGGATGATATTGTGATTATCTACAACAAAACACAAAAGGCCTTTATTTTGGACACTCGTCCCATATAGGAGTCTCCCAGATAGGTAAACAGAAGCAAACATAGCAGTTATCTACATAAAGTGGAGATTAAGAACGACCTTTTCTTATGTTGGGTCAATCATCTGTGTAGCGCCTATTGTCTGTGGCGTTTCCTGAATTTGTGAAGAGCTAATGTATTGGGTTTTCCACTACACACATATGGCGAATTGTTTTCATAACTAATCTTTTAGAGGGGAATTTCTCTCTCCTTCTTCAATGCCGGACAATAAAACATGTAATGTAAGAAGTCATTGATAAATACGATATTGCACAGAGTATACTTTAATTTCTTAGAAATAAATAATAAAACGCGAATATTTGTATGTTTAAAAATGAAAAAAATAATTCTCACTTAGGAAATTCATGGCAGTTATTGGGATATCACCGTTAAGGTAAATTTCCATAGTATAGTTGATGTATGATGCAATAATCCAACTGTATAGACTGGTCTATTGGTCAAAACACGAAACTGGTTGTGTGTGTGTGTGTGTGTGTGTTTGGTTAAAATCATTCTTAATTTTTATTTTTATTGTGTTTATTAATTTGTTGATATATTCATTGATTATTAGGTTTCATGTTTTTTTCTTAATTCGGCAACATTGTTTTGTTAATTTATATTTTTGTTTTGTAAATTGAATTCGTATACAGAGGTATGTATGTAAAAATTCTAAATTATTTTGTTTTGTTGTTTGTAGTAACTTAAAAAATGTCTAAACTATAATTTAAGTCAATTCTTTGTTTTATTCTAAAGCCTTTCGTGTTCACTCTTGGAAACCTGATATATAAAGAAAGAGAGATTGACGACAACTCCTGGAGAAGAAGAACTAAAGCTCAGCGAAACAAATCAACTTATAAGATTTAAGTTAGGTATATGCGCGAACACCGATGTTATTTATCTCCATCACGCATTTTACCAAACCGATATTTTGCTTTGCAGGGGTTTAACTATCCCATAAGTACGTCAGACAAATTAAAGGTCCATTTTTAGTTTTATAATCTAGAATTTTAAGGTTAATTTCTTCAATATTACATCGAAAAATTTATTTCTGTTTCTGCCTTCAGAATATAACCATGAGTATAGTATAATATAAAATTTTCTCCTTTAGAAGGACTTTCTTGCCCGAAAGCTAGAGATTTTTAAAAACAAACAAAAAATTTTAAAAATAAACTTTTCCCTAGAGACCTAAAGTATTTACTTTAATATTGATTCAAGCGATTATTTTATGGAATTGTTATAAAAACTATTTCTATATATGAACCTAATTTAAAAACATTAAAAAGGGCTTTTCTGGGGAGAAAAGAAAACTTTTCTAATAAAGGAAAAACTTCATAAGTACTGTATTTAAACGTTGAAAAAATTATAATATTAATATAAACAGTGTTTTATAACCATATCTCTCCTACGATTCATTTTTCCGAGACGAGAAATGTGTACTGTTTAGGAGTTCTATATTAGAAAGCATATATATTTTTTTAAGGAGGAGGGGGGGGGTTAGAATTATTGTTTTGCAAAAATAAAACAATAAATTTAACATTTAAAAATAGTAAAATGTTCTTTTTTATTATTATAAATATTTGTGTATACCTAGATAACACAAATCAAACAACACACCATGAAACGGAAGAACTACAAGTACAATTCTCCGATTCAAGACCCCAAGTTTTATTCTTATTGACGAACGACGCATTTTACAATTGTAAAACAATAAAGAACTATTCCTAACACAACTCATTCACTTAGATTAAAGTCGCAAAATACTGAATATTTAGAACAATTGAAGAAAACTATGGCATTACCAACTAAAGTAGTTGGACAGACTAATTTTGTGGTAATAAAAAACAAACAATTATGCCACCCTTTCCTTGAGAATACTGGTCTATATAGATGAGACTAACTACAATTCACACTTTGCTGTATTTTAGTCAAATTTAAATAAATATTATTACACTTTTAGAAGAACCAAGCGGTTTGAAAACCCGTGTTCAACGTTATCACACTAAAAAGAACTTTTCACCTTCTTTCTTATGCTTTCGTTAAAAAAATAGTTTTCTTCTTCTTTCTTCCTTATATCCACTTAATAATATAAGAGTATCGAGCCTGTATATCTTGTGTCTGTTGGAGATGAGTAGAGCTTGTTTCTACTGGAGATAGTATAGGTAAAACTGTTAAGCCAATGAAGTTATTATGAAATAATGCGTAAAAAACTTCCTATAAGGATATGATTACCAAAGCCACTTACCGCGTATACAGTGGCCACCAGGACAGCCGTCACTAGGAAAAAGTAAAAAAGAGCAGACGACCTCATGTTGCAGAAGAGCACTGGAGTGTACTGTACTAACCCCGGGTTGCCAGATTTATAAAGAGGCCGTTCCTATCTACTGATAAGAAGACCATAATGGCTAGACAGATAAACTGGATGTTTTCCACTAACTCGGATGGCAAAACTTCCTCTCACTCAATTCTTCTGTTGAGGATTCAATCCATTTTGTATCGTTTTTCCAAATTCAAATTTATAAAAACCGAATTTTTACATTTATTGAAATTAATTAGAAAATAGTTAGAAGCTCTATATCATTAATTTTATGCCTTCCTAAATATTTTGTTAAATTTATTTTCAAGCTTCTAGTTATGTTTATTCTGCTTGTTTGTTTGCATGACTTGTTGCATGTTTGATGATACTATAATGATGATATACAAAGCCCTAAGCTAACTACATTGACCAAGCGCGTCATTTGTTAGTTTTACTAGATTGGTATAATTTAACAATAGGGACTACCTTTCTCTTATAATTTAAAAACCCATGTGATCACATAGTAGAATTCCAACGGTTTTCAAAATATTTAGATAGAAAATTTTGGCTGTTATGGAGGATTCCCCACCTCTTCAAGACGCGATGATCTTGGCTGAGTGCCATTTGTAATCTTCACCTGCTGATGCCATCAGCACTCTTCAGATTCAGGTGGCAGATGAGGTGAGAAACAATGGACCTTAGCCTGGTACAGGAAATCCTACGACGAGTTGGGCTGACCTTGTCCAATGGAGAAACAAGATAATGATTCATATTCGTCAGCCACGAGCGAAAGAAGCCTTTTGAAGAGGCGGCAGAACGGCAGAGAAAAAGGGGTCGCGTCCAGCCTGCTGCCACCAAACCAATTGTTTTCCCCAGGGCGAACAAGCCCTGCGTGCAGAGGTGCATCAAGACACTGCCTAAGCAGGCAGAGTTTAGAGCCAAGTCGGCGGGCGGTCAGGTGGACCAATGTGTCTACCTGGAATTATCACCCGAATTCAGCCGGGCGCAATATTTCATGGCGCTGGGAGCGAAGTTGAAAAAAAAGGCTGCGACTCCCCGCCGATCAAGATGGTGGGTTACATCTTAGTCGGCCTCTTCAGCGTGAAGCTTGCTGAGAGGCTCATTGAGATGAATCTGGACATTGGAAAAGCCACTCTGCAAGCATTTCCTCTGAGGAAGAAAGCCGAGAGAATCGCCTTGGGCAACGTGCTCTTCTTCGTGAGAGACGCTGACTTGAACGCCACGCTCAAGCTCTACGGCCAAGTGACATCTATTGTCAACAAATGATGTAACTGTACAATTCATACTTGGCTGACACTCGTCGGAAGGCCTTTATTACTCTGCACGACGGAATTAGACTATCCTAAGGACACAAGCGGGCTAACTTCCCTCAAAAGACTGGCTTAACAGAAGACAAGCTTATTTTCTCTGCCTGGAGCAAGCCGCTTGTCTCGTCCTCTCAAACCTCCACAGCAACTGTGCCAACACCAGCATCTGTCATCTCTTCCTCCACCGCCACAGGCCTCGCAGACTTTCTTCAAGTTGCACAAATGTTCATGGAAATGTCAATTTCCAGCCTATAAACTCAATCCCAAGGGCTTCCCCCATCCAAAGATAAGCTGGCTTTGTGTGTGTGTGTAGGCCCAGAAATAAATAAATGTTCTCATTAATAATGATAAATCATTTGTGGCCATAACCAGCGTTCAGAAGTTGGGGTTGAAGAGAGAACAACTCTTCCAAGTCTTCACAAACAGTGGCGTGACAGACAAGCTTGTGTTACAATCGAACATCCAAAAGAAAGGCCATCGACACCTTTTTCACGGCGCTTATGACTCTTACAGATAGACACAAAAAAAAAACATATTGTAGAAGAATTTATCACGCGCCAGAAACTCTGCTCGACATCCTATATGAAATTCCAAGTTGCAATCCTGAACACACGCGGAGATTATTGTCCTGCGAAGATCGGCAACGCCCATTACCCGCCTTATTTGCCAGAGGACGCACCGGGAGAGAGAGTTCTGTAGAGAAAGATCTTCTACCAGATGGATGTCTTGGATGGGTTTTGTGGAGTCGCTTGCGACGAGACTAGATGGTCACCTTTTGCGATGGTTGCGGTTGACGGCGTCGGTGCTAGTTAGCGGGGCGTTGCGAGTACTTCTCAGCAGACTTTGTCCGCTTGTTCGAGCCGATGGAGAAAGGTGCTCGTGGGACAGGATCTATCGATGGGGGCGATGATGACTTTCTCAATACGAGGTAAGGCTAAACCTCGCATTCTGTCTGTGTAGAGGCCCACTTGATCGTCAAGGTGGATAGTATGTAGGCGGGGCATCCACATGCATGCGTCGTTGACCACAGATACCTTCATCATCCTCCGCATGCAGCTGTCCTCAGTTATCTTGTCGAATCCCTTTACGATGAAAATGATCCTGTCGACTTAAACGGGTCTACTATTGTAACCCCGATTAAACCGAGGTGTGAATAAACTGGCATTCGTAGACGTGGGGCGAAAGTGGTGAGGCAGGGCTATATGTTAGCACCGAGCGGGTTGGAGACAGCCCACGGGAAAGAGGCAGAGGCCATGACACGAATCTGGATGCCTAACACCGAGACGAGGAGAGAGAGCCAGAAGCGGCCTGAGTGAATAATCACACTGTATCACCCCCTGAGCTGACACTACTGGGTTGACTCCGGTCGCCTATGTCATGTCATTTGGCTTTGCCACGTAGCTGTACCCGGCTGACCATTCTTTTGCTGTTTTTATTTCAACCTGATAATTTTGAGTTTAAATACAAATAAGAATGATACAGGTTATATTAATAAAGATATAGCATATCATATAAAATATGGAGGATAGTAGTAAATAGAAGCAGTGAACATTTTAATAGGAGGGTATGATTATAAATTATTGACTTTAACTTAACTAATTAGAAGATAGGTAAAATATACAAACAGTATTATTATATCACAATTTAAAATATGTAACGCCTTGTTAAAGGTTTGGCGATTAGGCAACCGAAATATTAGCAATTAAATCTTTTTTAAATCCAATATATGCCTTTTTATTATCTAATGATTTAAATATGGATTGCTCTATTTTCAAAACAATTTAAAATACACTGCGTGACATTGAAAATGGAACACCAAGAAATAGTGGCCAGAAAATTATGCAAATTTCAGGGTAGACGCGCCTAACCGAGTTATGCAAATGATATGTAAAATGCGCAGCTCTCGTGCGCACATGGAGTAAGATATAAGGGAAGGAACTTGCAGAAAGGACAGTATTCGTGTCGTTATTTCTTCAAGGAAAATCATTGTAGAAATTTTGTTCTTGTGTCAAAAGACACGTGTAATAACAGAGAATGCCAGGTCATCGTAAACGGAGGCAGTTCAAGAAGACAGACGCTTTTACGAGGGGCATGGTGATCGGACTGAAAAGGGCAGGTTGGTCCATACGTCAAATCGCAGCTGATACACACCTTGGTGCGTCCACGGTGCACCGACTGTGGAGAAGATGGTTGGAACAAGGAAATGTGGCAATTTATAGGAATGTCGGTGCAACCAGAGTGACGTCAGCACGTGTGGATCGGCGTATCCTTCGACAAGCAGTGGCGGCCCCACAAGCCACTTGTACCGCCATCCTTAAACATGTGCAAGACACCCTAGATCATTCCATCTTGACCAGAACCATTTCCCGTCGATTGGTTGCTAATGGCTTGCACTCATGCCGTCCGCTAAGAAGACTGCCATTGACCCCACCGAGTAGGCGCCAACGTTTGGAATGGTGCCGGGCTAGATCGACGTGGATTACGGAATGGCACAGGGTCGTGTTATCAGATGAGTCGCGTTTCTGCTTGTCCAGTGATAGTCGCCGTGTACGCGTGTGGCGTCGACGTGGAGAAAGGTCCAATCCGGCAGCAATTGTGGAACGCCCCACCGTGCATGGTTTGGGGCGCAATCGCGTATGATTCCAGGTCACCTTTACTTCGTATTCAGGGAACTATGACGGCCCAACGATACGTTGATGATGTGCTGCGACCGGTGACACTCCCCTACCTTCAGGGGGTACCCAATGCCCTTTATCAGCAGGATAACGCCCGACCGCACACTGCTCGTATTAGCCAACAAGCTCTGCAAGATGTACAGATCCATTCACCAATCGAGCACGTCTGGGACATCATTGGACGCCATTTGCATGCCTTACCACAGCCGCGTTCAGAATACGAACTGTGGCAAATGGTTGAGAGGGAATTGAGAGCCAGCCCTCAGGACGCCATCCGTACTCTGATTGACTCTCTACCTAGACGTGTTGCTGCGTGCATCGCCGTCCGCGGTGGTCCTACTTGCTACTAAGCCGACGCCGTTCTCGCTCTGTATTATGACTATCATTTTGAAATAAAGATCACTTATTGTTCGTCCCTGTCTCTCTCTGTCTGCCGAGTTTCATCACTTTCTGGCCACTATTTCTTGGTGTTCCATTTTCAATGTCACGCAGTGTATATTACATATATATTGCTCTCTGAGTATAAATTATTCAATTTGAAATTACATATTCGTACAAACTATCGAATACGAACAAGTAGGGATATTGATAAACCATTACCACACACACCATAAAAATCATGGCCATGTGTACTTGTAATAAGAGCGAAACATATTTAGTATGGTGATTAGTATCGGTATAAGTGTTATTTTATCTCTAAATTTTGCAAAGCCGTGTATTTAACGGAAAGTTTAAGAAGAAAATATAATTATTTTAAATGTTTTTTTTTTTTCGATTTACAATTTTCCTTCACCTTCAAACCTTTCCTTATATATCTAAGGAATTCCCATCATCCGCAAAGGAAGGAATATTTATTTGAGACGTATTCACAAACGTATGTACAGCCATGATATCGCTGCTAGAGATCACTTTCAATTCATTGTAAGTGACAGAAGATTAATGTACTTTAAGAAAATAGTCGGTGGAAGAAAAGAGTCTGTGGGAGTCAGTGGAAGAATGGTCTAAACCGTTGGTTTTCGACCGCTACGCCCCGGGATCCCGCATTGAACATTTTTATAACTAAAGGAATTCTCCAATGGCCCCCGATTATTGCAAAAGTTCAACCCCACCAGCGAGTTCGAATAATCAAACGAGGCTCTGGCACATTTGTAAGTGAAAAAATCTAACTGCTTTTCACATGGGTAGACATGTTGTGCAATTACAGTAAAAGCAGTCGCGAACTATTTACCGTGATTATCATTGCCTGTTTCTAGGAATAATAATAATAATTAAAGAGTTTTGTACTTGTTCTTGGGTCTGAACTTGAACTAGAGATGGAATCCATTAAGGCAATTTAGTTTTCAGAAAATATGCCCAATGGTGGGATTCGATCCCTGAGCGTGTGTGTGGATGCCGTTCCTATACTAAACTAAGGAAGGATTCCTAGAAAGCAACAGAATGAGGAAACCATCGGCAACAGTGTACTGATAAAACCATGTCCTGGTACATGTCTTATCACACCGCTATAAAAGACAAGCAAACACCTGATATATTAGACATAAAAAATCAACACGTGCTGAAATTTGTTATCTTATGCTTCACTTATTTAATAGTTATACATTTTATGTAAACGTGAATATATGAAAGTAACTATTTAACTGCATACAGAATCCTTGGTTTATGTAGAGTCATTTTTTCAATATTTGTTAATAAAAATTGACACTTGGATATTTTTCTAGAATACAGCATATCAACAAACGTCGGCATCTATATTTTAGCCATAGATTTGAGTCAGACACTTAGCTAGCTAAACACCTCTTTGGCAGATTGTAAGATTCCATTAGATCCCGTGTGGATCTCATGGAATAATGACCGTCCTAGGTTGACGAAAGCCATTAGCCCGAAACCATGGTCTTCAGGTGAACGCTTTTCTGTTTTTAAAGCTGGTGTTGTGGCTTTGTCACCGACTCGGGGCCGCTAGTTTGCGGCGACGGTCAATAGATGGTGTCTAGCTTTGACGTCTATTTTGGCGGGAGAAGCGACTTTTGTGTTTTAAATTGTTAAGTAAATCTCAAAAAGAACAACCTAGGTTATAATTTTTATAATTAAAAATATGTACAGTTTCATCTCACTTAAGTGTTTCTACGTATTCACAGAATTAGTCTCTTGTGAGATGAATTTTTGATTCTGGATGGTTTATCTTTTCAGTTGAGCTGTTTTCTTCATTTGGTTTTCTCGTTTTTCCACTTGTTCATGTTTCTTTCAGTTGATAAAGCAGTTGTCCTGTGTTTTGGGGTTCCTTATCTTCGTTTTTATTTGTAGTTGCAGGCTTCTTTGAAATTTGGATTTTGATCTTTTCTGAATTAAGAAAAAGGTTTATAATATTTACAACACTCTTTTAACTGAGATCTAATATGGCGCGTAGTTTCTTTATACAAAATATTACTTTACAATGCATTGACACTGATTGTTGTTCAGGCAACCGAAATATTGGCATAGAAATCTTATATATTTAAATCATTATATGTGCCTTTTTATTATCTTTTATATGATATTAATTTACGGTTAGACATATATATAATTATATCAACATAGAGTATTTCCCGTAATCTTTAAAATTTCAATCATTTTAACTCTACCAAAGATAAATTAACACAACTCTGATTGCAACAAATAACAAAACTATGTTAGAATTTATAGGATCACATGTGTTGTCTATTATCCAACTACTGAGCTTCGTGAAAATAAAAAAAGATGTAAATTAACCAGCACATACGTGTTGTGGAAGCGCACATGTGCGGCTGCTATTGTGAGATGGTAGCAGATGTTGAAAGGGATATTTAGATATATCTTAGATTGCACATTTGACCATGAAGTTGTTTTCACTGCTGTTGATCTATCTATTGCTCTTCCTCCAGGAGGTGAGTGTAGTGTAGTGTAGATATGTAGCGTTGTAAGACCAAGAAATAACTTTAGCGTAGAAATACCAATCGTTAAAATGAGATGACGTAATCGTACGCAGTCGGCTGTAATCCCGCCAATTTAAACCAAACGATTTCTAATGTTCAGACAATACCTAATAAAGCAATAACGCGCCATCTCTATATAATAAATGGATCCATAGAGCATGAATGCTTCTTTTAAAAACTAAACCTTCTAGTCTTTACTGGCTTTACGATTTAAAAGAAGGGGAGTGTTTACCACTGATGAGCCAAGCTCTGACACTATTTTTCATCGCAGTGATAACAAGTATATTTGGTTGTAAAAGATCGATATATCTATGGATCTATTTTTTAGACAATTCTAAATTATGGAATTTAGGATTCGGTAAGGATAGTGGGAGGTTTGTTTTGTCTGCACGAAGAAACATCAATGCTAAATAGGTTTTTCCTTAATAAAAATGTCTCATTATTTCTCCTTATAGTTAATATATGATCATATCTGGTGTATATGGGGATAGGCAACCATTTAGCAGGCCGATACCCACAAAGGGTGATACTATAGTGGGTTATGTATAGACTGCTATGTAACTATGGTTGAGTGGCTTGATGCTACACAGCCTCCTACGAACCGTGGCTTAATGCTACATGTGTAGACATGTAGTATTTTTACAGTACAAGCAGTCACAACCATCTACCCACCATGGCCTGGCACTAAATGTATATAAACATGTAGTATATTTACAGTAAAAGCGTAGTCACAACCATCTCACCACAATGGCCTGATACTGCATCTGTAGATATGTGATGTATTTACAGTAAAAGGTAGTCACAACACTCTACCCAACATGGACTGATACTAAATGTGTATAAACATGCAGTATATTTACAGTACAAGCAGTCACAACCATCTCACCACAATGGCATGGTACTACATCTGTAGATATTTGATGTATTTACAATTCAAGCAGTCACAGCCATCTCACTACCATGGCCTGGTACTACATGTGTAGACATGTGATGTATTTACAGTAAAGGTATTTCCAAATTTTTACCTACAATAACCTGGCACTACATGTGTATAAATGTGATTTACACTCAGTACAATCATTCATAACTTTCTACCCACCATGGCTTTCTATTACATATATACATATTTACTTACAGCACAAGCAGTCATAACTTTCTACCCACCATGGCTTTCTATTACATATATACATATTTACTTACAGTACAAGCAGTCACAACTTTCTACCCACCATGGCTTTCTATTACATATATACATTCAATGAATGAAAGGAAGAAAAAATTGCAACGAGTTTCTTTATTCTGAATGTTGGCGAGCTTTCAGGCGTTAGCCTATCTTCAGGCCGATTTCGCAAAAAAATATATATATATTTTTATGGAATTAAATATATATTTTTTGCGAAATCGGCCTGGAGATAGGCTAACGCCTGAAAGCTCGCCAACATTCAGAATAAAGAAACTCGTTGCAATTTTTTCTTCCTTTCATTCATTGAATATCTAATTGCAATTATTTAGGATTTCATTGTACATATATACATATTTACTTACAGCACAAGCAGTCACAACTTTCTACCCACCATGGCTTTCTATCACATATATACATATTTACTTACAGTACAAGCAGTCACAACTTTCTACCCAACATGGCTTTCTATTACATATATACATATTTACTTACAGCACAAGCAGTCACAACTTTCTACCCACCATGGCTTTCTATTACATATATACATATTTACTTTCGGTACAAGCAGTCACAACTTTCTACCCACCATGGCTTTCTATTACATATATATGATAATTTAAACCAACAACCCTATATTATAATACTTATAACAAGATTGTCATGTTGTATATAGAAACACATCTATAAATAATTATACGCATAATTGACATGTGTCCTTGCATCACCATATGTAATGTACTGAGGATGAATAAATAAAACTATATAATAGATTAAAAGCTGAGTTAAAAGCAAGATTTGAGAAGTAAATCACAAAGTAACTTCTAAAAAATAAAGTGGAAGCCGACAGGTAGGCGCCAGTCTCGAGTAACAGCGACACGTGCCGTGTCTCGAGTAACAGCGACACGTGCCGTGGTGCAATTCTCTTTGTCCGAGGAGTTATATAAAAAGGCCCGGCTTAGCAACAGACAGTTAGTCTTCCGGTCAGCGTCACCCCTTGTCGTTTGTACAGGGACCAACTCATCGACCATGTAAAACAGTAAGAAATCTACTCGATCTCCATCTTGTTCTTGGCTCGACTTTTTATCTATTCATGGAACTTTCCTTCTACAACTGTGTCGCTTCGTTTTGTGTGTGTGGACATTCCCCAGTTTTCCACTCTGCCTCGACCACGACTGCCTGTACTCTGTGAGAACTGTTAAAGGTCCTACAAGGTGCAGAGAGGTACTGGAAAACTATCCACGCCCTGACTGTCCCTCGCGGTTACTACAGGTTTGACCCTCGGTTGCATCACCTTATTACAGAGAGTCGACGAGGTACTACAAGAGTCAACCAGAACTTCAACTTATTACAGAGAGTCGACAGGATCACCACAACGAAGGAGACCACAACGAAGAAGGTAAGAAGACTGTCCAGATAGAAAAAATAGAAAGAGCCAAGATGGAGGAACAAACCAACCCGTCCAACGATACGGCCGAGCAAACTATCCCCAAACAAGAGACGACATTTGAAGAGGAGGAAACATCGCCGCCCCAAGATAACTCCGCAGACCCGCTGACACAGATCGCCGATGCACTGAGTAAGCTGCTGGTCGCCCGATCTCCTAGGGAGATAGACGTAAGTCCATACGATGGTACCTTTGAAGCCCAGAGCTTTTTCTACAACTTCGATGCCCAAGCAGACCGAGCTGAGCTGACCTACACGGATCGCCTACGCAAATTACCCTGCTACCTACAAGGTAAGCCACTCCAATATTTCCGAAGCCTACGGTTAGATAGGTTATTTTATATTGAAGCCCGCCAGAGACTGATAGACTTATTCCCAGCAACGACAGAAGCGTCGTTTGCACGCTTTTTGGCTATTAAATTGACACCCCAAATGCCCCTAGAAGACTACTACCAAAACAAAACGGTTATGGGCATGAAACTCGACCTACCCGCCGACATTTTAATTGAGTCTCTGACCGACAGACTGCCCGTCGCAGACCAGCGATTAATCGCAACTGTGCAGCCAAACACCATTAAGGAATGGTTCGACATAGTATCAAGAATAAGAGGAACTCAGTGTGCCACCAGTGCAGTGTACCAGCGCCAAGTAGACAAGGCTCCACACCCAACCTACCACAACCCACCACCGCGGTACAACAACCAGCGGCCAACACGTGTAACGTACCAAGTTACACCTCCACCCTCGCCTTGCAAGTATTGCAATGCCATGCACTGGCACTCCCAGTGTGAACAACGGTTCCCACGGGACCGAATACGCCCAGTCTACAGCGCCAGACCACGCACAACCACTGTACCAAAACGTGGTACCCACACCCAGCCCAAGGTCCAATCTCCGAGCCATGTTCCCCAAGTCCAAGCTGCAAGCCAAGACGACTCTGCAAGCCCCGCGAGCAGCTCAACGGTAGGAAAACCTGAAACTTTTTTTCGTTGAACAGCTAATAATATGGACTGAATTGTCACCAAATGTAAATGTGCCCTTTTTAATAGACACGGGAGCATCTATAAACCTACTTAACTTAGATATTTTAAGAACCATAGAAAATAGATTACCATATAAAATTATTATCCATCAGTACAGTTTAACTATAAATGCAATAGCCCACAATGTAAATACCCTTGGATATATTTTTTTAAAACTTAAAATCGGTAACCTCACCCAAAAACTAAAATTTTTTATAGTAGAAGCTTCACTACCTTTTGGTATTTTATCTATTAATACCCTTAAAATATTTAAATTAATTATAGATTTTAATAATCTCCAAATTTATCAAAATAATGATGCTCTCCCAACGAATGTCTATAAGTTCACCAAGTGCAAACAGGATTTATGTCCCACTCAACCGAGGGAAACAGCTATTTTTACCACTTTCCCCTCGAACCAGTCCTGTTTACACGTGGCAGACTCTACCCCAATTATATGTTCACCCACTATATTTCCTACCTATGATATTGAGATTACTATACCTTCTAATGCGGCACCTCAGTTAGAACATTGTCCACACGAACTCCACCGAATTCTATATGAATTCTCGCAAGTGTTCTCTACTAATAAATACAATGTGCCCAAATTGAACATACCACCAGTAAAAATCAATACCACCACAGATAAAATAATAGCATTACGCCCATATAGAGTGCCACTACACGACCAACAAGAAATACAAACCCAAATAGAGCAAATGCTCCAATATGGAATCATTGCCCCGTCAGTTTCACCTTATGCCAGTCCCATAACGCTTGTTACCAAACGTGACAAAACGAAACTTTTCTGTATTGATTACAGAAAACTTAATGAAATCATCGCTCCAGACGTACATCCTTTACCTTTAATAGAAACCATTCTTGACAAATTGTCAAAAGCCAAATACTACTCTTCTGTAGATATAGCATCCGCATATTGGCAAGTGGAAATAGAACCTAACTCACGTAATCTACTAGCTTTCGTGACGTTAGATAGTCAGTACGAATTTTGTAGACTTCCTTACGGATTTAAAAATTCGCCACAGATATACCATCGTGCCATAAACCAGGTCATGCAAAAATATAAACTAAATTTTGTTACCCATTACTTCGACGATTGCATTATTTTTTCTGACACCTTAGAGGATCATCTACAACACCTACAACAATTTCTAACAGTGTGTCAACACGAAAACATCAAACTCAATTATAATAAATGTTCATTTTTTAAAACAAATATAGATTTCTTAGGATACACTGTTACCGCAGGTACTTATGCACCACAGACGCGCAACCTTGATACCATTAATGCCATCAAACCACCTACCAATCAAAAAACACTACAATCATTTTTAGGAGCAGTAAACGTTTATAATAAGTTTATAGCAGATTATGCCCGCTTACGTGCACCTTTAAATAAACTACTTTAAAAGGATGTAAAATGGAATTGGGACCCAGACTGTCAACAAGCTTTCACCACTCTCAAAGAGAGTTTAACCAGTAAACCAGTACTACACTTGTATCAAGTCGGTTTACCATGCCGCCTTTATTGCGACGCATCCACCCAAGGGATTGCCGGCATACTCAAACAGGTACATCCAGACGGACAAGTACATCCTGTACAATATTTCAGCCGCGCCCTTAGAGCACATGAGAGAAACTACACCGTTTCCGAACTCGAGTGCCTCGCCATCGTCGAAAGTGTAGACAAATTCCGAATATACCTCACCGGTATAAAATTCACCATATACACAGATCACCAAGCTTTACAATGGCTTAAAACTATAAAAAATCCGTCAGGCCGACTATTTAGATGGAGCCTGAGACTATCTACCTATAATTACGAAATCCACTACCTCAAAGGTAGTCAACAGTATGAGGCAGATTTACTGTCACGAAACCCCTTTGTAGGATTTATCAGTGCTGATATTATAAAACAGCATCAACTAACAGCATCCACATTTAACATTGATACAAACGGCTTACATACCATTACCCGAAAAGGTGTAACTAAAATAATAATTCCCGAAACCCTGCAACATTCTCTCATGAACAAAGTTCACCAAGAGTATAACCACCCAGGCATCTCTCAGATGACCCGCATAATTACTACCCAGTACTACTGGAAAGGTATCTCTAAATCTATAGAAAAATTTGTCAGGTCGTGTCACACCTGCCAAATCATTAAAAGGCCCAAAGGTAAACCCTATGGTGCCCTCGGACAAATTCCACCACCTCAACAACCATTCGACTTAATCTCTATAGATACCATAGCTGGATTTTCGAAATATGGACACTCCAAGACATATCTACACGTAATAGTGGATCATTTAACGCGATATGCTTGGACCTTTCCATCGAAGTCCACCAGTACCCTAACGTACATTCAAACCCTCAAGACTGTACTACAGCAAGGATCTCCAAAACGTCTGTTATCTGACAGAGCGCCCGCTTTTACCTCAGAAAAATTCCGGAAATTTCTAATAACACTTGGTATACAACCCCTACTAACCACAATCAATAACCCACAAGCGAACGGTTTAATAGAACGCTTAAATGCGACCATTACAGGCAAGCTCAGACTAGCTTAGCGCCTAAGACATGCATTACATACTCCATGTACCTAAAGTCCCATCTTCCACTACAATGACATCATTTTAGGGATCAAGATCGCTCCCCGTCTGGTCTCACATAATATAATCGGGAAGATCTGGCATAGACCAACTTCTCAGACCGGACCAAAGCGACATAGGGCCACATTGCCTCCCCGTAGGCCAAACTAAAGACATCAATAATCTTGCACCTACACCTAGATATTGTGTGTAAATATGTTCCCTTTTTTCAGGAACGAATATTTTTGTTTTCTTTTAACTTTTCTCTCACTTATTGTAAATAGACTTACAGTTTTACTAATTTTGTGGTGTTGGACTTTGTTTTTTTTTAACTTACAGATGTAGATAAAACATTTCACTATTAATCGATAATATCATTTTGTTTATTAATGCCTTCAACTACCAATCAACCCTTTATATATTATTACCTTAAAAAAAAAAAAATTCTCCTTCTCTTTTTCTCATCATGTTTAGACTTAGAATTTTACAACTTCAACTATTTTAGGCACCAATTTTAAAAAACCTACACCTAACAATATTTATAATATTTCTTAAACAGATAAAACATTTATCATTTTATTTTTCTTAATAGATTTTCAATATGTTATTTTTGACACTTCCCTATACTTTTCCATCACTATCTATTTCAGCCACTGCTTCAAACCATCATAGAAACGACAGTACTGCTTGACAATTTTTCTTTTTGATTTCGTAATTCAACAAACTCTTTGAACACAGTTCCCCAGATTTACAAATCTCAACTTCTGGTCTGAATACGTTTCAAAAGTTTATTTCATTTCATCCGCAGAGCACATCACCAACGCATGCACAAAGCGTTCATTTTTTTTTCAACTTTCAATTTTTATTCAGCTCTAGCTGACCACAATCAACCTTTGATATCAAATCAAGTCAGACCACCTACTGTCGCTACAACAATTCTACTTATCGCATGGCTCTACCACCCCTTTCAATCATATTAATTCTTTTCTTCAACAACTTTTCAACCCAATAACCCTACTATTGTGACAAAGCACTGTAACCTTATACAGGATCACAGGTGAAACATTGCCAAGGAAGACGCACAAGTCTATATCCTCGCTTTGCACCTGGACCTAAGTATTTGATTGCCTGTGCAATACTCACAATTGCTTATTCTTTAACCCCTAACCCTTTCCAACGCCCGCCAACAATCTCTTAGAACATCATCATTATTTTTTAGCAAACAAAGGTTTTATCTACATTTCTCTTTTATAATGAATATCATAACTTTCAAATTAAACATAAGTTTTATTTTTATAATTTTCAGATATATCCAAATAAACATCTTGTTATAGCCCTTTACCCTCACAGTTTTAATTAATTAAAAGAAATTTTGATTACTTACCTGTGTTAGAGAGGCTTTACCCGCTTAAACCCGGATAAACCCTTTCACTCCCGGGGCCCATCTATGATAATTTAAACCAACAACCCTATATTATAATACTTATAACAAGATTGTCATGTTGTATATAGAAACACATCTATAAATAATTATACGCATAATTGACATGTGTCCTTGCATCACCATATGTAATGTACTGAGGATGAATAAATAAAACTATATAATAGATTAAAAGCTGAGTTAAAAGCAAGATTTGAGAAGTAAATCACAAAGTAACTTCTAAAAAATAAAGTGGAAGCCGACAGGTAGGCGCCAGTCTCGAGTAACAGCGACACGTGCCGTGTCTCGAGTAACAGCGACACGTGCCGTGATGCAATTCTCTTTGTCCGAGGAGTTATATAAAAAGGCCCGGCTTAGCAACAGACAGTTAGTCTTCCGGTCAGCGTCACCCCTTGTCGTTTGTACAGGGACCAACTCATCGACCATGTAAAACAGTAAGAAATCTACTCGATCTCCATCTTGCTCTTGGCTCGGCTTATTATCTATTCATGGAACTTTCCTTCTACAACTGTGTCGCTTCGTTTTGTGTGTGTGGACATTCCCCAGTTTTCCACTCTGCCTCGACCACGACTGCCTGTACTCTGTGAGAACTGTTAAAGGTCCTACAAGGTGCAGAGAGGTACTGGAAAACTCTCCACGCCCTGACTGTCCCTCGCGGTTACTACAGGTTTGACCCTCGGTTGCATCACCTTATTACAGAGAGTCGACGAGGTACTACAAGAGTCAACCAGAACTTCAACTTATTACATATATACATATTTACTTACAGCACAAGCAGTCACAACTTTCTACCCACCATGGCTTTCTATTACATATATACATATTTACTTACAGCACAAGCAGTCACAACTTTCTACCCACCATGGCTTTCTACTACATATATAAATATTTACTTGCAGTACAAGCAGTCACAACTTTCTACCCACCATGGCTTTCTATTACATATATACATATTTACTTACGTTACAAGCAGTCACAACTTTCTACCCACCATGGCTTTCTATTACATATATATGTGGTAACCGAGAGGGACAGTCAGGGCGTGGAGAGTTTTCCAGTACCTCTCCGCACCTTGTAGGACCTTTAATAGTTCTCACAGAGTACAGGCAGTCGTGGTCGAGGCAGAGTGGAAAGCTTGGGAATGTCCACACACAAAAAACGAAGAGACACAGTTGTAGCAGGAAAGTTCTGTGAATAGATAAAAGTCGAGCTAAGAGCAAGATGGAGATATAAGAGATCTTACTGTTTTACATGGCGATGAGGTGATCCTGGCTACAACAGACAAAGGCTCACGCCGATGGTGACCTGACTGTAAGTTCAGCTCAAACCGAGATTTTATATCTTTGCCCTTTGGGGGGGGTAGACATGTGAGAATTTGGACTTTGAACGTCTGCGGCATTCTGCACCCTTTGACCTTGATGGCAAATTCCTCTTCAGGGTTGTTGGATTTCTCTCTCGATTTTAGACGTTTTTGAACTTTTCAATCTTGCTTTAACTCAGCTATTAATCTATTACATAGTTTTATTTTACGATGCGCCATCTGTTATCAAATTATAAAACTATTTTAGAGGCGTAATATTCTTTTTAAAATAAAACAATTTCTACTGTCCTTACTGCGATGGAAAATAGTTTTATTTATTTATCCTCAGTTTGTACATAGTACATTACATATGGTGATGCAATGACACATGTCAATCATGAGTAGAATTATTTATTACGATGCACTAGCGCGCCATCTGTTATCAAATTACATAACTATTTTAGAGGCGTAATATTCTTTTTCAAAATGAAACAATTTCTACTGTCCTTACTGCAATGGAAAAATTAAAGGGACGGCCTGGCTCATCAGTGGTGAACCCTCCCAGCGGTTTCGCCAGTTTAATCTACCATACCGCTGTTATATTGCATTTTTGGAACTTCCTTTTATAGTGATACTGATGCTTGACTCTTCGAATGGGTATTTTAGATGAACTATGGACATAAGCTTTCAGGACAGCAGAATTACATATAATTATAAATATATAATATGCTTCGAGCATCGCTCTTTCGCAAATATCAAATTGTGTCTTTTATTTGAACAATTATATTACGATGCACTAGCGCGCCATCTGTTATCAAATTACAAAACTGTTTTAGAGGCGTAATATTCTTTTTTAAAATAAAACAATTTCTACTGTCCTTATTGCAATGGAAAAATTATAGTGATACTGATGCTTGACTCTTCTAATGGGTATTTTAGATGATTGGCGCGCTAGTGCATCGTAATATAATTGTTCAAATAAAAGACACAATTTGATATTTGCGAAAGAGCGATGCTCGAAGCATATTATATATTTATAATTATATGTAATTCTGTTGTCCTAAAAGCTTATGTCCATAGTTCATCTAAAATACCCATTCGAAGAGTCAAACATCAGTATCACTATAAAAGGAAGTTCCAAAAATGCAATATAACATCGGTATTGTATATTAAACTGGCAAAACCGCTGGGAGGGTTTACCACTTTTATTTTAAAAAAGAATATTACGCCTCTAAAATAGTTTTATAATTATTTATAGATGTGTTTCTATATACAACATGACAATCTTGTTATAAGTATTACACAATATAGGATTGTTGGTTTAAATTACCATAGATGAGCCCCGGGAGCGAAAGGGTTTATCCGGGTTTAAACGGGTAAAGCCTCTCTAACACAGGTAAGTAATTAATTTTTTTTTAAATTAATTTGAACTGTGAGGGTTTAAAAGGACTATAACAATATGTTTTGTTTGGATATATCTCAAAATTATAAAAAAAAATAAAACATATGTTTAATTTAAAAGTTATGATATTCACTATAAAAAATAAATTTAGATAAAACATTTGTTTGATAAAAAATATCATGCGATAAAACAGAATAAGAGAAGAAAAGTTTCTTTATTAGACAAATTATACCGGTGCGAGCTTTCGGGTAAAAACCCCTTCTACAGGCGTGGTAGACGTGACACTATAACATAGGTAATGTGGCTAGAAAGAGAATATATACACATGATTATTTACATATTAGCGGAATATGCTATGCAAATGGGGATTTTTCATTTGTTATGACTATTGTAATTAAAGAGATAGTAGGCAAATAGGGCATTTGTATATTTGGAGTTTTGAGTCTATAGAGGAATATGTTAACGTAAATTACTGGATATGTGATATTTCAAAGAATTTTAGGAAATGATGCTATTACTGTAAGGCCAGGAGAGCACGATAGGCATCAGGAAGATCTATTTTGCGGTTGATGCTATTATGTCTGTGAGATTCTATGGATTCGAGAACTAATCGCTGGTGCTGGTTATGAATGCGTCTGTAATGTATGGTGGGGTGGTTGGTGTTGAATGTATGGCCGGTATTGAGTGTGTGCTGGTAAAGGAGGGACCTGGTGTCTTGGTTGGAGATATTTCTAGAATGCTCAGACATTCTGATGGCGACGGATCTGCCTGTCTCGCCAACGTATGTGGCAGAGCATTGCTCACACGAGACAGAGTAGACCGCGCCAACCGAATGGAGGGGATCAGGGGGGGCATGCGATTTAGTATATGGGTGACGGAGGGATGTGAGCAGGTTGGGGGAGTTTTTATATAAGGTGCGGATACCGTATGCTTTAAGGCTTCTGGCTATGTCGGCTGAGGAGGGGGAGTAGGGAAGGAAACATAATGATCTGTAAATTTTAGGGTGGTTGGGGGGGGCCAGGTGTATATGAATGTCTGTTGATGAATTCAAGCGGAAACGATGCTATGGAGAGGTGCGATATGATAAGATTTTTCTCTATTTCTTTAAATATATCGAGCGAACAGTGGGTATAGATTCTTTTGGTAAGAGGTTTTACTATGTTGATTTTGTGGGAAATGGGGCAGTGTGAATTGAAATGGGTATAACTGGGGGGACACTGTTTTTTGTAGTAGACTGTGGTGTGGAATGAGGATGCGGTACGTATTATTAGGATGTCTAGGAATGGGATGACCTGGTTTGATTCTATTTCCAAAGTGAAGGAGATGTTGGGGTTAAAACTATTGAGGGCTGCAAGTATGGTGCTCTCCTGGCCGTGTCTGCATAAGCAAAAGACGTCATTAATATAACGGCGCCATATTTGTATATCTATGGGGAGGGTACGGGTGATCCAGTTGTCTATTTCGGACATAGCGACTTCTGCGACAATAGAGGAAAGAGGGCTACCCATTGGAGAGCCCTTAATTTGTCTGTAATGATTTTCTTGGAATGTGAAACAGTTCATGCTCAAGCAGAGCTTGGTAAGTTGTACTATGGATGAAGCTGTATGGGAATCTACACTCTGTGAGTCAAGGAACCGCTCCAGACTATCTATGATGAGATTGTGGGGAAGACTGAGGTAGAGGGAGGTTACATCGAAGGAACACATTGTAAAATGTGGTGCGGGTTTTAAGGCAGTTAACTCATTGATAAAGTGGGGGGTGCTTCGTATGGAGCATATATTCCTGTGGTTTTGTAACAGAGGGGAAAGGTAGTTAGAGAGGAATTTGGCCAATGGATAAGCGGGTGAATGATGGTAGGCGATAATCGGACGGAGTGGTACGTCAGGTTTATGGATTTTTGGCAGGCCGTAGATGTATGCGCTATTGGAAAGGTTGGAAATAAATATCTTGTAATCGTCGGGGGTAATATGTTTAGATTTTTTCAACTGTAGTAGGGAGGTTCTGAAAACTTTAACTAGGGAGAGGCTAACCTTGTCTGAGATGGGGGAGAAGGTGGTATCATCTCCGAGTAGATCGTGCATCTTGGCTCGGTAATCCTCTTGGTTCATGATGACGGTGTTTGAGCCCTTGTCGGATCGGGTGATGACTATGGATTTACTCTGCTTAAGTCTTTGAAGTGTTCTTAGGTCTGCACGGTAGTTGGGAGGAGGGGTATAAGGTTTAGTTAGAGTCTTGGCAACCAATGTTCTCACGGAATGTTTGTCTTGCAGGCTGTACTGTTTGATGGTAGATTCGACGGAGCTGATGACCTCAGGGATATTGGGCTTGGAGGGGATGCGGAACTTGAGGCCCTTCTCTAAAAGTGATATTTCTGAGGGAGATAGGGTACGGTGTGACAAGTTGACCACATTTGACGACTGCTGCTTCTGATTGTAGGAGGAAAGGAGAGGGTATGAAAATTTATTTTGCCAGAAGAGTAGTTTCCTCTGGTGCCTGAGTGATATGATCCTTTCTTGCGCTCTGATGTCATTTGTGATACCGATAATATGGTTTGCAAGTTCTGCAGGAGGGACCTTTTGAGCTATTAGGAAGAGTAGCCCTTTGATTGACTTGGTCAGGAACCTTATGTTCGAAAAACAGCCCTTGATTCTGGCGTTGAGCAATTGTTGTTGGGTTTTCCTAATGAGAGAGAGAGAGAGGATCCTAGAGAAAGGGTTATCAACGGGGTCCTTGAGCCTAAGAGAGGGAGGGATGAATCCGACATTTTTGCAGTGACGGTTGAATTGGAGGTGACTTCGCCATCGGGATAGCTGTAGTGATTTTTTGTGAGTTAGCCATAAGTACCTATTAATTTAATTCATAGAGAGATTCATTAGCGAATAACGACAGTGATAATCTTCTCGGTATTGTTTATGCGATAAAACAGAATAAGAGAAGAAAAGTTTCTTTATTAGACAAATTATAACGGTGCGAGCTTTCGGGTAAAAACCCCTTCTACAGGCGTGGTAGACGTGACACTATAACATAGGTAATGTGGCTAGAAAGAGAATATATACACATGATTATTTACATATTAGCGGAATATGCTATGCAAATGGGGATTTTTCATTTGTTATGACTATTGTAATTAAAGAGATAGTAGGCAAATAGGGCATTTGTATATTTGGAGTTTTGAGTCTATAGAGGAATATGTTAACGTAAATTACTGGATATGTGATATTTCAAAGAATTTTAGGAAATGATGCTATTACTGTAAGGCCAGGAGAGCACGATAGGCATCAGGAAGATCTATTTTGCGGTTGATGCTATTATGTCTGTGAGATTCTATGGATTCGAGAACTAATCGCTGGTGCTAGTTATGAATGCGTCTGTAATGTATGGTGGGGTGGTTGGTGTTGAATGTATGGCCGGTATTGAGTGTGTGCTGGTAAAGGAGGGACCTGGTGTCTTGGTTGGAGATATTTCTAGAATGCTCAGACATTCTGATGGCGACGGATCTGCCTGTCTCGCCAACGTATGTGGCAGAGCATTGCTCACACGAGACAGAGTAGACCGCGCCAACCGAATGGAGGGGATCAGGGGGGGCATGCGATTTAGTATATGGGTGATGGAGGGATGTGAGCAGGTTGGGGGAGTTTTTATATAAGGTGCGGATACCGTATGCTTTAAGGCTTCTGGCTATGTCGGCTGAGGAGGGGGAGTAGGGAAGGAAACATAATGATCTGTAAATTTTCGGGTGGTTGGGGGGGCCAGGTGTATATGAATGTCTGTTGATGAGACTCACTATTGCAAGACTTAAAGGCAAATTACTAATACACCTCATTTAATAGTCACAGCTTTACTTAAAAAAAAAAAAAAAGTATCCAAAATATACACATTTGGCACATCAATTAGTTACATTCCACACATCGTATAACTGAGAATTGTCTAAAATCCCCAAGATAGTAACCAGCTAGAAGCCTGGTCCGTATACAAGGTACAAGAATAAAACTTGCCATTTATCTTAAGATTCAATATTTTCAACGCGCATGTATATTTTTTTATAAAACTTATAAATGCCAAGGAGATTTCCAAGATTTTCTATTAAAAAATGAATAAAATATGGCTATATAAACAAATTACTGATATTTAGAAATTAATAGTTTCGGAGCGAAGATTCAGCTAGCTAGGTTCTGGATCAATCGGGCCAGCTTCAAAATTGAGCACAGACTTATCTCGGACTCCCTGTTCGTATAAAGTCTTCTTGGGATCCAGTTCTTCATTATTGCAGGTAAAGGTTCCAGTTGCTCTATCTGGAGGACGATCAAACAGAATGGATGCTGAAAGCATTTCATCAGTCGTACTTTCTGTTATAAGGATTGGGAGAGAGGTGTCAGCAAATATTCCATTAACTTTAACTGTCATATTTATTGACGGTTTATTAATTTGTAGTTTATTCATATTGAGAGAAAAGTACAAAGTAACTCGACAAAAAATATCATAAAATGATGTCCTAAGAGATTGTTGACGGGCGTTGGAAAGGGTTAGGGGTTAAAGAATATGCAATTGTAAGTATTACACAGGCAATCAAATACTTAGATCCAGGTGCAAAGCGAGGATATAGATTTGAGCGTCTTCCTAGGCAATGTTTTACCTGTGATCCTGTATAAGGTTACAGTGCTTTGTCACAATTGTAGGGTTATTGGGTTGAAAGGTTGTTGAAGAAAAAGTTGTTCATTAATATGATTGAAAGTGGCAAAATGGAGTGCCATGCGTTAAGTAGAATTGTTGTAGCGGCAGTAGGTGATCTGACTTGACTTTAAAATCAAAGGTTGATTGTGGTCCGCTAGAGCTAAAAAATTGAGAGTTGTGAACGCTTTGTGGATGCGTTGGTGATTTGTGCTCTGCGGATGATTGAATTAAACTTTTGAAACGTGTTCAAGCCAGAAGTTGGGATTTTTAAATCTGGGGAACTGTGTTTAAAGAGTTTGTTGAAATTACGAAATAAAAAAAATGTCAAGCAGTACTGTCGTTTTTCTACCTTGATGTGAGCAATGGTTGAGATAGTGAGTGTAAAGTAAACTGTAGTGGTTAGAGAAATATATTGTTGTTTGAGCCTGAAAGTTGATGATAAGCATGTTCATATTATATAAGGTATAAAACAAATATAAATGAATAAAAATATAGAAATATCATTGTGGCTGAATAAAGTTTAAGTGGACAGAATCAAACATGTATTATATAAAAGTAATAATAATGAAAATTGAAGTGATTTTTGAAAACAAATAAATGTTTTGTAATACTGATATAATATTATGAGAATAAAAGTAAAATTGAATTTTTTAAAAATAATATTGGATTGAAAACTAGTGATTATATAATTGATAGGTAAAAAATTAAAAATAAAATATTTTATACAAAATATAATATAATTAAAGATTATAATAATGATTAGATGAAGGTTTGGTAGAGGAATGGGGCAAAAATATGTCTTCTAAAAAGAAGTTACAAATGTGGTGTGTAGGTTTTATAAATAGAAAATTGATTAGCGCAATTTATTACTTGGATTGGTTACTAAAATGTTGTGTATTGTGATCTCAATTTAACATGTAAAATGTTTGATATGTAGAAAAATTAGAGATATACACAGGATTAAAATATCAAAAGGTTCAATTTAAGGTAGATCTTGTTCAAATTCAAATATCTAAATGTTTAAAAGTTAGGTAAAGATATCGACTGCTAATGTGGTAAAAGGTGTGGAATAAAAAGGAATGCGGTACATGGGGAATGTAGGACTGGGGGCCAGTTAGGGCGAAGGGTGTCGATGGATTTTATGACTCTCTGTCTGGGAATTTGTGAAATTCTCGAGGAAATATAAATGGCTGATGTGAAATACATGTTACACATGGCGGTCATTCCGATAGCGGATATTTAGTTGACAGCTTTGTGAGCGGCGATGTCTATTATTTTTGAAGGGGGAAATATGGGGCTTGTCTACAGCGCACTGGCTTAAATTCTTTCTCTTCTTGTCTAGATCTGGTGGGTTCAAAGAAATATTTTTATTGTGTGAAATAGAGTAAGTAAGTAATAATACAGAT
Organism: Cordylochernes scorpioides; assembly: GCA_030710605.1. Classification (NCBI taxonomy): domain Eukaryota; kingdom Metazoa; phylum Arthropoda; class Arachnida; order Pseudoscorpiones; family Chernetidae; genus Cordylochernes; species Cordylochernes scorpioides. Next base: position 65,655,055 of record CP092869.1, read on the forward strand.
CCAAATGGGTTGGTGTAGAGTATGTAGATAGTATAGGCTTTTGAATTTAACGGGAAATTTTCTGGTCGCTACTTGAGGTTTGTTTTAAAACGATCGATGTTAAATAAATCTGGATTTAAATGTAGGAATGGCTGGGAAATTTGAGGCGGTATAATTCGAAATAGTTGCGTCTCGAAGATATCTGGAGTCAAATGTTTGAATTCACTGAGATATACATCTTGAGACATTCGCTGTGGGTTCTGAATAAATCGGGTTTGTGGAGGTGTAATGTACAGAACATTCTCTGTATAATATTTTAATTTATTGACATGTATGGTGTCACTGTTTCTATTGAGAGGTTGATTGGCGCGATCTATTCGAACGACATTGTGTGAGATTATTTCAATTATTGTGTATGGTCTAGTAAAATATGGTGCTAATTTACCTGTGTCGGGATGTCTATAATTTTTGACCAAAACAAGATCATTCACTTCGAAATGTGGTGTTCTGTGCTGCTTATCAAATGTTTCTTTATCTTTTTTATGCTTATTTTGGGTACGAGAGAGTGCTATCTCTCTAGTTCTAGTTATTTCGGGGTATGGGTTAAGATGAGTTCTTAGATCTAGGGGGATAACATTGAACATTAGGTAGGTGGGTGGAAAATTTGTGACAGAATGGGGTGTGTTATTATACGTTTGAGTGATGCGCTTAACTAGTTGAGTCCAGGTAGCCTTTGGATTTTCTAGATAAGCTAGTCTGAGCTTGCCTGTAATGGTGGCATTTAAGCGTTCTACCATAATACTCCACATGCGATAAACTCAGTTAATTGAGTAAAAAGTGGTGACTGCTTGTACTGTAAGTAAATATTTATATATGTAATAGAAAGCCATGGTGGGTAGAAAGTTGTGACTGCTTGTTCCGTAGGTAAATATGTATATATGTAATAAAAAGCCATGGTTAAGATATAAAGAAAAACACAAATAAGTTTAGAATTATGATTCGAGTAATTGAAAAATATTATGATTTTTTTCTTATGTAAAATTGAAAGTAATGACTTAAAATTTATAAATTGCTTAAAATAAAGTAAAAATTGATAAAAATGAGGGTATAAAAGATTTAAAATTTGAATTGAAATGATATAAAAATGGTAAAAATTGATGTAAAATGATTACAGTGGAAATAAACATTATATTTATGGAGAATCAAGTTGTGAGCATGAGAAGAAAGTTAGGTAGGTTTTTAAAACTTACAGTTTTGAGGATTGTTCAGTCAGGAGACTTGGTCTTTAGTTGTCGTCCTGATGACGTGGAAGACGTTCCATATAGGGCTTGTAGAAGCTTGTAACTTCTGTTTGGTGGAGGCGGCATGTCGCCTGAAAGGTGGTTGCGTTGTAAGGCCGAAGGTGGGGGAACTTCTCACCGGCTTATTTTGCGCGATTTTCGGCTGTGTGGTTGGGAGGAAGATTGCTTGGTCGTTTCGTTGGAATGGCGTGCTTGTTCCTCCATCTTTGCTCTTTGTCGCTTCTATCTGGACAGGCTTCTTACCTTCTTTGTTGTGGTAATACTTCGTTGTGGTCATCCTTCGTTTTGGTCATCCCGACGGCTCTTCTGTGATAAGATCCTGTCGACTCTCGCTATAGCTGTGGTAACCGAGGGTCAAACCTGTAGTAACCGAGAGAGACAGTCAGGGCGTGGAGAGTTTTCCAGTACCTCTCTGCACCTTGTAGGACCTTTAATAGTTCTCACAGAGTACAGGCAGTCGTGGTCGAGGCAGAGTGGAAAGCTTAGGAATGTCCACACACAAAAAACGAAGAGACACAGTTGTAGTAGGAAAGTTCCGTGAACAGATAAAAGTCTAGCTAAGAGCAAGATGGAGATATAAGAGATCTTACTGTTTTACATGGCGATGAGGTGGTCCTGGCTACAACAGACAAGGGCTTACTCCGATGGTGAACTGACTGTAAATTCGGCTCAAACCGAGGTTTTATATCTTTGCCGAAGGGGGGGGGAGGGGGGAGACATGTGATAATTTGAACTTTGAACGCCTGCGGCATTCTGCACCCTTTGACCTTGATGGCAACGACTTGCCAAATTCCTCTTTAGGTTGTTGGATTTCTCTCTCGATTTTAGACGTTTTTGAACTTCTCAATCTTGCTTTAACTCAGCTCTTAATCTATTACATAGTTTTATTTATTTATCCTCAGTTTGTACAAAGTACGTTACATATGGTGATGCAATGACACATGTCAATCATGCGTATAATTATATATAGATGTGCTTCTATATACAACATGACAATCTTGTTATAAGTATTACACAATATAGGGTTGTTGGTTTAAATTAACATATATACATATTTACTTACAGTACAAGCAGTCACAACTTTCTACCTACCATGGCTTTCTGTTACATATATACATATTTACTTACGGTACAAGCAGTCACAACTTTCTACCCACCATGGCTTTTTATTACATATATACATATTTACTTACGGTACAAGCAGTCACAACTTTCTACCCACCGTGGCTTTCTATTACATATATAAATATTTACTTACAGTACAAGCAGTCACAACTTTCTACTCAATTAACTAAGTTTATCACATGTGAAGTATTATGGTAAGTAACAAAGTGCTATCGTCAAAAAAAAACAGATGGTTGGCTCTACGAAGGAATGCTGGTCACATCTGTAGAGCACTAGAATATCACAATTATCTGTAGATACTTTAGTTCAGCCGTAGAATTGCCCCTGGTTTTTTCTCGATATATAAACTCATTTATTTAGAATAAACTTATCCACACTCTCTCCCGGGACCTGATATTTTCACTCCAAGTTTATATAAGGAACGAATATATTGAAGGGAAACTAAAAAAAAACAACTGATTAATCGACAAGTGAATTCAAAATAATTAATGGCGGAAACCTTTATGGTCGCTAGCCCTTTCAATTTTTATTTATTTTGTAAAATGATTTTTATTATATATTTTTGATATTATATATGATTTATTTTATCTATGAATAACACTCTGTACTATGAATCATATACAATACTCCACTCCTCACATCAATGTTCTGAGGCTAGAATTTATTGTGATTAAATAATCCCTAACGATGTTGTAGTTCATGGTCATTTCATACCAACCGCAACACCAATAATATTATCCCTGGATGTTTGATCGTTCCTGTTTTTGAAACCTTCCAAAGAATACTTCGATAAAATGATTCACAGTGTGAAGACATCAGAGAAATTAGACGCTACCTACAAATTAAACTTAAAACATGTAGATGTGTATGTGACATCTAAAATGTAGACCACGTATAGTGTTTTCATTATAAACTGCATTTTCGCTAACATAGTACTTGTTTAATGCATTTCTTGGTCGCGTCAAAAGTTTTCGCGAAGAGTATTTTAACATGTAGAAATGTATATGACATGTAAAATGTAAACCACATATTATGGTGTTCTCATTATTGATTGCATTGTAGCTTACATACCATTTGTAATGCATTTCTTAGCCGAATCAAAAGTTATCGCAGTGAGCATTTTGAAATGTTGACGTGTATATAACAAGTAAAATATGACCCAGATATCATAGTGTTTTCCTTATTGATTACATTGTTGCTTATACACCTGATTTATACATTTCTTTTTTGTATCAAAGATTATCGCGGTGAGTATTTTGACATGTTGACGTGTAGATAACAAGCAAAATGTAGACCATATATTATCGTTTTTTCATTATTGATTGCATTGTTTCTTACACATAAAACGTGCTTTATGCATTTCTCAGCCGAATCAAAAGTTATCGCAGTGAGCATTTTGAAATGTTGACGTGTATATAAAAAGTAAAATATAAACCACATAGTATGATGTTTTAATTAATATTTACATTGTTGCTTACATACCTTCTTTATACATTTCTTTGTCGTGCTAAAAGTGTTATAGCGATGTACATATCGACACGTGACTACTATTAATGTGTCACTTTCGTTTATTCTGTGGATAATAGTTTTTGATTGCGGTGCACAAGTCTTTCAAAGAGATTTGTTGATCATGATGCAATTGTTGAGTGTATCGCAAACGTTACAGTACTGGTTGTGTTTCAGCCTGGGATTAAGGCATCAGAATGCAGTCGATGTAAATCCGACGAATGTTGCATCGAGAGCATGCCCTTTGGATTTTTTAGTAGTTGCTCGAAGTTGAAAAAGGAAGGTAAGTCTATATTGACGGACTGTGATAAAGGCCTAGGTGTTAGAAAAACAATCGGCTCCTCCTAGGATCTCTTCAGATGCAAATGCACAATATTGACTTAAATAAAAATGCATTTGATGATATTATATCAGTATTAATATAGAAGAGAGTGTCGATTATAAACATTAATAACAGTTAAGAAGATATAAAATTATATTTTTGATAAATCTTCACATAAATCTTCATAAACCTGAATTAAAGTATTTTAAATAAAAATTTCACAGCTCCCCTCCTTTTCTGTAGAAAATTTGAACCCACCGGCCATTTAAGTAACTCTACAGGGCCTTCGGTTAGAGACCAGACGATGCCTTAAATTACACTTATTTTAAAGCAGAACCGTTTTATGAACAGGAAAAACCCCTTCGTCTTCCCATAGTATTTCTTTGAGAGAAATGATCAGAATCGATTACAAGACCCTAAATAGAGAGAGACAGTAAAGAATTTCCAGATTGAAGATTGGACAGCTCAAGTTTCTCAAATCTATAAGCAACATAAAGATATTCCCACATTATACACAAGTACTGAACTGATAGTGTCAGTTCCCAACATTCCCTTGATTTTATCCATGCTATAAAACTGTGAGAAAATACAGGAAACATTATTGAGATTCCGAGACATCACCAATTTGAGGATTTGGTCCGACATTCGACAGTAACAGAACAAGAAAAACAACCGTGTTCACATTTTGATGGTGTCAAGGGCGTTCGTGGACTAACCCAACTATAACCGAGCCTAAATCATCATAATCTAACCTGAACCCATAGAACCTAAGCAAACCTTAACCTCACCTTAATTATATTAAATATAAACCAGATAATCTGGGCAGCGACACTGTACCCAAAGAAGGCTATGCAACACAAAATTGACCTTATTTGCCTCTATCCTTCTCAAACTGGACTCCATTGTTCTCTTCTCTATCGCCAGGTGAGATAAGAGTCTCTAAGGTATCACAGATTGGAATCTACCCGTGCTGTGTGACCTTTTACAAGGCTTATGTAAAGTATTGGTACTTACAACATTAACCAGTACTATAAGTTAATGTTACTCTTTCTAACCGGTAACTGTTATGTCTGTCATACAAGAGAAGAAACCACTGCCCGTACTGTAAATGCAACACATTCATGTATTATAGAAAAAAAATCAAGTTTTCTACTTACAAAGTGTCAGATCATTCTTTGGTTACTAATACGAACGAGACTACGAGAGTATAATAAAAAAATTCCCCATTATCGTCATTTTTCTCGTTTACACGAATTTAAGCGGTTTTGGCTTCACTCTAAAGGAGGCGAATCGCTTATAAATATATCTAATGTTGCACTATGGTAATTTTGTACTATGGTAATGTTGTACTATGGTAATTTTGTACTATGGTAATGTTGTACTATGGCAATGTTGTACTATGGTAATGTTGTACTATGGCAATGTTGTACTATGGTAATGTTGTACTATGGTAATTTTGTACTATGGTAATTTTGTACTATGGCAATGTTGTACTATGGTAATGTTGTACTATGGTAATGTTGTACCATGGAAGATGCACCTATTCCTTCAATTGTGCTTCAGAACGATGACATTGTGCATCGCTCTAGCACAATAATTTACTAGTGATTATAAGAATGAACCACAATACCAGTCTAAGCTAATTCAGACAAAAGGCCAACTTGTATTCCCGCAACCTTATCTTATATTAAATTTTGTATATTATAATCCAAAATTAATTATTTTAACACAGATATTATTTTTTCATTCAAAACAGTTATTCTATCTGTTTTTATAACTGTCACTAACTTTTTTGTTGCTTAAAGTATATGCCGAAATGTTGATTAAATGTTTTCAATTTGAAATTTACATTAACACATTTTGTAGGCTTATTTTGTGATCGTAATTTCAGTCTCTAGTCTCAAAGTGTGATTAGACAAGCATTTGAGCATTTAAACATCATATATTAACATATTTCCATTATTTTGATATAATCTTTCAAGTATAAACAATTTATTTTGTGGTGACGAGCCAATCGCTCTAAAACCAATAGTTTCCTATTGGTGATAGATCAGGGGAACGTGCTGGGTTGGACAGAAGCCGAACATTTTCTGTATGTAGGAAGGTCCGTGCAATACCCGCAATATGCGGTTGTGCACTATGTTTTTGAGACATGTTGTTTTTCAGACTTCGAATAAATGATACTGTCACGGGTTTCAACACATCAGAAATATAACAGTAACTGTTTAAAGTGTCGGGAATGAAAACAAGATACGAAAAAGACATGTATCCAATATCACCACATACCATCACTCCAGGTTATGGGCCAGTATGGCGATGTCGAAGGTACGCTGGCAACGTGCCTTTTATACGATACTAGCCGAATGACCCGGGCAACGCCCGGGTTTTACCCGATTAAATGCTTTTATTCAAATACTATTCGTTACAATTATAAATTGGCGCCGTGGATTTCATTCTTGTATAATATATAAATGAGTTTTAAAAATTGTAAAAAAAAAAAATGCATCGGACGGGAATCGAACCCGTGGCGCCCGCGTGGCAGGCGAGCATTCTACCACTGAACCAAAAGCAAACGGTGACAGAATTAAGAACGCATAACGATGATAACTGTATATTATCCGTGACAGAGGCCACGACAGACGGTCGTGACTATATATATTAATACCCAAACACGGATGCGGCTAACACGGTGCTACAAACATGACCTGGATTCGTCGGAAAACACTACGTCATGCCATTATTGCGTCCAAGTTCGTCGTTGATCATAGCATTAAAGGCACTCTCGTCGTTGATGTAGTGAAAAACGCTGCAAACGCCGTCTAGCTCTTCATGCAGACACTTATGAGTTGTAAACGACTCCATTTTTAGACTCGTGGCTCTTGATGTGACTGTGCGATTCAATAAGGTCATGAGAGTAACGTTTCGGCTTTCTCGACTGTTAGTAATAGCGGGCAAGATATTGTATTGACTGTCCTGAACCGTCGATTCAATATTCAGATAAATCTTGGGATCTCGACCGACGCGAGCATCAATAATGCGTAAGGATAAACCACAATCCCAGTAGGCTACACACAGGCATACAATTCAAACTCATAAATGTGTTGATAAGCATTTCTCATTCTTTGACAAGGCATCACGACAACTTTATACGACGAAGCACTGTTTCAAATGCAATCTTTGTATGAGAGAAAATTTATGTATAAAATCTTTATTTTCAAGACATTGTATATGCTTTTACCGGCCTCTAATCATTAGTATATCCTATTAATTTCCTATCGTATATCACGTCTTTGGCGCGTTGAAATCAGCGATTATAACGGAAAGTACTGTAAATATGACATATAGATTGTATAACACATAAGATTTCTATCTAGAGATAAACACAAGATGGAATAGATCTTCATAACTGGTATAAGATTGGTAGTTTAGTTTAGGCCTGATGAAATTAGCGATATAAAAGCGTGCTACTCTCTTCTCTGTAGAATAAGTAACAAGTCGGGAAGAAGATATTATAAAAGAAGACGATAGACCAAGCTTTATGGCAAGATGCCCTTCTACGGGTACAAATTAACTCGAGGGACAATCGGTTTTACATATATAATAACCATTGCCACTCGTGTCATTTTGTAACCGTATAGAAGGACGTCTTTCCCGAAATCTTCTACGATCATCCTCGTATATAATCTCTTCTCCCTCACTTGTGTTTCTCCTTCTATAGTGATTAGGGATATTATCATTGTTTCTCTTCTCTGTATTCATTTAGATCATCACAATCAAAAAGAATGTGCTCAATGGCTTCATCACTGTCAGATTCACAGAAAGGGGAGCTGGATAATATTTTTTTTTTGTAAATTCTGCTCAAAAGCGCAATAGGTAGCCACTAAACCTAGAGCACAGTGATAATTACAATTGCTACCAAGGATACGATAAGCTACAGACCATTGTTTCTACATAGAATTGAGTCTAGTCATTCAACCAGTTAGACATGCCTTTGACAAATTCTGTAGATTTTAGGAATCCCGTATGGACTTCCGAAAAATCAAACCTAAAATTTTAGTGATGAGAGCCATTATCATGGTCTCAATGCGGGCGTTCTGTATATACCAAAGCTGGTATTGTGTCACCGACCCGAAAACGGTAGATTGGAGAGACATTCGAGAGTTGGCTTATAGTTTATGTGTCCATTTTGACGGAAGAAGTGTCATTTCCTTTATAAATATTATATGTGTTAACCTAACCCATTTATATGGGTTAATACATTATTGTGTTGGTAAATGTAAGATACCTAATTTGTAACAACTTCATATCATAGCATTTTCCTGTTTTACCCTTGACCACGATTCGACCAGAATACCGTTAGTCAATTACTCAAATATCAATAAACAGAAGTAAAGCTGTAGATTGAAGGTTGTTATTTGTATGTGTACAGGTGATAAATGTTTCATGGAGCCAATATTCGAGTGTCCATGTAAACCGGGTCTTCAATGTGTCACCAGTGGCTCTCAAGATTTCGTGGTGAGTTTCCATAAGTAATGTGATTATTTAGAAGAAGAAAGACAAGTCGGGGAGAATATCTTCTTCATATACAAGGACGATGATGCAAGATTTCGTGCAAGACGCTCTTCTAGGTACTCAGGAAGGACGTCTTGCCCGAAAACTTGTACGATTGTCCTTCTATATAAAAAAAGCTTTTCTTCCCGACTTGTGTTCCTTCTTCTATAACCAACAGGGATATTATAGTTGTCTTATGTTATTATATATTGAACTAGCATTGCTGTGGACCAGGTGTGGCCAAAACAAAGCCGTTGGGCATGATGTGTGTTCCACGGCGTTAAGTCAAATAAATGTAAATGTTAACTTTATTAAGCATATCACTAAAAGATCAAATAAAATGAGCTACGTGGCCAAGCGAGAATTTTTTTATTTTTTTTTTAAATATGGCTGTCCTGATGAAAGGAATGGTCATTCCTGCTGTAAATCCAGTTCTACATTACACTTAACGAGGTATAAGATGGCTCAATTATGGTATTTGTACCTATACTGGCGGGTTGGACATGTGCAAGATTCTAGGATCCATAGAAACCTAGACCTATAATAATAGAACCTCCATTGCAGGTCAGCGCTGATCCTGTATTTAAATAACTGTAAACATTCGAAGCATTTTATTTGATTTTAAATACTTGTTCTATTGGCGGTTCAATGTAAATATTTTCTCCAGTGGAAGGGCTTTATTGTCCGAAAGCTAGAGATATTTTTAAATAAATGATTTGTAAAAAGGAAATTTTCTCTGGAGAACTAATGTTTGCATTTTAATATTGATTCAAGGGATTATTATTAGAAATAAAACCTGAGTGTACAACTGAACCTTCGCCATCTATCAGAATAAATATTAATTTTATATTATTTTGACTTCGATTGATGTGTGTGTGACACAGTCAATCACAAATATTCCTCATCAGCGATCAATTGATATTTTTCCAACAATAAACATTCTAAGACACTCCAGTATCAAACGAATTTCTATTTTAAAAATTGCCAGAAATGTGTGTGTTTCAGACGAACGTGATAGGCGACGGCAAATGTAAGAAAGTCAGTGGATGACAGCGAGGTGGCATGTCGCAATAAACTGTCACCAAAGTGTGTCATCTTCTCTCTCGATACACAACAAGGAACAGCCCCGATAATATAACTGAACTGGACGTTTTTCTGATGGAGAACTAGGTCCGTTAGGATACGAACCCTCCTAAAAAGGACAGTGGTATTACAAGTTACGTTCAGATTCGATGGGGATTTTTTCAGAAGGATATTGATCTATAAAAATAAAGGCCACCTCTCCCGTCAAAATAAGACGTTAAAACTAAGCGCTATCTTTGACCGTTTCCACACACTAGCGGACTCGGACGCTGGCCAAACTACAGACCAGTTTTGGGCCTGAACTGACAAACGTCATCATTTCGAAACCACGGTTTCCAGGTCGGAATTCTGAAATATTCAAAGATGGTGTTGTGGCTTTGTAAACGGCCTGAATCCGCTATTGTGCAATCAAAGTTAGCTTAGTTTTTAGCGTCTATTTTACCTGGATAGACGACTTTTATTGTCGTAGATTCAGACTAGAGTGTTTGGTAGCTATATTATTACGAATAATTTATTTTTCTAATAAAACAACTGTATTGTCACTGTATAGGCAAATATTGGGAGGGTTTAGATAATCAGTGGTGAACTCTTCAAGCTTTTGCACAGGTTTAATCCACCAGACCACTCTATTTATTAATACATCCAGATAGCACAAGAACCTACAGGGCATGCCTCAAATGTCCTGGTGTAGAACTAACACCTACCCACATATTCTCATGTCTAAAAATGGCCGCAGAAATTGGCCCAGAACAGCAGCTTTACACACCCAAGTTAGAGGACATTGCGACTGATGTGATAGAGAGAGATACATGGAGACATCTGAGGCTCCTCATTGGGAACGACAACAGAAACTCTATTTATTGTATTGGTATGTGTTTCTTATATATCTGGAAACTTTGAGGATTCCCAGGTGACAGTATTTAAGAAACTAGGACTCCTCAGGAAGGTAAGTAGGAGGTTGCTTTATAATAATAAAATGTTCGCCCTAAAATAATTCCAATTAGGACATACAGGTGGCGCTGTAGTTTGAATATCGTTCACCATGGCTAATGACATGGCCATGGCGGATTGAGGACCAAGAGGTCGGAGTGACAGAATACTCCTGCATCTCTATAAGACTAATTAATATATACAGTTATCAGAGTAATCAAGCAACAATTCTTATTATTCAATTCTGTCACCGTTTGCTTTGTGAATGGAATAAATACCCAAATATGGCCATTTCTCATAACCATCGGTGGTTCAGTGGTAGAATGATCGCCTGCCACGCGGGCGGCCCGGGTTCGATTCCCGGCCAATGCATTTTTTTTTTACAATTTTTAAAACTCATTTATATATTATACAAGAATGACATCCACGGCGCCAATTTATAATTGTAACGAATAGTATTTGAATAAAAGCATTTAATCGGGTAAAACCCGGGCGTTGCCCGGGTCATTCGGCTAGTTTACCTATAAAAATGATAATATTTACATATTATATATAAGTTTTCATGAAAATAAAACTTTAATTGAGATGTTTTGTGGTTATAAAATATATTTGCATATATATAAATAATTGTCTTTTGAAAATATTTTGGTACCAAATTTGCATATCATTTTATTTATATCAAACATATTAGCTTTAAAGAATAATTATAAAATGTACCTTGACTGATAACATAAAGGATTGGTGAATTAATAATGCGGAGTTACTCAGCTATGAATTCTTCTTCAATAATTTCCACTCTATAAGGTAAGTGTGCTGGTTGAGGGAAATATGTATATATAGACGTAGTATTGCTGCTTTTATTATCAGTATATTATTCGTATTAAATTATAATATGAACAGCAATGTTTGCCAAAACCTTTTCGGCACATAAGTAGAATTGAAGCTTTGAACACAAGTTCTCACCAGAGCTATATCAATTAGAGCCACAAGGATATAATTATAGATAAACATATCAATTGGAAACATACACAAATCAGTAATATTTATCGCCAAAAGTATTAATTGGTATGTTGAAGGTGCCATATGAAGAAATATCTCGCGAAAAAAAGAATTCAAAGCCATCAGCAATGTTCATAGCCATAGATTGGTCTCGTGAACAGTATTACTGGGTGTGTGTATATAAGAATAAATATCAATTAGATTCAGCAACAATTATTGCTACAGATATCATTATAATTAACTAGCCGAATGACCCGGGCAACGCCCGGGTTTTACCCGATTAAATGCTTTTATTCAAATACTATTCGTTACAATTATAAATTGGCGTCGGGGATGTGATTCTTGTATAATATATTATTGTATAATACCACTGAACCACCGATGGTTATGAGAAATGGCCATATTTGGGTATTTATTCCATTCACAAAAGCAAACGGTGACAGAATTGATTATTAAGAATTTTTGCTTGATGACTCTGTTAATTGTATATATTAATAATTATCGCTATATGAATCAATAGATGTCAATAGAAGTGTTTATCGCTACAGATATCATTTTCTGTAATAAAATTTTTACCTGCCAAAACTATCAGCGTCAAGTGCATATTCCACGCAAAAATTTCACTTTTCTCCATGAGGGGTATTTTACCATAAGTTATAATATTTATCCATACCTGCTAGTATTTAAAATAATTATTTTTTATAAATGGCATCTCAATGGTGATAGATATAAACTTGCTTAGTGAATAAGTGATAGTAATGTCCCTCAAACATTTGAAATTAAATAGGCGCACAGTAGTTTTTGGATTTAACTGGCGGTTTGAATTCTCGTAAGTCCAGTTTAGTGAAAATAACGTAAAAGACTAGCGTGCAGTCGGAAGGAGTATAAAATATTGATTTTAGTGAAGGCCAGTGCAAGAAATAAATAGGTCTGGAACCTTAAGTTCCACACACACACACACAATCTATCAATTCCAAAAAGTGGTAAACAATGTGTTTATTGAAGAATGAAATAAATAAAAGACGTTAAGTTCCAACTCCGTCAACGGAAATCTCAAGGTTTCGACATTTGGTTGCATTGGTTCCAGAGGGTACTGTGTTCTTTGGTCCGTTGAATTGGGGGGGTGTATATTGTTGTCCTCGGAAAGTATGTTCCACCGCGGATTTCCCATGTATAAGATTTCCTGCGTTCAAGCTCGCAGAGAAGAGATTAAAGAAGTGGTGTACAGGTTGGAAGCTTATCTCAGTGATTCTGAGCGAGGTCTCTTCAAACCTACAAGAATCTGTGCTAGTGGTACTTCTTTTTTTCTCATTTCAACACAGGTCAGTTTAGGGTTCTTATAATTATTCGTTGCGACTCCTATTCTTTCTTTCGTCTCATTTCATTCATGTCAAGTATCAAAATGTATAGTTTGACTAGGGCTGTATAAATTGTTTGCAAAATACAATTTCCAAGAGCCTAGCTTTAGTATCAGTATAAAAGGAAAACAGCAAAATGCAATATTACAGCGGTCTGGTAGATTCAACTAGCGAAACTGCTGGGATGGTTCACCACTGATGAGCCAGGTCCTCCCCTTTATTTTATCATTGCAGTAAGGACAGTAGAAAATTGATTTATTTTCAAAAGAATCATACGCGTCAAAAATAGCTAAAATTCTTATAACATATGGCTCTAAGGCATGATATACATTACCGTAAAGATAGAGGCCGGTATTCATAGTTCTTAAAGTTGTTTTATTCCAAATAAATTACCTCTATTTCTTTGCCAATACCCCTCTTCAATGCTTTAAGTAAAAAAGATGAAATTTACTACAAACTTGAAGTTGCCTGAGTTATTGCAAATGAGGTCTCTGTTTTACCACTAAATGGAAGGCCACTCCACAAAGAAATATACAAATTCTCTGGAAATATCTCCCAATATATTTCTACATTAATTTTTCCAATGCAGTAAGGGCAGTATAAATTGTTTATTATCAAAAATAATCGTACGTGTCTGAAATAGTTTCTAATTTTCAAGATATTTATACAATTTCAGGTTTTTCAGTGAACTTAAGTCTTTGTCAATAAGGTTATTAATGGCGTGTGTGATACGGATCTGCCATCTAAAGAATTGTTATAGATGGAATCTTTGTCGGGAGGAAATGGATCTATAGAAGAATAGGGCACCTCTCCCATTAAAATAAACGTCAAACCTGAACGCTATCTATTGACCGTCGTTGCAACGGTCAAAATTGAGGCGACGGTCAATAGATGTTTAGTTTTGACGTTTATTTTGACGGGAGAAGTGCCCTACGCTTTTATAGAACTATTATGTAATCTCACCTAAAATGATTAATCCAATCTAGCATCGGCACATTTGGATATTTTATATCATTAATATCATCCCCCTTAGTACAGACCATGATATTCATGGTGAGTAGTAGATAGAGACTGCTTTTACTGTAAGTGTACCGATTGTCTTCACATGTAAAAGCAGGATTTTGAAAGGAAACAAGTCTCTTGTAAAACCACGACAACCACAGAGCAAATCAATACCATTATTCATAGGACTCTATTTTTTCTATTCATCAAGTGAAATTGTTAAAGGTTATTCAAAAATTAATAACATTAACAAAATTATGTTTTTATTATGGATAAGCGAAATTATTTTAGAGAAACGAAGCTCTTCTACTAGCTTAACATTGTCAAGTAGAGAAATACAAGCGGTCTGTGAAAAATATGTACATATAACTCCCAATTTATAGTTATAAAATATATTTATAATTGAAAATACATGACATAATGAAATGTTTTAGAGGGATTTTACAATTTTGATTTCGGTATGCACGCCTGCACGTGATCAGGTTAACATTTGTTTTTACAAACAGCGTCTGTATCTTTACACTCGACATCGTTAAACCAGTAGAATATCGCCGTTGCTCAAAAGCTTCTTTTTAATTTTAAAAATATGCGCATATTGCTAATTTATTAATCATTTTTCAATTAAAGACTATATATTCTCTCTCATTCATTAGCTTCTACCAGTTAAAATAATATCTAAAACATAAATATATTAAATGAACTTACCAATTGACCACAAGTTTTTCCAGTGTAGACAGCATCCATGATAGCACTAATTGAGCTTTGGCTACAAGAGAGGCCAATTGTTGTTGTCAAGGTGGCAGTTAGCTCGGCAGCACATTGTTTTGGGTGAATGTAGGAATGTCTTTGTAGGAGTTAAATAATCTTCAAAAACAAAATATATGTATGTTATATAAAAATATTATTTTATTTTAAAATTATAATTTCATAGATTTAAATACTCTGTTTAAATCGACCGCCAGAGGTCACGCTTTCTCTATAAATACTCATTGTTGTTGTTCCCCGTTGATCGGCTCAAACATGTTTGTAATTATGTAAATAATATTTTGTTTTATTTATTCTTACGCCTTAAGCCAGGCGGTGCTTTTACCAAATTATGTTTATCCTAGAGAGTTCAATTAAAGCAATCTCTTATCAAAACTAATTTTATTATTTTATTTTAAAGATTCTAGCCACAACTTCATCACCAATACCATATAGTACTAAAAAGAACCAGCAAATAACTGCATTACTATAATCCTCAACATGATCCAAAATTCAAGCAGAAAATATATTTTCTTTATATAAGATGTATATTCCCTCATAGACAAAACTTAAGGAAGTCGTACCTTTTAGCGTGTACATCGGGATTCAGAAATTAACTCTGAAAGATATTACAGTGACCTTTATTGAATACATACGAGATAACTATGTGTGAACAAAAGGCCTCTCTTTCTTTCAATAAAACATACATTTGGAGACATCAAAGACTTCTCACTTCGTTTTTTTCCATGAGTGTATATATATTGCGCATAGAGATCGCTAAAAAATGGAAATAAATATTAAATATTTGAATCGCATTGTCTAAATATCTTTGACATATTTGGGTAGTTATATAAAGAGGGAAAGGAAAATATTTTATTATTTTCACCCTATATATTATGATTATTTTATAAAACTATATATATATTTTAAATTGAAGTGAATTCTCACTCATTATTATTGTTTTTTTTTTCACATTCAAAAATTAATAAATTGAAACTATACTTTAGACGCGTATGATTATTTTAAAATTAAACAATTTATACTGCCTTTAATGCAATGATAAAATGGGAGGGCCTGGCTCATCAGTGGTGAACTCTCCCATTAATTTATCCTTGCAGTGAGGGCAGAATGGTAGATCAAACTGGCGAATCCGCTGGGAGGATTCACCGTCGATGAGTCAGGGCCTCCCATCAATTTATCATTGCAGTGAGGGCAGAATGGTAGATCAAACTGGCGAATCCGCTGGGAGGATTCACCGTCGATGAGTCAGGGCCTCCCATCAATTTATCATTGCAGTGAGGGCAGAATGGTAGATCAAACTGGCGAATCCGCTGGGAGGATTCACCGTCGATGAGTCAGGGCCTCCCATCAATTTATCATTGCAGTGAGGGCAGAATGGTAGATCAAACTGGCGAATCCGCTGGGAGGATTCACCGTCGATGAGCCAGGCCCTCCCATTAATTTATCCTTGCAGTGAGGGCAGAATGGTAGATCAAACTGGCGAATCCGCTGGGAGGATTCACCGTCGATGAGTCAGGGCCTCCCATCAATTTATCATTGCAGTGAGGGCAGAATGGTAGATCAAACTGGCGAATCCGCTGGGAGGATTCACCACTGATGAGCCAGGCCCTCCCATTAATTTATCATTGCAGTGAGTGCAGAATGGTAGATCAAACTGGCGAATCCGCTGGGAGGATTCACCGTCGATGAGCCAGGCCCTCCCATTAATTTATCATTGCGGTGAGGGCAGAATGCTAGATCAAACTGGCGAATCCGCTGGGAGGATTCACCGTCGATGAGCCAGGCCCTCCCATTAATTTATCATTGCGGTGAGGGCAGAATGGTAGATCAAACTGGCGAATCCGCTGGGAGGATTCACCGTCGATGAGCCAGGGCCTCCCATTAATTTATCATTGCAGTGAGTGCAGAATGGTAGATCAAACTGGCCAATCCGCTGGGAGGATTCACCGTCGATGAGCCAGGCCCTCCCATCAATTTCTCATTGCAGTGAGGGCAGTAGAGAATGGTTAATTTCTAAAAAGAATAATACGCGTCTAAAATAATTTTAATTTTTTTCACAAAAGATGGCGCGCTAATGCATTAAAATGGTTTCTAATCATGATATACGTTAGCTACCGCCGTCAGGTTCCAGTGCATATGTTTATAGATAAATACAAAACTTCAAAAAAAAAACATAAATATACTACTATATATCAAATGAGATTCTCTAAGCTATTTCCATGAGTATAGATAGATGCTGTGAGGGACACGCTCACAAGAACTTGGATGTTGTGGTCCCCGAAATATAAATTAATATAATACATTTATTAAAATTTGGCTATATACGAGCAGGAATAAATCATAGACCGATTAACTCTACACAATTGACAAAAATATTTGTTACTTAGTCAATTGTTACAAAAATTAATAAAAATCAAGCAATGATAGAAATTATATTATTTAGAATTTGTTGACAAGATGTAAAAATTTGATGAGGGAGGTAGTCTCATCCACCTTGAGATATTAATTCTAGAGATTAACAAAGGCTTTGATTCAACGTCTAAGATATCTGTGAAACTGAGTCTTCTCTCTTAAAACTGAAGAGAATTGGAACCGTGTTTCCCAACAACATATCCTGATATAAGCTAAACTGTTTCATAATTACGTAATTAAAGTTATACACCAGGTAGGCACCCTGTTCAAGTTTAGTATTCATACAAATTTATAAATAGAGTTTAAATCATAAAATTTGAATTTTGTTATTTTTAAAAACAACACTATACATAAAAAGTCGTACTAAAAAGCAAAATGCAATAATCGGGACGAGTAGTAAGTTATAGTTAAATGTTTAATATATAAATAAACATATAAATAAATTGATAAATGGTTTAAATAAAGTTTATATATATATATAAACTATAGTTATAGTTATATATAGTTATAATGAATAATAAACAAAAATAGCTTATTACATAAGCAATTAATAGAAACTGATATATAATTCACGTTTGTAAAATTAAAAATAATCCAAAAGAACAAAGAATGTGACAACAGATTGTCAAGTTTTGAAAAATGGAAAGAATATATTAAAATAGAGATAAAAGACTGAGTGTGCCTCAATTCATTCGATTAACCAAATTAATCTATACGGTTGAATTCAAACCGTTATGCCAGGTTGGCTTGGTGTCAAATGTTGATTGGTCCGTGTTGAAATTAAAGGTAGAATGAAGAGTCATCAAAAATACAAATTGATTTACAAGATATCTAAAACCTTATTTATGACAATATCGAAAGAGAATGAGAAAAGATAAACAGAGAGAAGCATTTCGCATGCAATTTCACTTTATAGCCATACACGTGGTTTACAGTTGAATGTAATAAAATTGGATC
>CP092869.1:65673444-65697589 GCA_030710605.1 Cordylochernes scorpioides
TTAGATTTCTAATCTAGAATTTTAAGGTTAATTTCTTCAATATGACATCGAAAATATTAATTTCTGCTTCTGCCTTCAGAATATAACCCTATGTTATAATAATATAATTTTTTCCTTTAGGAAGGCTTTCTTTCCCGAAAACTAGATATTTCTAAATTTAAAAAAATATAATAAAGAAACTTTTCCATAGAGGCCTAATGTATTTACTTTAATATTGATTCAAGGGATTATTTTTTAGAAATGTTATTTTTAAAAAAATATTTCTGATATATGAACCTAATTTAAAAGAGCATTAAAAAGGGCTTTTTTCTAGAGAGAAATACTTTTCTAATAAAGGCAAAACACTTCATAAGTACTGTATTTAAACGTTGAATAAATTCTAATATTAATATAAACAGTGATTTATAACCATATCTCTCCTACGATCTATTTTCCGAGACGAGAAATGTGTACTGTTCAGGAGTTCTATATTGGAAAGCATATTTTAAGGTGGTAGGGGGGGGGGGGTTGAATTATTTTTTTGCAAAAATAAAACAATAAATTTAACATTTAAAAATAGTAAAATGTTCTTTTTTATTATTATAAATATTTGTGTATACCTAGATAACACAAATCAAACAACACACCATGCAACGGAAGAACTACAAGTACAATTCTCTGATTCAAGACCCCAAGTTTTGTTCTTAATGACAAACGACGCATTTTACAATTTGTGAAACAATAAAGAACTATCCCTAACACAACTCATTCACTTAGATTAAAGTCACAAAACACTGAATATTTAGAACATTTGAAGAAAACTATGGCATTATCAACTTAAGTAGTTGGACAGACTAATTTTGTGGTAATAAAAAACAAACAATTATGCCACCCTTTCCTTGAGAATACTGGTCTATATAAATAAGATTAACTACAATTCACACTTTGCTGTATTTTAGTCAAATTTAAATAAATATTATTATACTTTTAGAAGAACCAAGCGGTTTGAAAACCCGTGTTCAACGTTATCACACTAAAAAGAACTTTTCACCTTCTTTCTTATGCTTTCGTTATAAAAATTAACATTTTCTTCTTCTTTATTCCTTATATCCACTTAATCATATCAGTGTATCGAGCCTGTAGAGCTTGTGTCTGCTGGAGATGAGTAGAACTTGTTTCTGATGGAGATGAGTAGAGCTTGTTTCTGCTGTAGATGAGTAAAATGGATGATAAGTAAAACTCATCAATGGATAAGTCAATACAGTTATCATAAAATAATGCATAAAAAAACTGCCAATAAAGATATTATTACCAAAGTCACTTACCGCGTATACAGTGGCCACCAGGACAGCCGCCACTAGGAAGAAGTAAAAAAGAGCAGACGACCTCATGTTGCAGAAGAGCACTGGAGTGTACTGTACTAACCCCGGGTTGCCAGATTTATAAAGAGGCCGTTCCTATCTACTGATAAGAAGACCATAATGGCTAGACAGATAAACTGGATGTTTTCCACTAACTCGGATGGCAAAACTTCCTCTCACTCAATTCTTCTGTTGAAGATTCAATCCATTTGTGCCGTGTTTTTTAAATTCAAATTTGAGAAAGACGATTTTTTTACATTGAGAAAATGAATTTGAAAGTAATGAGAAACACTAGGTTATTCATTTTATGCCTTCCTAAACATTTTGTCAATTTTACTTTTAAGCTTCTACTTATGCTAATTCTGCCTGTTTGTTTGCATGACCTGTTGCTTGTTTGATAACTCCATGATGGTAGTATATTTCGAGCACTAAATTCACCATATTGGCTAAGTGCGTAATTTGTTGGTTTTATTTGATTTGTATAATTGCAAGATAGGGGGCTACCTTTCTCTTATAATTTACCAACCGCGTCCACCCTTATGATCACACAGCGAATTTTCAACGGTCTTCAAAAAATTAAGAGGGAAAACTTTGGTTATTATAGGGGATTCCCCACCCCTTCAAGACCCGATGACCTTGGCTGAGAGCCAACCCCCTCAGGGCAAAATACAGAGGTGCATCAAGACTCTGCCTAAGCAGACAGAGTTTAGAGCTAAGTCGGCGGCAGGTCAGTTAGACCAATGTGTCTACCTGGAATTATCACCAGAATTCATCCAGGCTCAGTACTTTATGGCGCTGGAAACGAGTTGAAAAAGGGCTGAGTCTATCAGCTGAGCAAGATGATGGGGTACATTATAGAAGGCCTCTTCAGCGTGCAGCTTGCTAAGAGGCTCATTGAGGAGAATTTGGACATTGGAGAACCACTCTGCGAGCCTTACCTCTGAGGTAGAATGGCGAGTGAATCGCCTTGAAAAACGTGCTGTTCTTAGTAAAAGACGCTGACCTAAACGCAACGCTCAAGCCCCAAGCCCTGCGGCCAAGTGACATCAGTTGTGAACAAATAATGTAACTGTACAATTAATACTTGGCTGACACTCGTCGGAAGGCCTTTATTACTCTGCACGACGGAGTTAGGCAATCCTATATTCATGCCCGGCTGGATATCAAGGCCAAAGGTATCACTACGCCAATCTTCGTGAGCTACATATCCTCTGTTCCCTTTTCTATAGGAAAGGACACAAGCGGGCTAACTTCCTTCAAAAGACTGGCTTAACAGAAGACAAGCTTCTTTTCTCTGCCTGGAGCAAGCCGCTTGTCTCGTCCTCTCAAACCTCCACAGCAGCTGTGCCAACACCAGAATCTGTCATCTCTTCCTCCACCGCCACAGGCCTGGCAGACTTTCTTCAAGTTACACAATATCGCTGCTAGAGATCACTTTCAATTTATTGTAGGTGACAGAGGATTGATGTAATTTGAGAAAATAGTCGGTGGAAGAAAAGAGTCTTATGAGAGTCAGTGGAAGAATGGTCTAAAACGTTGGTTTTCGACCGCTACGATCCGGGATCCCGCATTGGACATTTTTCTAACTAAAAGAATTCTCCAATTGCCCCCGATTCTTCTAAAAGTTCAACCCCACCAGCGAGTTCAAGTAATCAAACGGGGCTCTGACACATTTGTAAGTACAAAAGACGAATTGCTTTTCACATGTGTAGACATGTTGTCCACTTACAGTAAAATCAGTCGCGAACTATTTACCGTGATTATCATTGCCTGTTTCACGTGTACTGGGAATAATAATAATAATTAAAGAGTTTTGTACTTGTTCTTGGGTCTGAACTTGAACTAGAGATGGAATCCATTGAGGCAATTTAGTTTTCAGAAAATATGCCCAATGGTGGGATTCGAACCCGGGGCGTGTGTGTGGTTGCCGATCCTATACTAAACTAAGGAAGGATTCCTAGAAAGCAACAGAATGAGGAAACCATCGGCAACAGTGTACTGATAAAACCATGTCCTGGTACATGTCTTATCACGCCGCTATAAAAGACAAGCAAACACCTGATATATTAGACATAAAAAATCAACACGTGCTGAAATATGTTCTCTTATGCTTCATATATTCAATAGTTCACATTTTAGGTGAACGCGGAGATGTGAACGTTGCTATTTAACTGCATACAGATTCATTGGTTCAGGTAGAGTCTTTGTTTCAATATTTGTCAGTAAAAATTTTAAAATTGAATATTGTTCTAGGATAGAGCATATCAACAAACGTCGGCATCTATATTTTAGCCATAGATTTGGCCTAAACACTTAACCAGCTAAATACCTCTTTGGAAGATTGTAAGATTCCATCAGATCTCTTGTGATCTCATAGAATAAAGTCCGCTCTAGACTGACGAGAACCATTAGTCCGAAACCATGGTTTCAAGGTGAACGCTTTTCAGTTTGCCAGAGCTGGCGTTGTAGCTTTGTCACCGACTCGGGGCCCCTAGTTCGCGGCGACGGTCATTAGATGGCGTCTAGCTTTGACGTCTATTTTGGCGGGAGAGGCGAATTTGTCTTTTTAAATTTTGAGTAACACTCAAAAAGAACAACCTAGGTAAAAATATTCATAATTAAGAATATTGTGGCGAAGAAATATTTTATTATTTAATTTAATATTATTCAATGAAAATATTCAACAGATTATAAAAAATATATATATTACTCTGTATTTGTGAAATTATCTTTTAAATATTTCTTTGCTTGCTTGCTTAAGATTCCCTAGCTGTATATAGGGGGGCTGACCTGTTAATAATTGTCGACTCTTCGCTGTGACGTCATCAATAAATACTTTTACATCTTAGGATATTTCAAGGCTTGATTTCTACGCTACAACTGGTGGAGAGACTGGACCGATACCCATTAAGAAATAAAAGAAAAATTGATTCTGTTGAACCAGAAGAAACTTCTATGAATGTAAAGAAGGAAGGTACTCAGGTAAGCAACTACGTTGTTCAACATCTGCCAAGGAACCCTTCCATTTTCTCTGGGGAGGATGGTGAAGATATCCAAAAATGGTTAAAAGGGTATGCACGTGTGGCAAGGTACAACCATTGGGACGAAACCCTTTGTCTTACTAAAGTTTATTTTTATCTGTCTGGAACTGCTCTCAAATGGTTTGAGAACAACGAAGAAAGCATACAGACACTTGGAAGGAATTCACATCTCAATTAGAGAATGTGTTCGGAAAAAAAGAAAATTCAAAATTGCAAGCGGAGAAGAAACTTAAAACACGGGCACAATTAAAAGGTGAAAGTATCGAATGCTACATCCAGGATCTCCTGTGCTTGTGCAAAGAGGTTGATCCTCAAATGAGCGAGGAAGATCAAATCTCCCACCTCATGAAGGGGATAGCTGAGGAGCTTTATCAAGCACTCCTACCGAGGGATGTACAGAGCACCGAGCAATTCATTACAGAATGTCGCCGTGTCGAAGCGCTCCGTTGTAGGCGAGTTACCCCAACCAGGTACGAGCGCCTACCAAATGTAGCCTCTCTCTGTGACCAGGATGACGGAGAAGATCTGTCATCTTTGATTAGGCAAATTGTTCGTGAGGAGGTACAGCGGGCATTAGGCTCTCCTCGGGAGGAACCAAAAAATGATACAATCGAAGAAATTGTAAAGGAGGAGATTGGAAGAACCCTGGCGCCAATCTCAAAGTCTAGGAGAAGTCCCCCTCAGAAGGAAAAACCCCGACAGTTTTTAAATACCAGATATGAGGCCGAAACGATAAGACCGCACCCTGAACCTCGATACCCAAAACAAGGAGGAAGACGCGACACCAATGATTGGCGTACAACTGAGGGAAGGCCAATCTGTTTCTACTGCAGACGCCCAGGTCACGTCGTCCGCTATTGCCGTGACAGGAAGAGACACAATGAGGAAAGAAGAAATGACTATTTCCAAAGAAAGCAAGACGCAATGGTATCCTACAACTCTCGAGCTGAATCTCAGGACCCCAATGACGAATCATCGAGGAAAACTTTCACTCGCTACCGAATCCCTACTTCATATCGCGGTCGAAACAGACAACATTTCTCACCTGCTAGATGATATAGCTGGACGCCCCGCCATTTAAACTAGATGATAGACCACATTGGAGGTGAGGCCGTAAAGTTATAAAATCCCCCCTTGCCGACCACAGTAGAAATGAGAAAAAGCTACCTTGACGTAAACATAGACCTACCAAGTCCTCATGAAGAAGATATCTCAACTGAAAGAAGACATCCACCGCAGTCACCTGAAAATATCCCTGGCCATAGTACTAGTTCTTAAGACTGACGACGTAAGTCTCCTGCTGAGCATCGGGTCGATGCTCTTTATAGGAGGAGGCTATGTGGCGAAGAAATATTTTATTATTTAATTTAATATTATTCGATGAAAATATTCAACAGATTATAAAAAAATATATATTACTCTGTATTTGTGAAATCATCTTTTAAATATTTATTTGCTTGCTTGCTTAAGATTCCCTAGCTGTATATAGGGGGGCTGACCTGTTAATAATTGTCGACTCTTCGCTGTGACGTCATCAATAAATACTTTTACATCTTAGGATATTTCAAGGCTTGATTTCTACGCTACAATATGTACAGGTTCATCTCACTTAAAGTGTTTCACGTATTTACAGGGTTAGTGTCTTGTGGTATGAATATATAGATTTCTGGATGCTTTATCCTTTCAGTTGGGCTGTTTTCTTCATTTGTTTTTTTTTTCTTCTCGATTTTCCACTTGTTCACGTTTCTCTCATATAATATTTACCAAACTGTTTTAACTGTGATCTAATATGGCGATGAGTTTCTATATACAAAATAATACTTTGCAATGCATTGGAAATTTTTAGCCTTCAAGCAACCAAATTTTCGACATAGAAATATTTTATATTCAATCTAATATATATTCCTTTTTATTATATAATATATATGATTAATTTGCGGTTAGACATTTATAATTTATATAAACATAGAGTATATCATGCAATCGTCAAAATTTTAATTATTTTAACTCTACCAAAAATAAATTGACACAACTCTGATTGCAACAAATAACAAAACTATGTTAGAATTTATAGGATCACATGTGTTGTCTATTATCCAACTACTGAGCTCCGTAAAAAAAAAAGATGTAAATTAACCAGCACATACATGTTGTGGAAGTGCACATGTGCGGCTGCTATTGTGAGATGGTAGCAGATGTTGAAAGGGATATTTAGATATATCTTAGATCGCACATTTGACCATGAAGTTGTTTTCACTGCTGTTGATCTATCTACTGCTCTTCCTCCAGGAGGTGAGTGTAGTGTGCTGTAGACATGTAGCGCTGTAAGACCAAGAAATAACTTTAGCGTAGAAATACCAATCGTAAAAATGAGATGACGTAATCGTACGCAGTCGGCTGTAATCCCGCCAATTTAAATTAAACGATTTCTAATGTTCAGACAATACCTAATAAAGCAATAACGCGCCATCTCTATATAATAAATGGAACCATAGAGCACGAATGCTTTTTTTACAAACTAAACCTTCTAGTCTTTACTGGCTTTACGATTTAAAAGAATGGGAGTGTTTACCACTGATAAGCCAAGCTCTGCTACTATTTTTCATCGCAGTGATAACAAGTATATTTGGTTTTAAAATATCGATATATCTATGGATCTATTTTTTAGACCATTTTACATATATGACCTTTATTTTTCGGTAAGGACAGTGGAAATTTTGTTTTGTTTGCACAAAGAAACATCAATGCTCAATATGTTTGTCCTTAAATAAAGATGTGTCATTATTCCCTTATGGATAATATATGTTCATATCTGGGGTATGGTAATAGGCAACCAGTCAGCATTCCGATCACCACATGGGGTGACACTATAGTGGGTTATGTATAGACTGCTATGTGAATATGGTTGTTCGGAGAGTTGCATAGGTGATTTTGACATGTTACTTTCCATTCTATCTTCGCGGGTGGATAGTCAGAAATGCGGGTGCACAAGAGCCTGGGGTCGAAACTGTCTTGTGCATTGGAACATATTTTGAAAATATATTTATAAATAACTTCAATGTTTCACTGTTCAATGAGTGTAAGTGAAAAACCGAGTATCTGGTACATTATGTAATTGCAAAATCTAACTTTTATACATGTGTAGACATGTGGTGTACTTACCATATAATCAGTCACAGCTTTCTACCCACCGTGGCTTGATGCTACATGTGTAAACATGTAGTATTTTTACAGTACAAGCAGTCACAACACTCTATCTACCATGGCCTGATGCTACATCTGTAGATATGTGATGTGTCTACTGTACAAACGCAGTCACAACCATCTTACCACCATGGCCTGGCAGTAAATGAGAAAAAAACGTTTTGTTTCCCACTTGGCAAATACGCAAGGAGGAAAAGCAGAATGATTGTTCACAAAACAATTTGTTCTCGTTAGGCCTTAATTGAATAGAATATTTTATAATAGCTTAAAGAAACAAATGTACTTATCTTTGGTCAGGCAATTATCCCAAGCTTTACAAATGAATTTATTTTATTTCTCTTTACAATAAGTATTTAAAGAATTTACAAAAGATTTAAAGCCGCAACTAAAAGGCATAGTTCTCTAGTGGCGAGCGTTGGTAAGAATGTTCTAGAAGGTGGCGAGCTCCCTCTCGCGGCGCAGCCAGACGGCCTCCCATTGGTCAGCGATGACGTAGCTCTACCTACACCGCCGCGCGCCGCCTTCTGCCACCTATTTTCAGAATAAAACTAAACATCCTCCCCTCCTGTGGACGTAGTCCACACACAAGGCAAAAGAAAAGGATCACATAGTGTAGAAAGTTTTTTTTTTGAAGAAGAAGAAGAATAATAATAATAATAAGAAGAAGAATTAGAATGGCAGAAGTGCAATCTTCGAGATGGGTCTTATTAGATGATGTTGTTTCTCTGTTTGAAGTTCCACAACTCGGACATTGCCATCCGCTCCAGGTGACACCTTGGTGATGCGGCCAAGGCTCCACTGCATTGAAGGCATAGGAAAGTCTTTTACCAACACCAAATCTCCAACCTTCAGGTTGGAAGAGGGTTTTTTCCACTTGGACCGTTGTTGCAGATTGTTTAGATATTCCCTGGACCATCTTTGCCAGAAAACATCTCTGGCCTTTTGAATTAATTCCCATCTAGTTAATTAGTTGTCATTAGGGTGATAACTGGGCTCTGGTTAATGGTCTTTCAATCAAAAAATGTCCTGGAGTGAGAGGGTTGAAATCATTTGGATCCGAACTCATCGGATACAACGGGCGAGAATTCAAGCACGCTTCAATTTGACTTGTCAGAGTATTGAGTTCTTCAAAATTTAAAACTGCAGATTTTAAACACCTTAGGAGATGATACTTCAATGATTTAACTCCTGCTTCCCAAATGCCGCCGAATTTTGGAGCAGATGGAGGTATAAAATGCCAAGTGATGTGTTCATTAGCGACATAATTTTGAATTGAAGAATCCTTTACAAGTTGATGTATATTATTCAAAATATTCTTAGCTCCTTTAACGTTAGTAGCGTTGTCGGTGAAAATATCAGAGGGTTTTCCTCGACGAGAGATGAATCTTCTAAAAGCAGCGAGGAAGGCAGGGGTTGACAGATCTGAAACTATCTCAAGGTGAATAGCCTTCGTTGAGAAACAAATGAATAATGCTATATACGATTTTAATTTTAATTTCGTTCTTATGACATTAGGTTTAGTTATAAATGGTCCTGCGAAGTCTATTCCTGTTTTTCTAAAAGGGCTTGAGGGTATGATTCTATGGATAGGCAGATCTCCCATGATTTGTTTTGACACTTGGCGTTTCGTCTTGAAACATGTCATGCAACGATTAATGAGCTTTTTTACTAGAATTCTACCGGATGGAATCCAGTACTCTTGTCGGATGGCACACAGAGTTAATTGGAGACCAGAATGAAGATGCTCTACGTGGAATTGTTGAACAATCAATTCTGTAACAAAATGGTTGTGAGGAAGAATTATTGGATGCTTCTCATTGAATTGCAGGTTGGATTTGCGCAGTCGACCTCCTACACGTAGAATTCCTGATGAATCAATAAATGGGTTTAAGGATAAAAGTTTTGAGTTTGTTGGTAGTACTTTGCTTTGATTACAACATTGAATTTCAGTTTTAAATTCTGAACTTTGACTGATTTGAATAAGAGTTCGAATTGAATTATCGAGCTCATTAGAGGACAATTCTTTGTGTTTTATTTTGTCGCTGCTGTGTCTAGCATTGTGGATAAATCTTAGGAGCCATGCCGTAACTCTGCTCAGCTTCCTGAATGTTGAGAATTTAAAAATAAACTCTAGAATAGGACAAGTAGTGAAATGAACAATAGGAACAGTCTTTCTTTTTTCATGACAAACTTCTTTTGGAAGTTCATATGTGATTGGTAGCGGATCTTGTAAACTTGAGTTTGATAGCCAATCAGGACCATTCCACCAAATTGAATGGTCTACTAGCTCTGAAGAAGTTATATCTCTGGAGGCGCAATCTGCAGGATTATCCTTGGTAGACACATAGTACCAAGAAGATTGCAGAGTTAGTCGCTGAATTTCTGCAATCCGGTTACCAACAAAAGGTTTCCAATGTTTTGATTCAGATTTTATCCAACATAAAACAATCTGGGAATCTGTCCACAAAATTACTCGGTCAATCTGCAACAGCAATGAGCTGCAAATGGAATCATATAAATTTGAAAGGAGAAGAGCAGCACAAAGCTCCAGACGAGGTATTGACGTTGCCTTCAAGGGAGCGACTTTTGTCTTGGCAGCAATCAATGTGACTTGAACATGACCAGATTTAAAACGGGATTTCATATAAACAACTGATGAATATGCAGATTCGGAAGCATCACAAAATCCATGGAGTTCCAAAGAATGTATAAGTCCCTTGCAGAAAATATATCTAGGAATTTTAATATGATTTAGCATGGCCAAATCCATTTTCACTCTCCTCCAATGAGAACACAACGATTCAGACAAGGGATCATCCCAATCCAAATCCTGTTTCCACAAAGTTTGGAACAGAATCTTGAAGCTAATGATCACCGGTGATAACCATGCCAAAGGGTCATAAATTCGAGAAATGTCCGATAACAATTGTCTTTTAGAATATACGTCTTTTAGTGAATTGACTGTAATTGTGAAATTATCCGTGGATGGATTCCAATTTATCCCAAGAATCTTAACAGATGAATTATCTCCGATTTCATATGAATCATGTGCTTTCAGCGATTCTGGTACCTCTGAAAGAACCTCAGGGACATTTGACATCCATTTTCTTATGAAAAAGCCACCAGATAAAAGGATTTTCCAGATATCATCAATGAGAACTTTTGCTTCTTCGATTGTTGTTGCGCCAGAAAGTAGGTCGTCTACATAAAAATCAGTTTTTTATGATTTTAGATGCCTCTGGGAACAGGAGTTCTTTGTCGGTGGCAAGTTGCATCAAGGTACGGATTGCAAGATATGGTGCACACGACATTCCATAAGTTACTGTGAGCAATCTATACTTCAATAAAGATTCCAATGGACTATTTCTCCAGAAGATTCTCTGAAAGTCGAGATCAGAACAGTTCACTTTTATCTGTCTGTACATTTTCTCAATATCTCCCGTAAAAGCTATAGGATTAGTACGAAACTTCACAAGAATATTGAAAATATCATGCTGCAATTTTGGTCCAGTATGAAGAAATTCATTTAAGGAGTAATTGTTGCTCGTTTTGCACGATGCATCAAACACTACTCTTAATTTAGTAGTGCTGCTCTGCTCACGCAGAACGCAATGGTGAGGTATATAATAGCACTTGTCTGATGGTTTGTCACGTTCGTTTTTCGGAATGAGCTCCATGTGGTTGAGAGAAAGGTATTCCATCATGAAATCCTTATATTGCTGAAGAAGATTCGAAGATTTGTGCAATTTTCTCTCAAGAGCAAGAAATCGTTTCATGGCATTCTGACGTGAATCTCCGAGATTAGGCACAGATTTAAACGGTAGACCAACAGAATATCTTCCATCTGTTGATATGCAAAAGTTCTTGTCATAAATGTCCCCGCAACTCTTCTCCTCTTTAGTCAATGGAAGAGCGGCAGGAACCGATTCCAATTCAAAAAACTTTCGCAGATTATCATCTCCTTGGGATGTTGAGCATAATGAGATATAGCTGTTTCCAGTCTCAGAACTGGAAACATTTCCTGAAAGTATCCATCCTAACTTGGAACTACAGGCAGAGGGTCCTGGATGATTTTGGAATCGTAGTTTTCCTGTATATGAAAATAAGGCTAGGTCTGCACCAATTACTAAATCAATGGGACTTGTTTTATCAAAATTGGGATCTGCTAATAAAGTATTCTTAAGATGAGGCCGATTATCTCTATTTATCAGAAAATTAGGTAAATCAACAGTGATTTGATCGAGTATTATGGATGAAATTTTTAATATTCTATCAGAAAAATGAGGCTTAAATTGAAGAAAAGTCTCACTAGCAGACTGCTGTATTGGTTGGTTACCAATTCCAAAAACTGTGAGTTGGCTCTTTTTAACTGGAAGATTCAACTTTTCACGACAATTTTCTGTTATTAGACTTCTTTGAGAACCAGTATCAATCAAAGCTCTGCATGGATGAAACGATCCATTTTCTGCTCTCACTCTCACGATAGCAGTAGATAATAAGATTGTCTCATTGGGCTTTGTTGTATCACTGAGAAAACATGAAACGCTAGATTGGGCAATTGGGGCTTTAATTGAAGTGGTATTCAAAGGTTCGGGTTGGAAGGAATGCAAAAGAGTGTGATGTTTTTTGTTGCATGATTTACAATGCATTGTGATTTTACATGACGTTACTCTGTGGTTGGATCGCAAACAATTGAAACAAAGGTTATTGGTTTTGACTATGTTCCATCTTTCAAGGAATAACTTTTATGGAACTTGTCACATTTGAATGAAGGATGTGAATTTTTGCATAATAGGCATTTATCATCACCTTTTGAAATAGAATTATAAACATGTGTTTGTTTCACTACAGATTTATCCTCTTTAGCATAACCTTTTATCTATTACAAACTTTTTGCTTGTTTTTCAAGAAACATATTAAAATTTTCGTAGGATGGAAAGCCATCATCTATCAACGTCAATTCCCATTGCCTTTTCAAATTATCACCTATTTTTCTTTGTAGGCAATGTATTAGAAAGATATCAACAAGTGTATTTCTCTCCAAACCCAGTGATTTCAAATTTCTCATGGCTTCATTAAATATATCTAGTAGTTCGAAAATGGCCTTGGAATTTATTAGTTTTAAAGGTTTTAAAGTGAATAATTTTGTACATTGTGAAAAGGCAAGTTCTTTTTTGTTATCATATCTGGAGACCAATGTGGCCCAAGCATGGGCATAGTTTTCATCAATAACAGGAAATCCCCTAATAAGTCGTTCAGCGTCTCCAGTAACAGCTGATTGTAAATATTGCAGCTTTTGTGAATCAGTTAGAGCGGTATTGGAATCAATAGACAGAGAAAACAATTGCTTGAAACTAAGTCATTCGTTAACATCACCAGAAAAGAAAGGTAAATTAAATTTAGGAAGTTCTATTTTACTTGTGGTTAATTGATTTAGATTATCAATTTTGCTTGAAATGGCTGTACAAGATACTTTATTGATATTCGCCACTAAATTTCTAAGATTATCATTGTATTGCATAACTCTCTAGTAAAGTAAACTTCATCATCAAATTCATAAAATGTTAAAAGATTACAATAAGTTTTTTCAATGTTAGATTTTATATCTAAAATATCTTGTTTAAATGTCTGTAAATTTGCATCATCCTTCGCTTCAATTATCTTGAGCGAAATTTGCTCAAAATAATCCACTTGTTTGAAATGAAATTCAAGAATATTTAAAGTAGCTTTAAATTTGGCAGCCATTTTGGCAGCCATCTTTAATTTTTGCTATTATTAATTTTAATAATATATTTCAAAAATGAATTATAATTATTTATATTTAAATAATTATTTAATAGTTTTATTCCCGGGTTTCGGCACCAATGTTTTGTTTCCCACTTGGCAAATACGCAAGGAGGAAAAGCAGAATGATTGTTTACAAAACAATTTGTTCTCGTTAGGCCTTAATTGAATAGAATGTTTTATAATAGCTTAAAGAAACAAATGTACTTATCTTTGGTCAGGCAATTATCCAAAACTTTACAAATGAATTTATTTTATTTCTCTTTACAATAAGTATTTAGAGAATTTATAAAAGATTTAAATCTGCAGCTAAAAGGCATCGTTATATAGTGTCGAGCGTTGGTAAGAATGTTCTAGAAGGTGGCGAGCTCCCTCTCGCGGCGCAGCCAGACGGCCTCCCATTGGGCAGCGATGACGTAGCTCTACCTACACCGCCGCGCGCCGCCTTCTGCCACCTATTTTCAGAATAAAACTAAACAAACATGTTTTATATTTACAGTACAAGCAGTCACAACCCTCTCACCACCATGGCCTAGTATTACATGTGTAGATATGTAGTGTATTTACAATATAAGGTTTCCAAAATTTCTATCTACAATAACCTGGCACTATATGTGTATGAATGTGATATACACTCAGTACAAACAGTCATAACCTTCTACCCACCATGGCTTTCTATTACATATATACATATTTACTTACAGTACCAGCAGTCACAACTTTCTACCTACCATGGCTTTCTATTACATATATAAATATTTACTGACAGTACAAGCAGTCACAACCTTCTACCCACCATGGCTTCCCTATTACATATATACATATTTACTTACAGTACAAGCTACAAGCAGTCACAACCTTCTACCCACCATGGCTTTCTATTACATATATACATATTTACTTACAGTACAAGAAGTCACAACTTTCTACCCACCATGGCTTTCTATTACATATATACATATTTACTTACAGTACAAGCAGTCACAACTTTCTACCCAACATGGCTTTCTATTACATATATACATATTTACTTACAGTACAAGCAGTCACAACTTTCTACCCACCATGGCTTTCTATTACATACATACATATTTACTTTCAGTACAAACAGTCACAACTTTCTACTCAATTTACTAAGTTTATCACATGTGAAGTATTATGGTGAGTAACAAAGTGCTATCGTCAAAAATCAAACCAGATGGTTGGCTCTACGAAGGAATGCTGGTTCACATCTGTAGAGCACTAGAATATCACAATTATCTGTAGATACTTTAGTTCAGCCGTAGAAATGCCCCTGGTTTTTTCTCGATATATAAACTCATTTATTTAAAATAAACTTATCCACACTCCCTCCCGGGACCTAATATTTTCACCCCAAGTTTATATAAGGAATGAATATATTGAAAGGAAACTAAAAAAAACAACTGATTAATCGACAAGTGAATTCAAAAAAAAATTAATGGCGGAAACCCTTATGGTCGCTAGCCTTTAAACTTTTAATTTATTATTTCAAATGATTTTTATTATATATTTTTATTTTTATATATGATTAATACTCTGTGTACTATGAATCATTATATACAATACTCTACTCCTCACATCAATGTTCTAAGGATAGAAATTATTGTAAATAAATAAACACTAAGAGAGAGCCTGATACATGGACGATTTTAGCTTCATCTTATTTCCCTATCCTGCGATATATTATAGTTCATGGTCATGCCGCACCAACCGCAACACCTATAATCTAATCCCTGGATGCTTGCGTTCCTGTTTTTGAAACCTTCCAAAGAATACTTCGATAATATGATTCTTGGTGTGAAGACATCAGAGAAATTAGACGTTACTACATATGATACATGTAGATGTGTATAAGACATATAAAATGTAGACCACGTATGGTGTTTTCATTATTAATTGCATTTTCGCCTATATATTACTTTTTTAAATGCATTTCTTGGTCGCGTCAAAAGTTATAACTGCAAGTATTTTGACATGTTGACGTGTATATAACAAGTAAAATGTAAACCACATAGTATGATGTTTTCATTAATATTTACATTGTTGCTTACATACCTGCTTTATACATTTCTTGGTCGTGTTAAAAGTGTTCTAGCGATGTACATAACGACATGTGACTACCAATGTTTCACATTCTTTTATTCTGTGGAGAATAGTTGTTGATTGCGGTGCACAAATCTATCAAAGATATTTGTTGATCATGTTGCCATTTTTGAGTGTATCGCAAACATTACAGTAATGGTTGTGTTTCAGCCTGGGATTCAGGCATCAGAATGCAGTCGATGTAAATCTGGCGAATGTTGCATCGAGAGCATGCCCTTTGGATTCTTTAGTAGTTGCTCGAAGTTGAAAAAGGAAGGTAAGTCTATATTGACTGCCTGTGATAAAGGCCTAGGTGTTAGAAAAACAATCCGGCTTCTCTTGGGATCTCTTCAGATGAATATTTGCATCACAGCTCCCCTCCTTTTCTGCAGAAATTTTGAACCCACCGGCCATTTAAGTAACTCTACAGGGTCTTCGGCCAGAGACCAAAGGATGCCTCAAATTACACTTATTTTAAAGCAAAACGGTTTTATCAACAGAAAACATCTCTTCGTCTACCCATAGTATTTCTTTGGGAGAAATGATCAGAAGCGATTACAAGACCCTAAATACAGAGGGTGTTCAAACTTATAGGAAACAAGTTTTATTATAAAATATTAAAAATTAACACCATATTTGAAATTTTTTCAAATGTTCTATTTGAAAGCCTTTTTGTTTATTTAAAGAACGGCACCTGATTTTCCACGATGGCAGACACTTTCTGATCATGGTCATTCTCAAAGGATCCCATTCTTCCTTTACCACTTTCCAGAGACCTTCAATTGTCCTAGGGTGTCTCTTTCCAAGTGCTCTTTTAAGGCATCCAAAAATGCAAAAATCCATCGGGGCTAAATCAGGAGATTCCACAGGGGTTCTGTTCTTTGGAACAGTGTTGATTCCTGTTCTTTGCCTTAGTTCTTCCAAATAAGCTTGGGTTGAAGATGAGGTATGACTTGTGGCGTTATCATGGTGAAACCAGACCTTTTTGCTCTGTTTTCCAAAGATAGAAGGAATATCATTTAGAAATATAGGTTCTAAAATGTTGTTTTGATAGTACTCCGAGTTTAATTTGGCATTTCTTTCAACTTTTCTTATTTTTAATTTTCCTTCATATGATAAACCGCTTGCCACCATAAATCCTTTCGGGTAACTTTCGGCACATTCCTTCAACTAAATTGGCCTAGATTTTTCCACCCTTTTTTTGATAGTATATAGCTCTTTTACTGTCGCAATCGGTTAAATATACCCATGCTTCGTCATATGTAACAATAAATTTCCATCTATCAGCAGCCAAGAAATTTTCATAAAAATATCTGCTGATAGTGTGTCGCTGACGAATATGGCTCTGAAACAATTTGTGAACCGTATGTTTTTTGTAGCTTTTTAGGCCTAAATCTCTATTTATTATTTTATTTATTGTTGACACTGATGTTCCTATTAATTTGGCTATATCTCTTTGTGGCAGAGGATTTTCTTTTGTA
The DNA here is from genome assembly GCA_030710605.1 of Cordylochernes scorpioides. NCBI lineage: Eukaryota > Metazoa > Arthropoda > Arachnida > Pseudoscorpiones > Chernetidae > Cordylochernes > Cordylochernes scorpioides. Next base: position 65,690,398 of record CP092869.1, read on the forward strand.
ATATATTTTTTCACTTTTTTGACAGTTGCAGGAGTTCTCACAGATATAGGGTGATAATCTTTTGTCCATTTCTCCGTAGGTGCTTTGAATAAAAACTTGATATTTTTGTCGTGAATAATATTATAAATACCTATTTTAGAAATGTTGATATCATCTTGTTTGCATATTTCAATTATGTCCAAATAGGTAAGATTAGCTCTGGAAAGTCCTAAAATATAACCTCTTATGAAATTATTGTATTTGAAGGGCATTTTTTTTAATAACAAAATATAAGTATTGCGTGTTAGAATTAGCTTAAGCCTTTTCGAATTCCAAGTTGTTGATTTTTTTAAATAAAGTAATAGTTCCTTTTTTACACCGGGCGCTCGTTTCCTATAAGTGTGAACACCCTCTGTAGAGAGATACAGTCAACAATTTCCAGATTCAAGACTGGACAGCTCATGTTTCTCAAATCTATAAGCAAGATAAAGATATTCCCACATTATACACTAAGTGCTAAACTGATAGTGTCAGTTCCCAGCATTTCCTTGATTTTATCCATGCTATAAAACTGTGAGAAAATACAGGAAACTTGATTGAGATTCCGAGACATCACCAATTTAAGGATTTGGTCCGACAATCAACAGTAACATAACAAGAAAAACAACCGTGTTCACATTTTGATGGTGTCATGGGCGTTTTTGGACTAACCCAGCCTAAATTATCATAATCCTTTCTAACCTAAGCATAGCCTCACCTTATTTATAATTGAGTATAAACCAGATAAATCTGGGAAGCGGCACTGCACACATCCCAAAGTGGGCTATGCAACACAAAATTGATCTTATTTGACTTTATCCTTCCCAAACTGGACTCCATTGTTCTCTCCTTTATCACCAACGAGATTAGAGTTTCTAAGGTATCACAGATTGGAATCTACCCGTGCTGATGATGTGACTTTGTACAAGGCTTATGTAAAGTATTGGTACTTATAATACCCTCCAGTACTGTAAGTTGATTTTACTCTTTCTAAATGGATGCCTGCTCTGTCTGTCATACAGGAAAAGAGAGAGGAAAATGACTAACCGTACTGTAAGCGCACGAAATCCATGTATTATAGAAATAAATTCAAGTTTTCTACTTATAAAGTGTAGATCATTTTTGGTTACTAATACGAACTAAACTACGAGAGCATTAGAAAAACAATTCCTCTTTTTAGTCTTTTTTTTTTCGTTTACATGAATTTAAGCAGTTTTGGCTTCACTCGAAAAAAGACGAATCGTTTGATGCGGCCAACACGGTGCTGAAAACAGAACCTGGATTCGTCTGAAAACACGATGTCACGCCTTTCCTGCGTCCAAGTTCGTCGTTGATCACAGCATTGTAGGCACTCCTGTCGTTGATGTAGCGTCAAACGCTGCAAACAACGTCCAACTGTTCATGCTGACACTTCTGACTTGCAAACAGCCCCATTTTTCATCTCGGGGCTCTCGTGTCTTCTCGACTGTTGGGATAGGGGTCCGCTGATCGAGTGCATCATAACGTATTGACTGTCCTGAACCGTTGTTTTAATATTCATCCAAATCATTGGATCTCGACCGACGCGAGCATAATGAGTTAAGATTAACCAGAAACCCAGTAAGCTACACACACGCACACAATTTAAACTCAGAAATGTGCTGGTAAGCATTTCTCTTTCTTTGACAAGGCATCACGACTACTTTTTACGACGAAGAATCGTTTCAAATGCAATATCTATATTAGAGGAAACTTATGATTAATATATTTCTTTTCAAGACATTGTAGGTGTCGTTACCAGCGCCTATTTCGCCCAAAAAATTACAACAAAAACAGGCCTTTTATTGAGGACATATGTCCTACACAGGATTCGCCCTGGTAATACCCGCCCCCAGAAAAGATTAGTTATTTACAGGTGATCGTTCATTTACATATCCAATTACATACGGCTCTCTTTTCTCAATGCTTCTTCTCTTGCGCAGCCCTGTAAAACCTGTACAGGGCCAATGCTTTGGATTTTTTCTTTGCCAACTTAGACAGCAGAGCCTCCAGAGCAAGGTGATATGAGCCATTTTTGTAAAAGTAGTTCCTCTTTTGACTTCTTAATTTTAAACATAAAAATATATGGTCCTCCAGTTCCTAGTAATATTTTTAATAAATACAATATAAATATTAACATCTATTTTGCGTAAATAATTCAAATTCTAATCATTAGTTTATCCTATTATTTTTCTATCGTATATGACGTCTTTGGCGTGTTGCAATCAGCAATTATAACGGCAAAGGTTGTTTATTTGACATATAGATTTTATAACATATGAGATTTCTATCTAGAGATAAACACACATTGAAATAGATATTCATAACTGGTATAAGAATGGTAATTTAGTTTAGGCCTGATAAAATTAGCGATATAAAAGCGTGCTACTCTCTTCTCTGTAGAATAAGAAACAAGTCTGGAAGAAGGGATTATATAAGAAGACGATAGACCAAGCTTTATGGCAAAATGCCCTTTAACGGGTATAATATAACACGAGTGGCAATGGATTTTACATATACACTTTAATAACTATTGCCACTCGTGTTATTTGGTATCCGTATAGAAGGACGTCTTTCCCGAAATCTTCTACGATCATCCTCGTATATAATCTCTTCTCCCTCACTTGTGTTTCTCCTTCTGTAGTGATTAGAGAGATTATCGTTGTCTCTCTTCTCTGTATTCATTTAGATCATCACAATCAAAAAGAATGTGCTCAATGGCTTTTTTTGTAAATCCTGCTCAAAAGCGCAATAGCTATCCACTAAACCTAGAGCACAGTGATAATTACAATTGCTACCAAGGATACGATAAGCTACAGACCATTGTTTCTACATAGATTTGGGTCTAGTCATTCAACCAGTTAGACATGTATTTGGCAAATTCTGTAGATTCTAGGAATCCCGTATGGACCTTCGAAAAATCAAACCTAAATTTTTAGTGATGAGAGCCATTATCATGGTCTCAATGCGGGCGTTCTGTATATACCAAAGCTGGTATTGTGTCACCGACTCGAATCCGCTAGATTGGAGAGACATTCGAGTTTTGTGTCCATTTTAACGGGAGAGATGTCCTATTATATGTGTTAACCCCTAACCCATTTCATATAGGTTAATACATTATTGTGTTGGTAAATGTAAGATACCTAATTTGTAACAACTTCATAACATAGCATTTTCCTGTTTTACCCTTGACCACGATTCAGCCAGATTACCGTTAATCAATTACTTAAATATCAATAAACAGAAGTAATGCTGTAGATTGAAGGTTGTTATTTGTATGTGTACAGGTGATAAATGTTTCATGGAGCCAATATTCGAGTGTCCATGTAAACCGGGTCTTCAATGTGTCACCAGTGGCTCTCAAGATTTCGTGGTGAGTTTTCATGCACGAAAGCTTTTACGATCTTCGTATTATATAAAGAATCTTCCTGACTTGTGTTTGTTCTTTTTTAGCCAACAGGGATAATATACTTGTCTTATGTGATTATATATTGACTCAGAATCGCTGTAGACCAGGTTTGGCCAACACAAAGCCGTAGGAAATACTGTTCTGGCCCACGATATTAAGTCAAATATACATAAATGTTAACTTTATTAAGCATATCACTAAATTATCAAATAAAATGAGCTACGTGACTTAGCGAGAATTGTTTTTTTTTTCTGAAATATGGCTGACCTTATGAAAAGAATGGCCATCCCTGCTGTAAAACTAGTTCTACATTACCCCTAAAAAGGTATAAGGTGGCTCAGTTATGATATTTGTACCTATACTGCCGGGTTGGACATGTGCAATATTCGATAATCCATAGAAACAGTTGAGTTGAAAACCTAATTCACTGCTGTCTTCGTTACCCTAAAAACGATACCTCATAATTTTAGTAATTTGGTCATGGGAATTTCGAATAGAAAAACTAAAATTACTTCAATATTTCGTTACGCACGCCCGCACGTGTGCAGCCTAACATTCTATATACAGTTACGAGCGTCATGCGTCATCTCTGTCACCGTTTGCTTTTTCTTTGGAATGGCGCTCTCCTATTGGTTGGCTACGATCACGTGGCTACGATGGCGCCGCCACTACGCGAGAAACTTTGTTTTGACTTTGCCCCCCCCCCCACTTGCTTTTTGGTTTTTGTAACTATTGTGTTGGAGCGGGTCGCTCCTTAAATAAATGCATATATTTGTTAATAACTAAATGGAATCCTCTCTTTTTTTTCCCAGTAAGAGACGCCTACGGAAGCCAACAGTTCATAGACAGATAAAGCACATAGGCTATAGTTATTAACTAATATATACATTTATTTAAGGCGCCAATTTATAATTGTAACAAATAGTATTTGAATCAAAACATTCAATCGGGTAAAACACGGGCGTTGCCCGGGTCATTCGGCTAGTTTGTTTTATAAACAGTATGTATTTATCTACCTAACATTGTTAAACCAGTAGAAAATTTTGTTGCTCGCTTCTCAATTAAGGAAAAAGCGATACTTATTTTTGAAATGACTTGAAATGAAATGCTAAATGACTTTAATCTATGCCTTAAATATATATTTCACGTTATTAGAGCTTGTGTTTAACATCTGTTTTTAAGTAACTTTCCTGGAAAATCCAGGACTTGCGCCATCTATCGGAATAAATATCAACTAGTCGTTATAGTATCGACAAATAGTGGATATTTATTCCGATAGATGGCTAGCCATCAGCAAATTTCTGTTCGACGATAAGGAAATGTTTTTTTTCTTAATAAAGTATATAATATCTACTTATTTAAATATACTTTCTCTTTTGAAATGTGTTTTTTATTAGATAGATGTAAAAATGTATCTATTCTAAATACTAGTAAATTAAATTTTATTGCCATCTATCGTTAAAATTTTACACAAATTAAATTTCTGGCAATGCGTTTCTTTTAAATATAATCAAATATTATCTCTACAGACCTTACTGCAATGATATGAGTTATTGAATGAGAGGGCTTGGCTCATCAGTAGTGAATCAGTAGTAGAGCGGTCTAGAGATTAATTTGACGAAACCGCTGAGAGGGTTCACTACTGATGAGCCAAGCCCTCTCATTCAATAACTCATAGCATTGCAGTAAGGTCTGTAGAGATAATATTTGATGATATTTAAAAGAAACGCATATTCTAAATACGTAGATTTCTATTAAGTGATATCGTAGTGAGTTATCAACCCAACGGTAAAAAGGCATTAGACCCGAAAGCTCGAGATCCTTTAAATATAAGACATATCTATGACTGGATGATTTTCCCATAAATGAGATATTACACAAGGGTTTATTATTTTTGATAACTCACCCTATATTTACATAAAGGAACAAAGATAGAGCAAAAGCTATATGAAATTGAATAAAATGTAAACATGTATGTAAAAAAGATATATAAAATATATGAATATATTATGAAAAAATAGTACAAAATATGTTTTCAAATTTTATTTTTAAAAATATATATTTTTTTTCAAACCTGATCATACAACTGAACTTTCGCCATCTATCAGAATAAATATTAATTTTATATTATTTTAACTTCAATTGAGGTGTGTGTGGCATAGTCAATCATAAGATTCCTCACCGGCGATCAATTGATAACTTTTCCACTAAGAAACATTCTAGAACACACAAGTATCAAACGAATTTCTATTTTAAAAATTGCCAGAAATGTGTGTGTTTCAGACGAACGTGATAGGCGACGGCAAATGTAAGAAAGTCAGTGGATGACAGCGAGGTGACATGTCGCAATAAACTGTCACCAGAGTGTGTCATCTTCTCTCTCAATACTTCACAAGGAACAGCACAGATAATCTAGCTGAACTGGATGGACGTTTCCCTGTTGGAGAACTAGGTCTGTTAGAATACAAACCCTCCTAGAACGGACAGTGTTATTACATGTTACATTCAGACTAGATGGGTTTTTTTCCAGGAGGATATTGATCTATAAAAATGAAGGCCACCTCTCCCGTCAAAATAATACGTTAAAACTAAGCGCTATATTTGACCGTTTCCACACACTAGCGGACTCGGACGCTGGCCAAACTACAGACCAGGTTTGGTCCTGAACTGACAAAGGTCATCAATCCGAAACCACGGTGTCCAGGTGGGGAATTCTGAAATTTTCAAAGATGGTGTTGTGGCTTTGTTAACGGCCTGAATCCGCTATTGTGCAATCAAAGTTAGCTTAGTTTTTAGCGTCTATTTTAACTGGAGAGGCGACGTTTATCGTTATAGATTCAGATTAGAGTGTTTGGTAGCTATATTATTACGAATAATTTATTTTTCTAATCAAACAACTTTACTGTCACTGTAATGACAAATATATTGAAAGGACTTAGCTCATCAGTGGTGAGCCTTCCAAGCTTTTGCACACGTTTAATCCACCAGGCTACTCTATTTATTAATACATCCAAATAGCACAAGAACCTATAGGACATGCAACTTGTGTTTCCAGCTGGTATGGAACTAACACCTACCCATATATTCTCATGTCCAGCAATGGCCGCAGAAATTGGCCCAGAACAGCAGCTTTACAAACCCAAGATAGAGGACATTGCGACTGATGTGATAGAGATACATGGAGACATCTGAGGCTCTTCATTGGACACGACAACAGCAACTCTATTTATTGTATTGGTATGTGTTTCTTATATATATGGAAACTTTGAGGATTCCCAGGTGACAGTATTTAAGAAACTAGGACTCCTCAGCAAGGATAGTAAGAGGTTGCTTTATTATAATATAATGTTCGCCCTAAAATAATTCCAATTATGACATACAGGTGGCGCTGTAGTTTGAATATTGTCCACCATGGCTAATGACATGGATGACATGGCCATGTCGGATTGAGGACCAAGAGGTCGGAGTGACAGAATACTCCTGCATCTCTATAAGACTACTTTCACCTATAAAAATGGTCATATTTATGGCGGCGGTCAATATATGATGTTTAGTTTTGACGTTTATTTTGACGGGAGAGGTGCCCTATGCTTTTATAGAAATATTATCTAATCTAACTTAAAACTGATTAATCCAATCTATCATCTGCCTATTTATTTATTTCATATTATTAATATCAGTGCACTTGGTACAGGCCATGATATCCATGGTTAGTAGTAGTTAGGGACTCATTTTACTGTAAGTGTA
>CP092869.1:65700395-65862225 GCA_030710605.1 Cordylochernes scorpioides
AAAATGGGCCATGGTTCAATTATTTAAAATGACCCCAAATTGATAAAACTGTTCCAAATTGAAATGTTTTTGTGATGGAGCGAATGTGCAAATGTGCTGAAAAATGGTCAAATATATATTGTAACGTAAAAAATTAGGAAAGACAAACTTCAGAATGACATTTATATAGGGCAAGAACAATATTTATAAGATTAAAGATAAGCAATGAGGGAGGTTTCAAGAGTAAGAAAATGTAAATGTTAATAATCTATATATAAAAATACCTTGCAATAATTGGCCGCTTTTATGTGATTTAAATAACAATGTAAGGTGTCGGATATCATCAAATATAGAGATAAAAAGTATTATATGGAACATACACAGACTGTCTTTTGGTGTATTAGGGTAATAATACGTAGCACTGTTACCAAAATTCGAAACTATTTTAAACGCGTGAGATTATTTTTGAAATTAAACAATTTCTACTGCCCTCACTGCAATGGAAAAATTAATGGGAGGGCCTGGCTCATCAGTGGTGAACCCTCCCAGCGGTTTCGCCAGTTTAATCTACCATACCGCTGTTATTTCGCATTTTCAGTACTTCCTTTTATAGTGATACTGTTGCTAGACTCTTTGAATGAGTATTTTAGAAGAACTATGGACATAAGCTTTGAGGACAGTAGAATTACATACATTTATAAATATATAATTTGCTTCAAGCAATCGTTCTTTCCGTAAATATCAACTTGTTTCTTTTCCATTGCAGTAAGGGCAGTAGAAATTGTTTAATTTCAAAAAGAATCTTACGCGTTTAAAATAGTTTCGAATTTTGATAACAGATGGCGCGCTAGTGCATCATATTATAAATGTTCTAATAAAAGAAACAATTTGATATTTGCGGAAGAGCGATTGCTCGAAGCATATTGAATCCAAAATGAATTAATTTTTCAATAAAACTTTTAGAATATTGATATAAAAATTAGAGTTATAAAAAATGGGCATTAAAATCAAGATGAAAAGAAGAAAAAAAGTTTTTAATGGTCGTACATTGGAACTCGCGATAGTAGGTTTACAAGGGACATTCAATCTCGCCTTACAAGGTGGTAGCCCATGAGAAACTACTTATATTATAAATACAAAAAATGGCATATTTCTGACAGCTTACATGAGCATTTTAGATTGCAGAGTGCCATCTACTAGAATAAAAATAAACTAAACGTTCATTTATGTGTGTTTAATAATATTGTCGCGGAGATAAATAAAGCAAGGGCAAGTTTGGGAATAAATAATTTATTATAAGGGGTATTTATAGGGAGAGAGAGGGAGCACAACTTACCCCAAGTTAAAAGATAATCCTAATGAGGGACGTCAGCTCCCCCCCGCCGACCAGATTCCGCGAACCCCTCACACCTGGTCTCCAGGGATGATTGACAGGTGTCCCATGGGGCCTCTCGTGGTTGGAGCTGCTGACCCGCTTGACATTACTCCCTCCTTAGAGAAAACAGCGACCCGCTGATTAGCTTGTCTCAGCCCTTGTTCTGGAAGGAAATCTATTACGGCTGGTGTTCCCTAGCAGAATAGAATGTTTTTCTTCAGGGTCCAGGTAGGGCTTCATCCGAATGACATGGACGATATCCTTGGCTTTCCGTGATCAGGGAGAGGGGTCCACGAGCTCTACTTCATACGTAACTTCTTAAAGCTTCTTGGTCACCTTGTAGGGACCGAAGTATCCCTTCAGTAGCTTTTCTGATAGTCCTACTTTTCGGATGGGAGTAAAAACCCACACAAGATCATCCTTCTGGTAATAGACTGGAGTATGTTTCTGGTCGTATAGTCTACGGTCTTTCGCCTGTGATTGTAGAAGGCGTGATCGGGAGAGTTGACGCGCTTCCTCAGCTCTGGTCACAAGTTCTCCAACGTAGTCGTCAGAGATCTCATCTGGTAGGTAGGGTAGTACGGCATCGATGTAGGTCTCGGCCTCGCGGGCGTGGACAAGAAAGAACGGGGTGTAGCCGGTCGCCTCCTGTTTAGCAGTGTTGTAAGCAAGGTTACATAGGGCAAAACTTTGTCCCAGTCCTTCTGCTCAACACCTGTGTACATGGACAACATGTCTCCCAGAGTTTTGTTGAACCTTTCAGTCAGGCCGTTGGTCTGGGGATGGTAGGCCGTTGTAAATCTGTGCACAATTCCGCACAGAGCATTGATCTCTTTTATTACTTTATAATTTCTCTAGGAGCTCCATGCTTCAAGATGTAGTCTTCAACCAGGAACTTAGCTGTTTCGATTGCTCCTCCGTCTGGTTTCGCTTTCGTTATGGCATACCTTGTCATATAATCGGTGCACACAATGATCCAACGGTTTCCATCTTTAGTAACTGGAAATCTTCCAAGGAGATCAACCCCGACTTTATAGAATGGCTTTTCTACGGGCGGTATGGATACAAGTTGTCCAGCCGGACATCGAGGAAATTTCTTCCTTCGTTGACACTCCCGACAATGGCTTACATATTGGCGAACAGTTCTATAAAGGCCAGGCCAATAGAATCGTTTCTTGACTTTGTCATACGTTCGGGCGTAACCTAAATGCCCAGCTGTAGGAGCATCATGTAAATCTGCCATAACTCCCGATATTAATTGCTTAGGGATCATCATAAGCCAGGGTCTTCCAGTTGTGCTATAGTTTTTCTTGTATAAGATGCCGTCGATAATGCTGAATTCCTTTCTGGTGTAGCCCGAGTTTAAATTATCGATTATTTTAGCTAAATCCGGGTTTTTAGTCTGCTCTATATCGACGTTGGTTAGTGACATCACAGCACTTGGTTGATCGTTCTCAAGCGGGCTCCTTGACAGACAATCGGCATCCTTATGTTTGCGTCCGCTCTTGTAGATAACGGTCACGTCAAATTCTTGCAACTTCAGCGCCCATCTTGCCAAACGGCCAGAAGGATCTTTCTGCCCTACCAACCAACATAGAGAATGATGGTCAGTGACAACCATGAATGGTCGATCAAACAAATATGGGCGGAATTTTCTAATAGACCAGACTACAGCAAGGCATTCTTTTTCCGTTGTAGAAGAGTTATTTTCAGCCTTTGTCAAGCTTCTAGATGCAATAGCTATAGGCCGCTCCTTTCCACATTGTATTTGTAGAAGAACAGCTCCAATACCATGTCCGCTTGCATCCGTGTGTAGATGGGTATCAGCGGATTCATCAGAGTGTCCCAAGACAGGCTCTGAAATTAGAGATGTTTTAAGGACTTCAAACGCTTTCTCTTGAGCTGCATCCCAATAGAATTGTTTTTCAGTCTTCAGTAGGTCATGCAAAGATCTAGCTTTGTCGGCAAAGTTCTCAATAAATCTTCGGTAATAGAAACATAATCCAAGAAAGCTCTTCAGTTCAGAGATATTCCTTGGCCTCGGAAATTTAGACACGGCTTCAAGTTTATCTGGATCTGGATAAATTCCATTGGCTTCAAAAAGACACTTTTTGTGGTTTTAGTCGAGCTTTCTGGATGCACCTTAATACAAGTTGTAGACGACGTAGATGTTCCTCAAAGGTAGGTGCGTAAACTACGATGTCGTCCAAGTAGCAAAGGCACATGTTCCATTTAAGACTGCCCAGAACACTATCTATCATCCTTTCAAACGTTGCTGGAGTGTTGCATAGACCGAAAGGCATTACCTGGAATTCATACAGCCCATCTGGAGTGATGAAGGTAGTTTTCTCCCTGTCTTTTTCGTCCACTTCAATCTGCCAATACCCGGACCGAAGATCCATCGTGGAGAAGTAACTAGAGCCGGCTAAACTGTCCAAGGCATCGTCAATACATGGCAGCGGGTAAACATATTTTTTGTTATCTTATTTAATCGACGGTAATCTACGCAGAATCTCCAGGTTCCATCTTTCTTTCGAACAAGAATAACTGGAGATGACCAAGGACTTTCAGAGGGCTTCACGATGTGTTTTTCAATCTTCTTGTTCACTTCATCTTTAATTAGTCGTCGTTCACTTGGTGCTACTCTATAGGGCCGCTGTTTGATAGGAGAGTGGTCTCCTGTGTTTATCTTGTGCTTCACAGTACTGGTGGGCTTAATAGGAGTACTCCCAAAGTCAAATATGTCAATAAACTCGTCACGGCATCAAACAAGCTGTAACCTTTGAATTTCTGACAGCCCTGGATCTAGAGTAAGGTTTATCTTCTGTGACCATTCATATGACTTTAGCTGCATTTCTTGTAACTTATCGCTGGATTCAATAAGACTGCAGATTTTTCCATTCTCATAACTTTCCATGGTGCACATATTCATTCCTGATGGAATCAGTTGCGGCCAAGACGCTCCATTCGCCACACAAATGCTACCTCGGCCGTGTCGATATGTAACCAATGAGTTTGGTATAAGAACTTCCTTTCTTAATAATAAGTCCTTAGAAGTTGAGACTAAAACATCTCTAACACCTCATATTTCTTCGTTTATCACACTGATCTTCTTTATTGATTTAGGCGGGATGACAAAGTCGTCGGAAGCAAACAATCTCTGGTTTTCCTCCTCTCGAGATTCCAGGACGGAGGTTTCCCCGAGATGGAGTTCATTTCTGCCACAATCAATGACGACCTCAGTGGCCTTGAAGAAGTCCCATCCAAATATGATGTCATGGCTGCATTCCACCATAACAACGAATTCAAATGAGATATTCAGACCATTAACTTCTATGTTCAGGACACATTTTCCTAGGGTCTCTATTAAATTTTTGTTTGCGGCTTTAAGAATGGGACCTGGTTCTTTGAAGAGAGGTGTCTTTAGTTCGCGTCGAAATTTGTCTGAAATAACAGAAAAGTCTGCTCCTGAATCCACCAATGCTTTAATTTTTCGTCCATTTATTTCGACCATAACAAAATTTTCTTTTAATTTAGCGGCGATATACCCTGGAGGATTTTCCTCAATGGCAACATCACCCCCGTTAGAAGCCGCTCCACTTAGTTTTTCACATTCTGAGGCTTGGGAGAACGGCTGAAACGACGGGCTGGCGACTGGGATTGTCTTCGGGCTGGCGACCTTGCGCGGCTTGGATGTGGGGAAGAGCTCCGGTAAAAGTACGTCGAGGTTTGGGGCGTTACATAGTCGTCGTCAGCGTCATATCTCGGGGGTCGACTCGAAAATCCAACATTTCTTCCTTCTCCGCCATTCCTTGACCTGGCTTCAGCGAAGACCTGCCGTCGTTTCCTACAATAACGGACGACATATCCGGGTCGTCCGCAGTGGAAGCAGATAGGTTTGTCGTCGTAGGTTCTCCAATGTTCCGTCTTCCTGGGTTGGGTTGGTCGGTCGATATTATAATAGGGCGTTCGTGGTTGTTGTTGTACCACGTTGACTTGTGGTCTGGTAGGTTGTAGAGCACGGCTGACCTCTTCCCTCACAGTCTGTTCCAGGGCGTTCACCTCTCGGAGCGGACTGATCACTTCAGGTGCTGAGAAAACCTTTTGTATCTCTTCTCTAACGATGCGGCGAATTAACGCAGCCAAGTCGTCTGAGTCGTCAACACATGAAATGGGCATTACGTTTGACAACCTGGCGAATTTCGTACGGCCGATCCTGCGCTGCTTGACGGTTGTCAGATGACGGCAAAACTTCAGGATCTCATCGCCACCAATACCTGGTATGTGTCTTCCGAAATTCCCTTTATAATGTGAGCAACTATCTCACCTTCTTCCATGCGAGGATTCACCTGGTGGCATAGACTAAGAATCTCCTGGATGTATGACTCGCTGGATTCCTCGGCCTTCTGTGCTCTTGACTTCAGAACTTCCTCGGCGCGTCGAGCAGAATCCTCCTGCAGTCCGAACACACCGCGGAATGCGTCTTCAAAGCTTCTTCACGAGTTGAGTGATTCTTCGTTATTATCAAACCACCTTCCAGCAGTTCCGTTCAAGTAAAATACGACGTTGGCAAGCTTCATGGTGTCGTCCCATCTGTTGTACTTCGACACTCTCTCGTACTCTTTCAACCACTGTCCAGGGTTTATATTTCCATCTCCAGAAAAGGTAGAAGGATCTCGTTGGCGCTGACAAGGGAGGTAGGATCCGCTAACAGTAGGTCTGTGGTCGTCTTCCATTTCTATTCGTTGTGGCAAAGGTTGAAGAATTGGTTCACGTCCCTGTAGACGTCGACTTCTTTGAAGTTCCGTCACGCTACCCAGCGTCTCCGCCAAAATATGTCGCGGAGATAAATAAAGCAAGGGCAAGTTTGGGGATAATTAATTTATTATAAGGGGTATTTATAGGGAGAGAGAGAAAGTACAACTTACCCCAAGTTAAAGACAATCCTAATGAGGGACGTCAGCTCCCCCCCGCTGACCAGATTCCGCGAACCCCTCACACCCGGTGTCCAGGGATGATTGACAGGCGTCCCATGGGGCCTCTCGTGGTTGAAGCTGCTGAGCCGCTTGACAATATGTGTCCAAACCATTATTTTATATATCAAGAAAAGATAATTAAAAATTATTTTATATAATAATAAAAATTAATAATTGATGGATGGCCAAACAAAAATGATATTCCATATGAATGTGTTCCATACTGGAATTATAAAGCAGAACTTTATATTCTGAAAATGAATTAGTGATGAAAGGTTGCACAGTTGTGGTACCTTCAAGCTTGAGGAAAACCATGTTGCAAATAATACATGGAGGTCATCTAGGTATGGATAAATGCGAGATAAGAGCCAGACAATCAATTTTATGGCCAGGAATAAATAAGCAAATCGAAGATTTTATCTCAAAATGTGACATATGTATTAGAAATAAAAAAGCACAAGAGCCTCTCATTCCTCATCCAGTTAAAGATCTTCCTTGGAAAAAGTGGAAATAGATTTATTTGAACTCTATGGAGAGAATTATCTTATCATAGTGGATTACTTTTCTAAATTTCTAGAGATTGAACGTCTAACAGATACTGAAACAGAAACTGTGATAAGAAAATTAAAATCTGTATTTGCAAGATATGATATACCTCAGATAATAATATCTGATAATGGACCTCAATTTAACACCTATATGTTTAAAAGGTTTGAGAAAGATTGAGATTTTAAGCATATAACATCGAGTCCATTGCATCCGAAATCTAATGGCCTGGAAGAAAAAAAATGTCCAAACAATTTAAAATTTAATTAAAAAGGCAAGGCAAGGTGATGAAGAACCTTTTTTGACACTTCTCAATTTTAGCTCAACAAAGATTGATGGAGTGGAGTCCCCCGCAGCACTACCTTTCGGAAGAGATATCAGAGCTAAATTACCCTATACAAATAGTTATCTAAAGTCAAGAAAGATAAACACTAGGAAAGTTCAGAATAGATGGAGAGAAAGACAAATTGTTCAATAGGGATATCATGATAGAGGATCTAAAGAGCTTTGTAAAATGCAGAAAGTTGATTTGGTTTATTTGAACAACGGAAGGAATGGTTGGATACCAACAACAATCAGAGATGTTGCGGATACACCGAGATCATATTTTGTAGAATCGCCGCATGGAGAAGAAATAAGAATAAATTCAAAAGATCTTTACACGCCTAAAAGCAGCTACATTATACACTCATGATATGTCAAACTTATCTTACACAGTTAACTCCGGCGCTACTAAGGGGGAAAACCGCGCCATGGCTACAGAGGTGGGGGCTATAGGCTACACAAATGGAAAGTTACTACGCGGCCTGGACAACCGTGCAGCACCTCAACAGTCCAAAACAATCAAAAAACCTCTTGGCCGCTTCCTCAGAATCTGCCAAATTAATGTAGAAGGCCTAACCACAGCAAAGGCTGAGATTTTGGAAAGAATGGGAAGAGATGAAAATATTGACATATTTGCTCTCCAGGAAACCCACATTTCTGAAGACCATATTAGTCGTCTTAAAATCCCAAACTATGATCTGATTGCATATGAAAACCACCCTAGATACGGCTTGGCAATTCAGACCAAAAAAGATATATCCAATAATTCATTTCCTTCAATCAAAAGCTCCCACTCTATCTCAATAACACATGATTCTTTAACAATTCATAATATATGAAACCAGCTATGGAACCAGCAAGTCCTCCCAAACACTTCTCACCCCTCATTGTATTGTGGAGACTTCAACTCGCACCATAATTCTTGGGGATACACTACAACCAACACCATTTGTGAGCTGCTAGAAGAATGGGCAAATAATAACCTTCTTCACCTAATTTATAACCCAAAACAAAATGGATCTTTTTCTTCAGGCAGATGGAATACCAGAACAAATCCTGACTTATGCTTTGTATCAACTGACCACAATAACAAGCCAATCCCTACAACGAAGAGGATTTTCAAAAAATTTCTCAAAAGCCAGCACCACCCAATCATTCTCGAAGTAGGACATTTCATCCCTGTGACCTTGAAGCCCTTCCTCCCACGATGGAATCTTCAAAAAGCAGACTGGGAAAATTTCCGTGCCTACATTGATCAAAACATCAACAGAATTCAACCTCTGCCTTCAAACTATTTTAGATTTGTAGGTCTCCTCATGAAAGCCGGAAGGAAGTTTATCCCCCGTGGTCACAGAAAGGAATATATCCCAGGTTGGGATAAGGATACCGAGGAGCTCTATAGACGATACAAAGATTCCGACAATGAGGAGACAGCAGAGATGCTAATTAATCAGCTTAATTCTTCAAGAAAAGAGAAATGGATGCAGACAGTTTCAGACCTGGATCTTACACACTCCAGTAGGAAAGAGTGGGATCTCTTAAGAAAGCTTGGAAATGCGGAAGCTACCAACTCCTTCATAAACAACATAACTCCCAACCAGATAGCAAGACATCTCCAAACTGTTTCTAAAGTAAAAATTCCTAAAAGAAAGAAAAAGGCCATGAAGTCAAGGATTAAAGAAGAATTTTCAAAATCTAATAACTCAAGCCACCTCTCAAGTCAAGTCAACATAACGGAAATAGAAACTGGAATCAAATTAACCAAAAAATACAAAGCTGCAGGCAATGACGAAATACCAGCTGAATTCCTTATTGAGCTGGGAAAAAGGGCTAAATCATGGCTGGCTCGATTTTTCACAATAATAATGGAAACCGGCAATATCCCAAAAGAATGGAGACAATCAAAAATCCTTGCCGTCCTAAAACCAGGCAAAGAACCTACCTGCACAGCTGATTTTCGTCCAATTGCGCTTCTCTGTACAACCCACAAGCTTCTGGAAAGAATCATTCTAGCCAGACTTACTCCCATTCTGGACCCAGAAATCCCGGTGGAACAGGCGGGTTTCAGAGGCAACAGGAGTTGTTGCGATCGGGTTGCATCCTTGACATCCTTTATCGAAAATGGCTTCCAACTGGGACTGAATTTACGCAGATGATACAGCCATTCTAGCCCAAGCAAAGACTTTCGAAGAACTAGAAATTCAACTGAATAAAGATCTTGAAACTCTACATAATTACTTTGAAAACTGGTCTCTGTGTGTGAGGCTTAATCCTGCAAAATCGGTACATTGCTGTTTCCATCTTAACCATCACAGAGCTGAAAGAAAACTCAACCTATTTATCAATAACTCTCAGATAACTCATAGCGAACATCCCAAATACCTAGGCATTCATCTTGACCGCACTCTCACCTTCAAAACTCATCTCACCAAGTTAAAGGGGAAACTATCATCACGTAACAATATCCTCCATAAGCTGGCCGGCTCTTCCTGGGGCAGTGATGCCAACACCCTGCGTACTTCTGCCTTGGCATTGATCTTCTCCACGGCTGAGTATTGTGCTCCAGTCTGGGAGGGGAGCTGCCACACGAAGCTAATAGACACACAACTAAATTCTACCTTACGAATTATAACAGGGGTTTGCCAACCTACAAGAATCGACTGGATTCCAGTTCTTGCTCACATCTCTCCACCTGAGCTACGCAGAAAGGAAGCCACCAAGAAAATTAACCAAAAACTCTTGGATTCACCCGACCTCGAAATTAACCCTATCCTACAGTCTCCCCCAAAACATAGACTAAAATCAAGGAAGCCGATATGGTCCAGAGGAAACCAACTTCTCTCCCAAAATTTTAATATCTCAGAAGCATGGACAAATTCCTGGATCAGCTCCGATATCCCAAACAAGAACCTCATCACAAGCCCAAGTGTCAAGATCCCAGGTTTTTCCCTCCCTCGACGAGAATGGGTGCTTCTAAACCGCTTTAGGACAGGTCAGGGAAGGTGTGCAGAGCTGATGAAGTTATGGGGCTACACCAAAGATCCAAATTGTGCCTGCAACGTCCCACAATCAATGTCCCATATACTAGATGACTGCCCGCTGTACAAATTCAATGGAGGAATCTCCAATCTCCATTCTGTCACCCCGGAAGCCCTGAACTGGCTGAAGGCCTTGCCTCTCAGACTTTAATGACCGATATGTCCTCACTTCTTCTTTCTAGATTTAATTCATTCTGTCTCCTCTCTAATTGTAAATACGCTGCTGTATCACCTCATAAGCATAAATAAACGCCTAAAACTGTTGGGTTCAGCCAGAAGCAACACAAGACCAAGTCAGCCGGACACTAGTCTTCAACCTCCAGAAATAGAACGCAGTGATTCTGATAAACTCACTGAAGTCAGAACAAGATCTGGAAGACTTGTAAAAAGACCTAACAGACTTGCTTATAAATATATGTATGCATCTTTTTTTGTTCTGTGTCAATCTATATAGATTTGACCATTGACCAATGTTATTATTCTTTTATAAATATGTAAAATAAGTTTAGAATATTTATAATACTTAGTATATGTTGCACTTTGTTAATTAAAATAAAATGAGTCTTTTATAGAGATATATCTTTCTTCAATAAAATAATAAACAGAACATTTTACAAGACAGATTTGTGGAAAGATAAATGTTTGTAAATAAAAGGGCAGACACCTGTTAACAGGTGCTGGGATGAGATACATTTACTTTTGAAATTATAATAAAAAATTCCTGTTGAGACAGTTTTAGGTTAAATTTATGAATAAATATTGTGATATTATGGCAACTAACCACTGTTTCACCTAGATTTCGTATAACGCGTTTAAATGACCCACGGTACAAGTTAATTGACCGATCGGCTCGAGCCGTCGAATCGCCAAACCATTTGCCTTCTTTAGTTGAGTTTAAAGAGAAAGCGTCAGAGGCGATCAAATACGTAGAGTAGGTCAGTAAATTGGAAGTGCACAGTATAAAATACATCAGAATATTTCTACATACAGTCGCTAAAAGCTGGTGTTTACGTTTTGGGAGGAATAAGAGTCACTGGAGTAGTCAGATTTCTCTGCGCGGATGCGGGGCTTAGGTATATCCGAGGCCTTTAGGAACTCGAGGCAAGCAGTGGTGCTAAGTGCTTCTATTTAAAATAATTATCTGCGGGACCTTGGTGTGCAACTAAACTCTACTTCACAGATGCAGAGAAGATCTAAGGGCATCACAAGGCTGCTACACTCTAACAGAATGTGTGTCAGAGTTTCGTTCCTGTTGGTGTGAACAGTTAGCAGGCCTACTAAATAGCTGGATAGGAAAATAGAAAAAAAAGACACTTATACCTTTTTAATAGGCTTTTTGGAGTAAATCCAAAATGGGTGTCGAATGAGAGATAATTTGACAATTAATATACTTTTATTGACATCTTGTCAATATAAGGTTAAAAGGAAAAATCCTCACATATCAGGAAATTAACAATGATTATTATATTACAAAATATGGCAACTTTGCCAGCGCTGCAGAGTGTAATGAAAGATCACCAGCGGTTTGAAGAAAATGTCGGGTAATCGTTTCACAAAACACTGATGCGAAATTCGGTAGAAAAATTCGTAGTGATGATTAATTTGTGGGCTGTTGCAAGGATTTAAATCAGATCAGAGGACTAGGGAAAACACCCAACTGGGTCAGCAGCAGGCCAGGACGTGCTGCCCCTCCCTCTTTTATTGCCGGCTGGCGCAGCTGGGGCTTGTTTGTTTACAGTCACCCGAGCCGCCGCTGTCCGACGTCCCAAAGTGAACTCCATTATTCCACATACTTACACCTGTTTTCCTCTAGGCACACGGGAAAACAATAATAATCGTCCAATCGGTTGGGTATACAAACGGTTCTTCCCGATCTAGTCTGTATTTTTGCAGTTTTCTCTTTATCGATCAGCAAACGCGAAGAAGCTGCTGTTGATGATATTTCCAAGGGATATATTTTTTGAATAGGTCTTAGGAAGGTTCCTACTGCGGTTTTCACCTTCACTATTCAATTCACTCCATCTCCTCCAAATAATATCTCCTCGATCACTGCTAATGGCCAGAGATTACGCTTTTTATTGTCCATACCAACAAGGACAACATACCCAGCCTGGAGTTTTGGATTGTAAATGCGTCTGTTTCTATGGACCAGGAGGGACAAATATTCCTTCCTGAATCGTGATTTCAACTCCTCCCTCAGCTTGCTCAAATAGCGCAGTTTCTTTGTCGTTGGATTAGATCCCATATTCTGGCACTGGGGAAACTCGACATCTGTCTGTTCTTGTAGGAACATGGAAGGTGATATTGTCACAAGATCATTCGGATCGTCGCTGACATAAGTCATGGGCTTTCCATTCATCACTGCCTCTGCATGACACAGCAAGGTCATCAATTGTTGATTTGTCAATGCTGATGTTCCGAGCATTCTTTTTAGTATATCTTTGAGGGAACGAATCAATCTCTCCCACCATCCACCCACCAGGCAGCAGTGGGCGGGATGAATTTCCATTCAATACGCTTTACTCTTCCGTCGTTAGAAACGCGTTTCCAGTCAATCTGTTTAAAGAAGTTATTGGCTCCTAAAAATATGTTCCGTTGTCGCTGAAGATGGTGGATGGACGTCCTCGTCTCTTGATTAATCTCTCCAGGGCCATTAGGAAATCTCCTGTGCTGAGAGATATTACCAGTTCCAAATGTACACAACGGTACACAGCACAGGTGAAGAGAACAACCCAGGTCTTGGTCCGATCTTTCAGATAGAGCGGGCCCGCCAGATCAATCCCTACCACCTCGAATACTTCGGCGTTATGTACTCGAGCGGCAGGTAATGGAGCGTCTTCCACCACAACGGGTTTAGCGGAGAAGCGGCGACATGTGACACATCTTCTCATTATTTTCTTAATGGTCTGTCTCGCTTTTACTATCCAATATTTTCCCGAAGTTTGTTCATCAAAAATTGTACACCAGCGTGGCAATTCTTAACATGTAAATCACATATCATTTGTTCAATCAACGGATGAATCCCATGTAATAGTACTGGAAAACGGAAGCCAAATTCGTCGCTGCTGTAAATTAATTTTGTTTTCACACGCAGGATTCCTTTCACACTTCACATTTCTTCAAGCCAGGTATAGAGTGGCTAGGGAAACACTCGGCCTGAACTAATTTCAAAAGCGCTAGCTCCGCTTCATCGATCTCCTCCACAGAAATTTCGCCCTTTACTTTCGTTGAAGATTGGAGGTTGTTAATGAATCTTCTAATCCACGCCACCATCCGCATATTTTTTATTAACGAGGAGATATATTTCATGTACCAATGATCGGTACTCTTAACTGATTTCACAACAGAATTTTTCTTTCTTTTCGCACAGATTTCTTCTTCATTCAGGTCTTTATACCCGGAAGGCCAATATTCTTCGGAGGGTTTAACCAGGAAGGGCCCTCCCACCATCTAGACTGTAACAGTTGGGAGAGGCTGCATCCTCTGGAAGGTAAATCAGCTGGATTGCACTCGCTAGGAACATATCTCCAATCTCCAGGATCACTAAGTCTGCATTTCTCTTTCACGCGATTCCCGACAAAGGTACCCAACTGGTCATCGCGCTTTATCCAAGCGAGGGCTGTTGTGGCATCAGACCAGAATACATTTGTGACATCTTTCAACTCTAGAGCTTCAAAGATCATCTTGTTTAATCGTGCTCCTACAACACAGGCTGAAAGTTCAAGTCTTGGTATCGTAGGTCTCTTGAAAGGAGCGACTCGAGACTTAGCCGCCATCATATGCACTTCAATTTTGTCAGCAACCCGTGTCCGAAGGAAGACCACAGCAGCATAGGTTTCACTACTAGCATCAACAAACGTGTGTATCTGCCAGTCCTTCTGCGGTACCATCAATGGATTGAAATTCCTAGGAATTGCCATACCTTTGTGCAGCTGTAGGTCGTCGAACCATAGGCTTAGTTCATCCTTGTAGTAACGGTCCAATTCGTCGTACCATGCCTACTTTAGAGTCCAAGCTTTTTGGCAATAGAATTTTAGGCTTTATTAATATTGGGTTCAGAAATCCAATAGAGTCATATAGCTTAGCTAAGCAGGAAAGGATACTCGTTTTGGTTATCTTGGGGGGAAGTATGGCTACGGGAATTTCACATGACAATCAATCTTTCCCTTTATCCCAACATATACCAAGCACTTTAGATATCTCTGCTCTTTCAAGGGGGTAAGTATCGGAGGCCACGTCCAGGCTATGCTCCCAACGGCTTAGCTCCTTCCGAGCATTTTCCATGATGGACGTTGCGGTCAATTTGAGATCTTGTAACTCTTCAAAAGAGTTCACGCTTGTGAATAAATTGTCCACATAAAAGGGTTTTTGCAACCTCTGATCTAACAGTTTATGTTCAGGTCGAACATTAGACAGGTGGTATTCGATTACTGCCCCCAAAATGAAGGGACTGCAGTTAACACCGAAAACGATACGTCTATGTCTGAATACTTCTGTTTTTTCATCATGTTGGGAATACCACAGAAAACGCAGGTAATCTCTGTCCCTTTCATTCACCTCAATCTGCAGAAACGTTTTCTTAATGTCTGCCACGACTCCAAACTTGCCATTTATAAACCTCAGCATAAGGTTGGGAATCATCTCTATGAGGTTAGGTCCTTTTTCAAGACAGTAATTTAAAGATGGGGATCTATAGACCTTACTAGAAGCATCAAAGACAGGCCTGATAGGCGTAGTCCCACTGGAGAGTTTCACCACCGAACGATGAGGCAGGTAGAAGGCCTTAGCGTCGTGTTGTTCAGCTGGGACTTTCTCAATTATCCCATCATCAAACCAGCCTCGGAAAATATTATCATAGTCCTCATAAAGATTCAAAGAGATTAATTTCTTAGTCGTCTGTTCTAATCTCTTCATGTCCGCGATTTTAGCTTTCTCTACAGTTCACGGGAGGGAAACAACATATCTTCCAGAAACATAATGTTGGACTGTTTCTAGAAAATGTCGACGCGCCAATGCGTCTCTCTGATTTTTATGTTTAACCTCAATAGGATCCATAATTCCAAGAACATCAAGATTCTACAGATTGGCTATACTGCTCTCCGAAATTGTCATCGTTTTAACATGATGAGCGAGTGAAACGATTACCCGACATTTTCTTCACAAAGTGGCGTCCCCGGGTGGGCTTCTGACAAGGCAAGATCAAGTGGATTGAACGGCGGAGTACAAGTCAAGACTCAATATAAGTACCTTTTGTTTTACCTTCTGTTTATAGTTTATTTTGAAAAATGGAAATTTTAAAAAGGCATAGAAATTTACTTAGAAAGCGACTAACTCGCATCTTGAAGACGACAGAAGAGTTTCTGTCAAGTACTCCATCAATACCTGTAGAGGACATTGAATATAATAGAAAAGTCATTGAAGAAACTCACAGTGAGCTTCTTGTGATCCAAGGCAAGATAAGATACTTCATGTAAACTCCAGACGTTAGCGAAGAGGAATTAGAGCAAGACGACTAGGAAGCCTTGCAATATACCCAGAGATATAAGAGGATATATAACAAATGTCTCGCTCTTGTTGAACCTAAGATCACCGCATCCAGTCCCACCACCAGTGGGACGACCAGTTGAACAAGATGCATGTCGATCAAAGTTTCTATAATTTTGGGGTAATTCTCGGCAGTCAGAGGATAACTATCATCCAGTTTACTAGCTCTGGTTCCCGGCGACATAGATTGCACAAGATATTGAAACTTGTCGCTGTCTTCTAAAGTGGGATCGACATGTATCTTGTTGAACTGTGCCCACCACCCAACCAATCTTTTATTTCTCCTGTAAATTCTTCAATTCTATCTTGGGTAGTTTTACAGTTCTATGGTGTGAGCTAGAAGCGAAGCTCACTTCACTGGTCGTGGGACTGGATGTAGTGATCTTAGGTTCAATAAGAGCGAGACATTTGTTATATATCCTCTTATATCTCTGGGTATATTGCAAGGCTTCCTCATCGTCTTGCTCTAATTCCTCTTCGCTAACGTCCGAAGTTAGCATGAAGTCTCTTATCTTGCCTTGGATCACAAGAAGCTCACTGCGAGTTTCTACAATGACTTTTCTGTTATTTTCAATGTCCTCTACAGGTATTGGTGGAGTACTTGACAGAAACTCTTCTGTCGTCTTCAAGATGCGAGTTAGTCGCTTTCTAAGTAAATTTCTAAGCCTTTTTAAAATTTCCATTTTCAAAATAAACTATAAACAGAAGGTAAAACAAAAGGTACTTATCTTGTGTCTTGACTTGTACTCCGCCGTTCAATCCACTTGATCTTGCCTTGTCAGAAGCCCACCCGGGGACGCCACTTTGTGAAGAAAATGTCGGGTAAACGTTTCATAAAACACTGATGCGAAAATCGGTTGAAGAATTCGCAGTGATGATTCTTTTGTGGGCTGTTGCAAGGATTTGAAGCAGATCACTAAATAGCAGAAAGGAGAGGGTAAAAGTCTCCTTCAAACTAACCTTATTCAAAACATCTTAAGAGGACTAGGGAAAACACCCAACTGGGTCAGCAGCAGGCCAGGACGTGCTGCCCCTCCCTCTTTTATTGCCGGCTGGCGCAGCATGGGCTTGTTTGTTTACAGTCACCCGAATGCCGCTGTTCGACATCCCGAATTGGACTCCATTATTCCACAAGCGGGTCTCTATCGACACCACGCATTTCACGATCTACGAAGAAAACGTAGATCGCGTGTTTCGCCGCTGAGGAGATGGTGATGGCGTGGTTCTCGAGATCCACCGCGGAACGAGGTCTCACATCTCCCACGGAGATGAAGAGTGGCAAATAGTAGAACACTTGGTGTAAATATTTATAAACAAGGTCGGAACCATGATAACAGCTGGGATGCCATCACTGCCAGGAAAATAGATAAAAGCATCACCTCCGCTGTCAGCAACAAGTCGTTTTCTGTCAACAGAGGGTCGTTGTCAGATAATGATTGATCGAATTAGTGTTACCTATCCTTGTATGGAATCGGGCGGGACGCGGCTGATATGATAGTTAAAATGTGGTTTAAAGTTCCGCGGAACTTCAGTGAAGCCGCTGCCTACTGGGAGAGGGCACGCCGTTCTCCACGGTTCTCTCCCTCTCTCTGCTTGCCTTCTCGCGCGCTTAAATCTTGTTTTCAGTCTTCTGAAGAAGACCTCTAACACACTCTTAACTGTTCCGTGCGCAATTTTATAGACTGCTCTTTGTCACCCCTTTTTGACGGATTTAAATTGGGTTTTCTTCCTCATAAACTATTTTAAACTTTCATCAATAGCAATACTTTTATATATCGCTAATTTTAATAGTTGAATGTTAATATTTATTTTTAATTTTTGTAAATATATTTTATTTTGTCTGATTCAAAATATGCAAATCGGCGAGTTTTAATTGAGATTTTATATCTCCTTTAAACAAATCCAACTTGGCCAAAAATTGATCAAAACAACAATTTATACTTCCATATTTAAATTTAAATTAAAAGATGAAACGACCTTTCCTTATAATTTCCAAAGATTCCACGAATGTGCTCAATAATAATAGCGGCTTGATCCTCTCTCCTTCCTCACACGGGACACAAAAAATGTTCGCGAATATATTTAACTTAAATCTTATAAGTGTTTCGCTGTGTTTGAGTTCTTCTTTTCCAGGAGACGTTTGAGAATAAAACAAACACTTGACTCAAATTAAAGTTTAGATTTTTTTTATTTACTATAAACAACAACAAAAAAAAACGAATTCAGAATTTTACATTGACACCACTGTATTCGATTTTTAATTTACATCACTTTTTTTTATTATGTAGGTATAAAAGAATGGCTCATCTTTTGAGACTATTCACAATGTGATGCAAATATTAGAGACTTCATAGGATTGGAAGTTCTGTTCAGACAGTCAATGCAATATCCGGTGCAAGCTAAGTTAATTAAGGGAAACATAATTTATGGATAAAAGCATTTGCAATAGGACATTCCAGTAATGTGCTTTCAATATATCTTTGACCACCTTTCCAACATGTAGATTTGTCTGTAAATCATTTTCTTATCTACCTTTATGCATTTTGAATCCAAAATCTATCTATATCTTAACTCTACATATATATCTCACAGATATCTTCATTTCCATTTATCATAGGGGCTCCGGCAATCTAAAATGGAATCAGTCCTAAACTTTAAAGTCCATTAAATAAATAATTAGATGCTTATTCACTGTCATGGCGCCATCCAAAAATGTTGACACAAATATTCTAAACCAATATAATGAGAGCTCTCCAGAAATATAGAGTGGTAATTTACTCTTTTCCAGAGGAGTTGTGATCATTTAAATGCCGCATGAATGCCATGTTTTGAAAAGGAACTCGGTGACTTTAAAGAAAAGGGACCTTAAAGAAAGGGATTTACCTAAATGTTAACTAGACATGGAAAGGGCTCCAGGTGATATCTAGGTACATAACACAGAGGGGGTTAGATGTATACTATCTCACCTCGTCAAGTATTGCTACACCCCTGACCCCAACTTCCCAATTCCGACAGCTCGCTGTAGGATTTCTATTGACAACAGAGAAGAATTAGTGGACTAGAGACTGAAAACAGCACTGTTGGACACTGCCAACGCTGAAAGCCGGACTTACGTCTACACGCGAGGCCTCCCATCGGAGTTTTGCGCCAGAGCCAACAGCCTAGTATTCATCACCTAGTTCTAGGTCAGTGGAGCGAGCAAGCTATCGGAGGGGAAGTTGAGTATCATTCCACGCTATGTGAATACACAGTGTTAAAATAGTCGGGTCCCCACCCCCCTTCCCAGCGTGGAATGGACCAATGACCAAAGCGGGATAGTCTAGGGCGGCTAATCGTCGCAGTGGCCACCACAGGGGTGTAAGCACTAAACACCGACTTACTTCCCAATGCTGTCTATTCACTATCTAGATCCTGCATCAATGGCATTAGTAGAGCCGGATCGCAGGTAAGTCACACTGTGGGTCTCTCCATCTGGAACATCTGTTACACACAGCCACCTAGAATTCAGACTTTATATTCAACAGGTAGCTATTGTCACCCAGTTCCTTTTTTATTCTTAACATTCGTGCGGTTTATAAGTTTTTTATTCTAAATGATTATTGGTGATTTGGAATAGAAAAGTTAAAACTTCACATGAGGAGATCTTCCATTTTAGTCAAATAACAAACCACATTTTTATTGTTACTAGCCAATTAATAAGCAATTCTAAAGCCACAGAATAACCAAATTCTTTATACAATCTATGGAATCAATTTACATTTCTTCAAATTATATATGACACGATGTCAGGGATATCGTTAAAAACATGTAGAATGGTTTCAATTATTTGTGGGTGATAATCCTATACTAATTTAAAAGCTAAATGTATAGGTTATGAAGAAAGAAAGGTTGTTAAGAAAGAAGGAGAATCAATGAAAACTGTGTCCAGCTGATAAATAGATTGTGTTCTTCATCGGAAGATAAGTCATATCTGTCCAGCTGATAAATAGAATGGGACCCTTATCTGCAAAGAGGTAGCATCTGAGATTGATACAATAGTATGGTTTAGTTGGAATAACTTTTGCGTGGATATTTCCGATATAAATTCCTACCTGACTTGTTGACCATCATTGATTTAAACTTGCATTGAAGCTAATTGCTTTGATATATTATATACTTATATATTCTTGTAAGGGCATCTCAAGTGCATTCAATAATCTATTGATCATTTTGTGTAATTTCTTGAGATTCAACCTGGAATATCTTAATTCTTCTTCTCACCATTATAGATTTCAAAAGCAGGAGAATTATACCGGCTCTATATTCATTTGCTATATGAAGAGTTTCTGTTACCCATGATAGTTAATTATCTCTTCCATGTTCTCCTTTTAAATATTTACTCGGTTTTAAATTTGTTGTTGTGAAGGAACTGATTTTGTAAAGGCTAGATTTCAACAAAATTTCAAAGATGATATCATTATTGATCAATATTTTTTCTTCTAAAAAATTAGAATCAATATTTCTTATTCATAAATATTTCTTCATTAAGTCGAAAAATACAATTGTTGTTTCAATAATTCGATTTGGCAAATTTTAAACTATATTTGGAGAAAAAGAGATATAAATATGTTTAATTTTGATATCTCGAAATTTTAAATTTTTCAAATTAAAAACTTTATTGTTGTTATGCCAAGCCGATAAAATAAAAAATAATCAGGTCTCATGACTATAAATATTCTTAAATAACTCCATATTATTCTTTTCACATGGATATTGAGAATTTGAATATTTTATGAAGGTCACTTTCCTCTAGGATTGCTATGCTATTGTTCACTTTCAAAGGTATCTACTCAATCTAGTTCTTAAGATCTTTGGTATTTCCAAATATTTTAAATACGAGATTATCTGATCAATTTGAATGTAACAATATCAAATCAATGAGGTAAATTAATTTCAGAAATTTTTGGCAAGACAAATGTGAAATTTAGGGATGCATTAATTAATTCGTCTTCACACCTGGAAAATTACCTTAAATATTTGCTTCAGCTCTTAAAGAGTACCCCCAGTACAGTATTCTGGATACAGTTTAAAACCATGAGAACCCCAACAGGAGAGAACACATTTGGCTCATTTATATTGGCACTATAAATTAGGTTTGTAAAAGAGGTATGATCATCATTAAAGTCCATTTTAACCATTCCTTTCCTGCCTCAACTCCAAATTTGACAAATTCAGACAAATACAAACATTGGGTTAGGCTATGTCCTTCATCAGTACAAGGGTTGCTTTGATTTGATAACATCTTGAGTTGAGTTGGAAAATGGGAGGAATTTGAAAGAAGGGTGTTTAAGTTGGTGGAGCGGCTAGACAGAGTTTCAGTCTAGAATACAACATAGAGTTGAGGAAGAATGGTATTGATGTACCATTTTTATAGAGACAAGTACATGAGTACTGAATCTATAGCTGGCCCCTCCTCCTACTTTGTAAAATGATTTAACCAATGAGTAAACAACCACATCTTAAAGAGATTTGTCCGTATACATTTTTATTGGAGTTGGAAAAAATGTTAAGGGGCGATCTCTCATTGGAGGTGGTCTTTATATAGAGGTGGTCTCTCATTGTAGGTTGGCTTTTTATAGGGTCGGCTTCTCATTGGAGGTGGACTTTCTATAGAGGCGGTCTCATATTGGGGGTGAATTTATAGGGGTGGTCTCTCGTAGAATGGGCTTTCTGGTAACTTGGTTACTTAGTGTTATTTCCCTGATGAAATTGATGTATGTGTAATGATTGGGACCATTTTTATGGCCGCGCTGATGATTAAGTGTAACGCCGGGCTGGTAACTTAGGGTAGAACCTAGTATATAGCCGCGTTGATTACTCAGTTAAGAGCAGCGTTGATAACACAATATAAAGCCGCGTTCATGACTTAGTGTAGGGCCGCGCTTGTAAAATATTTTAGAATCGCGCTGATGAATTATTGTAATTGCCTTCTTGGTGACTCAGTATATAGCCCCTCTGGTGTCTTAGTGAAGTTTCTCGCTGGTAACTTTGCAGATAGCCGCGCTGGTGACAAATGTGAAGTCGCGCTGGATACTTAGTGTAAAATGGGAATTGTGACTTAGTGTAGAAAGCGCTGGTGTCTTAGTGTAGAGCCGCCGTTGTGATTTAATATATAGCCGCACCGAATGTATAATGTAAATCCGCGCTAGTGGCTAAGTGTAGAGTCTTGCTGGTATCTTAGTGTAGTAGCGCTCTGGTGACATAGTGTAGAGCCAGGCTAGTGACTTAGTGTGGAGACGCGCTGGTAACTTAGTCAAAAAACAGGTCTACAAAATTTTAAAAGGTTTTTGATGTTTGAGCATTCAAAATGCTTTTTGGGTGATCTAATGGCGCTGATTCCGAATCTGCTCTTAGTTTTTCTGTATGCCATATAAATATATTAACACAAGAAGTAGGTGAATAGCGTGGTAAGTTTCTTTATTTCGCACAACAAGCTTTCGGGCATCAGCTGCCCTTCATCAGGTACAATGCGTGATTACAAAGAGTGAACCAATATTTATATGCAGTAAATTAGCATAAAAGAAAACTAACTAAAATCTACTTAAAAGTTAAGAAATTTACATAAGAAACAAAAGAGAAAAGTACGAAATTTCCGAAAAATAAACTAAAAAATCTGTATAAGGCGGATTAAAGGCAAAGCACGTGTAAAAAAGGACGGAAAGACAAGAAAACGTAAGCATCTAGGCATAGTAAAGAAATAATTCAGAAAAAGAAAAGGGTATCAGTGGCCAAGATTAGAAAAAACAGTATACTGGGGGGGGGGGGGTCTATTTTTCTGTTAAAGCTAGGGACAGAGCTGGACACGAGAGCCTCTAGGACCAAACGTTGATATTTGTACATTTTTATACACCAAACCGTGACAGTTCCACTCCTCCCCCGTTTAAAGATGTTTGCGTTCTACCGTTTTCTAATACGAATTCCGACATCGGTTTTTATCTACGTAAATTTGGCATCCGTACGTTTTATAAAAAATCACCTTCCCTAGGCACATCTTTACGCCATCCCCTCACAAAAACGCTGGTATAGATAGCCTTCCATTACAGAACGAAAGCAAGATTTAGATACCTCTAATATGAAAAATGAAGATAATAGCTAAATTTATTCATGAATACAACTAATAAACAATCTTTAAAAAAGTTAATACAAATATACTGACTACAAATAATATATTTCAATTTTTACAAAAAAATAAACTTTTTAGAATCGAACCCGCAATTTTATATTTAATATAGATTTACACCAGCATTGCTGTTTGGCTAATGAACTCCACGCTTATTGGTTGATTTAGATAACATAGCAATTAACATCCAACCAGAGCCAATCACTATCACGTGACTCTAATTAGCTAAACAAATGGCAAATAAAACGTATGCCATATATGTAAAAATATAAAGGCTATTATTATATGTAGCTGAATCTTTGTTTTTACCTGACAAACGTGAAATTAGGTGTGAAATCATATTTCAAGATTGAATACAAATTATTATATCATTTTTTTATTTACTTGTGATTCAAATTTTCTTAAAGACACTAAATTGATATGATTAGGACACTTTTATATTCAGGTACACACGCTGTTTTTATGCAGGAATCACAATCTAACATTAATAAATGAGCTATTTCTACTGTGAAAATAAAACACAAAGTGAGTATGTAACAGATTTGAGAGTAATATTAAGGAAATTTTATCTTCTGACCCCGTGCAACTCTAAAAGGCTGATGTCTTGTACCATATACCGGAATTAGGAATCAAATAAGCTTGAATTTTTTGAATTCCTGAATATCGACCAAATTTTTGAAAATATCCAATCCCTTTGGAGCTGTTGGTCCTTGTCAGCGTGATGTAGGCTGAATTTCAACATTTTCAAAAACAGTCTTAGAGGGAGCATCCTGATAATTCATGGAACAGGTATAGATGGACAAACCTGCATTAAAATCCTAATTTTTTTTTATGTTTTTTTTTTCATCAATCAACTTGTTCATCAATCTAAATGGTTTGTTTAATTAGCAACTCTCAGTTTCATAACTAGAATAAACTTATTTTTAGTTTTGTTTGTCTATTTTTGTATTATTATTGACTAAGTATTTTCAAATTACATGACTTAGTCCTTTAACCTCTCCCTTGTAGAGAGCGAACATCTCAGTCTCTTTGAAACAATAGAAGGATTCGTCCTCATTATAATGCATTTTATTTATCCATTTGTTTTTATTGTGATATCCTTTGCTATTTGATCATTTCATGTAAGAAAAATACTGAACTTCATTTCTAACTTGAGAGTTCCAAGATAGGTTGTGAGACCTTCCTGGGTCCCTCGGTCACGTCCATATATATATACTATGTTTGAAAGTATAAAGGATAATATATGCTCCTTTTCTAATCTCATTTCTAATTCTGAACTTTTTTGCCTTTTGAAATCTTAGGATAATAGACAAAGGTAAAGGCATACATGTATGACAGCGCAAGTGTCCTTAGGTGGACATAGCGCTTTAAATTGAAATAAATAAAAATAATGATTATGTATGGAAGTGAAAATTCGAAGCTTATATAGACGCGTATGATTCTTTTTTCAAAATTAAACAATTTCTATACTGCCATTAATACAATGGAAAAGTTAATGGGAGGGCGCGTATATAATAGGTGCCAATTTTCATAACAGATGTCGCGGTAATGCATCATAATATATGGAAGTAATTGTATCTCATTTATAATATGGAAGTTATGCTGGGAGGATATTGATTTAGAGAAATAAAAGTCGCCTCTCCCTTCAAAATAAACGATAGAACAATCTATTCGCTATCTTTTCAAACTAACGGACTCTGATTGGTGACAAAATTACTTCGGATCTCAACTACCTAATGTTTTCTATAAACCCTTCCTATCTCAGCCTATTACTTCGTATCATATTGGAGAATGTCTTACTCCCAGATTTAAATATCAACACTCTACCATCCGTAGTGCGGAACAGCTCAGAGAGACATGTCTAAACTGGAATGTATTCTCCTTCGATACACAGCTATTTAAACAAACCACAGACTTCCAATTTGGTAACCTTCTTTCGACAGTATTAGCTGAAATAGTCCTGTTCTATTAGGCGTACAAATAAGTTTTGAGCGACTTTTTTATAAATTCGAAGCTTTATTAAGAGAAATCAGTACAATATATTTCATCAAAGTATTGTCCATCTTTAGCTACGACTTTTTCCCAAATTTCAAGCAGCATACGGATTCCGTGTCAAAATATTCCTCGTCTTTTGAGGCGATCCAAACATCGACCCAATTTTTCGCCTCTTCGTAAGAAGTAAAGTGCTGCTCGGCCAGGCCATGTGTCATCGAACGGAACATGTGGTAGTCTGAAGGAGCAATGTCTGGTGAATTCGGCGGGTAGGGTAGGACATCCCATTGAAGCGCCTCCAAAGTCTCCTTGACAACTTTTGCAACATGTGGCCGAGCGTTGTCGTGCTGATAGATCACCTTGTCATGTCTTTTGGCATATAGTGGGCGTTTGATCTTCAATTTTCGGCTTAATCGCATCAATTGTTGATGGTAAGGTTCTCCAGTGATGGTTTCGTTAGGCTGAAGTAGCTCATAGTAGATCACTCCGAGCTGATCCCACCAGATGTACAGCATTAGCTTCTTGCCATGAATATTCGGTTTGGCCGTTGAAGTTGATGCATGACCGGGTTTACGCCACGATTTTCTGCGCTTTGGGTTGTCGTAGTGAATCCACTTTAGGTCCCCCGTAACGATTCGATGCAAAAAACCCTTCCGATTTTGTCTTTTGAGCAGTAATTCGCACGTGCAAATACGGCGCTCGATGTTTTCTGGCTTGAGTTCATATGGAACCCAATTTCCTTGTTTTTGCACCATACCCATGACCTTTAAACGGTTCGAAATCGCTTGTTGAGTCACTCCCAAGGTTTCAGTGAACTACTCTTGAGTTTGGCTTGAATCTTCGTCCAATAAAGCCTCCAACTCAGCGTCTTCGAACTTTATTGGCCTCCCTCCGCGTTCTTTGTCTCTGGTGTCAAAATCGCCACTTTTGAAACGCCGAAACCAGTACTCACATGCTTTTATTGATAAAGCATGTTCCCCATATTCCTCACACAGCAATCGATGTCCATCAGCTGCACCTTTCTTCAAATTAAAACAAAAAAGCAGCGCTTCCCGCAAATTGTGTTTTGTTGGCACAAAGGTTGACATGGTTAGAGCACCAAAAAAAATGTTCCTTACACTTGAGTGAAAAGACTTCTTCTGATTTTTTTAGGGAAATGATGAAGCCTTAATATGAAACCTTATATACAAGGTACGATACTATTTATATAATATTTGTTGTGGCTTCTTTTGAAAATCCCTTAGAACCTATTTGTACTCCCAATAAATAGATCACAGGAAATTCTAGGAAACTAGGTTGAACAAATTATTATTATAATTTCCAATAAGTCTGGAAAAATAAATTACCGAATAAAGGTTCCCAATGTCCTGAAAATATTATTCTCAGCCATTTTAATTTGTATATATATCGAAATATATTGTATTTAACCTTATATACATCCAAATTTGTATTTGTTTGTGTAAAAAGTTTTGGAAGCGCCTCTTTCCAAAACGAAAACAATGGAAGAGGTAAACCTTTTAGTTTATTTTTCTAATTGAAATGAAGAGAGAATTTGAAATCTTGAGTGCGCCATCTTTTGGAATAAATATGAACTAAATATTAATTTTATTCTAGACTAGTTCATTCACACATATCTATATCAATAAATTTATATCTCTCACCTTTCTTCCATATATTATGTATATACTTCTAAATTAATAATAAAATAAAAAAGAGAAATTGTGAATTTTTAAATGTAACACAAAAATTAAAATATTTACTGGGATCAGGTTATTCAATGGGGTCGATGGAAGGAAGGTTGGTTTTCGACCTTTACGACCCGGGTTCGATTCCCTCATTGGACACTTTTTTTCTGATAAAAAAAATTGCTCCAAAGGTCCCCGATTCTTGAAAAAGTCCAATCTCACCAGAGAGTGCAAGTAACCATAAGGGGCTTTGAGATATTTGTAAGTGCAAAGTCGAACTGCTTTTCACATGTGTAGTAATGTAGTGCATTTACAGTAGAAGAAGTCGCCAACTTCTACCCACCATTATTATCATGCCCTAGGGATAAGCGAAAAAAAAGGTTAATCAATTCAGAAAAAACTTGGCTGCGACGACAATGTTATATATAAGTGGAAGTATTCTCCTCTTTTCCTTTCTATTCACAGGTTTCCATTTGTTATAAAAGTAAAAGGAAAGGTTCGACTCAAGAACATGAGTTTCTTATGTATTTTAAAATAGAGAAATGTGTACTGGTCTAGAACAAGACTCATTTTAAATCCTCTTTAGTTTTAATATTGATAACGACAATTGTAAAAGTGCAAATAAAAAGTATATGATGGATACTGTAATATTTAACTAATATATAAATTAAAATGCTTAAACAAAAGACCGTTGAGCCTATATATTTAATTTACTAAGATTCCATCACAAGCTTTCAGAATTATCTATCCTCCAACAAATGCATAGAATTGAAGTTCAAATACTATGGCACCAACTTTGTCTACATATGAAGCCTCTTTGATTAGATGCTTCAATGCTATGTTCTTATAGAAGGATGTATTGTGATATATGATAACTGATTAAAAGACAAATATTTCCTCAGTTTTAACGCTTCATAGCATTGGACATTATTGTC
Source organism: Cordylochernes scorpioides (assembly GCA_030710605.1). Lineage (NCBI taxonomy): Eukaryota > Metazoa > Arthropoda > Arachnida > Pseudoscorpiones > Chernetidae > Cordylochernes > Cordylochernes scorpioides. Next base: position 65,727,949 of record CP092869.1, read on the forward strand.
TGATAAATACATTTTAAAAAATATTTTTGTGTTTTTACAAAGGGTTTTGGAATACATTTTTTGTAACGCTTGACACTTACTTCTATGTAAGAAGGCGTATCTGGATCTGTGAAAGGATTTTTTTTTCATAATATTTCGAGGTATTGCTATTTCTTTGGTACTTAATTATATTCAAATGAGGAGATCGCCTTTCAACTCAAACATAGTCTTATATTACTGATTATAAACCCTTATATTCATATTCTCTACATTTATAAAGAAAACATATACATTCGGTTAAGAATTTACAGTTTTAAAATATTTTAATTATTAAATTAGGTTTTATCTAAATTAAATAACAATTTTTCCATTTCAGAAGTGAGATAAATATACATGCTCTGTGTGTCTGTGGTAATGATAGAGAGAACTGAATATTCATAAGTTTATTTCTGTTTCAGATTCCGCCGGCTGTTTTCTTCCTGCTGCGGGAAAATGTAAGCTGAACATTTACAACATCATTTTTAGTGACAATTTTTTCGACAAATTCCTTAATGACGTCTCTATAAACCAATATATGTTGGAGGAAAATATGCTTACAAATTGAGAGAGGCTATAATATAGGAGAAAATCATTGTATATTAATGAGTACAGAGTTGATTAAACAAAGTTTACATAAGGGCCAGTGTTCAGAATATAACCTTCAATATTAAACTTGTTTAGATATAGTAAATTTGATATGGGAACTTGAGCCTTACCTTATATGGTGTTTTTTAGCGCCCAAAAATCTCGCCAGTAATGTAGGAAAATTAAGGAATATTTTTACTTTAGAACCTCACACAATTGTGAATTGTATTTCCCTATAACGCAGATATTTATATTTATAAAGAAAGAGATATATGAATGAATTGTATATGGGGTGTGTTGAAGCTTAGTTAAGGTGATGGTGCAATGGACACTCAGGAGTCGCGAACATGGACTAAATTTCGGTAGCTGAAAGTAGAGAGAGTTCATATATCTTGCAAAGAGAAAGTTAGCCTCTCAAACGATAAGTTTGATAAATAGTATATTGAGAGAAAAATATCTGAACATATACAGTGGTACCTCGACATACGAGTTTAATTCGTTCCGCAACCTTGCTCGTATCTTGAATTACTCGTATCTCGAAGCAAATTTCCCCATACAAAACAATTGAACTACCATTAATCCGTTCCAACCTCCAAAATGTCACCCCAGTTATTTTTGTTACGTGGTTTAAAATAATAAAAACGTATTTATAAATATCAAATATTAATTGCACAAAAACAAAAAAAGAGAATGTAAAGAAATAAATTAGATATCCTCACTGGTCTTTGCCTTTTTCGCTACATATTTCTCGCTTTCACCTGTAGGCCGTTTAGAAAAAAACATGTCCAAGGAGGTTTGTTTCTTCCTCCCTCTCAGAATGTTCCGGAAATGAGTTAGGCAAGTGTCATTAAAAAGTTCAGATGCACGACCTGTTGCAACTTTTTCTGGGTGTTTTTATTTTCCACGAACTGTGAAACTCTCTCCCACATTCCTAAGATCTCCTTTATCTCACTTGTAGAAATAACCTCCTCCTCTGACTCCTCAAAACCAATTACTTACATAACCTCAGTATGCTGCTGTGACTGTAACTCTTGTATCTCCTCAGTCGTCAGTTCCTGGGTGTGCACCTCGAAGCACACAAAATATAATAAACTTGAATTTGTTTATTCAAGTCTCAAAAAACAAATCTTTGCATATAGAACAAATAATAATGAAGAAGAAGAAAGAAACATTTTAGGAAAAGCAAAAGCAAAAAACAAAAGTACTGGTCAAAAAGAAACATTTAGAACCACAGATTAATATCTTCAACACTACCGAACCGAACTCGTATCTCGAATTTCGCTCGTAACTAAAAGCAAAAAATCACTTGCTCGTCGGCTCGTATCTCGAAAAACTCGTATGTTGGGGCGCTCGTATGTCGAGGTACCACTGTATATATATGTGGTAATTTAAGAATTATAAACACCTGTGTAAATACTCACCACCTTTTCTTACACCCCCTAATCTAATATGGACTTTTAATCATTGTACCCTTACTCCTTTAATCAATTTAACTTTGTATGTATCGTTTTTGAGTGTTCAATTAAATAAAGAGGTACATCTAGAGGGAACGTAGAAACCAAAAGGGCTTATCCCGCAGCCATGAGGTCAACTGTCGCGTCAGCGCGGCGCCAATAAAATGACGTAACAGGGTTTACCCGCAGCCAAATAAGGTCAAGCGCCCTGTCGACGTCATGGCGTTAGACGTCCGGTGACGTAACACTTGAGCATATAAAAAGGGCTTGCCCCGCAGCCAAGTCAGTAGCCTAGCCCGTAACCATTCACGCACGGCAGCCCTAGAAGCATGGACGGAGGTTTGCATGCATTTATTTGCATGCATGTATGGAATGAAATTGGGGTCAAATTTACCGAATATGTGTTTAAGCTGGTGAAACCTAACGTTGCGGTAAGGTGATATTCATGTTTTGGTGCATGAATATCATTTTCCCGTAACTTCATACTACACATATACATATATTATTTTTATTATAAACAAATAAATTTTAGGATATGCTATTTGTAGACTTTGTCTGCTAAGAATGTATGGCTATCTACAAATATAAATGTTTCTGTGCAGGGAAACTTATTCCAACGTACTTGCACTACCTCCACCCCCGACCATCCAAGCAGCCGCCTAACACCAAACATCCAGCCAGCACTAGCACAGAATTCACAGTTGATATAACAAAATAAACACTTCATTCATTATATATCTTGTTTACTTTGTTGTTATATTGTTTACATATTCTGCCGCTATTATATATTCAATTATTTCGAAAATGGAGAAAGTCAAAAATAAATCATTAGTTAAAAAGGCATATAATGGATCAAAATATCATTTAATTTCCTATATTATATTATATTATATATATCTATGGATTGCTCTATTTTCAAAATAAATCATTAGATTTAAAAGGTATAAATTGGATTGATTAAAACTATAAATATTGACAAATAAATATTTCTACTCAATCCAATATAAATATATTTATTATTGATATAAAAATATAGGGGGTAAATGTAAAATTAAAATATATATTTGCTTGTATATTAAATATTTCCCTACATTCATGAAACCTTAGTGCAAACTAAATCTAGAAATAGAAAATACTTCATTGAAAAGTTTAATTTCTTTTAAAGAAAATATAATTCCTGTTGAAGTTTCTCGTTATATGCCTGGTGATAAAAAAAAAACAGAACCACGAACATACGTTCTATCTTATCCAGAGATAACACTTGTCCCATCCTGGGAAGACAGAACTGTTCTAATTTAGGTCTTGTCAAGCGAGAGAATAAACATCTGTCTCAATCAATTACACAGGAATACCAAGAAGTATCAGAAGGTTTTGGATATTTAAAATAATAAGATAAAAGGCAAAGTTTCAGACCTTCGACATGAACATGCAAGTGAGCCCATCCAGAACAATACCTCTGTCGATTAGAAAACGAATAAAGAAGGAACTTGAGAAAATGGAGGACAATGGGATTATCAAAGAGTGAACAGCCCTACAACCATTTCTAGCAAGATGGATATAACAAAACCGAAGAGGAAATAGGTAAATTAATTGACCCATCGGATATCAATAAATTAATTCTTAGAAGTTATTTCTCTCCACAGACTTTTGATCAGATTGCAGTCAACCTATGATGATTTATTAGATGGATTTAATCGGAATATTTAGAAAATAATGTCACTGATAAGCGACGCCTGTATTTTTCGGCTTATTATAAAATTAAATAACTTTTGTCAATCAATAAGATATAGAACAAAATTATAAAGGTTGATAATGATAATTTCACATTTCAGTCATTCCATATATTATGGATTGGAATTGGGGCTATCACATTGTATTCAGAAACCATAATTATTCTTGGTAAAGTATTTGAATCATCTGAGCCAAAATACAGTAAAATGATAGAGAAATTCATTCTTTTTCAGAACTTGAAGTTGAAGAATAACTTAGGTTAAGTTTATTCCTTATTTGCTCATCACACATGATAAGAAAATTTTTTCATCGAAGAATTAATAAATTTTCCATTCCAAAGCCATCTTGAAATGTTTTCAATTATCCTTTATTCCCGTTGCCTGGATAGTTATAATCTATTATTATATTGCCTCAATTAAGTTTAGCTAGTTTATATTTGAGAGATCTGTAAAAATATATATATCATTCTATTGATAAATTTAAGAATACAAATCTCTTAAAACCTACTCTTAATTCCCAAATTTTCTTAATCTTCCTAAATTCAATCTCATAATGTCTTGCTTTGGTAACACCAAGTAAGTCAAATCTAACCTAATTCTTCTGATATCAAAATGATTTTGAAATTGATAAAGAGTTCAAATGCCTTTAATTTCCTTTTGTGTAAAAACCAGAAAATATAGTTTTCAAGTTTATAAGTAAAGTTTATCTAGGACTGAAAGACATATTGAAGTCACCTAGCTAATAAGACTAATAAGAGTGCTTAAACTGACTATTCAAGTATATTCCTTCTATTGAAATATTGGTTTACTTCAGTATCTAAATATAACAGAATATTGTCAAAACCATTCCATTTATATGGTAACTCTATCTCTTATTTTCTATTGTAAATTTTACAACGTGTTTAATATGTCGTCATCGATAAATGGAAATTTCTGCGATGAGTGACAATTTTGTTTATTTAAATATTGTACCTGAATGAATTTAACAAAAAAGAAAAATACTATCGAACATAGAAAATACATTATAGAAATAAAAGTAAATATGACTAGAAAATAATCAGTAGTTGTTCGGCTCTTTAACACTTATGTAGTTTTCGTTTAGCTAATTACTTGTTTATTTATTACTACACTCAATACACAATTGTTTTGATTTTGTCTTTTGAACTCCGGGGTGAGACGGTATAAGACTAGACGCCTTGATTAAAAGGCCTTATTGTTATTTTATAATTTTTGGGGTTTTAATATTAGAGATTCAATATATTCATTTAGTTTCACGATCTTACTCAATTTCAAACCTCATGTTCTACTTGAATTAGCATGTTATGGTGCAAACATAAACTAAAACCTATGATATAGAATTGCCAATGATAATTCGTAGTTCACTATCGAGGTAATAATCAGCGTCAAATTTTAAAATCGGAAATATACTTTATATAGATAATAAGTAAATCATCATTGGGTTTTAAAATCATCATTGGTTTTTAAAAATCATCATTGGGTTTAAAAAATTATTTTGTGCTATCGAAACGAAATAATTCGCAATCAAATATCCGAGAACTGAAAAATAAATTTTAAATGAAAAATGTAAAATCTCAAACTCACACGTTCTGAATATTGGAAAATCAGTTGTTCAATGAACAGGCCTAGAACAACAAGCAGTTATAAGCCATCTCAAAGTTTACCTCAAGCTGAATAGACCATTATTCTGTCGTATATGCGATGCATAATATGAAGAAATATTGAACTATGACAACGAGATATTACCACTCTGGGGTAAATAATCTTCCATTACATAAATTACATTAATATAAAAATGAGGAAAATAGAAAAATAATTCAAGAATGCAACTAATAAACAATCTTTATAAAAAGTTAATAAAGAATGACAACAAATAATATATTTTATTTTTACAAAAAAGAAACTTCCTAGAATCGAGAACACGTGATCTTATAATAAATATAGATTATCACCTTTGTTCTGATTGGCTATTGAACTCCACGTTGATTGGCTGATTAAGGTAACATGGCAATGGTTATTCAACCAAAGCCTTTCCCAATCACGTGATTCTAATCACCTAAACAAAAGACGAATAAAATGTATACCATATATGTAAACATATGAAGGCCAATATTATATGTAGTGATTCTTTGTTTTTACCCTCTAAGCATGGAAATATTATGTATGGAATCATATTTCAAGATTCAAAAAATAGTATTATCTCTATTTCATTCACCTGTGATTCAAACTTTCTTGAAGACAATAAATTGATATAAATAGGACACTTTTATATTTGGGTACACACGCTGTTTATATGCAGTAATCACTAATCTGATATTAATAAGTGAGATAGTTTTACTGTGAAAATGAAACACAAAGTTCTGGGGGCAACACGCCTCTCTTTATCAAAGCTTTTCTTTGATTTAAACTGAATCACGTGGGCATGCGATCCACTCACGCTATACAAGACCAAGCGAGAAACCATTTAAAGAAAATATTTATATATAACTGTAAATACACGACTACTTAAAATTGTATCCATTATTCCTGAAGAAGGGCAGCTTACGCCCGAAAGCTCGAATTTATTTTTCAAATAAAGAAACTTATCCTTTTTGAATCTTTTTGTTATTACAAAGTAAGTATGTAACAGATTTAAAAGTAAAATTAGGAAAAATTATATACTGATCGTGAAACTCTATATGGCTGATATAATGTACCATATATCGGAATTAGGTATCAAAAAAGCTTGGGTTTTTCAAAATCCTTAAATATCGACCATATATTTTATAAAAGGTTCAATCCCTTACAAACTGTTGGCCCTGGTCAGCGTGATATAGGCTGAATTTCAACATTTTCAAAAACAGTCTTTAAGGGGCTTTCTGATAATTCATGGAACATGTAATTTAGCCAAACCTGCATTAAAATCCTAAATTAATTTTTAAAATGGTTTTCTTCATCAAGTAACTCTCAGTTTAATACCCAGAATAAACTTATTTTTAGTTTTATGTTTGTCTACTTTTGTATAATTATTGACCAAATATTTTCGAACTGAATAAATTTGTCCTATAACCTTTCTCTCTGGTAGCAAACCTCTTAGTCTCTTTGAAACAATAGAAGGCTCCGTCCCCATTTAAATGCATTTTACTTATCCATATGTTTTTATCGTGAAATTATTTGCTATTTGTATATATCATGTAAGAAAAATACTGAACTTCATTGCTAACTTGAGAGCTCCAAGATAGGTTGTGAAACCTTCCTGGGTCCCTCGGTCACGTCCATATATCTACTATGTTTGAAAGTATAAAATATAATATATGCTCCTTTTCTAATCTCATTTCTAATTCTCAACCTTTTTGCTTTTTGATATCTTAGGATAATAGACAAAGGTAAAGGCATACATGTATGACAGCGCAAGTGTCCTTAAGTGGACATAGCGCTTTAAATTGAAATAAATAAAAATAATGATTATGTGTGGAAGTGAAAATTAGAAGCTATTATAGACGGGTATGATTCTTTTTCAAAATTAAACAATTTCTACTGCCCTTACTGCAATAGAAAAAATTAATGGGAGGGCGCGTCTATAGTAGTTTCAAATTTTCATAACAGATGCTGGGAGGATATTGATTTATGAAAATAAAAGTCGCCTCTCCCTTCAAAATAAACGATAGAACAATCTATTGACCGTCTCTTCAAACTAACGGACTCTAATTGGTGACAAATCACTTCGGATCGCAACTACCTAGTGTGTTCTATCAACTCCTCCTATCTCAGCCTAATACTTCGTATCATATTGGATAATGTCTTACTCCCAGATTTAAATATCAACACTCTACCATCAGTAGGGCGGAACAGCTCAGAGAGACATGTCTAAACTTGAATGTATTCTCTTTCGTTACACAGCTATTTAAACAAACAACAGGCTCCCAAATTGATAACCTTCTTTCGACAGTATTAGCAGAAATAGTGCTGTCCTATATATATCATTGGAAATTCCAGGAACCCAGTTTAAAAAAAAATTAATGATAATACCTTCCAAGAAGTCTGGAAAAAAATTACTGAATTAGGGTTGCCAATGTCCTGAAAATATTATTCTCAACCATTTTAATTTGTATATATATTGAAATATTGTATTTAACCTTATATACATCCAAATTTGTATTTGTTTGCGTAGAAAGATTTGGAAGCGCCTCTTTCCAAAACGAAAACAATGGAAGAGGTAAACCTTTTAATTTATTTTTCTAATTAAAATGAAGAGAGAATTTGAAATATTGAGTGCGCCATCTTTTGGAATAAATATGAACTAAATATTAATTTTATTCTAGACTAGTTCATTCACACATATCTATATCAATAAATTTATATCTCTCACCTTTTTCCATATATTATGTATATACTTCTAAATTAATAATAAAATATTAAAAAGAGAAATTGTGATTTTTTAAATGTAACACAAAATTAAAATATACTGGGATCAGGCTAATCAATGGGGTCGATGGAAGGATGGTTTAAACCGTTGGTTTTCGACCTTTACGACCAGGGTTCGATTCCCACATTGGGCACTTTTTTTCTGATAAAAAATTGCTCTAAAGGCCCCCGATTCTTGGAAAAGTCCAATCCCACCAGAGAGTGCAAGTAACCCTAAGGGGCTTTGAGATATTTGTAAGTGCAAAGTCGAACTGCTTTTCACATGTGTAGTAATGTAGTGCATTTACAGTAGAAGAATTCGCCAACTTCTACCCACCATGATTATCATGCCCTAGGGATAAGCGAAAAAAAAAAAGGTTAATCAATTCAGAAAAAACCTTGGCTGCGACGACAAGGTTATATATAAGTGGAAGTATTCTCCTCTTTTCCTTTCTATTCACAAGTTTCCATTTGTTATAAAAGTAAAAGGAAAGGTTTGACTCAAGAACATGAGTTTCTTATGTATATATTAAAATAGAGAAATGTGTACTGGTCTAGAACAAGACTCATTTTAAATCCTCTTTAGTTTTAATATTGATAACGACAATTGAAAAAGTGCAAATAAAAAGTATATGATGAATACTGTAATATTTAACAAATATATAATTTAAAATGTTTAAAACAAAAAGACCGTTGAGCGTATATACTTAATTTACTAATATTCTATCACAAGTTTTCAGAAATTTCTATCCTCAAACAAATGCATAGAATTGAAGTTCAAATAATATGGCACCAACTTTGTCTACATATGAAGCCTCTTTGATTAGATGCTTCAATGCTATGTTCTTATAGAAGGATGTGTATTGTGATATATGATAACTGATTAAAAGACAAATATTTCCTCAGTTTTAACGCTTCATAGCATTGGACATTATTGTCTGATAAATACATTTTCAAAAATATATTTGTGTTTTTACAAAGCGTTTTGGAATACATTTTTTGTAACGCTTGACACTTACTTCTATGTAAGAAGGCGTATCTGGATCTGTGAAAGGATTTTTTTTACATAATATTTCGAGGTATTGCTATTTCTTTTGTACTTAATTATATTCAAATGAGGAGATCGCCTTTCAACTCAAACATAGTCCTATATTACTGATTATAAACCCTTATATTCATATCCTCTACATTTATAAAAAACATATACATTCGGTTAATAATTTATAGTTTTAAAATATTTTAATTATTAAATTAGGTTTTATCTAAATTAAATAACAATTTTTCCATTTCAGAAGTGAGATAAATATACATGCTCTGTGTGTCTGTGGTAATGATAGAGAGAACTGAATATTCATAAGTTTATTTCTGTTTCAGATTCCGCCGGCTGTTTTCTTCCTGCTGCGAGAAAATGTAAGCTAAACATTTACAACATAATTTTTAGTGACAATTATTTTGTCAAACTCCTTAATGACGTCTCTATAAACCAATATATGTTGGAGGAAAATATACTTACAAATTGAGAGAGGCTATAATATAGGAAAAATTCATTGTATATTAATGAGTATAGAGTTGATTAAACAAAGTTTACATAAGTGCCAGTGTCAGAATATAACCTTCAATATTAAACTTGTTTAGATATAGTAAATTTGATATGGGAACTTGAGCCTTACCTTATATGGTGTTTTTTTAGCGCCCAAAAAGTCTCGCCAGTAATGTAAGTAAATTAAGGAATATTTTTACTTTAGAACCTCACACAATTGTGAATTGTATTTCCCTATAACGCAGATATTTATATTTATAAGAAAGAGATATATGAATGAATTGTATATGGGGTGTATTGAAGCTTAGTTAAGGTGATGGTGCAATGGGCACTCAGGAGTCGCGAACATGGACTGCATTTCGGTAGCTGAAAATAGAGAGAGTTCATATATCTTGCAAAGAGAAAGTTAGCCTTTCAAACGATAAGTTTAATAAATAGTATATTGAGAGAAAAATATCTGAACATATATATATATATGTTATATAAAAGTATTATTTTATTTAAAAAAAAAAATATTATTTCATAGATATAAATACACTTTAAATAAGATATTATTTAAAATGTTATATTAAAATATTTTATTTAAAATTATAATTTCATTGATATAAATACTCTGTATAAATCGACCGCCAGAGGTCGCGCTTTCTCTATAAATACTCATTGTTGTTCTTCCCCGTTGGCCGACCCAAAACTTTGTAATTATGTAAATAATATTTTGTTTTAATTATTCTTACGCCTTAAGCCAGGCATTACTTTTATCCAATTATGTTATTCATATATATATATTACTCAGCTCAAATAAAGAAATCTATGATCTTCAATATTATCATTCTTTCAAGATTGTTCGACCATGACTGCACCACCATAGCATACAAATCAACATGATCCAACAACAACAAAATTCTTATCTTTTTTTTTTTATCTTTCAAGCAGATTTTTATTTTTGAATCTCTTGAAGTAAAAATATACATAAAATTATTTATATCACAGGAATATAGAATTTATATAATGAATTCTATAATCATGGATAAAAGATAGGTAGGGTTAAATATACATATTTACAACAATAATAATTAAAAGTGATATTTTTTTGGAATATATGGTCAAAAATGCAGAACAGTCAATGAATGAAAAAATAAAATATATGTTTTTAAAAAAAATAAAATATTTGTATTTTAGATTATATAATATATATATGTGGTAATTTGAGAATTATAAACACCTGTGTAAATACTCACCACCTCTTCTTACACCCCCTAATCTAATATGGACTTTTAATCATTGTACCCAATCCTCCTTTAATCAAGATAACTTTCTATGTATCGTTTTTGAGTGTTCAATTAAATAAAGAGGTACATCTAGAGGGAACGTAGAAACCAAAAGGGCTTATCCCGCAGCCATGAGGTCAACCGTCGCGTCAACGCGGCGCCAATAAAATGACGTAGCAGGGCTTACCCGCAGCCAAATAAGGTCAAGCGCCCTGTCGACGTAATGTCGTCAAACGTCCGGTGACGTAACACTTGAGCATATAAAAAGGGCTTGCCCCGCAGCCAAGTCAGTAGCCTGGCCCGTAACCATTCACGCACGGCAGCCCGAGACGCATGGACGGAGGTTTGCATGCATTTATTTGCATGCATGTATGGTATGAAATTGGGGTCAAATTTACCGAATATGTGTTTGAGCTGGTGAAACTTCACGTTGTGGTAAGGTGATATTCATTTTTTGGTGCATGAATATCATTTTCCCGTAACTTCATACTACACATATACATATATTATTTTTTATTATATATAAATAAATTTTAGGATATGCTATTTGTAGACTTTGTCTGCTAAGAATGTATGGCTATCTACAAATATGAATGTTTCTGTGCAGGGAAACTTATTCCAACGTACTTGCACTACCTCCACCCCCGACCATCCAAGCAGCCGCTTAACACCAAACTTCAACCAGCCAGCACTAGCACAGAATTCACAGTTGATATAGCAAAATAAACACTTTTATTCACTATATATCTTGTTTAATTTGTTGTTATAAATGATACCAATATTATTTACATATTCTGCCGCTATTATATATTCACTTATTTAGAAAATATAGAAAGTCAAACTTAAATCATTAGATTTAAAAGGCATATAATGGATCAAAATATCATTTAATTTACCAATATTATATTATATTATATATATCTATGGATTGCTCTATTTTCAAAATAAATCATTAGATTTAAAAGGTATAAATTGGATTGATTAAAACAATAAATATTGACAAATAAATATTTCTACTCAATCCAATATAAATATATTTATTATTGATATAAGAATATAGGGTTTAAATGTAAAATTAAAATATATATTTGTTTGTATATCAAATATTTTCCTACATTCATGAAACCTTAGTGTAAACTAAATCTAGAAATAGAAAATACTTCATTGAAAAGTTTAATTTCTTTTAAAGAAAATATAATTCCTGTTGAAATTTTTCGTTATATGCCTGGTGATAAAAAAAACAGAACCACAAACATACGTTCTATCTTATCCAGAGATAACACTTGTCCCATCCTGGGAAGACAGAGCTGTTCTAATTTAGGTCTTGTCAAGCGCGAGAGAATAAAAACCTGTATCAAACATTTACACAGGAATACTAAGAAGTATTTGAAGTGATTGGATGTTTGAAAGGATAAGATTACGAGGCAAAGTTTCATACTTCTGAGATGAACATGCAAGTGAGACCATCCAGAAAAATACCTCTGTCGATTAGAGAACGATTAAAGAAGGAACTTGAGAGGAAATGGAAGACAATGGGATTATCAAGAAAGTGAACAGCCATTCAACCATCTCTACCCAGATGGATATAACAAAACCGAAGAGGAAATACGCAAATTAATTGACCCATCGGATATCAATAAATTAATTCTTAGAAGTTATTTCTCTCTACAGACCTTTGATCAGATTGCAGTCAACCTATGATGATATATTAGATGAGTTTAATCGAAACACTTAGGGAATTTTGTCACTGATGAGTGACGCCCATATACTATTATTATTTTCGGCTTAGTATAAAATTGAATAACCTTTGTCAATCAATAAGATATAGGACTGAATGATTAAGGTTAATAATGATAATTTCACATTTCAGTCATTCCATACATTATGGACGATTGGAATTAGGCCATCACATTGTCTTCAGGAACCATAATTATTCTCGGTAAAGTATTTGAATCATCTGAGCCAAAATACAGTAAAATGATAGAGAAATTCATTCTTTTTCAGAACTTGAAGTTGAAGAATAACTTAGGTTAAATTTATTCCTTATTTGCTCATCACACATGATAAGAAAATATTTTCATCGAAGAATTAATAAATTTTCCATTCCAAAGCCATCTTGAAATGTTTTCAATTATCCTTTATTCCCGTCGCCTGGATAGTTATAATCTATTATTATATTGCCTCAATTAAGTTTAGCTAGTTTATATTTGAGAGATCTGTAAAAATATATATATCATTCTATTGATAAATTTAAGAATACAAATCTCTTAAAACCTGCTCTTAATTCCTAAATTTTCTTAATCTTCCTAAATTCAATCTCCTAATGTCTTGCTTTGGTAACATCAAGTAAGTCAAATCTAACCTAAATATTCTTGATATCAAAGTGAATTTCAATTTGAAATAAAGTTCAAATGCCTTAAATTTCTTTTTGTGTGAAAACCAGACGATATAGTTTTCAAGGAACATCTCCGTTTATAAGTAAAGTTTATTTAGGACTGAAAGACATATTGAAGTGACCTATATAATAAGGCCATAGCTTAAACTGACTATTCAAGTATATTCCTTCTATTAAAATATTGGTTTACTTCAGTATCTAAATATAACTGAAGGTTGTCAAATTATTCCATTTATGTGGTAACTGTATCTCTTATTTTCTAGTGTAAAATTTACAATATGTTTATCATATTGTCATCGATAACTGGACATTTCTGCGATGTGTGACAATTGTGTTTATTGAAATATTGTACCTGAATGAATTTGACAAAAATAAATACTGTCGCACATGGAAAATACATTTTGGAAATAAAAGTAAATATGACTAGAAAATAAACAGTAATGTTTAGCCTTAACACATATATAGATTTCGTTTAGCTAATTACTTGTTTATTTATTAATACACTCAACACACAATTGTTTTGATTTTGTCTTTTGAACTCCGGGGTGAGACGGTATAAGACTAGACGCTTTGATAAAAAGCCTTATTGTTATTTTTTAATTTTTGAGGTTATAATATTAAAGATCAAATATATTCGTTTAGTTTCACGATCTAACTCCGTTTTAAACCCTATGCTCTAATTGAATTAGAATGTTATGGTGCAAGAATAAACTAAAACCTATGAAATAGAATTGGCAATGATAATTCATAGATCACTATTGAGCTAAAAATCAACGTCGAATTTTAAATTCGTAAATATAATTTATTCAGATAGTAAGTAAATCATCATTGAGTTTTAAAGAATTATTTTGTGCCAACGAAACGAAGCAATTCGTTATGAAATATCCGAGAACTGGGGAATATTTTACCACGAAAAATGGAAAATCTCGTAACTTACACGTTCTGTATAGTAGAATAGCAATTTGTTCAATGAAAGGACCTAGAACAATAGGCAGTTATAAACCATCTTAAAGTTTGCCTTGAACTGAAAAGAGCATTATTCCGTCGTACATGCGATGAATAATGTGAAGAAATATTGAACTGTGACAACGAGATATTACCACCCTGGGGTATATAATCTTCCATTACAGAACGCGACCAAGCTTCAGATCCCTCTAATATAAAAAATAAAGAAAATAGAAAATTAATTCATGAATACTACTAATAAACAATCTTTTAAAAAAGTTAATATAGAATGAAAACAAATATTATATTTTAATTTTTACAAAAAAAGAAACTTCCTGGAATCGAACCCGCCTACTTATATTAAATATAGATTATCACCATCGTGCTGATTGGCTAATGAACTCAACGTTGATTGGTTAAATAAGGTGACCTGGCAATTGGCATCCAACCAGAGCCAATACCTATCACGTGACTATAATCAACTAAACAAAAGGCGAATAAAACATATACCATATATGTAAACATGAAGGACATTATTACATGTAGCTGAATATTTGTTTTTACCGTCCAAACATGAAATTAGGTGTGGAATCATATTTCAAGATACAATACAAATTATTATCTCATTTTTTCACTTACTTGTGGTTCAAATTTTCTTAAAGACACTAAATTGATATGATTAGGACACTTTCATATTTGGGTACCCACAATGTTTTTATGCAGGAATAACTAATTTAAAATTAATAATTGTGTTACTGTGTAAATGAACCAAAGTGATAATGTAACAGATTTGAAGTAAAATTAGAAAAAAAATATCTATTGACCGTGAAACTCTATATGGCTGATGTCTTGCACCATATATCGGAATTAGTTTTCAACTAAGCTTAGATTTTTTAAATTCCTGAATATCAACCAAATTTTTTAAAAACATCCAATCCCTTTGGAGCTGTTGTGTTTGGAGTCCTTTGGTCCTTGTCAGCGTGATGTAGACTGAATTTCAATATTTTCAAAAATGGTCCTAGATGGGGCATCCTGATAATTCATGGAACAGGTATAGATGGCCAAACCTGCATTAAAATCCTAATTTTTTTTTTATGTTTTTTTTTTCATCAATCAACTTGTTCATCAATCTAAATGGTTTATTTAATTAGCAACTCTCAGTTTCATAACTAGAATAAACTTATTTTTAGTTTTGTTTTTCTACTTTTGTATTATTATTGACTAAGTATTTTCAAATTACATGACTTTGTTCATTAACCTCTCCCTTGTAGAGAGCAAACCTCTCAGTCTCTTTGAAACAAAAGAAGGCTTGTCCCCATTTTAATGCATTTTACTTATCTATATGTTTTTATTGTGAAATTCTTTGCTATTTGAACATTTCATGCAAGAAAAATACTGAACTTCATTTCTAACTTGAAGGCTCCAAGATAGGTTGTGAAACCTTCCTGGGTCCCTCGGTCACGTCCATATATATACTATGTTTGAAAGTATGAAGGATAATATATGCTCCTTTTCTAATCCGTTTCTAATTCTGAACTTTTTTGCCTTTTGATATATTAGGATAATAGACAAAGGTAAACGCATACATGTATGACAGCGCAAGTGTCCTTAGGTGGACATAGCGCTTTAAATTGAAATAAATAAAAATAATGATTATGTATGGAAGTGAAAATTCGAAGCTATTATAGACGCGTATGATTCTTTTTCAAAATTAAACAATTTCTAATGCCATTAATACAATGGAAAAGTTAATGGGAGGGCGCGTATATAATAGGTGCCAATTTTCATAACAGATGTCGCGGTAATGCATCATAATATATGGAAGTAATGGTATCTCATATATAATATGAAAGTTATGCTGGGAGGATATCGATATATTAAATAAAAGTCGCCTCTCCTTTCAAAATAAACGATAGAACAATCTATTGAGCGTCTCTTCAAACTAACGGACTCTGATTGGTGACAAAACCACTTCGGATCTCAACTACCTAGTGTGTTCTATCAACTCTTCCTATTTCAGCCTGATACTTCGTATCATATTGGATAATGTCTTACTCCCAGATTTAAATATCAACACTCTACCTTCCGTAGGGCGGAACAGCTCAGAGAGACATGTCTAAACTTGAATGTATTCTCTTTCGTTACACAGCTATTCAAACAAACCACAGGCTCCCAAATTGATAACCTTCTTTCGACAGTATTAGCTGAAATAGTCCTGTTCTGAATAGATAACAGGAAATTCTAGGAAACTAGGTTGAACAAATTAATAATAATAACTTCCAAGAAGTCTGGAAAAAAAATTACCGAATTAAGGTTGCTAATGTCCTGAAAATATTATTCTCAACCATTTTAATTTGTATATATATTGAAATATTGTATTTAACCTTATATACATCCAAATTTGTATTTGTTTGTGTAGAAATTTTTGGCAGCGCCTCTTTCCAAAACGAAAACAATGGAAGAGGTAAGCCTTTTAGTTTATTTTTGTAATTAAAATGAAGAGAGAAATTGAAATCTTGAGTGCGCCATCTTTTGGAATAAATATGAACTAAATATTAATTTTATTCTAGACTAGTTCATTCACACATATCTATATCAATAAATTTATATCTCTCACCTTTCTTCCATATATTATGTATATACTTCTAAATTAATAATAAAATATAAAAAAGAGAAATTGTGATTTTAAAATGTAACACAACATTAAAATATACTGGGATCAGGTTAATCAATGGGGTCGATGGAAGGAAGGTTGGTTTTCGACCTTTACGACCCGGGTTCGATTCCCTCATTGGGCACTTTTTTTCTGATAAAAGAAATTGCTCCAAAGGCCCCCGATTCTTGAAAAAGTTCAATCCCACCAGAGAGTGCAAGTAACCATAAGGGGCTTTGAGATATTTGTAAGTGCAAAGTCGAACTGCTTTTCACATGTGTAGTAATGTAGTGCATTTACAGTAGAAGAAGACGCCAACTTCTACCCACCATGATTATCATGCCCTGGGGATAAGCGAAAAAAAAAAGGTTAATCAATTCAGAAAAAACTTGGCTGCGACGACAATGTTATATATAAGTGGAAGTATTCTCCTCTTTTCCTTTCTATTCACAGGTTTCCATTTGTTATAAAAGTAAAAGGAAAGGTTCGACTCAAGAACATGAGTTTCTTATGTATATTAAAATAGAGAAATGTGTACTGGTCTAGAACAAGACTCATTTTAAATCCTCTTTAGTTTTAATATTGATAACGACAATTGAAAAAGTGCAAATAAAAAGTATATGATGAATACTGTAATATTTAACAAATATATAATTTAAAATGATTAAACAAAAAGACCGTTGAGCGTATATACTTAATTTACTAATATTCCATCACAAGTTTTCAGAAATTTCTATCCTCAAAAAATGCATAGAATTGAAGTTCAAATAATATGGCACCAACTTTGTCTACATATTAAGCCTCTTTGATTAGATGCTTCAATGCTATGTTCTTATAGAAGGATGTATTGTGATATATGATAACTGATTAAAAGACAAATATTTCCTCAGTTTTAACGCTTCATAGCATCGGACATTATTGTCTGATAAATACATTTAAAAAAATATTTTTGTGTTTTTACAAAGGGTTTTGGAATAAATTTTTTGTAACGCTTGACACTTACTTCTATGTAAGAAGGCGTATCTGGATTTGTGAAAGGATTTTTTTTTCATAATACAGTAGAACTTGGATAATTCGAACTTCTTTAATTCGAAAACCTCTTTAATTCGAATATTTATCTTGGTCCCTAGAATTTACTATATATATAATTTCCGTTTTTAATTCGAATTTTTGCATAATTCGAATTTTTTTATGGTCCCTTGGGGTTCGAATTATCCAAGTTCGACTGTATTTCGAGGTATTGCTATTTCTTTTGTACTTAATTATATTCAAATGAGGACATCGCCTTTCAACTCAAACATAGTCCTATATTACTGATTATAAACCCTTATATTCATATCCTCTACATATATAAAAAACATATACATTCGGTTAAGAATTTATAGTTTCAAAATATTTTAATTATTAAATTAGGTTTTATCTAAATTAAATAACAATTTTTCTATTTTAAAAGGGAGATAAATATACATGCTCTGTGTGTCTGTGGTAATGATAGAGAGAACTGAATATTCATAAGTTTATTTCTGTTTCAGATTCCGCCGGCTGTTTTCTTCCTGCTGCGGGAAAATGTAAGCTGAACATTTACAACATCATTTTTAGTGACAATATTTTTTGACAAATTCCTTAATGACGTCTCTATAAACCAATATATGCTGGAGGAAAATATACTTACAAATTGAGAGAGGCTATAATATAGGAAAATATCATTGTATATTGATGAGTACAGAGTTGATTAAACAAAGTTTACATAAGTGCCAGTGTTCAGAATATAACCTTATATGGTGTTTTTAGCGCCCAAAAAGTCTCGCCATTAATGTAAGTAAATTAAGGAATATTTTTTCTTTAGAATCTCACCCACCTGTGAATTGTATTTCCCTATAACGCAGAAATGTATATTTATAAAGAAAGATATATATGAATGAATTGTATATGGGGTGTGTTGAAGCTTAGTTAAGGTGATGGTGCAATGGACACTCAGGAGTCGCGAACATGGACTACATTTCGGTAGCTGAAAATAGAGAGAGTTCATATATCTTGGAAAGAGAAAGTTAGCCTTTCAAACGATAAGTTTGATAAATAGTATATTGAGAGACAAATATCTGAACATATATATATGTGGTAATTTAAGAATTATAAACACCTGTGTAAATACTCACCACCTCTTCTTACACCCCCTAATCTAATATGGACTTTTAATTATTGTACCCAATCCTCCTTTAATCAAGTTAACTTTGTATGTATCGTTTTTGAGTGTTCAATTAAATAAAGAGGTACATCTAGAGGGAACGTAGAAACCAAAAGGGCTTATCCTGCAGCCATGAGGTCACCCGTCGCGTCAACGCGGCGCCAATAAAATGACGTACCAGGGCTTACCCGCAGCCAAATAAGGTCAAGCGCCCTGTCGACGTCATGTCGTCAGACGTCCGGTGACGTAACACTTGAGCATATAAAAAGGGCTTGCCCCGCAGCCAAGTCAGTAGCCTGGCCCGTAACCATTCACGCACGGCAGCCCTAGACGCATGGACGGAGGTTTGCATGCATTTATTTGCATGCATGTATGGTATGAAATTCGGGTCAAATTTACCGAATATGTGTTTAAGCTGGTGAAACTTAACGTTGCGGTAAGGTGATATTCATTTTTTGGTGCATGAATATCATTTTCCCGTAACTTCATACTGCACATATACATATATTATTTTTTATTATAAATAAATAAATTTTAGGATATGCTGCTATTTGTAGACTTTGTCTGCTAAGAATGTATGGCTATCTACAAATATAAATGTTTCTTTGCAGGGAAACTTATTCCAACGTACTTGCACTACCTCCACCCCGACCATCCAAGCAGCCGCCTAACACCAAACATCCAGCCAGCCAGCACTAGCACAGAATTCACAGTTGATATAACAAAATAGACACTTTCATTCATTATATATCTTGTTTACTTTGTTGTTATAAATGATACCAATATTGTTTACATATTCTGCCGCTATTATATATTCAACTAGCGGAGTGACCCGGGGACCGCCCAGGGTTTACCCAAAGGGCCTGCAGAGACTTTAAGAGTATAGATTGACCATGTTTTGATGTCCTGAACTATAGCCTATCATATAACAAACTGTAATTCGACACTATCAATAATTCGACACTTCCGATAATTCGACCGTTTTAAAAATCAAATTTACACAGTCGATTGTTGTTTAAATACAACCTTACTGGTAAAAAGGTATTACAGAGTCATCTGCAATTTTTTTTCATTTCCAAAATATTTATTTACACTTTCACCAATGCCTATAGGATCTTTGTGATGGAACAGGTATGGTGTTCTAGCGCATGTGCTCTCATGTCCTTGAAGCACATATACTGACAGTACCCAAAGTTGAACACACTGTATAATATCTGAAATATCTTTGTCCCCTTCGGATACCAACTTTCGCTTCATTCTAGAGAGGCTTTATGTTTATTAATTACTAAATTACTAAATTTACTAATTTATTAATTTCTTAAATAATGAGTCCTTACTATAACCATATTTTATATATATAAACCATAAATATTTATATATATTATTTTTTAATTTTAAATATATTTATATATATAAACTTTTCATTAATGTCTATAGTTTCTCAATTCAAAGGAATTTATTGTATTACTATTTTGTTAATACACTATTATCAATTATTTTGATTTTAGACTTCTCTTTATTTACTAATTTTTCCCATTTCTCTATACATAAATTTCGTTCATTTTCAGTGGCTGCCTTCGCCTCTGTAATACCTTTTTACCGGTAAAGTTGTATTTAAACAACAATCAACCTTGTAAATTTGATTTTTGAAATGGTCGAATTATCGAAAGTGTCGAATTATCGATAGTGTCGAATTACAGTTTGTTTATTTATTTTTTAATAAGGTCCTCTTATCTTATCTGCAATATAGTTGTATTGTTCGAAATTTTATTTTCTAATTTGTTAATTTTTTTCTTTTTTTTTTCACTCTAATAATATTTATTTAAATCTAATAATTTTTATTTAATGCAATTTAATTAATAATTTATTTAATCCAATGTCTATAGTTTCTTCCCTGAAATTGCTTACCAAACATGAGTCAGTGTTTCCTCAGTGTTAACAGTTGGAGTGTTAGAATGCGGAGAAGCAAAATAACTCCCTACTGAATTTCTCAATAGTCTTACTCCCAGAGGAATGCATCCACACCAGTTAAACTCTAGGTTGGTGCTATTGTTATGCTTCTGAGAAGTTTTAATCCTAAGCAGGGTCTTTGAAAATGGTACACGTGTGGTGATACAATGCAAGATATGGGTCATCTTTACATGTATGCTATCCAATGTTCGCACCCTTGAAAAAGCCACTTAAAGTTGTCCGTGCGTAAACACAGGCTCTTGTAGCCAAGGTTTGGCCTTGAGCCTTATTTATAGTCATAGCAAAAGCCAACCTTAGTGAAAACTAACGCCTCTCTAGAATGAAGCGGAGGTTGGTATCCGAAGGGGCCAAAGACATTTCAGACACTATACAGTGTGTTCAACCTTGAGCACTGTCAATATATGTGCTCCAAGGACATGAGAGCACATGCGCTGAAACACCATACGTGTTCCATCGCAAAGATCCTAAAGGCATTGGTGAAAGCATAAATAAATATTATGGAAATAAAAAATATATATATATTTATAAGAAAATAAATTGGAATATAAATTTACAAACTATATTTCAGAGTGGACACATATATTTGAAAGGAAAAAAAAAAGAAAATTGCAAACAACAAAACTATATTGCAGATATGACAACATATTAAAGAAATAAATTCATTTGAAAGACCTCATTAAAAACTACATTTCTAATTTTATATATATGTGGGTTAAACTTACAAACTTACAAGGTTGTAATAAACCTACCTGTTTGGTAAGCTATTCAGTACTTTATCATATGAATAAAAATAGAAATTTATTTTTAATGAGTCCTTTAGATTAATTCCTTTTATAAGTAGTCTCCACTGCAATATAGTTGGCATCTCTTTTTTTCTGATTTATTTTCTAATATTATTTTTTAATTTTAAATATATTTATATATAAACTTTTCACTAATGTCTATAGTTTCTCAACTCAAAGGAATTTATTGTATTAGCATTTTGTTAATACACTATTATCAATTATTTTGATTTTAGACTTCTCTTTATTTACTAATTTTTCCCATTTCTCTATACATAAATTTCGTTCATTTTCAGTGGCTGCCTTCGCCTCTGTAATACCTTTTTACCGGTAAAGTTGTATTTAAACAACAATCAACCTTGTAAATTTGATTTTTGAAATGGTCGAATTATCGAAAGTGTCGAATTATCGATAGTGTCGAATTACAGTTTGTTTATTTATTTTTTAATAAGGTCCTCTTATCTTATCTGCAATATAGTTGTATTGTTCGAAATTTTATTTTCTAATTTGTTAATTTTTTTCTTTTTTTTTTCACTCTAATAATATTTATTTAAATCTAATAATTTTTATTTATGCAATTTAATTAATAATTTATTTAATCCAATGTCTATAGTTTCTTCCCTGAAATTGCTTACCAAACATGAGTCAGTGTTTCCTCAGTGTTAACAGTTGGAGTGTTAGAATGCGGAGAAGCAAAATAACTCCCTACTGAATTTCTCAATAGTCTTACTCCCAGAGGAATGCATCCACACCAGTTAAACTCTAGGTTGGTGCTATTGTTATGCTTCTGAGAAGTTTTAATCCTAAGCAGGGTCTTTGAAAATGGTACACGTGTGGTGATACAATGCAAGATATGGGTCATCTTTACATGTATGCTATCCAATGTTCGCACCCTTGAAAAAGCCACTTAAAGTTGTCCGTGCGTAAACACAGGCTCTTGTAGCCAAGGTTTGGCCTTGAGCCTTATTTATAGTCATAGCAAAAGCCAACCTTAGTGAAAACTAACGCCTCTCTAGAATGAAGCGGAGGTTGGTATCCGAAGGGGCCAAAGACATTTCAGACACTATACAGTGTGTTCAACCTTGAGCACTGTCAATATATGTGCTCCAAGGACATGAGAGCACATGCGCTGAAACACCATACGTGTTCCATCGCAAAGATCCTAAAGGCATTGGTGAAAGCATAAATAAATATTATGGAAATAAAAAATATATATATATTTATAAGAAAATAAATTGGAATATAAATTTACAAACTATATTTCAGAGTGGACACATATATTTGAAAGGAAAAAAAAAAAGAAAATTGCAAACAACAAAACTATATTGCAGATATGACAACATATTAAAGAAATAAATTCATTTGAAAGACCTCATTAAAAACTACATTTCTAATTTTATATATATGTGGGTTAAACTTACAAACTTACAAGGTTGTAATAAACCTACCTGTTTGGTAAGCTATTCAGTACTTTATCATATGAATAAAAATAGAAATTTATTTTTAATGAGTCCTTTAGATTAATTCCTTTTATAAGTAGTCTCCACTGCAATATAGTTGGCATCTCTTTTTTTCTGATTTATTTTCTAATATTATTTTTTAATTTTAAATATATTTATATATAAACTTTTCACTAATGTCTATAGTTTCTCAACTCAAAGGAATTTATTGTATTAGCATTTTGTTAATACACTATTATCAATTATTTTGATTTTGGATTTCTCTTTATTTACTAATTTTTCCCATTTCTCTATACATAAATTTCGTGCATTTTCAGTGGCTGCCTTCGCCTCTGTAATACCTTTTTACCGGTAAAGTTGTATCTAAACAACAATCAACCTTGTAAATTTGATTTTTGAAATGGTCGAATTAACGAAAGTGTCGAATTATCGAAAGTGTCGAATTATCGATAGTGTCGAATTACAGTTTGTTTATTTATTTTTTAATAAGGTCCTCTTATCTTATCTGCAATATAGTTGTATTGTTCGAAATTTTATTTTCTAATTTGTTATTTTTTTCTTTTTTTTTCACTCTAATAATATTTATTTAAATCTAATAATTTTTATTTAATGCAATTTAATTAATAATTTATTTAATACAATGTCTATAGTTTCTTCCCTGAAATTGCTTAACAAACATGAGTCAGTGTTTCCTCGGTGTTAACAGTTGGAGTGCTAGAATGCGGAGAAGCAAAATAACTCCCTACTGAATTTCTCAATAGTCTTACTCCCAGAGGAATGCATCCACACCAGTTAAACTCTAGGTTGGTGCTATTGTTATGCTTCTGAGAAAAACATGTATACAAAAAAGCAAAGCCCAATTCCAAACCCAAATATTTTTTTTATGAGAAGAACATCAACATAATGCATGATTACGGCAGTCCATAGCTTCCCTAACAAAAATTCACCAAAAAAGCTAAATATTCCAAAATATTTCTGTGTATATATTGCTAAATGTGTAAATAACATGTATATAAAAAAGCAAAGCTTAATGTTAAATTTCATTATCCTTGTCACAGGAAAAGCATCAAAATACTGCATAAGTACGGCACTTTTGCAGCCCCCCTGACAAAAATTCACTAAAAGAGTTAAGTATTCAAAAAAATATTTTGGTATATATATTACTAAATGTGTAACAAACATGTATATAAAAAAGCAAAGCTTAATTCTAAGTTTTAATATTTTTTTTATAAGAAAAGCTACAAAAGCAAATAGGGAGAAGTGGAGCCATCTAGCCATTTTCAAAATTTGATTGTGAAAAAGTGAAAAAAAAGAATAAATAAGAACAAATATAAAGAAGAAATAATTAAGCAAAAGAAAGACATAAATAAATATTTCAATCTACAATTCGAAAAATAATATAACCTCAGCCTATTTATAAGAAAAAAAAAACGTTGCCAAAGACATTAGGAAAGATAATGCAAATTAGATAATGTTTCATGAAGATAATGTTTCATACACAAAAATTGAGCTCTATTTAAATGAAAAACTATAACAAAGTACTTACAAATTATAATCATAATCAAATGAATCAGAAATTAGTAAAAATTAGTAAATAAGAATTAGTAAAAGGTAAACAAAAGAACGCATTTCAAAACAAAGGAATTGATGATGATAAATGCAAAAAATCTACGATTGTAAAATAGATTAAATTAAAAAATAAAAATAACTGTTAACATTAGGAAAATAAAAACAGGCCTATCATACGAAGAAAAAAATAACGAAAATTTTGGTATATAGATCGTTATGTGTAGTTCAGAATCTTCGGAGGAGATAGCTCAGGACTTTACAATGGAAAACTCTGTTACGGTATTATCTATATAGATTATTTCGAAAATGGAGAAAGTCAAAAATAAATCATTAGGTAAAAAGGCATATAATGGATCAAAATATCATTTAATTTACCAATATTATATTATATTATATATATCTATGGATTGCTCTATTTTCAAAATAAATCATTAGATTTGAAAGGTATAAATTGGATTGATTAAAACTATAAATATTGACAAATAAATATTTCTACTCAATCCAATATAAATATATTTATTATTGATATAAAAATATAGGGTTTAAATGTAAAATTAAAATATATATTTGCTTGTATATTAAATATTTCCCTACATTCATGAAACCTTAGTGTAAACTAAATCTAGAAATAGAAAATACTTCATTGATTTGATATTATTAGATTCAAATTGATCAGATAATCTCGTATTTAAAATATTTAGAAATACCAAAGATCTTAAGAACCATATTTGGTAGATATCTTTGAATGTGAACAATAATGTAGCAATCCTAGAGGAAAGTGACCTTCATAAAATATACAAATTCTCAATATCCATGTAAAAAGAATAATATGTAGTTATTTAAGAATATTTATAGCCATGATATCAAATTTTAATTTTTCTTTATTTTATCGGCATGGCATAACAACAATAGTAGTTTTTAGAGTAGGAAAAATATAAAATTTCAAGATATCTCTCAAAATTAAACATATTTATATCTATTTTTCTCCAAATATAGTTCAAAATTTTCCAAATCGAAATATTAAAACAACAATTTTTATTTTTCGACTTGATGAAGAAATATTTATGAATAAGAAATGTTGATATTCTAATTTTTCAGAAGAAAAAATATTGATCAATAATGAATTCATCTTTGAAATTTTGTTGAAATCTAGCCTTTACAAAATCAGATCCTTCACAACAACAAATTTAAAAAAAAAGAAATATCTGGAAAAAGAACACGGAAGAGATAATTAACTATCAACATATATAGTCACGACCGTCTTTCCTCATCGCTGTCAATCAACGCGCGTCTCCTTGTCGCATACCTTGAGATGTTTGCATAATATTATTTTATTTTGTATATTTTTACATTTTGTTTCTTTTAAAAGGATGGTGGATTTGCATGTCCGCGAGAATCGCGATAT
This sequence comes from Cordylochernes scorpioides, assembly GCA_030710605.1. Classification (NCBI taxonomy): domain Eukaryota; kingdom Metazoa; phylum Arthropoda; class Arachnida; order Pseudoscorpiones; family Chernetidae; genus Cordylochernes; species Cordylochernes scorpioides. Next base: position 65,754,310 of record CP092869.1, read on the forward strand.
ATATATATATATATAGGTGAAAAAAGTAATAAAGTTAGAGTTTCTTTTGCCTTAAATCTTCTCTTGTCTCGTAAAACTCGTTCTTTTTAAGTAAAACATTACAAAATGGCGCAGCCAACAGGATGATCTCGACAGAGCTTGTAGTAACTAGCTGTGTTAAAGCCCAATTAAAAACTTTCAATTTACTAACTAACAAATCCATTAACAGTCTATAGTAAGGAAGGTTATGGATAATCTATTAAGTGAAAATATATCAGAGCATGAATAAGGAACAGTCAAAGAAAATTGAAATGAACATTGAAAAAATGAAGGAAGAAGCTGTTAAGTATGAAAACCTAAAAAACGAAATTAATGATATCGAAGACATGCAAGATGAAGAAACAGACTTGGCAGATGAGGATAAAGAATTATCAGATTCGACCATTGAAAGCCTCATCAGGACGATGGCGAATCAGCAGCGCTTGATGATGGACTTTCTTCTTAAAAATAAGAGTGAAATCAGGGTAGGTAGGCCAGTTAAAATGGATGTGGCTACCTTTGATGGAAGAAATGCTGATCCTAAAATTTGGATCAACGTATATGAAAACATTTGTGGAAACAATGGATGGGTTGGAGACGAGGCTAGAATCAATGGAATGCGATCCTATCTGACAGGATCGGCTTTATTATGGTTCGACAACAAATTTCAGGATGAAGAGGAATATTGTTGGAAGGAATGGAAGCAAGAGTTCATTTGTTCTTTTAACGAAAATCCAATTGTGAGTTACGACCGTGCTTTTAATTGGAGATATCGAGGAGGATCCTTGGTGGAATATTTTTACCAGAAGCAAGGAAAGATGCGACTTGGTATGCCTGGCCTTAGCGAGAATTATTGATTATTGGGATAATCCATGGACTTCCCCAATATATGCAGGAGCAACTGGCCACGGCAAATATTAAATGCAAGCAAAATCTACTCAAACTCCTGAAGAACATCAGGCCTATATCGGAAAATAATTATTCTGAATCCAGGCCATCTGCAAGAACTCTTGGCACAGTCAAGAAACCAGTTCATTTTACTGAATCTAGTGACACGGGGTTACTCCAGGCGGCGAATGATAGAAATGTTTCGTTCTTGTCAAAAAAACTGACGAGTATGGGTTCGCCGGTCCCATGGTCAAAATCGACCATTTTTTCCATTTGTGATTCTCCCCATTCCTTCATTGATGTGACTATAAACTCTCACTTGGTGAAGACCTATCTGGCCAGCGGTTCTTCTCTCAATCTGATACATAGAATTTTAGTGCAGAAAAACAGGTGGAAAACATACCCTATCAAGATTTTAATAAACACAATCAACCATAGTAAATTCACTGCTACCGAAGCCATTAATCATAATAAATCATCGTTCGGGAAAGGAACTGAGGGACGCCGACGCGTTGTCACGATTGTGTGTAAGCGTCCCAGACAAGTCTGATGAACAGACGTTCTGGTTGAAGCATAAAGCTTTAGAGCTAAAATACGACGAACAAAGAAAATCTTATTTGGTGACTCCTGAACAGGTTCCTAGCATTCTCAACTTATATCATGATGATCCTAAATCTGGTGGCCACTCGGGATTCTGGAGAACCTATTATACAATTAAGAATCGATTTGGTGGCGAAATATGAAGGGGGACATTCGACGTTATGTCCAATCGTGTTCTACCTGTCAGAAGGTGAAGGCCAAATATAGATCTACCTCTGATCAGATGAGTTTGCCTGTTCAATCTCATGTTCCATTTCATACGGTTCATGTTGACTTCGCAGAACTCAAAAAGAAATCGGAATCCAATGCCTCTACCCAGTCATTCTTAGTAGTGATTGATGAAGCTACTCGGATTTATACGCTAAATGTATGAAACAGTCGGGTAAAGCTCTAAAAGAATACTTTACGGACCATCCCATTCTTTAAAATGTAAAGAAAATTATTTCCGATAGAGGTACCTCCTTTACTCGAGGGGAATTTTACAACTGGACGCAGGAGAAGGGAATCAGGTTTCTTCATACCAGTCCTTATCACCCTGCGGGAAATGGTCTAGCCGAGAGAGTGATTCAGGAAATTAAGACCTTCATGGAGTGCGACCCACAGTTTCCTAAAGGATGGAAATGTTGCTTGGAGGCAGCCGTCAATTATCACAATAGACATCATAATACCTATCTGGGATGCTCTCCATGGTATAAATGGAAGGGAACAGTACCAATAGTGCCTGCTGACGAGGAATTGGGCTTACAACTCCTTAGAATTGAAACGGAGAATAATGACAAACAGCGCCATAAATACCGTCTGCGCATTAAATATTATTATAACAGAAAAATCGAAGAAGACCTACTGATGTCAAACCTGGAGATTCGATTCTGGTGAAACACCAATACACAGGTAAACAACGACTGCAGACTGGACCCCATGTTGTTACTGATGTAAAGATGGTGGACGGCTATGTTAAATATGTCCTTTATGAATCGGGGCGAGGAACCCAGAGTGCCCACATCACCAAAATCATTAAATTTCATCATAGACCACCAGGAATCCCATCACAGGAGTGATGAGAGGTCATGGAGGGGGAGTCTGTCGCATACCTTGATATGTTTGCATAATATTATTTTATTTTGTATATTTTTACAATTTGTTTCTTTTAAAAGGATGGTGGATTTGCATGTCCGCGAGAAGCGCGATATATATATATAGGTGAAAAAAGTAATAAAGTTAGAGTTTCTTTTGCCTTAAATCTTCTCTTGTCTCGTAAAACTCGTTCTTTTTAAGTAAAACATTACAATTATTATACTTATCTACTTATATAATTGCCTTATTCTGTCTGTGTGAAGTTCACTGTGTGAAGTTCACGGATAGATTTTGGTCAGAATGGATAAAATAAAAAAAGTGTCAAGGGATGGGAATCGAACCCACGACCTTCCGCTTACCGGGCAGATGCCATGACCACTAGGCTACCCTGGACATATTTTCCGTTCATAAAGTTAATATATGATGCCAATATATATAATAATTGTATAAATGAATGCAAGACAAAATCACCGCGAATGTTTCTTTTTTTTAAGGCAATTTCTTTTTAAAGCAATTATCGTTTTGCACAATTACTGAATCTTTTAAAATAAATAACAATATTTAAATGAAAATATGTTTCTTTAAATAAAATAAAATAAACTTTTAAATCGGTAACCTTTATGAGAACCTTTAAATATATATAAGTACCTTATAATTGTAACGAATAGTATTTTAATTAAGACATTTTAAAAACACACAGTTTGGAAGGGGACGTTTCACAAGAGTGACATCCATGGCGCCAATTTAAAATTGTAACGAATAGTATTTGAATTAAAACGTTTTTAAAATATATACGCACTCGGGTAAAACCCGGGCGTTGCCCGGGCCATTCGTCTAGTTAATATATAGTCACGACCGTCTTTCCTCAATTCCTCATCGCTGTCACGGATGCGCGCGCATCATCATTATGATCATTATCATTATCTAATGATAATAATAATAATTATTATTAGTATATTATTATTATCAACATATATAGTCACGACCCTCTTTCCTCAATTCCTCATCGCTGTCACGGATGCGCGCGCATCATCATTATGAGTATTATCTTCTATAGAAGCTTCTATCTTTATAATTATGTATATTTACAAAAAGTCAATTCGCTCGCGCCTCTAGTGGTGAAAATGAGGGGTAATACCAGCTGACCTAATGTACATGTAAAGTTTGGAGCGGGGACGTTTCACAAGAGTGACATCCACGGTTCCAATTTATAATTGTAACAAATAGTATTTGAATAAAAACATTCAATCGGGTAAAACACGGGCGTTGCCCGGGTCATTCGTCAACATTATAGTCACGACCGTCTTTCCTCAATTCCTCATCGCTGTCACGGATGCGCGCCATCATCATTAGATCATTATCATTATCTAATGATAATAATAATATTAATTATTCTTATATTATTATTATTATCGATGAAAATTATATTAAAAAAAGAAAGAAAAACATTTTAAAATTAAAAACTTTATTTTAAAAATAAATATATATTTTAAAATAACAGAATATTTTAATTTTCAATAAATTTCATAGATATATTATCCAAAAAATAATAATTTTGATAACTTGATTACTAATTGATCACTTTGATTACTAATTACCCATATTATTCTGCTTTTACTTAATATTACCTATTTACTAAAATAATCATTGTATGCAAAAAAACATGCCTCCTAAGCAATATAACTCTGAAGAGGAAAGAAAGGCCGCAGCTGCCGCAAGAAGGCGAAATGCAAGGCAACAAGAAACAGCTGATCAACGCGCTGAACGACTCCAACGTAATGCTGAAGCTAAACGTCTACATCTAAGTAATGAAACAGCAGAACAACTTGCTGCAAGACTTCTGCGTAATGCTGAAACCTATAGAAGTCGTATTGCCAATGAAACAGCAGAACACCATGCTGCAAGACTTCAACGTGAAGCTGACGCTAAACGTCTAAAACTAGATAGTGAAACAGCAGACCAACGTGCTGCAAGACATCAACGTGATGCTGAGGCTCACAGGCGATATCGGCGACCGACAATGCGAACTAATGCAATTGATTTGGCTAATATAGATGAAAAAGAAATTATTGAATTTTACTGTGGCCAAATGAATGAAAGATGCAAATTTTGCAATTCTTTAAATTTCATGGGAGAAAGACCCCCAGATAGAAAATTCTCAGCCTGCTGCCATAAAGGCAAAATAGATTTACGGGAGCAGGATTATCCAGAATACCTGGAAACCTTAATGAATGGCGTTGACCATAATAGTAAAAATTTTATGGAAAATATTAGATCTTACAATAGCTCATTGGCATTTGCATCCATGGGGGCAAACATTGCTACACCTCCAGGATATGGACGATACTGCTTCAGTATTCACGGTCAAATATATCATAGAACTGGAACACTTCACCCAGTAGGGGGAACAGCCGCCAAAATTTTCCCAATTGTATATTTTTGATACAGCAGAGGCTACAAGAGAAAGACTTTCCATCCCTGAGAACCACGGATGTGATGAGAATGTTTTGAATAAACTTGCAGAACTGTTAGCAAACATAAATAAGTTTGCAATGTCTTATAAAATGATTCGTGACGTAGAAAAGGAAGCCATACAAGAAGCTAATAATAATGGCACAGAACTACCAAATATTGTAATGGCAATTAAGAACGATCGGACTCAAGACGTTCGAAGATACAACAAGCCAACTGCCAGTGAAGTTGCAGTTGTCTTCCAAAATGATGATGGTGAACCTCCATTTATTCGTGATATACTGATTCATTTAAAACCAATAGAGAATCAGCCTATGTTAAAGCGAATTTCTATCTTAGATCCAAATTTGGATGCGTTGGTTTATCCACTATTTTACCCTAGAGCGGAACAAGGTTGGACTACCTATCTAAAACAGAAACCCGGCTCAAGTCAAAGACTAAGTCAAATGCAATACTATAGTTATTTGCTGTCTGTCCGAGACAAGTTTAATCCTCTTTTAAATGGGGGGAAACTAACGCAACAATTCATAGTTGATGCGCATGTAAAAATGGAAGCAAATAGACTCCATTACATTAAAGAAAATCAGTCCAAATTGAGAACTGAAAAATATAGTGGTCTCATGGATCATATAAACGTAAGAGCTGAAAATTAAAATCTTAACGTTGGAAAGGCAATAATCCTTCCATCAAGCTTTGAAGGCAGTCCAAGAAATATGCAACAAAGGTACCAAGATGCCATGTCAATTGTGATAAAATATGGAAAACCAGATTTATTTGTTACAATGACTTGCAATCCAAAATGGAAAGAAATAACTGAAAATCTTGAACCTTGGCAAAAAGCCGAACATAGACCAGATTTGGTGGCACGTGTCTTTAACTTAAAGTTAAAAGAGTTGCTAAAAGAAATAAAAGCAGGGCTATTTGGAAAGTTAGCTGCAATGGTCCAGGTAATTGAATTTCAAAAAAGAGGGCTTCCTCACGCCCACATATTAATAATATTGGCTGCAGAGGCAAAATATAATACAGAAGCGGATATAGACAGAATTGTATCTGCCGAAATTCCAGATAAGGAAAAATTTCCGGTTCTTTTCGGAATAGTTACAAAACACATGATTCATGGTCCATGTGTAAAAAAATAATCCAAGGTCCCCATGTATGGAAAATGGTCAATGCACGAACAAATTTCCAAAAGATTTGATTCAATCTACAATTATGAACGTTGATGGATATCCAAAATACAAACGAAGAGTGATATCTGAACAGGTTTATGTAAATTCTAAACCTCTCAATAATTCATGGGTTGTTCCATACAACGCATACATATTGTTAAGATTCAACTGCCATATAAATGTTGAAATCTGTTCATCTGTACAGGCAGTTAAATACTTATTTAAGTATGTATATATAGGCCATGATTCTGCCAATATAGAAATACGTGAACAGACCTTGAATCACGATGAACCAACTAAATTTGTAGATTCAAGATATGTTGGCCCTGTAGAAGCAGGTTGGAGAATATTCGGATTCCATATGCATGAACAATCCCATGCTATAATACGGTTAGCCGTCCACTTGCCTGATTATCAAGATGTTGTATTTAATGACGATATCAGCGATGAACTACTGCAAAATAGACTCAACATTAATGGGTTATTTTAAACTGAACCGTGCTTATCCTAATGCGAGGGAATACTTATATCGTGAAATATCCGAGCATTATACTTGGAATTGCAAAGAGATGCAATGGAACACGCGAAAATTGCGTGGAGCTAAAGTGATTGGCAGAATGTATACTGTCAGCGTTAAAGAACAAGAGCGCTATTATTTGAGGCTACTTCTCTTAAATGTAAAGGCAGCTCGGTCATTCGACGATTTAAAAACTGTCGACGAAATTTTATATCCCAGCTTTAGAGAAGCTGCACTTGCAAGAGGTCTTTTCCTCGATGATAGTGTATGGAAATCTACACTGGAAGATGGCGTCGTCATGAACATGCCAAAGCAACTTCGAGAGTTGTTTGCATATATTTGCGTATTTGGACCACCCGCAAAACCACGCGAATTGTGGGATGAATTTAAGGCTCACATGTGTGAGGACTTTTGCCGAAAGCGTCATCCTAATGATGATGCATGCACCCATTGCGAGGGTTATGCCATGAAAGAAATTAGTGACATATTTCTAAGTCATAGAGTTAATTATAACGAATATGGGCTTCCAGTGCCAGCATGGAACATCCCTGATGTTCCATGTTCAGAGGAATATATTTCTGATACTGAAGTTCTTTTAGCCGCTGATAAAATGGAAAGTTTTAACGCTGAACAAAGAGCAGCATATGATCAAATAATGGCTGCAGTCAAAGATGTAACAATGAGACCAAAATGTTTCTCCATTGATGGTCCAGGTGGGAGTGGAAAGACTTACCTCTATACCACCTTGATGCACTCCGTTAGAGGAATGAACCAAGTTGTTCTTCCAGCTGCTACTACTGGCATTGCAGCCAATTTATTACAAGGAGGAAAAACAATGCACTCCTTATACGGACTTCCAATTCCGTTGAATGAAACTTCCGTTTCAAATATTAAAATGACTACAATGGCTGCTGGCACCCTCCGAAAGGCAAAGCTACTTATTATTGATGAGTGTACAATGGCTTCAAACCATGCCCTTAACACAATCGATAGACTTCTTAGAGAAGTCATGACTGAGGATAAAAGATATCCTAACCAAATTCCATTTGGTGGTAAGGTCCTCATTATAGGAGGCGATTTTCGCCAATGCCTACCAGTAATACCTCATGGTATGAGAGCACAAATTGTGCAAAGTTGTTTTAAATATTCTCAGACATGGAGCCATTTTGAGCACTTACCATTGGTAAGAAATGTAAGGGCCAGATCGGACCCCGAATACACAGAATGGCTATTAAAGCTAGGCAATGGAAGTCTTCCAACCTTTGACGATTTGGGAGCAGATCTCATTGAGATTCCCCAAGAACATATATTCAAAGACGATATAGTCCGAGAAATATTTGGAGACACAATTACTCCTGAATTGGTTGAAACCATGTCACAAAGAGCAATATTGTGCCCCAAGAATTACGATGTTCATAATATGAATGACCAAGTCATGGACCTTATAGTTGGCGACTACCACACTTATTTAAGTGATGATTCCGTTGTCTCAGACAGCGATGAAGAGCGGAATAATTTTCCCGTTGAATTCCTGAATAGTGTTACTCCTTCAGGAATGCCGCCTCATCGTCTAAGATTAAAGGTCGGATGCATTATTCAGCTTCTTAGAAATCTGAAGAAGGGTTTATGTAATGGAACCCGCTTTACTATTAAATCATTAAAGAGTAACGTCATTGAGGCAGAAGTCCTGACTGGCTCAAATAAGGGGGACATTGTATTGATTCCCCGAATAGATTTGGCCCCATCTGAAACAGGATTGCCCTACATAATGAAGAGACGGCAATTTCCTGTTAAACCTGCCTTTGTCATGACCATAAATAAGGCACAAGGTCAAACGCTCGAACGTGTTGGCATTTATTTGCCGGAGCCTGTATTCGGTCACGGACAACTTTATGTTGCCTTTTCAAGAGTGAAACACAGTAGTGATGTTAAAATCATGATTAAAGATTCAGCACTGCAAGGCAGGCTAATTGAAGGAAGCGACAGAGTCTTTACTCGAAATGTCGTATTTAAAGAAATATTTTAAGCTAGCCCAGCGTGGCATAGAGGAGTAACCCTCAGTAAATATCTACATAAAGGAAGGAAAACCTATAACCCGTGTGATAGCACGTAGTTAAGTAATGCCCTTAACCTGATGAGTGTCAAGGCTAGGCCGAAACGTTGCTATCACTTCTACATATTATTTGAAATCTAAAATGTTCGAGAATATCGTTTCTTTGTGTCATTTTGTTCTAAGAACAAACAGGACAATTAGATTATTTAGGTATAGGCAAAAGATTGATGACGGTATACTTGCACTATTATTATCTACTCATATAATTGCCTTATTCTGTCTGTGAGAAGTTCACTGTGTGAAGTTCACGGATAGATTTTGGTCATCAACGCGCGCATCATCATTATGATCATTATCTAATGATAATTATTATTATTATTATTATTATTATACTTATCTACTTATATAATTGCCTTATTCTGTCTGTGTGAAGTTCACTGTGTGAAGTTCACGGATAGATTTTGGTCAGAATGGATAAAATAAAAAAAGTGTCAAGGGATGGGAATCGAACCCACGACCTTCCGCTTACCGGGCAGATGCCATGACCACTAGGCTACCCTGGACATATTTTTCCGTTCATAAAGTTAATATATGATGCCAATATATATAATAATTGTATAAATGAATGCAAGACAAAATCACCGCGAATGTTTATTTTTTTTAAGGCAATTTCTTTTTAAGGCAATTATCGTTTTGCACAATTACTTAATCTTTTAAAATAAATAACAATACTTAAATGAAAATATGTTTCTTTAAATAAAATAAAATAAACTTTTAAATCGGTAACCTTTTTTATGAGAACCTTTAAATATATATAAGTACCTTATAATTGTAACGAATAGTATTTTAATTAAAACATTTTAAAAACACACAGTTTGGAACGGGACGTTTCACAAGAGTGACATCCATGGCGCCAATTTATAATTGTAACGAATAGTATTTGAATTAAAACGTTTTTAAAATATATACGCACTCGGGTAAAACCCGGGCGTTGCCCGGGCCATTCGTCTAGTCATGTATAACAGAAATATTTCATATAGCAAATGAATATGGAGCCTGTATAATTCTCCTGCTTTTGAAGTCTATAATGCTGAGAGAAGAAATTAAGTTATTCCAGGTGGATATCTTAAGAAATTCAACAAAAAGCTCAATAGATTATTAAATGCACTTGAGTTTCTCTCGCAAGAATTTATAAATATATAATACTAGCCGAATGACCCGGGCAACGCCCGGGTTTTACCCTATTCAAATACTATTCGTTACAATTATAAATTGGCGCCGTGGATGTCACTCTTGTGAAACGTACCGCTCCAAACTTTGTGTCTGAGAAGCGATATTTTTATAGAAAGATGATCTGGCTTTTGTTTTCTGCTCGAATGAATGTTTTTCTGTTAGAATTTTGTTCCTGCATACAAAATAATGAACTGGTTTCACCCGTGGTCTCTGCTTTTTGGAATTTTTCCCGTTATTATTTTGTATCTGATAATCAAACATGATACAGCAATATCATTGGGTGTTGTTCGTAATTTTTGCACGAATCATAATTAAAACCTTCTAAAAGTAAATTGGAAAGTCTATCACGCGAGTTTCGTGAGGCCAAAGTTCTTTCCCTGACATTCAGAATCCTGGCCGTATGTTCTTGTGGGGTTTCTGCCGCTCTCGAAGTACTGACCCTGTTTCTATTTTGCCGAAGCCTGTTCTCACGCTGTCCCACGGATTCTGCCGCTCTTGAGGTACTGGCCCTGTCTCTATCTTGTTGAAGCCTGTTCTCACGCTGTCCCACGGATTCCGCCGCTCTCGAAGTACTGTCCCTTTCTCGATTAATCCTAAGACGATGCTCACGTTGCACAGCAGTCTCAGCACTTCGCACATTTCTTTTTTTACTCACTTCTGGTAGGACTTTTCCAATAGGTTTGAGTTTCTTGGGAGGCATCTCAGATCTCTAAAAGCTAAACAAAAGAAAAGAGTATAAAACAGTAATAAAAATAGGCAAAGTAGAGAAAAAATATGTTATTTAAAAGCTAAACAAAAGTAAAGAGTATAAAGCAGCCAATGGGCGCGCGCCGCCGTCAGATCCCCACGCGTTCTAGAGGGCGCTGTTTATGAGCTAAGTTGAATAATTTGAATATATAGTTTTAATAATTGATTTATATATTTTTTAAAATAGCCTATCGTCTTTCCCGTATTCTTTTACCTATGTATGGAAATTTGGTTTGAATTAGTGAACTACTGCGAATTTGTATACCGGACATACAAACATTGATTTATATATATATAGATATCAAATATTTTATGAAAAGCAATTAACATCAATGATGGTCAACAAGTCAGGTAGGAATTTATATCGGATATATCCACACAAAAGATATTCCAACTAAACCATACTCTTGTATCAATCTCAGATGCTACCTCTTTGCAGATGAGGGTCCCCAACCTATTTATCAGCTGGACGCAGTTTTCATTCATTCTCCTTCTTTCTTAACAACTTTTCTTTCTTCACAACCTATACATTTAGCTTTTAAATAAGTATAGGATTATCACCCACAAATATTTGAAACCATTCCACATGTTTTTAACGATACCTCTGACATAGTGTCATATATAGCTTGAAGAAATATGAATTGATTATATATATTGTATAAGGAATTAGGTTATTTTGTGGCTTCAGAACTACTCCATTAATTGGTTAGTATCAATGAAAAAATGTGGTTTGTTATTTGATTAAAATGGAATCTCTCCTCTTGTGAAATTTTAACTTTTCTATATTTAAAATTGAAATGATCATTTAGAATAAAAGAATTATGAACCGCTCGAATGCCAAGGATAAAAAAGGAACTGAGTGACAATAGCAACCTGTTGAATATAAAGTCTGAATTCTAGGTGGCTGTGTGTAACAGATGTTCCAGATGGAGAGACCCACAGTGTGACTTCCCTGCGATCCGGCTCTACTAATGCCATTGTTGCAGGATCTAGATATTGAATAGACAGCATTGGGAAGTGGGCAGTGAGTCGGTGTTTAGTGCTTACACCCCTGTGGTGGCCACTGCGACGATTAGCCGCCCTAGACTATCCCGCTTTGGTCATTGGTCATTTCCACGCTGGGAAGGGGGATGGGGACCCGACTATTTTAACACTGTGTAATCACATAGCGTGGAATGATACTCAACTTCCCCTCCGATAGCTTGCTCGCTCCACTGACCTAGGACTAGGTACTGATTACTAGGCTGTTGGTTCTGGCGCAAAACTCCGATGGGAGGCCTCGCGTGTAGACGTTAAGTCCGGCTTTCAGCGTTGGCAGTGTCCAACAGTGCTGTTTTCAGTCTCTAGTTCACTAATTCTACTTTGTTGTCAATAGAAACCCTACAGCGAGCTGTTGGAAATGGGAAGTTGGGGTCAGGGGTGTAGCAATACATGACGGGGTGAGATAGTATACATCTAACCCCCTCTGTGTTATGTACCTAGATATCACCTGGAGCCCTTTCCATGTCTAGTTAACATTTAGGTAAATGTCTTTCTTTAAGGTCCCTTCTTAAATCACCAAGATCCTTTTTTAAAACTTGGCATTCATGTGGTATATAAATGATCACAGCTCCTCTGGAGATTGAATAATTATTACTCTTTATTTCTGGAGAGCTCTCATTATTTTGGCTTAGAATATCTGTGACAACAATGCTGGAGGGCGCCATGACAGTGAATAAGCATTTAATTATTTATTTAATGGAATTTAAAATGTAGGTCTGGCTTTATTTTATATTGCCATTTTGCCATTATATGAAATATGGAAATGAAGAGATCTGTGAGATAGATATGTAGGGTTCAGAGATGAGAGAGTGATTTTACAGACAATGCCACATGTTGCAAAAGTGTTCAAAGAAATGTTTGAATAACATTACTTTAATGTCATATTGCACATGCCTTTATCCCTAGATGATGTTTCCCTTAATTATCTTGGCTTGCACCTGATATTGCATTACCAGTCTGAACAGAACTTCCAATCCTATGAAGTCTCTAAATTTTTCATCACATTTTTAGGTCTCAAAAGATGAGCCATTCTTTTATACCTACAAAATAGGAAACAATGTGATGTAAATTCAAAATCGTATTCAGTGGTGTATGTAAAATTCTAAATTCCTTTGTTTTGTTGTTTGTAGTAAATTGAAAAATTCTAAACTCTAATTTAAGTCATTGTCGTCGTAGGTTCTCCAATGTTCCGTCTTCCTGGGTTGGGTTGGTCGGTCGATATTATAATAGGGCGTTCGTGGTTGTTGTTGTACCACGATGACTTGTGGTCTGGTAGGTTGTAGAGCACGGCTGACCTCTTCCCTCACAGTCTGTTCCAGGGCGTTCACCTCTCGGAGCGGACTGATCACTTCAGGTGCCGAGAAAACCTTTTGTATCTCTTCTCTAACGATGCGGCGAATTAACGCGGCCAAGTCGTCTGAGTCGTCAACACATGAAATGGGCATTACGTTTGACAACCTGGCGAATTTCGTACGGCCGATCCTGCGCTGCTTGACGGTTGTCAGATGACGGCAAAACTTCAGGATCTCATCTACCGTCTGTATGTCTTTCGCCACCAATACCTGGTATGTGTCCTCCGAAATTCCCTTTATAATGTGAGCAACTATCTCACCTTCTTCCATGCGAGGGTTCACCTGGTTGCAGAGACCAAGAATCTCCTGGATGTATGACTCGCTGGAATCCTCGGCCTTCTGTGCTCTTGACTTCAGAACTTCCTCGGCGCGTCGAGCAGAATCCTCCTGCAGTCCGAACACACCGCGGAATGCGTCTTCAAAGCTTCTCCACAAGTTGAGTGATTCTTCGTTATTATCAAACCACCTTCCAGCAGTTCCATTCAAGTAAAATACGACTTTGGCAAGCTTCATGGTGTCGTCCCATCTGTTGTACTTCGACACTCTCTTGTACTCTTTCAACCACTGTCCAGGGTTTATATTTCCATCTCCAGAAAAGGTAGAAGGATCTCGTTGGCGCTGACAAGGGAGGTAGGATCCGCTAACAGTAGGTCTGTGGTCGTCTTCCATTTCTATTCGTTGTGGCAAATAATTGGTTCACGTCCCTGTAGACGTCGACTTCTTTGAAGTTCCGTCACGCTACCCAGCGTCTCCGCCAAAATATGTCGCGGAGATAAATAAAGCAAGGGCAAGTTTGGGTATAATTAATTTATTATAAGGGGTATTTATAGTGAGAGAGAGAAAGTACAACTTACCCAAAGTTAAAGACAATCCTAATGAAGGACGTCAGCTCCCCCCCGCTGACCAGATTCCGCGAACCCCTCACACCCGGTGTCCAGGGATGATTGACAGGCGTCCCATGGGGCCTCTCGTGGTTGAAGCTGCTGAGCCGCTTGACAATATGTGTCCAAACCATTATTTTAATATATCAAGAAAAGATAATTAAAAATTATTCTATATAATAATAAAATTAATAATTGATGGATGGCCAAACAAAAATGATATTCCATATGAATGTGTTCCATACTGGAATTATAAAGCAGAACTTTATATTCTGAAAATGAATTAGTCTTGAAAGGTTGTACAGTTGTGGTACCTTCAAGCTTGAGGAAACCAATGTTGCAAATAATACATGGAGGTCATCTAGGTATGGATAAATGCGAGATAAGAGACAGACAATCAATTTTATGGCCAGGAATAAATAAGCAAATCGAAGATTTTATCTCAAAATATGACATATGTATTAGAAACAAAAAAGCACAAGAGCCTCCCATTCCTCATCCAGTTAAAGATCTTCCTTGGAAAAAGTGGGAATAGATTTATTTGAACTCTATAGGGAGAATTATCTTATCATAGTGGATTACTTTTCTAAATTTCCAGAGATTGAACGTCTAACAGATACTGAAACAGAAACTGTGATAAGAAAATTAAAATCTGTATTTGCAAGATATGATATACCTCAGATAATAATATCTGATAATGGACCTCAATTTAACACCTATATGTTTAAAAGGTCAGAGAAAGATTGAGATTTTAAGCATATAACATCGAGTCCATTGCATCCGAAATCTAATGGTCTGGAAGAAATAAATGTCCAAACAATTAAAAATTTAATTAAAAAGGCAAGGCAAGGTGATGAAGAACCTTTTTTGACACTTCTCAATTTTAGCTCAACAAAGATTGATGGAGTGGAGTCCCCCGCAGCACTACCTTTCGGAAGAGATATCAGAGCTAAATTACCCTATACAAATAGTTATCTTAAGCCAAGAAAGATAAACACTAGGAAAGTTCAGAATAGATGGAGAGAAAGACAAATTGTTCAATAGGGATATCATGATAGAGGATCTAAAGAGCTTTGTAAAATGCAAAAAGATGATTTGGTTTATTTGAACAACGGAAGGAATGGTTGGATACCAACAACAATCAGAGATGTTGCGGATACACCGAGATCGTATTTTGTAGAATCGCCGCATGGAGAAGAAATAAGAAGAAATTCATAAGATCTTTACACGCCTAAAACTGTTGGGTTCAGCCAGAAGCAACACAAGACCAAGTCAGCCGGACACTAGTCTTCAACCTCCAGAAATAGAACGCAGTAATTCTATTAAACTCACTGAAGTCAGAACAAGATCTGGAAGACTTGTAAAAAGACCTAACAGACTTACTTATAAATATATGTATGCATCTTTTTTTGTTCTGTTTCAAAATATGATTTGGTTTATTTGAACAACGGAAGGAATGGTTGGATGCCAACAACAATCAGAGATGTTGCGGATACACCGAGATCGTATTTTGTAGAATCGCCGCATGGAGAAGAAATAAGAAGAAATTCATAAGATCTTTACACGCCTAAAACTGTTGGGTTCAGCCAGAAGCAACACAAGACCAAGTCAGCCGGACACTAGTCTTCAACCTCCAGAAATAGAACGCAGTAATTCTATTAAACTCACTGAAGTCAGAACAAGATCTGGAAGACTTGTAAAAAGACCTAACAGACTTACTTATAAATATATGTATGCATCTTTTTTTGTTCTGTTTCAATCTATATAGATTTGACCATTGGCCAATGTTATTATTGTTTTATAAATATGTAAAATAAGTTTAGAATATTTATAATACTTAGTATATGTTGCACTTTGCTAATTAAAATAAAATGAGTCTTTTATAGAGATATATCTTTCTTCAATAAAATAATAAACAGAACATTTTACAAGACAGATTTGTGGAAAGATAAATGTTTGTAAATAAAAGGGCAGACACCTGTTAACAGGTGCTGGGATGAGATACATTTACTTTTGAAATTATAATAAAAAATTCCTGTTGAGACAGTTTTAGGTTAAATTTATGAATAAATATTGTGATATTATGGCAACTAACCACTGTTTCACCTAGATTTCGTATAGCGCGTTTAAATGACCCACGGTACAAGTTAATTGACCGATCGGCTCGAGCCGTCGAATCGCCAAACCATTTGCCTTCTTTAGTTGAGTTTAAAGAGAAAGCGTCAGAGGCGATCAAATACGTAGAGTAGATCAGTAAATTGGAAGTGCACAGTATAAAATACATCAGAATATTTCTACATACAGTCGCTAAAAGCTGGTGTTTACGTTTTGGGAGGAATAAGAGTCACTGGAGTAGTCAGATTCCTCTGCGCGGATGCGGGGCTTAGGTATATCCGAGGCCTTTAGGAACTCGAGGCAAGCAGTGGTGCTAAGTGCTTCTATTTAAAATAATTATCTGCGGGACCTTGGTGTGCAACTAAACTCTACTTCACAGATGCAGAGGAGATCTAAGGGCATCACAAGGCTGCTACACTCTAACAGAATGTGTGTCAGAGTTTTGTTCCTGTTGGTGTGAACAGTTAGCAGGCCTACTAAATAGCTGGATAGGAAAATAGAAAAAAAAGACACTCATACCTTTTTAATAGGCTATTTGGAGTAAATCCAAAGTGGGTGTCGAATGAGAGATAATTTGACAATTAATATACTTTTATTGACATCTTGTCAATATATGGTTAAAAGGAAAAATCCTCACATATCAGGAAATTAACAATGATTATTATATTACAAAATATGGCAACTTTGCCAGCGCTGCAGAGTGTAATGAAAGATCACCAGCGGTTTGAAGAAAATGTCGGGTAATCGTTTCACAAAACACTGATGCGAAATTCGGTAGAAGAATTCGTAGTGATGATTCATTTGTGGGCTGTTGCAAGGATTTAAATCAGATCAGAGGACTAGGGAAAACACCCAACTGGGTCAGCAGCAGGCCAGGACGTGCTGCCCCTCCCTCTTTTATTGCCGGCTGGCGCAGCTGGGGCTTGTTTGTTTACAGTCACCCGAGCCGCCGCTGTCGGATGTCCCAAAGTGAACTCCATTATTCCACATACTTACACCTGTTTTCCTCTAGGCACACGGAAAACAATAATAATCGTCCAATCGGTTGGGTATACAAACGGTTCTTCCCGATCTAGTCTGTATTTTTGCAGTTTTCTCTTTATCGTTCAGCAAACGCGAAGAAGCTGCTGTTGATGATATTTCCAAGGGATATATTTTTTGAATAGGTCTTAGGAAGGTTCCTACTGCGGTTTTCACCTTCACTATTCAATTCACTCCATCTCCTCCAAATAATATCTCCTCGATCACTGCTAATGGCCAGAGATTACGCTTTTTATTGTCCATACCAACAAGGACAACATCCCCAGCCTGGAGTTTTGGATTGTAAATGCGTCTGTTTCTATGGACCAGGAGGGACAAATATTCCTTCCTGAATCGTGATTTCAACTCCTCCCTCAGCTTGCTCAAATAGCGCAGTTTCTGTGTCGTTGGATTAGATCCCATATTCTGGCACTGGGGAAACTCAACATCTGTCTGTTCTTGTAGGAACATGGAAGGTGATATTGTCACAAGATCATTCGGATCGTCGCTGACATAAGTCATGGGCTTTCCATTCATCACTGCCTCTGCATGACACAGCAGGGTCATCAATTGTTGATATGTCAATGTTGATGTTCCGAGCATTCTTCTTAGTATATCTTTGAGGGAACGATTCAATCTCTCCCACCATCCACCCACCAGGCAGCAGTGGGCGGGATGAATTTCCATTCAATATGCTTTACTCTTCCGTCGTTAGAAACGCGTTTCCGCGTTTTTGTTTAAAGAAGTTATTGGCTCCTAAAAATATGTTCCGTTGTCGCTGAAGATGGTGGATGGACGTCCTCGTCTCTTGATTAATCTCTCCAGGGCCATTAGGAAATCTCCTGTGCTGAGAGATATTACCAGTTCCAAATGTACACAGCGGTACACAGCACAGGTGAAGAGAACAACCCAGGTCTTGGTCCGATCTTTCAGATAGAGCGGGCCCGCCAGATCAATCCCTACCACCTCGAATACTTCGGCGTTATGTACTCGAGCGGCAGGTAATGGAGCGTCTTCCACCACAACGGGTTTAGCGGAGAAGCGGCGACATGTGACACATCTTCTCATTATTTTCTTAATGGTCTGTCTCGCTTTTACTATCCAATATTTTCCCGAAGTTTGTTCATCAAAAATTGTACACCAGCGTGGCAATTCTTAACATGTAAATCACATATCATTTGTTCAATCAACGGATGAGTCCCATGTAATAGTACTGGCAAACGGAAGCCAAATTCGTCGCTGCTGTAAATTAATTTTGTTTTCACACGCAGGATTCCTTTCACTTCACATATCTTCAAGCCAGGTATAGAGTGGCTAAGGAAACACTCGGCCTGAACTAATTTCAAAAGCGCTAGCTCCGCTTCATCGATCTCCTCCACAGAAATTTCGCCCTTTACTTTCGTTGAAGATTGGAGGTTGTTAATGAATCTTCTAATCAACGCCATCATCCGCATATTTTTTATGAACGAGGAGATATATTTCATGTACCAATGATCGGTACTCATAACTGATTTCACAACAGAATTTTTCTTTCTTTTCGCACAGATTTCTTCTTCATTCAGGACTTTATACCCGGAAGGCCAATATTCTTCGGAGGGTTTTAACCAGGAAGGGCCCTCCCACCATCTAGACTGTAACAGTTGGGAGAGGCTGCATCCTCTGGAGGGTAAATCAGCTGGATTGCACTCGCTAGGAACATATCTCCAATCTCCAGGATCACTAAGTCTGCATTTCTCTTTCACGCGATTCCCGACAAAGGTACCCAACTGGTCATCGCGCTTTATCCAAGCGAGGGCTGTTGTGGCATCAGACCAGAATACATTTGTGACATCTTTCAACTCTAGAGCTTCAAAGATCAATTGTTTAATCGTGCTCCTACAACACAGGCTGAAAGTTCAAGTCTTGGTATCGTAGGTCTCTTGAAAGGAGCGACTCGAGACTTAGCCGCCATCATATGCACTTCAATTTTGTCAGCAACCCGTGTCCGAAGGAAGACCACAGCAGCATAGGTTTCACTACTAGCATCAACAAACGTGTGTATCTGCCAGTCCTTCTGCGGTACCATCAATGGATTGAAATTCCTAGGAATTGCCATAACTTTGTGCAGCTGTAGGTCGTCGAACCATAGGCTTAGTTCATCCTTGTAGTAACGGTCCAATTCGTCGTACCATGCCTACTTTAGAGTCCAAGCTTTTTTGCAATAGAATTTTAGGCTTTATTAATATTGGGTTCAGAAATCCAATAGGGTCATATATCTTAGCTAAGCAGGAAAGGATACTCGTTTTGGTTATCTTGGGGGGAAGTATGGCGACGGGAATTTCACATGAAAATCAATCTTTCCCTTTATCCCAACATATACCAAGCACTTTAGATATCTCTGCTCTTTCAAGGGGGTAAGTATCGGAGGCCACGTCCAGGCTATGCTCCCAACGGCTTAGCTCCTTCCGAGCATTTTCCATGATGGACGTTGCGGTCAATTTGAGATCTTGTAACTCTTCAAAAGAGTTCACGCTTGTGAATAAATTGTCCACATAAAAGGGTTTTGCAACCTCTGATCTAACGGTTTATGTTCAGGTCGAACATTAGACAGGTGGTATTCGATTACTGGCGACATAGATTGCACAAGATATTGAAACTTGTCGCTGTCTTCTAAAGTGGAATCGACATGTATCTTGTTGAACTGTGCCCACCACCCCAACCAATCTTTTATTTCTCCTGTAAATTATTCAATTCTATCTTGGGTAGTTTTACAGTTCTATGGTGTGAGCTAGAAGCGAAGCTCCCTTCACTGGTCGTGGGACTGGAAGCAGTGATCCTGGGTTCAACAAGAGCGAGACATTTGTTATATATCCTCTTATATCTCTGGGTATATTGCAAGGCTTCCTCATCGTCTTGCTCTAATTCCTCTTCGCTAACGTCCGAAGTTAGCATGAAGTCTCTTATCTTGCCTTGGATCACAAGAAGCTCACTGCGAGTTTCTACAATGACTTTTCTATTATTTTCAATGTCCTCTACAGGTATTGGTGGAGTACTTGACAGAAACTCTTCTGTCGTCTTCAAGATGCGAGTTAGTCGCTTTCTAAGTAAATTTCTAAGCCTTTTTAAAATTTCCATTTTTCAAAATAAACTATAAACAGAAGGTAAAACAAAAGGTACTTATCTTGTGTCTTGACTTGTACTCCGCCGTTCAATCCACTTGATCTTGCCTTGTCAGAAGCCCACCCGGGGACGCCACTTTGTGAAGAAAATGTCGGGTAAACGTTTCACAAAAGACTGATGCGAAATTCGGTTGAAGAATTCGCAGTGATGATTCTTTTGTGGGCTGTTGCAAGGATTTGAAGCAGATCACTAAATAGCAGAAAGGAGAGGGTAAAAGTCTCCTTCAAACTAACCTTATTCAAAACATCTTAAGAGGACTAGGGAAAACACCCAACTGGGTCAGCAGCAGGCCAGGACGTGCTGCCCCTCCCTCTTTTATTGCCGGCTGGCGCAGCATGGGCTTGTTTGTTTACAGTCACCCGAACGCCGCTGTTCGACATCCCGAATTGGACTCCATTATTCCACAAGCGGGTCTCTATCGACACCACGCATTTCACGATCTACGAAGAAAACGTAGATCGCGTGTTTCGCCGCTGAGGAGATGGTGATGGCGTGGTTCTCGAGGTCCACCGCGGAACGAGGTCTCACAGCTTCCACGGAGATGAAGAGTGGCAAATAGTTGAACACTTGGTGTAAATATTTATAAACAAGGTCGGAACCATGATAACAGCTGGGATGCCATCACTGCCAGGAAAATAGATAAAAGCATCACCTCCGCTGTCAGCAACAAGTCGTTTTCTGTCAACAGAGGGTCGTTGTCAGATAATGATTGATCGAATTAGTGTTACCTATCCTTGTATGGAATCGGGCGGGACGCGGCTGATATGATAGTTAAAATGTGGTTTAAAGTTCCGCGGAACTTCAGTGAAGCCGCTGCCTACTGGGAGAGGGCACGCCGTTCTCCACGGTCCTCTCCCTCTCTCTGCTTGCCTTCTCGCGCGCTTAAATCTTGTTTTCAGTCTTCTGAAGAAGACCTCCAACACACTCTTAACTGTTCCGTGCGCAATTTTATAGAATGCTCTTTGTCACCCCTTTTTGACGGATTTAAATTGGGTTTTCTTCCTCATAAACTATTTTAAACTTTCATCAATAGCAATACTTTTATATATCGCTAATTTTAATAGTTGAATGTTAATATTTTTTTTATTTTTGTAAATATATTTTATTTAGTCTGATTCAACATATGCAAATCGGCGAGTTTTAATTGAGATTTTATATCTCCTTTAAACAAATCCAACTTGGCCAAAAATTGATCAAAAACAACAATTTATACTTCCATATTTAAATTTAAATGAAAATATGAAACGACCTTTCCTTATAATTTCCAAAGATTCCACGAATGTGCTCAATAATAATAGCGGCTTGATCCTCTCTCCTTCCTCACACGGGACACAAAAAATGTTCGCGAATATATTTAACTTAAATCTTATAAGTGTTTCGCTGAGTTTGAGTTCTTCTTTTCCAGGAGACGTTTGAGAATAAAACAAACACTTGACTTAAATTAAAGTTTAGATTTTTTTTATTTACTATAAACAACAACAACAAAAAAAACGAATTTAGAATTTTACATTGACACCACTGTATTCGATTTTTAATTTACATCACTTTTTTTTTATGTAGGTATAAAAGAATGGCTCATCTTTTGAGACTATTCACAATGTGATGCAAATATTAGAGACTTCATAGGATTGGAAGTTCTGTTCAGACAGTCAATGCAATATCCGGTGCAAGCTAAGTTAATTAAGGGAAACATAATTTAGGGATAAAAGCATTTGCAATAGGACATTCCAGTAATGTGCTTTCAATATATCTTTGACCACCTTTCCAACATGTAGATTTGTCTGTAAAATCATTTTCTTATCTACCTTTATGCATTTTGAATCCAAAATCTATATATATCTTAACTCTACATATATATCTCACAGATGTCTTCATTTCCATTTATCATAGGGGCTCCGGCAATCTAAAATGGAATCAGTCCTACACTTTAAAGTCCATTAAATAAATAATTAGATGCTTATTCACTGTCATGGCGCCATCCAAAAATGTTGACACAAATATTCTAAACCAATATAATGAGAGCTCTCCAGAAATATAGAGTGGTAATTTACTCTTTTCCAGAGGAGTTGTGATCATTTAAATGCCCCATGAATGCCATGTTTTGAAAAGGAACTCGGTAACTTTAAAGAAAAGGGACCTTAAATAAAGGGATTTACCTAAATGTTAACTATACATGGAAAGGGCTCCAGGTGATATCTAGGTACATAACACAGAGGGGGTTAGATGTATACTATCTCACCTCGTCAAGTATTGTTACACCCCTGACCCCAACTTCCCAATTCCGACAGCTCGCTGTAGGGTTTCTATTGACAACAAAGTAGAATTAGTGGACTAGAGACTGAAAACAGCACTGTTGGACACTGCCAACGCTGAAAGCCGGACTTACGTCTACACGCGAGGCCTCCCATCGGAGTTTTGCGCCAGAGCCAACAGCCTAGTATTCAGTACCTAGTCCTAGGTCAGTGGAGCGAGCAAGCTATCGGAGGGGAAGTTGAGTATCATTCCACGCTATGTGAATACACAGTGTTAAAATAGTAGGGTCCCCACCCCCCTTCCCAGCGTGGAAATGACCAATGACCAAAGCGGGATAGTCTAGGGCGGCTAATCGTCGCAGTGGCCACCACAGGGGTGCAAGCACTAAACACCGACTCACTGCCCACTTCCCAATGCTGTCTATTCACTATCTAGATCCTGCAACAATGGCATTAGTAGAGCCGGATCGCAGGGAAGTCACACTGTGGGTCTCTCCATCTGGAACATCTGTTACACACAACCACCTAGAATTCAGACTTTATATTCAACAGGTAGCTATTGTCACCCAGTACCTTTTTTATTCTTAGCATTCGTGCGGTTTATAAGTTTTTTATTCTAAATGATTATTGGTGATTTGGAATAGAAAAGTTAAAACTTCACATGAGGAGAGCTTCCATTTTAGTCAAATAACAAACCACATTTTTATTGTTACTAGCCAATTAATAAGTAATTCTAAAGCCACAGAATAACCAAATTCTTTATACAATCTATGGAATCAATTTACATTTCTTCAAATTATATATGACACGATGTCAGGGATATCGGTAAAAACATGTAGAATGGTTTCAATTATTTGTGGGTGATAATCCTATACTTATTTAAAAGCTAAATGTATAGGTTATGAAGAAAGAAAGGTTGTTAAGAAAGAAGGAGAATCAATGAAAACTGTGTCCAGCTGATAAATAGATTGTGTTCTTCATCGGAAGATAAGTCATATCTGTCCAGCTGATAAATAGAATGGGACCCTTATCTGCAAAGAGGTAGCATCTGAGATTGATACAATAGTATGGTTTAGTTGGAATAACTTTTGCGTGGATATTTCCGATATAAATTCCTACCTGACTTGTTGACCATCATTGATTTAAACTTGCATTGAAGCTAATTGCTTTTGATATATTATATACTTATATATTCTTGTAAGGGCATCTCAAGTGCATTCAATAATCTATTGATCATTTTGTGTAATTTCTTGAGATTCAACCTGGAATATCTTAATTCTTCTTCTCACCATTAGAGATTTCAAAAGCAGGAGAATTATACCGGCTCCATATTCATTTGCTATATGAAGAGTTTCTGTTTACCCATGATAGTTAATTATCTCTTCCATGTTCTCCTTTTAAATATTTACTCGGTTTTATATTTGTTGTTGTGAAGGATCTGATTTTGTAAAGGCTAGATTTCAACAAAATTTCAAAGATGATATCATTATTAATCAATATTTTTTCTTCTAAAAAATTAGAATCAATATTTCTTATTCATAAATATTTCTTCATTAAGTCGAAAAATATGATTGTTGTTTCAATAATTCGATTTGGAAAATTTTAAACTATATTTGGAGAAAAAGAGATATAAATATGTTTAATTTTGATATCTCGAAATTTTAAATTTTTCAAATTAAAAACTTTATTGTTGTTATGCCAAGCCGATAAAATAAAAAAAAATCAGGTCTCATGACTATAAATATTCTTAAATAACTCCATATTATTCTTTTCACATGGATATTGAGAATTTGAATATTTTAAGAAGGTCACTTTCCTCTAGGATTGCTATGCTATTGTTCACTTTCAAAGGTATCTACTCAATCTAGTTCTTAAGATCTTTGGTATTTCCAAATATTTTAAATACGAGATTATCTGATCAATTTGAATGTAACAATATCTCAAATCAATGAGGTAAATTAATTCTCAGAAAATTTTTGCAAAAAAGGCAAATGTGAAATTTAGGGATGCATTAATTAATTCGTCTTCACACCTGGAAAATTACCCTAAATATTTGCTTCAGCTCTTAAAGAGTACCCCCAGTACAGTATTCTGGATACAGTTTAAAACCATGAGAACCCCAACAGGAGAGAACACATTTGGCTCATTTATATTGGCACTATAAATTAGGTTTGTAAAAGGGGTATGATCATCATTAAAGTCCATTTTAACCATTCCTTTCCTGCCTCAACTCCAAATTTGACAAATTCAGACAAATACAAACATTGGGTTAGGCTATGTCCTTCATCAGTACAAGGGTTGCTTTGATTTGATAACATCTTGAGTTGAGTTGGAAAATGGGAGGAATTTGAAAGAAGGGTGTTTAAGTTGGTGGAGTGGCTAGACAGAGTTTCAGTCTAGAATACAACATAGATTTGAGGAAGAATGGTATTGATGTACCATTTTTATAGAGACAAGTACATAAGTATAAAATGAAAGGATTTAAAAGCACGAATGTTTCTTTTATATAAAATACAAACTTCTGCTGTCCTTACTGCGATGAAAAAATATATTGGGAGGGCTTGGCTCATCAGTGGTGAACCCTCCCAGCGGTTTAGCCAATTTAATCCACCAGACCGCTTCTAAGAGCTCTAATACTGTATTGGACGATTCTGCTTATATACGCAGCACTGAAGGATGGAATCTCAGAAATGGTTTTCAAGAAAACTATGGACATAAGCTTATAGGACAGTAGAATTACATTCAAATATTTGCATCGAGCAATGCTCTTCCGCAAACAATAAAGACAACATAAGTACTGAATCTATAGGTGGCCCCTCCTCCTACTTTGTAAAATGATTTAACCAATGAGTAAACAACCACCTCTTAAAGAGATTTGTCCGTATACATTTTTATTGGAGTTGGAAAAATGTTAAGGGGCGATCTCTCATTGGAGGTGGTCTTTATATAGAGGTGGTCTCTCATTGTAGGTTGGCTTTCTATAGGGTCGGCTTCTCATTGGAGGTGGACTTTCTATAGAGGCGGTCTCATATTGGGGGTGAATTTATAGGGGTGGTCTCTCGTAGAATGGGCTTTCTGGTAACTTGGTTACTTAGTGTTATTTCCCTGATGAAATTGATGTATGTGTAATGATTGGGACCATTTTTATGGCCGCGCTGATGATTAAGTGTAACGCCGGGCTGGTAACTTAGGGTAGAACCTAGTATATAGCCGCGTTGATTACTCAGTTAAGAGCAGCGTTGATAACACAATATAAAGCCGCGTTCATGACTTAGTGTAGGGCCGCGCTTGTAAAATATTTTAGAATCGCGCTGATGAATTATTGTAATTGCCTTCTTGGTGACTCAGTATATAGCCCCTCTGGTGTCTTAGTGAAGTGTCTCGCTGGTAACTTTGCAGATAGCCGCGCTGGTGACAAATGTGAAGTCGCGCTGGATACTTAGTGTAAAATGGGAATTGTGACTTAGTGTAGAAAGCGCTGGTGTCATAGTGTAGAGCCGCCGTTGTGATTTATTATATAGCCGCACCGAATGTATAATGTAAATCCGCGCTAGTGGCTAAGTGTAGAGTCGTGCTGGTATCTTAGTGTAGTAGCGCTCTGGTGACATAGTGTAGAGCCAGGCTAGTGACTTAGTGTGGAGACGCGCTGGTAACTTAGTCAAAAAACGGGTCTACAAAATTTTAAAAGGTTTTTGATGTTTGAGCATTCAAAATGCTTTTTGGGTGATCTAATGGCGCTGATTCCGAATCTGCTCTTAGTTTTTCTGTATGCCATATAAATATATTAACACAAGAAGTAGGTGAATAGCGTGGTAAGTTTCTTTATTTCGCACAACAAGCTTTCGGGCATCAGCTGCCCTTCATCAGGTACAATGCGTGATTAGAAAGAGTGAACCAATATTTATATGCAGTAAATTAGCATAAAAGAAAACTAACTAAAATCTACTTAAAAGTTAAGAAATTTACATAAGAAACAAAAGAGAAAAGTACGAAATTTCCGAAAAATAAACTAAAAAATCTGTATAAGGCGGATTAAAGGCAAAGCACGTGTAAAAAAGGACGGAAAGACAAGAAAACGTAAACATCTAGGCATAGTAAAGATATAAATCAGAAAAAGAAAAGAGTATCAGTGGCCAAGATGAGAAAAAACAGTATACTGGGGGGGGGGGGGGAGGTCTATTTTTCTGTTAAAGCTAGGGACAGAGCTGGACACGAGAGCCTCTAGGACCAAACGTTGATATTTGTACATTTTTATACCCCAAACCGTGACAGTTCCACTCCTCCCCCGTTTAAAGATGTTTGCGTTCTACCGTTTTCTAATACGAATTCCGACATCGGTTTTTATCTACGTAAATTTGGCATCCGTACGTTTTATAAAAAATCACCTTCCCTAGGCACATCTTTACGCCATCCCCTCACAAAACAATATTTTATTGCAAGGAACTCTTCCTAGTAAATTTTGAAATGAACCAGGCGATAAGGAAGATAGGTGTCTTTTATATAAAACGAGCACGAGCTTTCGGGTAAAAACCCTTCTACAGGCGGCGATCACATAGCAAGATGGACACCAATGGCAAGAGCTTTTCAAATATATATTGCAGAGGTAATTTGTATAACAGCGTGAAAAGAAAAAGATGCAAAGTAGACAAAAAAGCTATTAAATAAATATATATGGGAAAAAGGCTCGAGATAACATAGAGACTATTACATTGAAGCTTTAAGAGATACCAGCAAGGAAAACACCATAGATGTCAGGAATGTCTATTTTCCTATTTATGCTATTGAGTTTTTTCAGAGATAATAGATACCAGCACCAATCGTTGATGCTGGTTGTGAATATGTAGGTAGTGAACAGTGGGATGGAGAAAGTCGAAGGAGTGACCAGTATCGGCTATATGTTGGTATATCAGGGATCTAGGGTCACAGTTAGATATATTGCGCTGATGCTCCGACACTCTGGTGGCAACTGTTCTACCCGTCTCACTCAAATAAGTGGCAGAGCAATGCTCGCAGGAGACGGAGTAGACAGCGCCAGAAGAGAGAAGGACATCAGCTGGAGTGGAGGAACAGGAATATATGAATGTCTCTCAATAAATGAGAGAGGGAAAGAGGCAGCAGTGAAATGGGAAATTATTAATTCATTTTCAAATTTTCTGAAAATAGGAAGGGAGCAGTGGGTATAGACACGTTTTGTGAGGGTTTTTTTTTATAAAAAAGACACTTATCTTCCTTATCGCCTGGTTCATTACAAAAAATATTTTATATTTATTCAATTCTAAAAATGATATAATTAACTTGTATGATAATCTTGTCAAACCAGTTGAAAACCTAAAAATACTAGGATTGACTTTCAATCATCGAACAAGAACAAATTAGATTTTATGCCTCACACATCGACAGTGTTATTGCAAAAACAACTAGAGCTAGTGGATATCTTCTTTGTTTAACAAAGAAATCGTTGGGATTGGATAGTAGGCGATCATTAACATTATATAAGACCTTTTTAGAAGTATAATAACTTATGTTTCAACAATCTGGTACCCATATATAAACACGAGATCAAAAAACAAAATAGATTCACTACAGTATAAAATTCTTAAACACTGTATACATGCTTATAATACAACATCTTCGAATTGTACACATGTTCTCGCAAGAATACCTAAAATTACAGCTTTCATTTTGTCAAACATACTAAAAGTTGAAATAGATTATAATAGAAATTAACCAACAAAAAGAAGGATAATATCTAACTTTATAAATGAAAAAATTCAAAAATACTACGAAGATTCTGAAAATATTTTCAGAGAATTTTTGAAAACTCAATTTTACACCAAAATTTATCCAGCCAAATATTTATAATATTCATTTTTTACGGCGCATTGAGACTTTAACACATACTTATGCAGAATTGGTAGAAGTGATTCTTCTATATGCTTATGCGACCAAGACGATTACAACTCTGAACATACTTTAATCCGGTGCGCACTTGTTGCAAATTTGAGAGTACAATGTCAAATGAACAGTTCCAGTTCAAGCCAAATGGTTTCCAGTAAATAAGAATATGGAAAATTTAAAAATATTCTCCAGACTCTATCACAACTGCCGTGGACCTAAATTAAATGAATAATGAATTGAAAAAATATTTTTAATTATTATAGTTTTTTTAAATTATTATTTTAAAATATTCTATATAGCGTGTCTTATGTAATAAATAAATACATTTTAAAAAACATGTGCAAGAACTCTGTTTGGTTACTAGTATCCATTGATGTGGCTGGACCTTTGAAATAATCGGAGGCCAATAGAATAATATTTTATTCAGAAAAAAGTATCCAGTGTGGGATTCGGTCGAGGAAACTCGACAGTTTAAACCACGCGTCCTATAAAACAGAAATACAACAAATATGGAGGAACAGTACTATAAAGAACATTATTGTAATTTACGAAATATGCTTTGGACAAAACTTATGGAAGTGGAAAGTTTTAGATGTCGCCGGTAGGATTTTCTTAAGGAGAAATGTATTTGAATGTATGAAAAAATGAATGTATTTGTGCCATAAAGATAATAATTAACATTATTAACGAAGAATCACGTGAGAACGCCCTTGCAGCCTCAGAACAACTTTTAACGCCTTGCCAAATGCTTTATTTTTATTTACTTCTCCAAACGAAGACGAAAGATTTTTGTCGAAACGTTGAGAAAATAAAAAACCTTTAACTGGCCGAAGTGTCTATTTTTTCATGTAAATAATTAACAATAATAATTAAAAAAAAAACCAAGGCTCTACAAAGGAAATATTCACAAGACTAAGAGACTATGTAGTCGGGTGAACAGGCCCGTGAAAGAGCCTTGGCTTGGCTACTTGTCTTTTAAAAAACTGACACCTACTGCAAGTAATTTTACAGCTATAATACATATCATCACTATTTTTCACCAGCAGCATTTGAATATAAATATTTTAAAAATATCACTCAAATAGTTTCTTAGATTTCCAATGGATTCAAATATTGAACAGCGAATTTGTATGAAATTTTGCCTCAAAATCAGTAAATAATAAAATAGCCTTCGGCGATGACCATTTGAAAATATTCCCCGGAAATTAACGGTTTTTGCGGATAAAAAGTGACAGAGAATTAGTGGAAGATGGTGTCGTCCGGCCAATCCTTCACAGGATTCGTGAAAACACAAAAATTGAAAATTCAATAAAGGAAAATTGACGAATCGGGCTACGGAACATCGCATTAGGAACTGTAATATCTAAATGTTTAGCGGGAATTGTAATCCTGCAGTTGAGGAAGACACCTGCCAAGTTTGTTCCTAAAATTCTGATATCCGAACAGAGAAATGATCTTGTTGATGCCCCAAGCTTGAAATGGTAAAAAAAACTAATTGGAAAGAAAACATCATAACGGGAGATGAAACTTAGGTCTACGGTTATGATTTCTCTCGAAACTAAACATCAATCCATGGAGTGGGAAGGAAAAGATGAACAAAGAACGAAGAAATATAGTTTTTGAAAGACGAAACCCAAGGTTTTACTAGTGTAATTCTTCGACATAAAATGGATTGTTCACTATGAATACTTTGAGAACGGGCGAATAAGGAAGTTAATTTAAACATTCTGATACGTACATTTGAATCAATCTTCTTTTAAAGAAAGGAAATCTGTGCTGAATATTTAGCCAAGAACGGCACCATAATACTACACCAACTTGCTCTTAATCCAAACTTAGCTCAAATAACTTTTTCCTATTATTAAAAATCAAAATGTCTTAGAAAGGAATGGTTTATGACACTAGAGAAACGATCATTGCAGAATCGACAAAGGTTTAAAGATAAAGGTATTGAATAGCATATGGAAAGGCAACTTTTCTAAATGTTTTGAAGCATGGACGATGGAAGCTGTGCATAGATACGGGAGGAGAGTATTTAAAAAATTAATAATTATTTTGGTCTCAGTATATATATATATATATCTTCAGAGCTTCAGTATCAGAGATTTATCTTTAAAGTCAACATTTTATCTAATATATTGATGTACCCATATATTAATGAAAATATAACGTTTTGATTTTACTACGGACATTTATAATACAGTAGATTTAAAAGCATATAAAATGGTTTCAAAGACACTACTCTAGAGTTTCATCAAAATTGTATATATTGGAATTTAATATTTTAATATTTCAAAGGTGTGACTGGGTGTTGTAAAACTTCGGCTTATAAAAATTATTTTTGCGAATATTCGTTATTAAAAACTTTCATTACATTAATATTATACCATAAGGTGTGTCTTTATCAAATTTTGATATATTTTAAAAGGTGTGGGAAATATTTTTATATTCATCAGAAAATGGTGCATTTATTAAAATCACAATTTTTTTCTTTGAATTCTGTTTATCGATTCAAGCATTAAGATACTTGATAAAAAGTACAGAAAATCCATATGAAGCAACATTCAAACAACACAAAGTAAGGTAAAATATACATGAAGCTGCTATCTAAATTCCTTACAATCTCTGAGTTGTAAAGTTTACATAGAACAACTGATATAAATTCCAAACAATAAAATTCTGTAATTAATTTGATACGATATTTTTATAACCAAATTGTTATTCTATATACATTCTGTTCGCCGTCGCACTCTCTGGTGTGTAGTTCGTATAAAGTGAATGATGGACGTAGGAGGAATGTACATTCGGTTAGTAACTACTCGGTATATTGTAATAGGTAACTATATTGTAACATAATATTTATTAATTTTATTTATATAACCTATTATTTATTAATTTATTTTTTTTTTTTAACAAAGTG
Source organism: Cordylochernes scorpioides (assembly GCA_030710605.1). Classification (NCBI taxonomy): domain Eukaryota; kingdom Metazoa; phylum Arthropoda; class Arachnida; order Pseudoscorpiones; family Chernetidae; genus Cordylochernes; species Cordylochernes scorpioides. The sequence continues at coordinate 65,785,719 of CP092869.1, forward strand.
GTCATTTTTATGTTTATATCTTGCGACACTGTGAATTTCCCTCGTGGCTTATCTTTTGTTTACAATTCATTGTTTGTCCTTCCCTGAAATAAAATTTTGTTTCCTCCTGAAGTTTTTGTCTTCCCTAATTTTCCACGTGGCATTTTGGTGGAGATGCAGGGTAAGTTAAGGAAGACAAACTGAAGATCGCCGAGAAGAAATTGAAGCCATGGGTGCTGTAATCCACATTTTTAGAGACTGGCTCCAGGATTCCACCGCCGTGTCAAAGTCAAGACTTCTTTCCAAGATGACGATGTCCCTATAGACGACGATACGACGACAAAGCCGCTCTTCACGCCGCAAGAAAATGGACGCAAAGGTACTAGGGACAAAGTTCCAAGACTTCGATGGAATCCTTGGAAGAAGCACGTCAAATCCACGTCAGTATCTACAATAATTGCTAGCTGTGGGTCACAGCTCCCATAGGGAAGAAGCTATGTAACACAGTATTTATTAATTTTATTATTTTTTATTAACAGAGTGGTCATTTTTATGTTTATATCTTGCGACTCTGTAAATTTCCCTCGTGGCTTATCTTTTGTTTACAATTCATAGTTTGTCCTTCTCTGAAATAAATTTAGTTTCCTCCTGAAGTTTTTGTCTTCCGTAATTTTCCACGTGGCAATATGGAAAGGGGTTTTCAATATGGCACATGTTTATAATAGAAAAGTGGGTGGTGTGGAAAATCAGTATAAATATGGTTTTATCTGAAATTTGTTAAATAAATTAATTATAGGTCGAGTTGGTTCTTTATGTTACATTGTAAATGTGATAGACGATTATTATTTTACTTTTATTTTACTTGCTTCAATGTGTCTATCTGTCCCCAAATCTGTGCGATCAATATTCAATATATTTCTACACCACATGTAGGAATCTGTTCACCTTTTAGAACCCGATGTCAATGCAAGTTGAAATATTTTCAGATAACCGGGTTGTCAGTGTGGCCGAAAACGGGAACATTTTCAAATTGCCTTTTAATTTTTGTAAATTAAATTTTATATGCTTCCCCAGACCACATAAAAGTATGAAAATTTGAACATTAACCCAGTTCAATTAATAGTATTACAAATTTCTGAGTGGTCGGGGTAGCCAGTAATGAACCAATTTCTATATTTATTTTTGAATATTATGTGTTACTCGATGTAAATTCAGAAACTGATATAAGAATTGATTATTTCACTTAATGTCCAAGACCTCAAAGAGTCAGAAATTCAAATATTTAGTTTCCTATTTGAGAGCCCGTCACACCCACGTCCGGACGAGGAGGATCCAATTTCAGAAGTCGTTGTTTTACTTCCGTCCGTTTGTCGGATAATGTCATTTCATCTTTACCTCTAATGTAGATCACAGCCTCCTGGACCTTGTCCGCGTCTTTGGCGCTAGCATTTCTAGGTGACATCCAACCTGCCTCGTTATTTTGTGTTACCCATTGACGCCTGAAACCACTTTGACCAGTACCCCATGACAGTAGGTGTATCACATCTATCAGCTGAGAGCTGCCTACCACATTAATCGGTAGACAGGATTACTGTTTTGTTTCCCACTTGGCAAATACGCAAGGAGGAAAAGCAGAATGAATTTTAACAGAACAATTTGTTCTCGTTTGGCCTTAATTGAATAGAATGTTTTATAATAGCTTAAAGAAACAAATGTACTTCTCTTTGGTCAGGCAATTATCCCAAGCTTTACAAATGAATTTATTTTAATTTTCTTTACAATAAATATTTAAAGAATTTACAAAAGATTTAAAGCCGCAGCTTAAAGGCCTTGTTCTTTAGTGGCGACCGTGCTAAGAATTCAGAAGGTGGAGAGGCTCCCTCTGGCGGTGCAGCCAGATGGCCTCTCATTGGTCAGCGATGACGTAGCTCTTCTTTCTTTCACCGCCGCGCGCCGCCTTCTGCCACCTATGTTCAGAATAAAACTAAACATACTCCCCTCCTGTGGACGTAGTTCACACACAAGGCAAAAGAAAAGGATCACATAGTGTAGAAAGTTGTTTTTTTTAAGAAGAAGAAGAATTAGAATGGCAGAAGTGCAATCTTCGAGATGGGTCTTATTAGATGATGTTGTTTCTCTGTTTGAAGTTACACAATTCGGACAATGCCATCCGCTTCAGGTGACACCTTGGTGATGCGGCCAAGGCTCCACTGCATTGAAGGCATAGGAATGTCTTTTACCAACACCAAATCTCCAACCTTCAGGTTGGAAGAGGGTTTTTTTCCATTTGGACCGTTGTTGCAGATTGTTTAGATAATCTCTGGACCATCTTTGCCAGAAAACATCTCTGGCCTTTTGAATTAATTTCCATCTAGTTAAGTAGTTGTCATTAGGGTGATAACTGGGCTCTGGGAGTGCTGTTAATGGTCTTCCAGTCAAAAAATGTCCTGGAGTGAGAGGGTTGAAATCATTTGGATCCGAACTCATCGGATACAACGGGCGAGAATTCAAGCACGCTTCAATTTGACTTGTCAGAGTATTGAGTTCTTCAAAATTTAAAACTGCAGATTTTAAACACCTTAGGAGATGATACTTCAATGATTTAATTCCTGCTTCCCAAATGCCGCCGAAGTTTGGAGCAGATGGAGGTATAAAATGCCAAGTGATGTGTTCATTAGCGACATAATTTTGAATTGAAGAATCCTTTACAAGTTGATGTATATTATTCAAAATATTCTTAGCTCCTTCAAAGTTAGTAGCGTTGTCGGTGAAAATATCAGAGGGTTTTCCTCGACGAGAGATGAATCTTCTAAAAGCAGCGAGGAAGGCAGGGGTTGACAGATCGGAAACTATCTCAAGGTGAATAGCCTTCGTTGAGAAACAAATGAATAATGCTATATATGATTTTAATGTTACTTTTGTTCTTATGACATTAGGTTTAGTTGTAAATGGTCCTGCGAAGTCTATTCCTGTTTTGCTAAAAGGGCTTGAGGGTATGATTCTATGGATAGGCAGATCTCCCATGATTTGTTTTGACATTTGGCGTTTCGTCTTGAAACATGTCATGCAACGATTAATGAGCTTTTTTACTAGAATTCTACCGGAAGGAATCCAGTACTTTTGTCGGATGGCACACAGAGTTAATTGGAGACCAGAATGAAGATGCTCTACGTGGAATTGTTGAACAATCAATTCTGTAACAAAATGGTTGTGAGGAAGAATTATTGGATGCTTCTCATTGAATTGCTGGTTGGATTTGCGCAGTCGACCTCCTACACGTAGAATTCCTGATGAATTAATAAATAGGTTTAAAGATAAAAGTTTTGAGTTTTTGTTGGTAGTACTTTGCTTTGATTACAACATTGAAATTCAGTTTTAAATTCTGAACTTTGAATGATTTGAATGAGAGTTCGAATTGAATTATCGAGCTCATTAGAGGACAATTCTTTGTGTTTTATTTTGTCGCTGCTGTGTCTAGCATTGTGGATAAATCTTAGGAGCCATGAAGTAACTCGGCTCAGCTTCCTGAATGTTGAGAATTTAAAAATAAAGTCTAGAATAGGACAAGTAATGAAATGAACAATCGGAACAGTCTTTCTTTTTTCATGACAAACTTCTTTTGGATGTTCATATGTGATTGGTAGCTGATCTTGTAAACTTGAGTTTGATAGCCAATCAGGACCATTCCACCAAAGTGAATGGTTTACTGACGTGAGTCTCCGAGATTAGGCACAGATTTAAACGGTAGACCAACAGAATATCTTCCATCTGTTGATATGCAAAAGTTATTGTCATAAATGTCCCCGCAACTCTTCTCCTCTTTATTCAATGGAAGAGCGGCAGGAACCGATTCCAATTCAAAAAACTTTCGCAGATTATCATCTCCTTGGGATGTTGAGCATAATGAGATATAGTTGTTACCAGTCTCAGAACTGGAAACATTTCCTGAAAGTATCCATCCCAACTTGGAACCACAGGCAGTGGGTCCTGGATGATTTTGAAATCGTAGTTTTCCTGTATATAAAAATGGGGCTAGGTCTGCACCAATTACTAAATCAATGGGACTTGTTTTAACAAAATTGGGATCTGCTAATAAAGTATTCTTAAGATGAGGCCAATTATCTTTATTTATCAGAAAATTAGGTAAATCAACAGTGATTTGATCGAGTATTATGGATGAAATTTTGAATATTCTATCAGAAAAATGAGGCTTAAATTGAAGAAAAGTCTCACTAGCAGACTGCTGTATTGGTTGGTTACCAATTCCAAAAACTGTGAGTTGGCTCTTTTTAACAGGAAGATTCAACATTTCACGACAATTTTCTGTTATTAGACTTCTTTGAGAACCAGTATCAATCAAAGCTCTGCATGGATGAAACGATCCATTTTCTGCTCTCACTCTCACGATAGCAGTAGATAATAAGATTGTCTCATTTGGGCTTTGTTGTGTCATTGAGAAAACATGAAACGCTAGATTGGGCAATTGGGGCTTTAATTGAAGTGGTATTCAAAGGTTCGGGTTGGAAGGAATGCAAAAGAGTGTGATGTCTTTTGTTGCATGATTTACAATGCATAGTGATTTTACATGACGTTACTCTGTGGTTGGATCGCAAACAATTGAAACAAAGGTTATTGGTTTTGACTATGTTCTATCTTTCAAAGAGAGAACTTTTATGGAACTTGTCACATTTGAATAAAGGATGTGAATTTTTGCATAATAGGCATTTATCATCACCTTTTGAAATAGAATTATATACATGTGTTTGTTTCATTACAGATTTATCCTCTTTAGCATAACCTATTATCGATTGCAAACTTTTTGCTTGTTTTTCAAGAAACATAATAAAATTTTCGTAGGATGGAAAGCCATCATCTATCAACGTCAATTCCCATTGCCTTTTCAAATCATCACCTATTCTTCATTGTAGGAAATGTATTAGAAAGATATCAACAAGTGTATTTCTCTCCAAACCCAGTGATTCCAAATTTCTCATGGCTTCATTACATATATCTAGTAGTTCGAAAATGGCCCTGGAATTTATTAGTTTTAAAGGTTTTAAAGTGAATAATTTTGTACATTGTGAGAAGGCAAGTTCTTTTTTGTTATCATATCTGGAGACCAATGTGGCCCAAGCATGGGCATAGTTTTCATCAATAATAGGAAATCCCCTAATAAGTCGTTCAGCGTCTCCAGTAACAGCTGATTGTAAATATTGCAGCTTTTGTGAATCAGTTAGAGCGGTATTAGAATCAATAGACAGAGAAAACAATTGCTTGAAACTAAGCCATTCGTTAATATCACCAGAAAAGGAAGGTAAATTAAATTTAGGAAGTTCTATTTTACTTGTGGTTGATTGATTTAGATCATCAATTTTGCTTGAAATGGCTGTACAAGATACTTTATTGATATTCGCCACTAAATTTCTAAGATTATCATTGTATTGCATAACTCTAGAAAGGTAAACTTCATCATCAAATTCAGAAAATGTTAAAAGATTACAATAAGTTTTTTCAATGTTAGATTTTATATTTAAAATATCTTGTTTAAATGTCTGTAAATTTGCATCATCCTTCGATTCAATTATCTTGAGCGAAATTTGTTCAAAATAATCCACTTATTTGAAATGAAATTCAAGAATATTTAAAGTAGCTTTAAATTTGACAGCCATCTTTAATTTTTGCTATTATTAATTTTAATAATATATTTCAAAAATGAGTTATAATTATTTATATTTAAATAATTATTTAATAGATCCATTCCCGGGTTTCGGCACCATGTTTTGTTTCCCACTTGGCAAATACGCAAGGAGGAAAAGCAGAATGAATTTTAACAAAACAATTTGTTCTCGTTTGGCCTTAATTAAATAGAATGTTTTATAATAGCTTGAAGAAACAAATGTACTTATCTTTGGTCAGGCAATTACCCCAAGCTTTACAAATGAATTTATTTTAATTTTCTTTACAATAAATATTTAAAGAATTTACAAAAGATTTAAAGCCGCAGCTTAAAGGCCTTGTTCTTTAGTGGCGACCGTGCTAAGAATTCAGAAGGTGGAGATGTCCCTCTGGCGGTGCAGCCAGATGGCCTCCCATTGGTCAGCGATGACGTAGCTCTTCTTTCTTTCACCGCCGCGCGCCGCCTTCTGCCACCTATGTTCAGAATAAAACTAAACAATTACCTTACCACATCAATCAGTCTACATGCCGAGGACATCGCAAAGAGGTTGGAACCTGGATGATACCAAAATATTATTGAACTCTTCCAAGACAGCAGTGCTCCCACCATCAGTTAAATGGCCTATCTTTCAAGTCCACAAACATTTCAATTCGCTCGCCATTACAAGGTTCTCACTGAAAACATCCACACTTCACCTGACGACGAAAAATTCACCCTCACGACTGTGCATTCTCCGACCATCACCCAGGACGTGACCATGGCCACATCAACTAGTGCCAACTTTCCCACTACACTCCAACGAACACTTTTGTACTGTGAATACAAATCATTTTAAGCTTAAATTTACGAATTTTTGCCAAGTATATTTTTATTTCATTTATTTTATTTCACTTTTAGCCCCTTTAATTTAATATCCCTTTTCAATTCCATTTATAAGAAGTTGTTTTTATTTCTTGGAGCATATATATTTTATCTATTTTCATGATTGAAATTTATTCCCAAACATCTCACTAGGTTATAAGTTTTACAACCACATATATATATTCATTATTTGATATTTTACATAAAAATATTAAAACCTTTTAAACTCATTTAAATTTAATCATATCGTGAAAACGTATAATTTTATTTGATAACAAAAATCTTCATTTTAGTCTTTTTTATAGTAATTTAACTTTAATAATTTTATAAATTATATTTTTAAATTAACCCCTTTAGACTTCATACCTTACATATTCGGTTCAAATAATTTCATCTTTAAAATTAAAAGCAGTTTATAACTCAAAATTTTTCATTTAAATAAAAATAAAGATTTTCTACTTTGAAATGTACGCCTACTACCCACTAAAAATACTGTTTTCAAATCACTTATAGATGTGTCCTCAACCCAGCAAGTCATAAATATCAATTCAACACACCCAGTGCCGGGCCATTCTCATAAATGTCCCTTCTGTGAAACAAATATTTCATTCCACAAGCCAACTAATTATAACGACGCTACACTGCTTTTAGAACTACCAATAAAGGATTCAACGCCAGCCATCTTCATCCAACTATATCTTTCTTCAAAACGATAGTCCAATTCAACTAACTCTGTTCATCTTCAACCAGCCATTCCACTATAATACGCTACGGTACCATTTAAAAAGGGAATCGTTCCACCACCCTCACCATGCAATAATTGTAATAATCGTCACTATTCCCTCCTCATATCTTGTGTATCCTATAATCTAAATAAGGTTAAATTCTCGCATATATCACCTTCTAAAGTAAAATGTTAGAAAACGCAATTATCCGCCATATTCCTCCCAGACTGAATGAACCTTTTCTACACAAGTTACTTTATCGATTTTTAAGACCCAAATTGACTTGAATTCTTTGTTAAAACCACAATTTTCTAAACAGCCCATCTAACAAAATAATTTTCAATTCATCCTTCACATCCAAAACTTGTACTATCTAATCCACATATATCACAAAATGTTTGCATCACACAATCAAGCCATATAATGAAAATACATTTCCACGCAGGCTTTCTAATTGGTCATTTGTCATTTTGTCACGCCCTTCGGGGTTCAAATTGTGTTACTTCCTCTTAAATCCATACTTGTTATTCAACTTGGGCTACTCTTCCTATTGAATAACACACTTGTTATTTCTTCAAAGAACTCATTTAGGCACATATACTAACAATCCTCACGAACCAAAACGTACCCATCAGGTCTCTCTCTCCTATTTAGCATAAGATACAAGCCGCCTGTACGTACGTCCAACCTCACTTAACTCATCCAACCTCCATCAAATCACGTCGAATTTTTAAACCTATATCGCTACTTCGAAGTATCACACCATCAACCACCAACTTACATCAAACATCATTCCTACAATGGCACACTCACCTATCCACCATCTATAGCTGCTACACATACGCAGTCGACTCACTATATCACCCTTCTTTTTTTTACTTCCTTGCCAATCACCACACAAACATAATTACTTCCCTACAACTACCACGGTGCCATATCGGCTTCTACATTTACGAGCGCAGCTACAGCATCCAACTCATACCAGCCTCCCACAACAAAACATGTCAGGCACCAACAGCTCAACATCCATTGTCAATATACGCACATACTTAAATATTGTATATGTTTGAACACATCAACTATTTCATTTTTATATTTTCTCTACTCTTATATTTTTTATTACCTTGACTTTGATAAAATCAATACACAATACATACACAACTACGAAAAAAGTCTGGGCCTCTGGTGCGGTGGATGGAAAAACCGTACCGACTCTCCATTGGGAATTTCCTGGAGCAAAGAAAAAACACCATTCTGGGCGCCATCGTGACCCCGGGACATGGAACATCGGTACAAATTCAGCACATTAGTAAACTACTGGAAGGAGCCATCGCTAGATGGCGCTAGATATACCGATGTTTCATGTCCCGGGGTCACGATGGGGCCCAGGTACGGTTTTTACATCCACCGCACCAGGGGCCCTAATTTTTTTCGTAGTTGTGTATATATTGTGCTGTGCTATATTGGTGCTGCTCGGGACGGCTACTTCGTTTCTGCATCCCCGCCTGGCCGCCGTTCTCGGCTCACAATATCTCCGGCGCTGGGCGCCTGTGGTTGATGTGCCCTCTTCTAGTTTGCCCTTCTCATATCTTGGTCCCTGTCCCATCCGGACCACCTGACGTCGAGTCAACTTGTCTGCATCGCCTGCGGCTTCAGCGACCTGTCGCTGGCCTATCGCAACTGGTCCTGCAGCGTCGTTTTCCCTCTCATCCGAGAGGTGTTCTCCAATATCGGGCGATCCTGAATCTTTCGAGTTTATCTTGAAGACCACGCCATCACCATCTCCTCAGTGGCAAAACACGCGATCTACGTATTCTTCATAGATCGCGAAATTCGTGGTGTCGCTGGAAATCCGTTTGCGATTCTCCGCCAAGCTATGCAGCGGAGGCAGAGGCACCATATTCATTGTAAATGGTATCATGCACATATATATATATATATATATATATATATAATCGTTTTCTTAAAATACTGCAGACTGTGCACCTTTGGATGTATTGACGAGATATCATTCATCACTTAACTATTTTGTAACTTCCACATATTTTAATTTCAACTTCTAATATATAATTTTTCATTCAAGTATTTTTTATTCAAATTTTGGAAAATGAATCGACATCTTTACCCTCCAACTTTCATGGCATTACAGCTCAGGATGATCGTTACTATTCGCGGAAACTTTGATTTCTTACCTTGATTCTATCTCAATTACGTAATTCGCTGTAACCTTCACAAAAGTGAACTTTAGCAGCCATTTGAACGTTTATTTTTCTAATTTACGTCCCGGTTCGAACATCAAAGCCCATTTTTCATTATCAAACTCGACCACTTTTGATTTTTTAACCACCTACACCGCTGCTCATCTCGGCCTAATCAATTATTTTTCAGGCGACAGAACGTCTCTCTCTCTTTCATTCACTCGCTCTTTCTATCACACTCTCGACCAAAGTTTCCATCGCCCATTTCCAAATCTGTCTGATAGGTCAGTCCATATGGAATACCTTCACCATACTGTAGATGGACCAATGCCTACAATCACATAACGTCACATTGCATCGCAGTACCAGAAGCAGTTTATTCTGTATCCTCCCATCTAGACTTCCCAATTAACTCACCACACAACTCAATGCACTTTCTAATATTTATTGCAACATTCAATACTGTATATAATCATTCAAATTTATTTTACTATCCTAACCTTTTGGTATTTATATCCTTTTTCAAATTTATTTTTACACACATTGCGCTTAACATTATTATTAATTATATAATTTTTCAATACCTATTTTTAATAATAATCCTTATTAAAAGTTTAAAAACCATACACAATATCACAATTCTACAACCCCATATTATACTAGTTATACCCATCATATCAAACCAATTTGTACGCAAATTATTTACTCCGAAATAAGTATCTTATGCCTCCATCTGCTCTCACCATAAGCTAATAATCATCACTCGGGGTAATCCATGTCAATATAAACCATATCTGCATACTTACTGTAATTATAAAAGTGTAACAGCCCCAACGTGTAGGTAAAATACAACGCATCACCTTGGCCATCATGTAATACAAAACAAAGTACTAATGTTTTATTGAGAGTTTGCAGCATACAGACAGGACAAGGATCCGAGGAGTGAGGAATTTTGTCAAAGATTATTTATTTCCTTCCAGGAAATTTCCAAGAATTTTACGACCGCTACTGAGCACCGACAAAAATGGTGAACAGCGTCAGTTCATCTTTGCCTCTCAGGTAGATTAGACCCTCCTGGTTCTTGTCCGCGTCCTCGGCGTCTTCTAGGTGGCATCCAACCTGCCCAGTCTTTTTGTGTTACCCGTTGAAACCACTGTGGCCCCATCAACCTGCCTAGCACATCAATCAGAGGATAACCAAGAGATATGTATATTATTTTAAAACTCTCTCTCTGTATTAAAATATCATAGTGTGTGAAATGGTTTATTTATAGTTAATAATACTGGGGGTTTAATATTGATGTTTATATTAAAATATTTTGATTAGATTTTGTATATATTTTAAACTCTTGATTCTAATTTGAGTCAAAAGGCGATCCATTAATTAAGATTATATACAGAGGGTGTTCACACTTATAGGAAACAAGTTTTATTATAAAATATTAAAAATTAACACCATATTTGAAAATTTTCAAATGTTCTATTTGAAAGCCTTTTTGTTTATTTACAGAACGGCACCTGATTTTCCACGATAGCAGACACTTTCTAATCATGGCTATACTCAAAAGATCCCATTCTTCCTTTACCACTTTCCAGAGACCTTCAATTGTCCTAGGGTGTCTCTTTCCAAGTGCTCTTTTAAGGCATCCAAAAATGCAAAAATCAATCGGGGCTAAATCAGGAGATTTTACAGGGGTTCTGTTTTTTGGAATAGTGTTAATTCCTGTTCTTTGCCTTAGATCTTCCAAATTAGCTTGGGTTGAAGATGAGGTATGACTTGTGCCGTTATCATGGTGAAAACAGAATTTGTTGCTCTGTTTTCCATAGATAGAGGGAATATAATTTAAAAATATAGGTTCTAAATTGTTGTTTTGATAGTACTCCGAGTTTATTTTGGCATTTCTTTCAACTTTTCTTATTTTTAATTATACTTAATTATACTTCATATGATATACCGCATGCCACCCTAAATCCTTTGGGGTAACTTTCGGCACATTCTTTCAACCAAATTGGCCTAGATATTTCCACCCTTTTTTGATAGTATATAGCTTATTTTCTGTCGCAATCGGTCAAATATACCCATGCTTCGTCATATGTAACAATAAATACCCATCTATCAACAGCCAAGAAATTTTCATAAAAATATCTGCTGATAGTGTGTTCTTGACGAATATGGCTCTGAAACAATTTGTGAACCGCATGTTTTTTGTAGCCTTTAGGCCTAAATCTTTATTTATTATTGTATTTATTGTTGACACTGATGTTCCTATTAATTTGGCTATATCTCTTTCTGGCATAAGATTTTCTTTTGTAATATATTTTTTCACTTTTTTGACAGTTACAGGAGTTCTCACAGATATAGGGTGATAATTTTTTGTCCATTTCTCCGTAGGTGCTTTGAATAAAAACTTGATATTTTTGTCGTGAATAATATTGTAAATACCTTTTTAGAAATGTTGATATAATCTTGTTTGCATATTTTAATTATGTCCAAATAGGTAAGATTAGCTCTGGAAAGTCCTAAAATATAATCTCTTATGAAATTATTGTATTTGAAGAGCATCTTTTTTTTAAATAACAAAAGATATGTATTGCGTGTTAGAATTAGCTTAAGCCTTTTCGAATTCCACGTTGTTGATTTTTTAAAATAAAGTAATAGTTCCTCTTTTACACCGGGCGCTCGTTTCCTATAAGTGTGAACACCCTCTGTAAAAGGGCGTACCTGGATCTGTAAATAATAAAAAAAAATTCTCTTTACAGAACAAGGTACGCCCTTTAATATAATCTTGCTTCTAAGTTTTGTAAATTCATGGCTAAAAACGGAAAAATGATTAATAAATTGAAATCATATTTTAAAAATATTTTATTTAAAGGCACAAAAAAGGAATAAAAAATAAAAATATTTCCGCAGAGAACGATCACATTGAGAGAAGAGATGAAAATTTGATGAACACATAAAAATCGACATTCATTCGGTTCATATGTTAAGTTCGAAATTCAGGATGATCGTTCCCTGCCGCTTTTGCTTTCACTCATTCAAACCTAATCGCTCAATGGTATATTTTTTAATATATATTTATAGTGCATTTAAATAAAAAAAAAATTAAATGTAATTTTTGTATTATTTATTTTTGCTTTGTTTTTATTTTTAACACTTAGTATTATATCGCCATAAGGCCAAAGGTATAGAGTGGGGAAGGTGTGTTGTTGAACCTGGCAACATGGCGTTGTTTGTTGCAGCCATGAAACCTGATTGAACATTTTTGACTCTCTGCCGTCCTTTATTCTGTGCCGGCCACTGGGAGATGTACATCTAAATCTGGGACCTTCTGTATCACCAGATGGAACATGTTGAGCTGATGATGCGCCCTTCAATGCCAGGCCCTAACAGATAAGCAATCTAAAAAGTAAAACCAGGAAGAATCTTGAACCACAGTCTCTATTATTGATGCTATTTCAGGTGATCATCAAGCTGCCAATATTCAACGATGACTGAAACAAGGCAATCATTTCTGATGAAACAAGAAGGTCTCAAAACCTTCAGAATTTCAAGATATTCAATACCTTCCACCAGTTTGGACCGTAGATGATTGAAGTAGTGAAGTTTCATTGGCTTCGCCACATAAAGAATGAGAAGTGCCGCTCTAACATTATGAACACATTCATGTCATGGCGAATGTTGTTTCAGGAATGTGTGATCAATATTTCAGCTCTGAATCAATGTGAATATCGAAGCTTTATATATATATTAGTAAGATTAATTAGCCCCTAATTAAGTTATTTGATTGCTAAAAGTTAAAAATTGGAAATCAAGAAATATATTTTTAAACAAAACATTTCGAAACTGATAAATTCACACATTATCTTTTAAAGGTTCGCGGATAACATGTCGATTGGAAACATTATAAATGACTTGTATATTAAATAAAGTTAGTTTTGTTAGTGAAGCCATCCTATTCCTCTCTATATGTAAGTAGGACTGGTGAAATGATGATATGTCTCAGAAGATGTAGCATTTCAAACTACATTTACATTTTACATATTTTGATAACACTTTGTCACAATAAATCATCATTACAGCCAGGAACGAGCGGTGAAGGCCAAATAGTCCCGCACCTTAGCTAGCTAACTTAACTCAAAGTCGTGTCCGCTGTGTTTTCCAGGAGTTCCGAGATGAATGATTCCTCGGGCTCCGTCCTCCAACCAACGTTACCAATGCTAAGCCACTGGGAACTCGTCCTCTCGGCCAGGTTCTGTCCACTTCTGTCAGGCTCTTTCATGATTTCTGCGTTGCTCAGCTGGTATCGTCAGATGATCTGATAGCACCGTTCCACCTAGATCAACGTTGCTCCATCTCTAAGTTTTTCCTGAGAGACATGGTGCTTCGTTGCCATGTCCGGGACAGCTGCCATTGCTTCGCCTTTCCCGAGGACAAGAGGAGTAAGACCTTTTTGTCGACGTTGAAATACGTGGCACGTCGTTGCCCTAGACCTCTTCCATTTTTAACTCCTCATTTTGTCTGGGACCGTAGCAAAGTAGTCTCTTGTTCCATTCCATTCAGTATTCCATCTGTTTGTGTCGTGCCAGTTGGTCCACAGGTCCACGTTGTGTGCAGGTCCACTAGCTCCACCTCGGGTCGGTCTCTACCCAGATGGTCTCCGTCCACCGGCCGATTTACGGTAAAAACCTTTCTTTATCTCCGCTAGATAGTATTGGGATCTTCTTTGGCCTTCACCGCTCTTCCTTGACACACTATCCTCACTGTAGGATGTTTATTTAAATCTTATTATTATTTTTTGGTTATTTATCTGTGTCATAAGTTCATTAAACCGTAGGAAGCCACAACTCGCATTTCATCAGGTCAATCAGTACTCACTCAAAACCCTTACAAAGGTTTTATAATAGCTAAGTGCAATATGAATCCGGTATGTAACAGTAGGGAGGTAGTGGTGTAAAGCTGTGAGTATATGGAAGGTGGGAAGTTTTGTACAATTACAACAATATTGGGACAGACACCATTTCTGTGTACTATGGTGCCGAGAACTGTGGTGAGTGGGGTTTGAAAGATATTGGGCGAGAAGAGCTTTCATTTTAAAAAATACAGCATAAGTCTTGTGCCGTGAAAATATCAAGTTTTCAAGTCCAGAATCAGAAAACTTTAAAAGCTTCCAAATCCTCCGCAAGTCCAGAATTGATGAAAGTATTAATACTAACATCGATCCTCTCAAGTAAAGAACGGATGTCAAGTTCCTCTCTCCTAAGTCAAAGATCTGGTAAAGTTGCAAAGTTGATCTCAAGTTCGAGATTTTGTGGAAGAAACGCAAATCGTCAAGGTCCAAAAGTGCAGAAATGTGTCACGAAGCTACAGCATTCTAAGAAATAATTGGTTCATTAAATAAAAATACAGAACTCATGAAGCCCTGTCTCATGTGTTCTTTTAACACAAGTAGCAATACACCAGTTTAAGTAGACATGAGATACTGAACAAAGTCTGACCACAAGTAGCTTGTACACCATTGTAGACAGTAGATACTGAAGAAATTCGGCCACAAAACAAGCAAAACTATTCTTGAGCTCATGACGTTACGTAGTGTGGTTTGAGCTTGTTGTTTACATAAAATAAATACGTTGTTGTACATTGACAAAGTTTGAAGTTCGCTCAACTAATATATTGGTAAATATGTTTTTTATACAATATATCCATTTATCAAATTATAAAACTATTTTAGAGGCGTATTATTCTTTTTAAAATAAAACAATTTCTACTGTCCTTACTGCGATGAAAAAATTAAAGGGAGGGCCTGGCTCATCAGTGGTGAACCCTCCCAGCGGCTTCGCCAGTTTAATCTACCATACCGCTGTTATATTGCATTTTTGGAACTTCCTTTTATAGGTGACCGTTGTAAGAATCTTGGAATGGGTATTTTAGAAGAACTATGGACATAAGCTTTTAGGACAGCAGAATTAAATATAATTATAAATCTATAATATGCTTCGAGCAATCGCTCTTCCGCAAATATCAAATTGTGTCTTTTATTAGAACTATAATGTTACGATGTACTAGAGCGCCATCTGTTATCAAATTATAAAACTATTTTAGAGGCGTATTATTCTTTTTAAAATAAAACAATTTCTACTGTCCTTACTGCGATGAAAAAATTAAAGGGAGGGCCTGGCTCATCAGTGGTGAACCCTCCCAGCGGTTTCGCCAGTTTAATCTACCATACCGCTGTTATATTGCATTTTTGGAACTTCCTTTTATAGGTGACCGTTGTAAGAATCTTGGAATGGGTATTTTAGAAGAACTATGGACATAAGCTTTTAGGACAGCAGAATTAAATATAATTATAAATATATAATATGCTTCGAGCAATCGCTCTTCCGCAAATATCAAATTGTGTCTTTTATTAGAACTATAATGTTACGATGTACTAGAGCGCCATCTGTTATCAAATTATAAAACTATTTTAGAGGCGTATTATTCTTTTTAAAATAAAACAATTTCTACTGTCCTTACTGCGATGAAAAAATTAAAGGGAGGGCCTGGCTCATCAGTGGTGAACCCTCCCAGCGGTTTCGCCAGTTTAATCTACCATACCGCTGTTATATTGCATTTTGGAACTTCCTTTTATAGGTGACCGTTGTAAGAATCTTGGAATGGGTATTTTAGAAGAACTATGGACATAAGCTTTTAGGACAGCAGAATTAAATATAATTATAAATATATAATATGCTTCGAGCAATCGCTCTTCCGCAAATATCAAATTGTGTCTTTTATTAGAACTATAATGTTACGATGTACTAGAGCGCCATCTGTTATCAAATTATAAAACTATTTTAGAGGCGTATTATTCTTTTTAAAATAATCTAGTACATCGTAACATTATAGTTCTAATAAAAGACACAATTTGATATTTGCGGAAGAGCGATTGCTCGAAGCATATTATATATTTATAATTATATTTAATTCTGCTGTCCTAAAAGCTTATGTCCATAGTTCTTCTAAAATACCCATTCCAAGATTCTTACAACGGTCACCTATAAAAGGAAGTTCCAAAAATGCAATATAACAGCGGTATGGTAGATTAAACTGGCGAAACCGCTGGGAGGGTTCACCACTGATGAGCCAGGCCCTCCCTTTAATTTTTTCATCGCAGTAAGGACAGTAGAAATTGTTTTATTTTAAAAAGAATAATACGCCTCTAAAATAGTTTTATAATTTGATAACAGATGGCGCTCTAGTACATCGTAACATTATAGTTCTAATAAAAGACACAATTTGATATTTGCGGAAGAGCGATTGCTCGAAGCATATTATATATTTATAATTATATTTAATTCTGCTGTCCTAAAAGCTTATGTCCACAGTTCTTCTAAAATACCCATTCCAAGATTCTTACAACGGTCACCTATAAAAGGAAGTTCCAAAAATGCAATATAACAGCGGTATGGTAGATTAAACTGGCGAAACCGCTGGGAGGGTTCACCACTGATGAGCCAGGCCCTCCCTTTAATTTTTTCATCGCAGTAAGGACAGTAGAAATTGTTTTATTTTAAAAAGAATAATACGCCTCTAAAATAGTTTTATAATTTGATAACAGATGGCGCTCTAGTACATCGTAACATTATATCCATTTATAATTAAATAATATATAGATGTGTGTTTATAATAAAATATCGCAATTCAAATAAAACTATACATTAATAATAAATTATTAATTAATACAGTTTATTTATGTTTGTGTGCGCCACAAAAGGAGGACATCTACCTTTGAAAAAATACATGAATGTTGTCATTCTCCCAAATAGTATTTCTATAGAAAGAGAACTATATACCAACAGAACAGACAGGTAAATATAAATGATAGTTAAATAAGACCATTATGCAATCCAACAAGGAATGCCACGGAATATTAAAAATTCAAACGATTTCCGACGACACAAACTCCTGCCTTCAGAAAGAAAAACTTATTTGCACTCTGTTGGAAGGACAAACATGTGAATCATCATGCCTCTTAATTTCACATAGATTCAACACAGCTAGTCACCAGGGAAACTAGATGTGGTTCAGAAGAAATTCAGAAGCCAACTGCCATTATAGACAGAACTTTGAATACGGGAGGTGGGGATGTTACTGGCTACTATTGTACAACATACAACTTTCTCAGAAAAACTATAATATGGTGGATAAATTATTTTTCTAGGGCCTAGAAGTGGCTACTGTCAAACATCGTATACACCTAGAACATGAAAATAAAATTGACTAAGGCCAATCAGACACGAAAAATATCGCAAAATTTGGTGGAAGAGCTTGTGGAATAATGGCAGAGTGAATGTCCAAAATCTATGAAAGCTCAACTTCAGAATGCTTGGAAAGGTAGGAAAATCGGCCCTACAATGCTAACATCCAGACAGTCTAAGAGATCGAGGTCTGTTCTTTCCGATCCACAACTGGAGGATAGAAAAAAATAGGTTTTTATTGTGAAACCTGTAGTGACAAACCAGCTCTTCATTTGGGGGATTGTTTCCAGAAATACCATATTTTATTGAAATGAAAAATAATATATTTATTATTTTTCATACTTATATGTAAAATGTTTCTGAATAATAAACTCGTAAAATATTATAGAAGATTGAGAAGAAAGGGAAAATAAAATGTCGAAGTAAATATATATTGGGGCACGTGGAAAATTAGAGAAGACAAACTTCAGAATGAGTGGGCAATTTATTTGAGGCAAGAACAAACTAAGAATGATCAATAAAATATAAACAATGAGAGAATTTTACAGAGTAGGAAAACATATATACATAAAAATAACACTCTGCTAATAAAATAATAAACACTTCGTTACAATATAAATAAAGGGAATTTGGCTATATCTAAAATGTCCTTTTAAAAATATGTAATGTTTTAAGGAAAGTAAAAGTAAACAAACTCGTATTTACAAATGCTTAGAGTCAAAATAAAAATATAGAGGATTGAATAATATTAAAATGAAGAAAATTTAAAAATAGTGAAATATAATAAAATGTGAAAATAAAAAAAAATGTTAATAGAATGTATATCTATAAAATACAATTATAACAACAACAACAACAAAAACCTTTATTAAGACACTATTGTCTTACAAGGGGATTCCCCTAAAAGGTTGTATATGTACATGAGTGAGGAGGAAAAGCAATTTAGAGAGGAGGAGGAGCAATCAGCCGTTGTCTGTGGAGTTGAGCACTTCTTCTCTCATTTTATCAATCGCCTTGAAATATTTATAAACAAATGTTTTATCAAGCAGGAGAGTAGTGAAGATTTTATATACATGTTGTTCATGTTGCCCCGAAATTTCGCGAATTTCCAGTCTCTTTTCATGTAGGAATGGGCAATGGAATAGATAGTGGACCAAATTGTCTTGGATGTCAACATTGCAGAAGTAGCAATTTAAAGGGTCGCTGTTCCAAAATCCCGTGATATCCTCGCGGAAAAGTAGCCATAGAATCCTTTGACGGGCTATAAATCGTTTAATTTTCAAAGGGAGGTTTGATAGTAAGTAGTCCTCCGTCGTGAAGGAGCTACTTAGAGATTGATAGTGAATAAAATGAGTTGAGGTTTGTATCTAAGCTCGGTCAAATTGGAGTAGATGGTCCACTGTGGTTTGAATAATTCTAGGCATTTCTCCTCGCACAACCATATAATCTTCACAGTTCTTAAGAAAAGAAAAACCCCTAGAGTCAATGATGCTATTCAGGTTATGAATAAAGTTGTTTCCCGCTTTTCACACAATTGAAACTTTCCAGAGCTGGGACATGCAAACATAGGGTAATCTTGTCCTGTCAATTTTTAAAATCCGTATCCAGAAATTTAGAATCAATTTTGTAATGTTTAATTCGAGGGACATCCTTCCGGTTTCTGTTCGTAAGATGTAGCCCGGAGTATATTTGGGAAGGTCAAGAAATCGCCGTAGGAAAATATCCTGGATCTGGTTTACAACTCTTATCTGATTGTCGCCCACAGTGGGGCCGAGTATAACAACGTGGATAAAACTATGGAGTCAAGTAGTTTCATCACTGCTCCGAACGATTTGGTTCTTGACTTAGATAGTATTCTCCATACTGCGTTTGTAGCAACCAATGCTTTGCTTTTAAAGTGCTGCGCCACGTAAGCAGTTGGATTCTTGGTAGTTAAGGGGTAGCCAAGGTACGTATATTTTGAAGATACTCTCAGGGGTTGTTGGCCCCAAAACCAAACGTCAGATCTGGCCAAGCGGCCTCCATTTCGGAACACTACGATTTTAGACTTGGATTGGTTCAGAGTTAAACCATCTTCCTCGAAATATATTTTTATTAAATTAATCTTTATTTGGAGATTTATCTTGGATTCACCAAAGAGGACTATATCATCCGCGAACAGGAGGAGGTGTATAGTTCCATGGCCCGGTAAGTATATACCTGGCAGGTCAGAATCATCCAGCGTAGCAACCAGATCGTTAATAAAAATAATAAATAAATACGGTGAAAGAGGTTCACCCTGAAGAACACCTAATTATATTTTGATAAATTCTGTAAAAGAGCCGTTCCATCTGACCGCTGCCATCATTTGAGCATAGTAGTTCTGTATAAGTTTGATAAATCGCCCACTTAAACCAACAAGCGCAAGCTTTCTCCATAATAGTAGATTAGTAACTGTATCAAATGCTTTTCTAAGATCAACAAAGAATGCGTAGTTTCCTCCTTTTGCGGTTTAGTGTTATTTGGATTAGTGATGTAAGCGTGAAGATATGGTCTTGGCACGAGTAGCCCCTTCTGAATCCTGTCAGGTTTTCTGCTATGAGTTTTCTATTTTCAATCCAATTACTTAGTCTATTTTTTAATATGGATGTAAAAAGTTTTGACAAGTTGCTTATAAGGGCAATGCCCCTATACTTTGATGGTGTATTCGGATCACCATTTTTGAATATTGGTTGGATGATGGTTTTTGACCACTGTGAAGGAACTTGGGATTTAGTTAATATTTTATTGAATAAGTTAGATAAAAGAATTAAACTATTCTCAGGTATGGCTTTGATACCTCATTTGGTATACTATCGTAACCTGCTGCTTTATTGTTTTTTAAGCTAGCGATTTCCCTCGCAATTTCCAAAAGTGAAATTTCGGCGTCCAGCTCGGGGTCAATAGGAATTAGCAGAGTAGGTATATCAGCCACAATTATTTGAGGAGGCGACAATAAACCCTGATAGAAGGATTCCCACTCTGAGATGTCAATATTACCTTTTGTGCTATTCCGTTTCTTAAATGACGCAATTATTTTCCAAAATTCGGCAGAGTCCCTAATATTTTGTTCCGGCCTTAAATATGCAAAATTGTTGGAATTTACTTTTGTTAATTATTGTTAAATTATGTAAATTTTAGAACTGTATATAATCTTGATTTTAGAAAATAAAGAGAGTTATTAAGTATACGTGGTTGAGTCATTAGAGTTGGTGAGACAAGAGTTATTAAGTATACGTGGTTGAGTCATTAGAGTTGGTGAGACAAGAGTTATTAAAGTAGACGAGGTTGAGTCATTAGAGTTAGTGAGACGAGACAATAGCAGTTATTCAAGTAGAAAGGAGTTATAGTTAGCTCGCTGAGAGAGTCAAGAAGCAGATAATTAAAACCAGCGTTAAAATAAGAATTAGGCGGTGATTCCTCCTTAGTGCTAGGAGGCCAAAGCTAATTCGATTCATGGTCCCTCGAGAGCCTGATTAGGATTTGAAACAGAAGAAATTTAAGCAGAAACTCAGTGAGAATACAATTGCAAAATGTCTCGAGACGAAAGGATCCTCCAAAGAAAGTTAAGTTGTCAGATAAGGAGAATTGATGGATTTATTGAAAGTGTGGATTCAATTATTGAGGCAGATGAAACAATACGCTTAGAAATAATGGGTGAAGAATTAAAGGAGATCAAAGAGAAAATTGAGAAACTCTACGACGAGCTGTTTTCTTTGGATGAAGTTGATATAGATAAAGAAAGTGAGGCATATGATGGTTCAATGAACAAGATTGGAAGCTTGAGGGTAAAAATAGAAAATGAGAGAAAACTCAAAGACAAACTGGCGGACATAAAGCCAAATGGCTCTCAGGCAAATATAAAATTGCCTCAATTTGACTTACCGATATATGATGGAGATAGGGGCAATTGGATCAACTTCAAAGAGCTATTCCTCACCACCATCGATGCACATCCAGGGTTAACTAATATACAGAAGTTACAATATTTGAATTCAGCAGTAAAAGGCGAAGCGGCCAGATTAATAAGGGGTTTCCCTTTACTAAGTGAAAATTATGGCCAAGCATGGAGTACACTGTTATCAAGATATGATAACCCGAGAGAGCTAGCTTATGCCCAGGTGTCAAAAATCTTTTCTCTCCGGGCAATTAAGAATCCATCGGCTAAGTGTCTCCATGAATTCATGGATGTTTGTAATGAAGCCATAAGAAACTTAGAAACGCTGGAATTGAAGAGGAATCAATTAGTGGATGTGATCTTGGTGCACTTCCTCCAGCAGAAGTTGAGTGAAAATCTAAGGTTGGATTGGGAACTGTCAGTGGACAACACTCTTCCTTCTTATGACAAGTTCATAGCGTTCATTTCCAGACATGCGAGAAGCATGTCTTGTGCTGTCAAGGAATGTTCAAAAAGGGAAGAAACCACCGGATCGAGATTTCCCAAATGCCAAAGCTACGGGATGCTAATTGAGAAATCGGACACTTGCATATTATGCAAATCTAAGCATCATCCACTATACATGTGCAACTTATTTTGCAAAATGCCTTTAAAAGAAAAATTAAATGTAGTAAAAGGTCATAAATTGTGCTTCAATTGCTTGAGGAAAGGCCATTTCTCATGGAATTGTAGGCTGAACCAACGATGCAAAGTATGCAAGGGAAAGCACCACACGATGATTCATTATGATAAACCGAGCACGGAAGGCGCTTCGGCCCAAGTTGAGAACACAACTCCGAAGGAACATGAAAGTGCTATCAATTTAACGAATACTCAACAGGCAAACTGCAATGATAGCCACGTACTACTCGCAACGGCTAGAATCAAGATAAAAAATGGACTCGGAAAGCTATGCACCTGCAGAGCCCTACTGGACAGCGGTTCCCAAGTCACCATGATAACAAAAGGATGCTGCGAAAGATTGGGACTTGTCCAAAGGAAATCAGATCGGATGATTATAGGGGTTGGAAACACACCAGTGCAGCATTCTTCATCGACAGTAAGTGTGACATTTTGTCCACTGAATAATTCTGAGGAATTCTCGGTGGAGGCAGTAGTCACGGGAGTGCTCACTTCAGAAATTCCGAACTTCAGGTTAAAAGACCCTAATTGGCCAACTTTGAAGAGCCTCAAATTGGCAGACCCAGAGTTCTACATACAATCCCCAATAGATATGATATTGGGAGCAGATATATACACTGAACTTATGTTGAATGGCTCTATATCTCTCGGAGAAGGATTGCCAATGGCTATTAATACAAGACTAGGTTGGGTACTTCTAGGAAAACTCATGGGAACATCAGAGAGTAATACAGAAGTCTGTAACCTGAGTTTACAATCTGAACCAGAACTAGAATTCGTAATGAAAAGATTCTGGGAAACTGAATCTGTGCCGTCACCAGATCTTTGTACACAGGACGAAGATTGTGAAAGGTTATTTTCGAATAACCATGGCAGAGATAGCCATGGAAGGTATTGGGTAAAATTGCCATTCAGACAACATCGACCGCTTCTGGGTGAATCAAGAGAAAAAGCTTTAAGAAGGTTCCTTTCGTTGGAAGGAAAATTGTGTAAGAATGTGAAATTATATGACCAATACCGGGGATTCATGAAGGAATATGAACACTTAAACCACATGGAAAGAGTCCCAATTGCAGAAGTGAAGCGAGAATTGTGCAGATGCTATTACATGCCTCATCATCCAGTAATTAGAGAGCAATCCACTACAACAAAAATGAGAGTTGTGTTTGATGCATCAGCTAAATCTGAAAATAATGTTTCTTTAAATCAATTTTTGCACAAGGGACCAAAAATTCAACAGGATGTATTTTTCATTCTCCTCAGATTCAGAACGTATCCTGTCGCCATAAGTGCTGATATAGAAAAGATGTACCGCCAGATAAGAATTCATCCAGAAGATGCGGACTATCAGAGGATATTGTGGAGACCATCGCCAGAAGAGCCTGTGGTGGACTATCGACTACTGACTGTTACCTATGGTACAACTTCGGCTCCATTTTTGGCAATGAGAACATTACAACAGTTAGCAGAAGATGAAGGCCAAAATTATCCTGAGGCTTCTAGGGTGACCTTGAATGATTTCTATGTCGATGATCTGCTAACAGGAGCTCAAACGATTGCTGAAACCAAAGAACTAATAGACCAATTAAAGGACTTAATGAAAAAGGGAGGGTTTCACTTAAGAAAGTGGAATTCAAATTGCCACGAGATAGTGTCTCATGTCGAGGAAATGAACGAAGAGAAGAAAATTAACTTGGAGAAAGGAGCCATATCCAAGATTTTAGGAATTGTATGGGATCATGTACAAGATACGTTTAGAGTTAATATAACTCTTCCTGAAGAAGTTGTTACCAAAAGAGATCTTCTCTCCAATATTGCGAGGATTTTCGATCCAATTGGTTTCCTCTCACCTACTACAGTGGCAATGGCGAATCTCCAGAGGCAGACCGCGGTCAAAGAAGTCGAGGATTTAGAAGGGCTACCAGTCTACCACCGCGCCATATTGAAGGAAAATGGAGAGTGGCCAGAAGTTACCAAAGCCATCCAATGTAGCTACCCGAAGGTCTTTGTCGGCGACGGAACTCATCTTTACCTCCTCATAGAAGATGTGGAATCTCTAGATGGCCCGAATGTCCGCTCGGTATTGTGCCAATACCACATCCCTCACAAAAAATGGATCTGGAGAAAAGTGAATGGTTTCGCTCCAATAGTTATTTCCAAGTCTATCGTTTATGCCTCTCACGATAAAAGGGTGTACTTTGTAGGAGGGAGAATACACTCTAGAGGGAATAAGGTAACTTGCACCGACAATATTGTCCGAGTGAAACTTAAAGAGGGTCGGGCTTCTGTTCTAGTGAAAAGCAGGGAGTCGCCCCTAACTGACCTCTTGGTCCTGGCAATGACATTTGCACCATCGGCGTTCTTGTTTATGCTTGCAGAGACCCGCGACCACTCTACTTACAAGGTTTTCTCCTATCATCTCCTAAACAAAGATTGGCATCTGATTGGATCAGACAAAATATTTTGGAAAGAGAAATTTCTCTGTCTTCAGATTTGTTATACCAACAAGAAACTTTTACTATTCCCTCGAATGCAGTGGGAACAACACTTCTGTAATCTGTATAACTACCGACTTCAAACAGATTCCTGGGGGTGTTATACAACTATTCCGATTCTTGGTGAGAAAGAGGGCTATCCAAAAAATATCAATCACTTTACTATTGTGCAGGATTGGGTAAGAGCTGTATTTGTTCACGCCGGGAAGGAGTCGAAATATTTATGGAAGTTGAACCTGAAGTCTAAACAATGGACTGAACTACCAACCTATGTCAAATACAGAGATAGTCAATACACTGCTGTAGCTTTGGACCTGGTGTTCATATTGGGACCAGCTGATAAAGAACACGAGACTGCAGAGAAGTATTTGTCGTTCTTCAAGACCAGAAGGTGCGAGTTGCCCAAGTTCGGGCTGCTACCGGAGTCTACCTACGACCTATTACAAAGTTGGCTCCGCTTCCCTTCAAATCTGAACCAGGGTTCAGCGGCCGGGGGGAGTATGTTCCGGCCTTAAATATGCAAAATTGTTGGAATTTACTTTTGTTAATTATTGTTAAATTATGTAAATTTTAGAACTGTATATAATCTTGATTTTAGAAAATAAAGAGAGTTATTAAGTATACGTGGTTGAGTCATTAGAGTTGGTGAGACAAGAGTTATTAAGTATACGTGGTTGAGTCATTAGAGTTGGTGAGACAAGAGTTATTAAAGTAGACGAGGTTGAGTCATTAGAGTTAGTGAGACGAGACAATAGCAGTTATTCAAGTAGAAAGGAGTTATAGTTAGCTCGCTGAGAGAGTCAAGAAGCAGATAATTAAAACCAGCGTTAAAATAAGAATTAGGCGGTGATTCCTCCTTAGTGCTAGGAGGCCAAAGCCAATTCGATTCAATTTCTAAGGGCAGCTTGAACAGAATCAGAGTATTTGTTCTTTTTGTATTTGAGCAATGATAGATATTTGCGTTTACACGTAATAAACAAATCTTTGTAAATAGGAGTATTGAGAGTCAAATATAACTTAAGATTTTTTTTTCATATATTATTTTGCTGTATAACATTCTCCGTCAAACCATGGCTTAGACCGCGAACTATCCGCTCTTCCCTTTGTTAGCATTCCTGCTCTCACCATTGATGTTTGAATCCTGCTAGTAAGAGTGTCAGCACATAGATCTATTGATGAGTCTTCCGGTAGTTGGAGAGCATTTAGGTCTTCGAGACAAAGTTCATATGTCGAAGTTTTATTTATTGACCAGGTAAATATTTTTACAGGAATATACTATAAAGGTAGGCTTTTCGCTTTTGTATTGTCTGATCCGTTTAGTTTTAGAAGAAGTGGCAAATGATCGGAGTAAGGCAAACCTTCGATACTTAGGTCAAGAACAAGTTCCAGTAGTGCAGGAGAAACCATGAATAAGTCTAAAACTGAAGACCCCTGATGTGAGATAAAAGTATAGCATCCGTTTTTATCACTAATAGATCTTCCGTTTAGTATAGTAAGGGAGTTATCATCAAGGAAATCGACAAGAGTCTCAGCCAGGGGGGACACGGTTGGATCTCTGGAGGTACAGTAGGCTGAAAGAAGAGCTGGGGTCTGGGACAAGTTGTAGAAAGCACCCAAGTAGCCAATGCGAATATTTAAATCACCGCCTAAAACTATTTCGAATCCTTGTTGTATTTTATTTTAACATAGCAAAACAATATTTTCAAAATTTCTCGCTGTAATTCGCTTGGGGGTAAGTAAACAAATCACTAAATCCTTTGTCTGATAAATTCGATCAATCTGTCTTTGAAAGGGCAGATACTATCAACTTAATGGTATCTAAACTTACTTTTACGAGGCTCAAAACTATAATCCAATATGTACTTTTTCTCTCCAAGATTTTTTAAACTATAAAAAATAATAAATTATATTAGGACTATAAGTTAATACGTCTCGATCCCCTCAAATCAGATTTATGCGTCAATATTAAAACAAAGAAGTTAGTGTCGACAGACCAAGTATTGTATTCAGATCCCCGAACCTAATCAGATTGAGACATACTTTTTTCCCATAGTGCCAGACTATAATTAAAATTGTATTTATTCTTATTAAATATTAGAACTGCAAGAAAATAATAAAATATCAGAAGTATAGTTGATAAATTATTACAGCTACAAGAAAATATGTACCTATCCAAACCAATTAACAATGTGCGTCGACAAGGAAACAGGAAATGTAACATCAAAGGACAGAGAAATAGATTATTTGTCTGATGTTGGTAGGTTCAGACTATAATCCAAATTGTGCCTATTCATTCTACATAATAGGACTTCAGGAAAATAATAAGATATTAGAAGTACAAGAGAATTGTAAAATATTAGAACTACAAGTATATACGACTAAATTCAAATAGGTCAACAGTGTACGTCAACCTGTAAACAGAACAGTCAGCCTCATCAGCCAAAGAACTAAATCCCTTGTCTGAATATGGTAAAATGCTGTACCGTAATAACTCATATCACAAATCTACATGGATCAGTTATTCCGTATATTCTATATATAATTCTATTTATACTTTTCAATATAAGTATTATATAAGTGGACCAGTACCTGTTATTTCTGCTAAATATGGAAGTATAGGAAAATAAGTTTTGGGGCTTCATATCAATTAGATTGATTGTTAATTCTCTATACCCCTCTTTATAAAGATTGATCAAGCACAGATAATTGATATGTATGCTATAAGGAGATAGAAAAAATTCTAAACTAGAATTATCGAATCAATGTAAAGGATCAAACAATGTAAAATCGGAGAAAATGCAGAAATAGAGCTCTGGTGTCTCAGAATATTGAATTTATTAGTTTCTATTTGTATAGACAGAATTTTTTTTCAAAGCTTAGTTATTATTTGTTCTGAGTCCAATTATAAGAAAAAAGTATACAATGCTTTTCTGTTATATTTTTGTATAAAATTGGGGCCTGTTTGAAATCTGGTATATGGCTATTGCTTAGAGAGTGGTCAACTAGTAGGGATAATATTTTGTAGTTTTTTAAAGTTGCTCTATGTTGATTGATACGATCCTTAAGTGAATTACCGGATTCTCCAATGTAATTAGATTGGCATGTTTGGCAGGGAATTTTGTAAATTACATTGGTTGTATATTCTTGGTTTGAAGTATTTTTTGTATCTGAGTGGCGTAGGATTTGTCGAAGTTCTTGTGCAGATTGATATGACATCTCAATCTTAAACTGAATTTAGGGAAGGAAGCATAGATGGAGCTCCTATACACCAGAGAGCGCAGAACCCAACAGATTCCAACTCCGACACATGTCCATTGGCCACAGAATCTAGTGTGCATGAGTTAGCGTATCACTGAAAAGGAGAGTTTGGAATCGTCGCGTTTTAGTCTACGCTTTCCTCATCCAAATGGACCACGACATTCAACGTTTATATAATTTTATACAAATATACAAACATCTAATCCAATTGGTCTCGAAATACATGAATGTGAAAATAAAAATTTTAAATTACCTGGATAGAAATTTGTCTCTGAAGAATAAATAGGAATCGTTATGATTGTGTGTCAAAATTTGATATAAAATGCAAATCAAGATTTGCTAATTCATTATACGTCATCAGAGATATATTATTCAAGGAGGCGAACCACAGTTGGTAAGACACATAAAATAAGGTTATAAGTAGTACTTCATAGACATGTCTTGCAATAAACACGTGCGCCATTTATTACTATTACATCCAGCTGTGAAGGTAGGTATAAAAGGGAAAGTGAAGAGAGTAGGGACTGATAGATCAAGATGCAAGCTGCCATATTGATTCCATTGATGTTCCTGTTGATGGTAGGACCATCAATGCAGGTGAGAGACTTGTAGCATCTCCGAGGGTCATACAAAATATCAATATCTCATAGAGTTATGATATCCTTAATTAAATATCAATCAATAAATATATTTTCAGTCAGATAGTTTGTGAATCTAAAATGTTTATTCTTAACTTCTCTCAATTTTATAGCGAATAATGAGTTCTGTGATTTGATATAGATTATGTGATCCATTCAGTTTTGATTCCATCTCTGGCTTTACCGCCCTTCACTTTGGAGGAGAACATAAGATAAGGAGTCAATACTTGTTCATCCTTCCAACCGATCTGTACAATTGGAATTTATATTGAGATAATTAACAGAGCCATTTCTGTTAGAGAGAATCAGTTATTTCATTCTCTCTCGTCTATTTATTTTCTTCTATAGTTTTCTTCGATTAATTTTTAATTAGTACGTTTGATTTTTAAAAAATGTTGTTTTTTTTAATTGTCAATTACAAATTTTACAAAATAAGAAAAAACAATCGTGAAATATCTTTCGGATTAATCCTCTTTCGGAATGAATATGACTATTTTGACCTTTTACATTACTGTTTTTTAATATTTTAAAGAAACCTCTAAGACCAGCTTTCATTTAGTTGAGGCACAGACTGCACCACTCTGACGAGAACCAACACCCTGACTCATGTACGCAGTTATATTTTTAATCACTTTTCAACAAAGAGAAGTTGGTCAATATTCTGAAATAAAATCTATATTCAAGGATTAGTTGATATTTATTCGAAAAGATGGCCATCAGAAACATTCAGTTTCCAAATTAAGAAATGCTTTTCAAAATGTAACCACCTGATCTTCCTAGTTCAATTTCATTTTTGCTGAAATTATAGGTTTATGAAGAGATGGGTGTTCAGAAATATTTTATTTACTATTTTTAGTTATCACATCTACAATTATAAATAAGAGGAATGAGATATGAGTAATTTATGATGAACTCATCAGGTTTTTTATCAATATTATTTATACTAATTCTAAATCCAGTTTCTAATGGATTATTCTGAATGTATTTGAAATATGGAAACATTAGAAACATAATGAATATAAAATATTTCCAACATTACTATATAAATATATAAACGGAGCTGTCCCCTACAACATTAAAATTGGCTTTTAGATGAACTCTCGGAACAACTGGAAGAGTTCACCACTGATGTCCACCCCTTTTTTTTTCAATCACAGGAAAGACATTAAAATTTAATTTATAAAAATAAAATATAGTTCAAATTAACTAAGCTGTTTAACATGAAATGGCAGGCAGAGGTTTTATATTTATTGGTAAAATATAAAAAAAATTATATTTCTTGTTTTTTCGTATGAGAAATATATTTTCTCCTCTAATATTGAAGAAGTTGATATCTTATACAAATGTTTGAGCTATTCTCTATATGTAATGGCCTTTATGCAAAGTTTTAAAATAAGTTACGTTTCTTTATTTCTGAGAATTCTAGCGGAATTATATTCTTCTTGGACTAAAGAAGGCTTAAAACAGTGATCTTTATTAGGTTTCTAGTTTTGTCAAAATTAGATGTTTTTTGACAATTTACAGAATTAAATCAGTTATTTGGGGGGTTGGTGGAAGGCTGGTTAAACCGTTTGGTTTTCGACCACTAGGACCCGAGTTCGATTCCCGCATTGGACACTTTTTCTGGTAAAAAATGCTCCAATGGCCCCCGATTCTTGCAAAAGTCCAACCCCACCAGCGAGTGCAAGTAACCAAACGGGGCTCTGGCACATTTGTATGTGCAAAGTCGAACTGCTTTTCACATGTGTAGACATGTGGTGCGCTTACAGTAAAAGCAGTCGCTAACTACCCTTCTTGATTATCATGGCCTGTACCACGTGTACTAGGGATAAGCAAAAAAAAAAAAATCAGTTATTTCAAATTAATTGTTGAATTAGAATGTTGTATTTGTATATTTTACTGTGATAATGACCTTCCTTTGAAATATCAACACATTTGGTTGAGATAGTCTTTTATTACACATAATATCGGATTTGAATCAATTATCAAACCAATTATTTTTATAACCAAGTATCATCTCTTTCAATAATTGTACCTTATAAAAGAGGACAATGAGTCATTGAAATATCCCAATAAATATACATCAAATGACATAATTTGCTAAAAAAAAATCCACACACACATTCAAACTATAATTATAACTTGTTAAAACGGGTTTTCTTATTTGATGTATTGTCTTATCCTATTTTCTGTGTTTCAGCAACTTTGTTTTTTCAATGAAGCATGTGGAGAAGGCAGATGTTGTCAGAACCTCGCGTGTCGCGACCTGCTAGGTCCAGGTAAGTACAGATCCACACATAATATATATCGTCATCTATTCGCAATACATTGTTGCATATATTGTATGTCGCAAATAATATCAAATATGAAATAAATATTTAATTTTGTCTTAAAATGGGCCTGGCCTAAAGGTTTATTGGTGGAAAGGTAACTATCAGTGTAATAGTAGAAACGAGAAAACTACCCTGTGTTTCAAACATTTAGTTAAATATTGTAACAAAGTATTTATTAATTCTATTATTTTTATTAACAGAGTGGTCATTTTTATGTTTATATTTTTCTACTCTGTAAATTTACCTCGTGGCTTATCTTTTGTTTACCATTCTTAGTTTGTCCTTGCCTGAAATAAATTGTTGTCTACACGTGAAGTTTTTGTCTTCCCTAATTTTCCACGTGGCATTTTGGTGGAGATGCTGGGTGGGTTAGGGAAGACAAACTGAAGACCGCCGAGAAGACCTTGAGGCCATGGGTGCTGTGATCTAAATTTTCGGAGACTGACTCCAGGATTTCACCGCCGTGCTAAAGCCAAGACTTCCCTCGAAGATGACGATGTCACTAACCATTGGTATAGACGATACGACGACAGGGCCGCTCTTCACGCCGCAAGAAAAAGGACGCAAAGGTATTAGGGACAAAGTTCCAAGACTTCGATGGAATCCTTGGCAAAAGCACGTCAGATCCATGTCAGTATCTTCAATAATTGCGTGCTGTGGGTCACAGCTCCCATAGGGAGGAAGCTATGTAACAAAGTATTTATTAATTCTATTATTTTTATTAACAGAGTGGTCATTTTTATGTTTATATTTTTCTACTCTGTAAATTTACCTCGTGGCTTATCTTTTGTTTACCATTCTTAGTTTGTCCTTGCCTGAAATAAATTGTTGTCTACACGTGAAGTTTTTGTCTTCCCTAATTTTCCACGTCGCAATATTTAGAGAGTGAATATATATAAAAGTGAATAAGCTAGTTGAATAATGCACTTTGAAGGCATCTGAGATTTTTATTTCATGAGTTATAGAAAGGTGAGTCAATATTACTTATCAATATAATAGTTTATAAAATACAAATTTAATTCAATATAACCATATATATTTATGCACTCTAATATTTCTCTCTTCACTACCTTTTAGCCTATACTTGATCTTTCCCTACTGCGAGTCGTCATTCTGTCTCCTTTATCATGTCACATCTAAATATTTATCAAAAACAACATTCACCAGAAGAAAGTAAAATACCAATATAATTGATGTTACATTAGTGATTGAAGTCTGTTAATTTCATCTTGAGTAAAACTTTTTCTAGAAACGTGTTTAGGTTTTAAAATTTGAAATGTGTTATCACCAACAATAATGTTGAAAGCTGAATACAAACATTTTCATAATATCGACATAATATTTTTTTTACATGATTAAAATACTTCTGTTATACTTGATTGAAATAATACCTCGGCTTGATGGCTGGTTTCGAAGGCTGGAGAGGTATATTAGTTGTGTGGTAGAAACTACTTTGAAATATTGTTAATATTAAAGTCACATCGTGAAACTTTTATAGACTGCCCTACGTTGTTCATTAATCTCATGCAATAGTGATTTCATAGTTCAAATACAAATGGATTCCATAATTCGATTAAAATATCGGAATGATTCTTAATTTAATGTCTTTCAATTTGTATTGATATAATAAATTTGACTAACTATATTTCTGTGCGACAGGAGAGCCTTGCGCCGATCCATTCGGATGTCCGTGCGCCGAAGGATTGAATTGTGCGGTAAGTGAATTGTTGCTACACCTTTATAGTTGCTATGGTGATCATAGAGTGATTGTGTTTTCATCATTTTTTACATACAATACTTGGTACCTCTATACTTGTTCTAAAATAGAGATATCAGATTTGAATGAATCTATGTAAGATTAAATGTAAGTGCGATAAACATGTAAAAAGTTAAAAAGTATTTCTCTTTTCTTACTTTTACATGTTCAGCGAACTTATCAGGGATATCCTGACCTCTGACATGAGCACTTTTGATCGCAGAGCGCCCCTTTTATGAAATAAAATTCAAGTAAATCTTTATTTAGGTTATTCCACAAAAAAAATATTTACACAACTCATTTTCTTTATGAAGCAAAAAAAGCAATCCATATTGATAAGATATTTTGGTCGTTGAGTTAAAGCTTGCACTACACTGACAAGAAACAACAGCCAAAACCTCGTAAGTGGTTATTTTTCGATTTTCAAGAAAAGGGGTTATCAATTATTGAAGAATAACCTGAAAATCAACACTTTGTTTGTTTATATTCAACTAAATGGCGCTCAGCCATCTAAAATTCTCTAACCATCTAAAATGTAAGTTGTCAGGATATTAGAATATAGAAAATAGAGAAATCCAAACTTAAATTTTCATATAATAAAAAATATATAGTGAATTGGATAAAAATATTTATATCTATATATTTTGGTCGGCTTTTTAAATTATGGATTGCTCTATTTTCAAAACGATTCTAACCAGTTGTGACGCTCTTCCCAGAATAAGAACAATGAAAATACTTTGTATTTCATCAACAGTTGAAAATTACACTTACATTTTAACCACAGGTGCCGTGCTGTAGGAATAATTCCATCTTCTTCAATTTTGAAAGATTCTATTCATACAGAATAAATACATTGTTATGACTTGTCAGAGGTGGGCGTTTATCCAACGGGAATATTAGTAGATAAATATTATTATTTAATCCAATATATGCCTTCAAATATATACCAGAAGACGCACTTATTCTACCCCAATTTTGCATTAGAACAGCGCATTATATTTATGCATTTATGGTATGAAATTGGGGTCAAATTTACCAAAAAGGTGTTTAAGCTGGTGAAGTGGCCGAAGATGATTTTATGACTATAATACAACTTAACGTTGCGGGTTGGTGATATTCATCTTTTGGTGTATGAATATTATATTCCCGTGTTTGTGTGTGTGTAACTTGATACTACAGATACATTTATATATTTTTATTATAAATAAATATATTTTAGAATATGCTATTTGTAGACTTTGTTAGCTAAGAACGTATGGCTATCTACAAATATAAATGTTTATGTGCAGGGAAACGTATTCCAACGTACTTGCACATCAACAACCTACCAAGCCGCCTAACACCAAACATCCAACCAGCCACCACTAGCACAGAATTCACAGTTGATATAGCTAAATAAATACTTTTATTCACTATATATGTTGTTTACTTTGTTGTTATAAATGATACCAATATTATTTACATATTCTGCCGCTATTATATATTCTCTTATTTCGAAAAAAGAGAAAGTCATACATAAATCATTAGATTTAAAAGGCATAAATTGGATTGAGAGAGAATAAAACTATAAATATTGACAAATAAATATTTCTACTCAATCCAATATAAATATATGTATTATTGATATAAAAATATAGAGATTTAAATATAAAATTAAAATATAAATTTGCTTGTATATCAAATATTTTCCTACATTCATGAAAGCTTAGTGTAAACTAAATCTAGAAATAGAAATACTCATTAAAAATACTCATTTTTCGGGACATAGAATTCCTGTAGAAGGACAAAGTCTCGTAATGCGGGTGGAGAAAAACAGGACCACAAACATACTTTCCATCATATCCAGTGATAACACTTGTCCCATCCTAGGCAGACACACCTGTTCCAACTTAGGTCTTGTCAAACGAGAGAATAAACACCTGTCTCAATCAATTACATAGGACTATAAAGAAGTATTTGAAGTAATTGGAATTTGAAAGAATATGAATACGAGGCAAGTTTTAGTCTAATAAAATGAACATAGAAAGTGAAACCACCCAGACCAATAGCCCTGTCAATTAGAGAAAGAGTAAAGAAAGAACTTCCGGAAATGGGAGACAAGGAGATTATCAAGGAAGAAAACAAACATACACCCATCTCCATTCATCCAATTAATTCTTAGAAGTTATTTCTCTCCACAGACTTTTGATCAGATTTCAGTCAACCTATGATGATTTATTAGATGAATTTGATCGAAACACAAAGGAAATTTTGTCACTGATGTGCCACGTTCATATAATATTATTATTATTTTCGGGTAGTATAAATTTGAATAACATATTTAATAAATGAGATAAAAAACAAAATAAATAAGATTGATAATGATGGTACTTCACATTTCAGTCATTCCATACATTATGGACGATTGGAATTTGGGCCATCACATTGTCTTCTCTCAGGAACCATAATTATTCTTACTAAAGTATTTGAATCAACAACAACAACAACAACAAAAAGCTTTTATTTAGGGCCTCTCGCCCTATACAGGATTCGCCAGTTCACAATGGATGGGGAGAACACTGTGTGGCCTTTTTCCGGGATATAGTCTTGTGGAATCCAAATATCGCCATCGCTATATACCTATTTTTTTGATATTTCATTAATTAGTGCCGGAAATGAAGGACAAAGTTGCCCCGTTTTATCATTTAGTTTTCGTCTTTCCTCAGACAGAGCAGCACAGTCAAATAAGTAGTGCAACATCTCCGTTGTTATTCCTGATCCACAGAAAGTGCATTTCAGGTCTTCACGCCTCAATAAAATCAGATGGTGTTCTCTGAAAAAAATTGAAAGGGTTCTAAATTGTGCGATTAATCTGATGACAGGAAAAGGAAATTCACTTAAGAAATATTCTTCGATGGTGACGTTGTATATATATCTCTATAGTGGGAATATAACTTTGATTGGGTTATTCTTGTTAAGTCATTTTGTATTGTTTGCTCTATCGCAGTTCTTAATATTCCTGGGATAGCATTCCTTAGTGAATCAGGATCATTTCAATAAGTAAGCCACGAGGATCAGTTATTATTGAGTAAAATGCTTAATTGTTTTATATTCAGAACTTTAAGTTGAAGAATAACGTAGGTTTGATTTTATTCCTTATTTGATCATCATACATGATAAGATAAGTTAATTTTCATCGAAGAATTAATAAATTTTCCATTCCAACGCCATCTTGAATTTATCCAATGTTCCTTTATATCCGTCGCCTAGATAGTTATAATTGATTATTATATTGCCTCGATTAAGTTTAGATAGTTTATATTTGAGAGATCTGTAAAATATATATATCATTCTATTGATAAATTTAAGAATACAAATCTCTTAAAGCCTGATCTTAATTCCTAAAATTTCTTAATCTTCGCAAATTCACTCTTATAATGTCTTGCTTTGGTAACACCAAGTAAGTCAAATCTAACCTAAATCTTCTTTATATCAAAATGAATATCAATTTGAAATAAAGTTCAAATGCCTTAAATTTCTTTTTGTGTGAAAACCAGACGATATAGATTTCAAGGAACATCTCCGTTTATAAGTAAAGTTTATTTTGGACTGAAAGACATATTGAAGTGACCTAGATAATAAGGCCAGAGCTTTAACTTACTATTCAAGTATATTCCTTCTATTGAAATATTGGTTTACTTCAGTATCTAAATATAACTGAAGGTTGTCAAAACTATTCCATTTATGTGGTAACTGTATCTCTTATTTTCTATTGTAAATTTTACAATATGTTTATCATATTGTCATCGATAACTGGACGTTTCTGCGATGTGTGACAATTGGTTTTATTTAAATATTGTACCTGAATGAATTTGACAAAAATAAATACTGTCGCACATGGAAAATACATTTTGGAAATAAAAGTAAATATGACTAGAAAATAAACAGTAATGTTTAGCCTTAACACATATATAGATTTCGTTTAGCTAATTACTTGTTTATTTATTAATACACTCAACACACAATTGTATTGATTTTATATTTTGAACTACGGGATGAGACTGTATAAGACTAGACGCTTTGATAAAAAGCCTTATTGTTATTTTTTAATTTTTGAGGTTATAATATTAAAGATCAAATATATTCGTTTAGTTTCACGATCTAACTCCGTTTTAAACCCTATGCTCTAATTGAATTAGCATGTTATGTTGCAAGCATAAACTAAAACCTATGATACAGAATTGCCAATGATAATTCGTAGTTCACTATTAAGGTAAAAATCAACGTCAAATTTTAAATTCGTAAATATAATTTATTCAGATAGTAAGTTAATAATCATTGGGTTTTAAAGAATTATTTTGTGCCAACGAAACGAAGCAATTCGTTAGAAAATATCCGAGAACTGGGGAATATTTCACCATGAAAAATGGAAAATCTCGTAACTTACACGTTCTGTATAGTAGAATAGCAATTTGTTCAATGAAAGGACCTAGACAATAGGCAGTTATAAGCCATCTTAAATTTTGCCTTGAACTGAAAAGAGCATTATTCCGTCGTACATGCGATGAATAATGTGAAGAAATTATGAACTGTGACAACGAGATATTACTTATATTACTTATGAATAATCTTCCATTACAGAACGCGACCAAGCTTCAGATCCCTCTAATATAAAAAATAAAGAAAATAATTTATGAATACAACTAATAAACAATTTTTAAAAAAAGTTAATATAGAAAGAAAACAAATAATATATTTTAATTTTTACAAAAAAAGAAACTTCCTGGAATCGAACCCGCGATCTTATATTGAATATAGATTATCACCATCGTGCTGATTGGCTAATGACTCAACGTTGATTGGTTAAATAAGGTAACATGGCGATAAACATCCAACCAGAGCCAATCCCTATCACCTGACTCTAATCAACTAAACAAAAGGCGAATAAAACATATACCATATATGTAAACATAAAGGACATTATTATATGTAGATGTTTCTTTTTTTACCGTCCAAACATGAAATTTAGGTGTGGCATCATATTTCAAGATACAATACAAATTATTATCTTTATTTTATTTACTGGAATTCAAATTTTCTTGAAGACACTAAATTGATATAAATAGGACACTTTTTATATTTGGGTACACACGTTGTTTTTAGGCAGGAATCACTAATCTAACATTAATAAGTGAGCTATTTTTACTGTGAAAATGAAACACAAAGTGAGTATGAAAATTCGAAACTATTATAGACGCGTATGATTATTTTAAAAATTAAACAATTTCTAATGCCCTTATGCAATAGAAAAATTAATAGGAGGGCCTGGCTTATAAGTGGTGAACCTTCCCTGGGTTTCGCCAGTTTAATCTACCATACCGCTGTTATATTGTATTTTTCGATCTTCCTTTTGTAGCGATACTAATGCTAGACTCTTGGAATGGGTATTTTAGATGAACTATTGACATAAGCTTTGAAAAGAGCAGAATTACATAAATTTATAAATATATAATATGCTTCGAGCAATCGAGTCTTTCATTTGAACAATAATATTATGATACATTAGCGCGCCATCTGTTATAAAAATTCAAAACTATTACAAACGCGTATGATTATTTTAACAATTAAACAATGTCTACTGCCCTTACTGTAATGGATGCATTAATAGGAGGCCCTCCAATAATATAAGAATTTATAATAGTTTCGAATTTTCATAACAGATGGCGGGCTAATACATCATAACAAGGTAAGTATGTAAATGATTTGAGAGTAAAATTAGGCAAATTTTGTCTCCTGACCATGGAACTCTATATGGCTGATGTCTTGTACCATATATCGGAATTTGGTATCAACTAAACTTGGAATTTTTTATAATTCCTGAATATCGACCAAATTGAAAAAAGAAAATCCATCCTGTACGTGTTGTTAGCCCTGGTTAGCGTGATATAGGCTGAACTTGAACATTTTTAAAAATAGTCTTAGAGAAGGCATCCTGATAATTCATGGAAAAGGTATTTATGGCAAAAGCTGCATTAAAATCCTAAAATATTTTAAAGATGGATGCTTCATAAAGCAACACTCAGTGTAATACCCACAATAAACTTATTTTTAGTTTTATGTTTGTCTACTTTTGTAATATTATTGACCAAATAGTTTCAAATTACATGACTTAGTCCTATAACCTCTCCCTTGTAGAGAGCAAACCTCTCAGTCTCTTTGAAACAATAGAAGGCTTCGTCCCCATTATAATACATTTTATTTATCCATATGTTTTTATTGTGATATTCTTTGCTATTTGATCATTTCATGTAAGAAAAATACTGAACTTCATTTCTAACTTGAGAGTTCCAAGATAGGTTGTGACCCTTCCTGGGACCCTCGGTCACGTCCATATATCTACTATGTTTGAAAGTATAAAATATAATATATGCTCCTTTTTTGTCCCCCTTGGTTTGTTTATTCTTACTTTTGCTAATTTCTAATTCTGGCCTTTTTTGCCTTTTGATATCTCAGAATAATAGACAAATATAAAGGCATACATGTATGACAGCGCAAGCGTCCCTAGGTGGATATAGCGTTTTATATTGAAATAAAATAAAAATAACGATCATATATTGAAGTGAAAATTCGAAGCTATTATAGACGCGTATAATTATTTTTTCAAATTTAAACAATTTATTCTGCCATTAATACAAGGGAAAAATGAATGGGAGGGCGCGTATATAATAGGTTCAAATTTTCATAACAGATGTCGCACTAATCCATAATAATATATGGAAAAGTAATAGTATCTCATATATAATATGGAAGTTATGCTGGGAGGATATCGATATATTAAATAAAAGTCGGTTCTCCCTTCAAAATAAACGATAGAACAATCCATTGACCGTCTCTTCAAACTAACGGACTCTGATTGGTGACAAAATCACTTCGGATCTCAACTACCTAGTGTGTTCTATCAACTCTTCCTATCTCAGCCTAATACTTAGTATCATATTGGATAATGTTTTACTCCCAGATTTAAATATCAACACTCTACCATCCGTAGGGCGGAACAGCTCAGAGAGACATGTCTAAACTTGAAGATATTCTCCTTTGATACACAGCTATTCAAACAAACCACAGGCTCCCAAATTGATAACCTTCTTTCAACAGTGTTAGCTGAAATAGTATTTTTCTAAATAGATCACAGGAAATTCCAGGAAGCTAGGTTGAACAAATTAATAATAATAACTTCCAAGAAGTCTGGAAAAAAAAAATACCGAATTAAGGTTGCTAATGTCCTGAAAATATTATTCTCAACCATTTAAATTTGTATATATATTGAAATATTGTATTTAACCTTATATACATCCAAATTTGTATTTGTTTGTGTAGAAAGTTTTGGAAGCGCCTCTTCCCAAAAAGAAAACAATGGAGAAGGTAAACCTTTCAATTTATTTTTCTAATTAAACTAAAGAGAAAATTTGAAATGTAGAGTGCGCCATCTTTTGGAATAAATATAAATTAAATATTAATTTTATTCTCTAGACTAGTTAATTCACACATATCTATATCAATAAATTTATATCTCTCACCTCTCTTCCATATATATATAATGAATATACTTCTAAATTAATAATAAAATATAAAAAAAAAGAAATTGTGATATTTAAATGTAACACAAAATTAAAATATACTGGGATCAGGTTAATCAATGGGGTCGATGGAAGGATGGTCTAAATCGTTGGCTTTCGACCCGAGTACAATTCCCTCATTAGGCATTTTTCTAATTAAAAAAATATTCAATAGCCCCTGATTCTTGAAGAAGTCCAACCCCACCAGCGAGTGTAAGTAACCAAACGGGGCTCTGGCACATTTGTAAGTGCAAAGTCGAACTGCTTTTCACATGTGAAGACATGTGGAGCACTTACAGTAAAAGCAGTCGCCAACTTCTACCCACCATGATTATTATGGCCTGTACCACGTGTCCTAGGGATAAGTAAAAAAAAAGGTTAATCAATTTAAAAAAAACTTCCTTAAGACTACGACGACAATATTATATAAAGGTGAAAATTATTCTCTTGTTCTCCTTTTTATTCTCAGATTTCCTATTGTTGTAAGAGTAAAAAGAAACAGGTACGAGAACTCGAAAACATGAATTTATAGTGTCTATTCAAATTGACAATTTTTTTACAGATCTAGAACGAGACTCATTTTAAATTCTCATTAGTATTAATCATGATAAAGCCTAATGAAAAAGTACAAATAAAATCTATATGATGGATACTGTAATATTTAGCAAATATATAAATTAAATTTCTTAAATAAAAAGAGAGTTGAGCGAGTTTTACAATTTAATGATCTTCCATCACAAGCTCTCAGACGTATCTATCCTCCAACAAGTGAATAGAATTAAAGTTTAAATAATATGACACCAACCTTGTCTACATATGAAGCCTCTTTGATTAGCTGCTCTAATGCTATGTGGCTGTAGAAGGATGTCTTGTGATATAGGATAACTGATTAAATGAAAAATACTTCCTCAGTTTTAGCGCTTGATATCATTGGACGCTATTGTCTGATAAATATATTTTTAAAAGTATCTTTGTGTTTATATAAAAGGTTTTGAAATAATGTTTTTGTAAGGCTTGAAATTTACTTCTATGTAAAAAGGCGTATCTTAATCTGTGAAAGGAATTTTCTTTTCATAATATTTCGAGGTATTGATATCTATTTGTATATATTTTTATTCTATTGTGGAGATTGTTTTCAACTTAAACATATTCCTATATTACTGATTACAAACCATTGTATTTTTATTCTCTACATTTCTGGATAAAATTATATACATTCGGTTATAAGAAAATTTTAGACATAAAATATTTTAATTATTAAATTAGGTTTTTATCTAAAATAAAAAACTTTTCCATTTTAAAAGGGAGATAAATGTATATGCTCTGTGTGTCTGTGGTAATGATAAAGAGAACTGAGTTTTCATAAGTTTATTTCTGTTTCAGATTCCGCAGGCTGTTTTCTTTCTGCTGCGGGAAAACGTAAGCTGAACTTTTCCACATCAATTTTAGTGACAATTTTTCTTTTGACAAATTCCTTAATGACGTCGCTATAAACAATATATGTTGGAGGAAAATATACTTACAAATTGAGAGAGGCTATAATATAGGAGAACATTTTATTCTTTAAATTTCATATTGAGCATAAATAAATTAGAAACATTCTCAATGGGTGAAATGATTCGTTATTTTTACTTTTCAATGAGAATGTATGTCAATATTTAATTTGTATCTCTGATATTTATATTTGGCTACTATTTATACTTCCCTTATTGCTTCTCTTGAATTTTATAAATTTTGGTTTGTGCTTGTGTCTTAAATAAATTTCTGTTTCATCCTGAAGTTTGTCTTTTCTAATTTTCTAGGTGACGTTTGGTGGAGATGCTGGGTAAATTATGGAAGACAAACTGGAGATCGTCGAGAAGACCTTAAAGTAATGGTTGCTATGATCTACGTTTTCAGCTAAGGGCTCCAGAATTCAACCGCCGTGTTGAGCTAAGACTTCCCTCTAAGATGACAAAGACTCTTTAGACGATCCAACGGCAAAGCCGCTCTTCACACCCCAAGAAATGGGTGTTAAAGAACCAGGGACAAAGTTCCAAGAATCTGAGTGAATCCTTGGCAGAAGCACGTCAAATCCATCGATGTCAGTAGCAATAGGTTTTGCAAGCTGAGAGTCACAGCTCCCATAAGGAAGGAGCTATGTAGCGGAATATTTATTTTTATTGACATATAATTAATTTTTATATTTATATTTCACTACTAAATATACCTCCCTTATTGATTCTATCGTATTATATATATATATATATATATATTTAGCTTG
This sequence comes from Cordylochernes scorpioides, assembly GCA_030710605.1. Taxonomy (NCBI): domain Eukaryota; kingdom Metazoa; phylum Arthropoda; class Arachnida; order Pseudoscorpiones; family Chernetidae; genus Cordylochernes; species Cordylochernes scorpioides. The sequence goes on from CP092869.1 coordinate 65,828,334, forward strand.
TGCGCTTTTAATGAACCACTGTGTCATCCTGAAGTTTGTCTTTCCTAATTTCCTACGTGATATTTGAAAACAGACATTTTTACCATAAACCATGATAATATAACCATTGATTAAGCTGCCTAAAGGTATCGGCTCGATTTAAATAATATATATCTTATAAATAGGTATTTTAGTTTATTTAAATTGAATAAAAAGAGGGCTGAAAATATAAAATATCTCTCTTTGAGCCTCTTCCTGTGGATCCATACTTTATACCACTTTTTAAGTATTACAATAAATAAGAATTAAAAATGATTATTAAAGTCTACATATGTTTATATGTGCAGTGATTCAAATTCTGTTGCATATAACTTATTCTCAAACTCCCGTGTCAAATAGACACAAATTCTATGCGCCGCCTATATAATGAGGCGTTACAATTAAATATTATCAAAATTATTTTCAAATTTACATAAGTTCTCTATAATCTTTTATTTTAATTTATATTTTCGAATATTCTTCTATTATTTTTTATTCATTAAAAATTTAAGATTTGATAAATACACTGCGTGATTCAGAATTTGAAACATAAATATATACTAGGCAGACAATATGAAAATTTCAAGGTGAAATTACCTCACCAAGTTATATAAATGATGCAAATTGCGAAGCTATACCCTGTGTATGTAGTTGAGATATAAGAGATGAAACTTGTAAATTCAATAATATTTTAAAATCTCTATCTAATAAAGACAGCATTCGAAATTTTAGTTTTTGACTCAGAGAAAACATTAAGTAGCAGAGAATGTCAGGCTACCGCCAGAAGAGGTAGTTCCAGCAAACAGAAAATTTACGAGAGGAATTGTGATTTGGGGAGGTTAAATATTTGTTTATGAATCGTGATTTAGATTTACTAATATTGAAAAATCGCATGGGAACGCTCTTGACACCTCTGATACATTTTTATTACCTTGCCTAATGATTTACTTTTTTTCTGACGAGAATAAAGGATTTTTACCAAACTTTGAGAAATAAAAACAATTTTCTGGTATGGTATCTTCTATTTCGAAGAAATACAATTATGGAGTCACTACAAAAAACTAAGCCCTGGAAGCTTTATTTTTTATATTATTAGGTTTTGTTAGAGTCTGTGACGTTCTTTGTATATTAATGAGTAAATAGTTAATTAAAAAGTTTATATGAGTGGCAGGTTATCATAATATCACTTTTAATGATAGATTTGTGTAGAGTATGTTAATTGGGTATGGAGTCTTGGGATTACCTTATATGGTGTGTTTAGCGCCCAGGAAGTCTCGCCAGTAATGTAAGTAAATTAAGTAATATTTCAACTCTAGAACTTTATAGAATTGTGAATTATATTTATCTATAAAGCAGATATCTATATTCAGCAAGATATATATTTTTGAGGAAATTGTATATGGGGTGCGTTGAAGCTTAGTTATGGTGAAGGTATCAAAAGACACTCAGGAGTCACAAACAAAGACTGTATGGTGTAGCCGAGGGTAGAGAGAGTTCAGATATCGTGCAAAGTGAAAGTTAGTCTTTCAAACGATTATTATAATAAATAGTAAATTGAGAGTATATTGAACATTTATATAGGCTTATATTAATGTCTATCTATATATTCACTTAAATATACTCCAATATACTTATTATCTATTAGCTTCTAAAACAGAGCTACCATTGTAGATGATACTAGTGATACTGAATTTAGAAAATGCGTTTTAAAATGTGGTTATAGCGTAAGCCAATATAGCAGCATCACTATATGAGGAGTTCTGATTGTAAAATTACATAGTTTTATCTCATTTATTATTCTATCGGGCTCTAGGCTAAAATTTCAGTGATAATTTTATTCTTATGAAACTCAATTTCATACTTTCAAAATCTTGTGTATAGAGGAAATAGCCCAATTCTACTAGTTAGCATTACACTTATAGATTATCAACTGGGGTGTTTGAACACTTCTGACGAATTGTATATAACTGAATTCAAGATTGATTGAAAAACATTTTTAGGAAGATCAAAACCCAGAATATCACCCTTGATCTTATACCTTTGTGTTCTTGAGCCTTACCTCGCATGGTGTTTTTCAGCGCTGAGAAGGCTTCCCACATCACGTAAGTTAATTCAGGAATAATTATTCTTCAGATATTAACATATTTTTAAATTCATATGTGGTGATTGGAAACAAAATCAAAATTAATATTAGCCAAAGATAAACAGGCGTCATGAACAAAAACCTGTTTATGTTGTATGAGCCTATTGGCAAAGATAGATTTTAATTTAATATATAATATTTATATTATCTATAAATAAATTTAACAGCATATATTAAATCAAGAAGAAAATTTATTTAAATATATTTTTAAAAAGGGCAGTATAGCGTAAACCAATATGGAGGAATAACCATATAAAGAGATAAGATTGTAGAGTTACATCGTTGTCATGTAATTTCTTATTATATCGCGCTCTAGGCTTAAGTGTCAAAGAGATATATTCTTACGACACTCAATTTTAAACTTTCCTTTTTAATGTTTAGGGGAAATAGCCCTAATCATTTAATTACAATCAATTTATGGATTAACAATTATAATGTTTGAATATTTATGATAAATTGTATATCACTTAATCCAAGATTGAATTAAAAATTTCTAGAAAGTTCAAAATTTAGAATATCACTTTTAATACTTGTGTGTACTTTGATTATTTGATATGAACTTGAGCTTCATCTTACATGGTGTGTTTCAGCGCTGAGGAGGTTCTGCCCGCAACGTAAGAAATTTAGGATTAATTATTTTTTATAAACTTACAGATTTGAAAATTAAGTTTCCTGTAGAGTATATATATTTAAAGGGATCGTATATGTGGTGATTTGAAACAAAGTCGAAATAAAAAGTGACAGATTATTCAACAGAAGTAATGAACATGAACCTGCAAAGTTTTGACAAGGGTAGAGAAGGTCAGAGGCCCAGCAAAGATTCAACTGATGTAGAGACGGCGTCAGAGAAATAAGGGAGGTTCAAAGACTTCCCAAAGTAAGAACTGTGTATAGGGTTCTAGTAAAGAAGCCGAAAATATTAATAGTCAATGTGGATTCTCGAGGGTTAACCTTTTCAGTTTATACCCTCACAATGTTTATACGTTCTAAAGGTTATTTTTATCGAACACCGTTTCCTTGTAATTTTAATATAGAACAGTTATATTTATCGATTATACAGAGGATGTTCCATTTTTATAATAACGATGAATACCGGCCACAAATTTAAATTAGACAGTCCAACTTGCCACTACAAAAACATAACCATCAAATCTGAAAGATTAATCCTTGAATCGCTGATTTCCAAACAACACAATAGCATTAATCGTAGAATAGATATCCCAGAACAATTTTGTCATATTCCATACCACAAAAATCAGATTTCTCGCTTATCCAATTCATAGTTTAAAACTTAACTTTATTAAAATATTGAAATTTAAGGTTAAATTATTTCCATTTGTTAAACAAAGTAAAATAGTAATAATTTATGTAGTTTTAATACTTTTCTTTCTGATATTTTATTTAAAATTTGTAACAAATAAAATGTATATAACTTTCTCTCGTGTCTCTCGTGAATCAAATGTTTCATTTTTTGCCTGTAGAAGGGCGGCTCCAGCCCGAAAGCTCGCGCATATCATAATAAAAGAAACTTATTGCGAAAGGTTGTAGTTTTATTTTAAAATTTGTAGCGCAATATTTTCGTTTACTTCAAATTATAATAACGATGTTGTGTTCCAGGGCTGAGGAGGTTCCCGACATCACGTAAGTTAATTCAAGAATAATTATTTTTTTGATACTTACATATTTGTAAATTGTAGTTTCCTTCGAAGTAGATATATTTCAAGTAATCGTATATGTGGTAAATTAAAACGTAGTCGTACTAAAAAGTAGCATAGAATACACAGGAGTCACAAACAAGAACCTGCATGGTCTTTGACGAAGGGAGAAAGAGGTCAGAGGTCCAGCAAAGATTCAACTGATGTAGAGACGGTGTCAGAGAAATCAGGCTAAAGTGATCTTTTCCAGATATTTTATAGACTTCCTAAAAGTGAGGACTGCGTAATGGTCTCTAATAAAAAGAGGAAATTATTATCAGCCAACCTGGATTCACGAAGGCTAACCTTTTTAGTTTACATTAATCCATTTATAAATTCTTACGGATCTTTTTTATTGGGAATATTTTACCTTGTAATGTAATTTCAATATGAAACAGTTCTTTGCTTGATATCTTGTTTTCAAACATATCTTGATATTCTTCATAGTCTACATTCTTGTTTATCATAATATCAACTTTCTCTTTATTTTAATTTGTGTGTTGTCTATTTAAGTTCAAATGTTGGGTTCCAGGGCTAAGGAGGAACCAGTCGTAGGGTAAGTGAATTGAGATAGATGTACATTATATATCCTAACAGAATTGTACATGCTGCATGAGGCAAAAGGCAAAGAGAAAAAATATATTTGATAGAATATTAAAAATATATTAATTATAAATTTCAGCATGACTGTGTGAATTGAATTTAAAAGACATTTTTATATCATTAAATATGCAAATAGGCAGTTAGCCTCTGTCTGTATATATATATTTTTTTATGATTTGAACTGAATCTCATTTTAAGGTGATTTATTCCCGCTATACAAATGAGAAACTATCTATTTAAAGTTTTGGTGTACACTAAATAGGAATATAAAATCAATATTTACAATAAAATATATTTATAATTTTGAATATATATAATAATGATGAATTATAAATGTATAAATAATTCAGTGTTGATTAGACATTTTTTTCTAATCTTTCATTTAAATATATATATAAATCAAAGTTTATATGAGTGCCAGTATCCAGAATATCACCTTTAATGTTGAACTTGTGTGGACCTTGAAATTCGATATGGGGTCTTGAACTTTAAATGGTATATTTTAGCGCCCAAGAAGTCTCGTCCATTATGTAAGTAGATTAAATTATAGTTTTACTCTAGAACCTTACCGAAATGTGAATTGTATTTCCCTATTAATGATATATTTATATTTTGCAAGAGAGAATATTTGAAGGAATTTTATATGGGGTGAGTTGAAACGTAGTTAAGGTGAAGGTAGCAAGGGCCATTCAGAAGTCAGGAACAAGAATTGCATGGTGTAGCCAAGAGTAGAGAATTCAGAGATCTAGAAAAGGTCTAGCAAAGAAAAGGTTGGTCTTTTCAAACGATCATTGTAATAGATAGTATTGAAATTCGAACACATACAAGTGTACAAACATATAGGAATATATTAATATCTCACTATGTATTCACCTAAAAATAGTTTCTAAAACAGAACTACCTTGGTAGATGTTATTATTGATACTGAAATTTTGAAAATGCGTTATAAAATGTGGGTATCGCGTAAGCCATTATGGAAGCATCACCATAAGAAGAGTTCATATTATATAATTACGTAGTTTTCTTTTTTATTATTCTATCTGACTCTAGGCTAAAATTTCAGGGATAATTATTCATTGGCACTCAATTTCATACTTTCCAAATTTTATGCATAGAGGAAATAGCCCAATTCTACTAATTTTATTTTTTTATTTATTGTTACAAAAGCACGAAGTCCAAAGGACTATTGTGCTGTGCTAGTATTATTTACATATATATGATTAATTATTTACACGATGGATTAGTAGTGTTTTGTAAATTATTGTACAAATAGTTCTGAACTTAACAAATTTCTCATAAGATAGAGCATATACACAAAGAGAATTTGGTAATGTTTCAAAGTATCTACATACAATTTGATTAGTCAGAGGGCAAGTTAAAAGAAGATGCTCTGGTGATTCAACATCTAAGGTTACTAGTGGTAACTAGTTAACATTACACTTATAGATTATCAACTGGGGCGTTTGAGTACTTTTGAAGAATTGTATTTCACTGAACCCAGGATTGATTGAGAAATATTTATATGAAGATCAAAATCCATAATATCACCCTTGATCTTATACTTTTGTGGTCTTGAGCCTTACCTTTCATGGTGTTTTTCAGCGCTGAGGAGGCTTCTCACATCACGTAAGTTAATTCAGGAATAATTATTCTTCAGAGGCTTACAGATTTGTGAATTTTATATGTGGTGAAACACAGTCAAACTAAAAAGTGGCACAGTATACACAGGAGTCATGGACAAGAATCTGTTTATGCTGTATGTGCCCAAGGGCAAAGGTAAATTTTAATTAATATATAATATTTATAATATATTATCCATAAATATATTTAACAGCATATTTTAGAGATTAAAAATAAATTCTATTTTAATATATATTTGAAGGAGCTCTATAGCGTAAACCAATATGGAATCATCACCATATGAAGAACTCAGATTGTAGAATTACATCGTTTCATGTGATTTCTTATTATATCGCGCTCTAGACTTGTGTGTGAGGGATATTTATTCTTATGACACTCACTTTTATACTTTCCTTATCTTATATATAGAGAAAATGACCCTAATATAATAATCAATAATACTTTTATGTATTAACAATTAAAATGTTTGAGCATTTATGATGAAATGTATATCACTGATTCCGTGATTTATTGAAAAACATTTATAAGGAAGATCAAAATTCAGAATATCACTTTCAATACTTGTGTGGACTTTGGATATTTTAATGATCTTGAGCTTTACCTTACATGGTGTGTTCCAGCGCTGAGGAGGTTCTCCCTATCACGTAAGTAAATTTAGGAAAATTAATTTTTTATAAACTTTCAGATTTTAAATTGTAGTTTCCTGTAAAGTTTATATATTTGAAGAGAGTGTATATGTAAAACGAAAATTGCAATTATACCGCGAATGTTTCATTTAAACAAAAATCGAAATTTATTTTAAAGAGAAATAGCGATTATTTCTAACTTTAAGGATGAAGTATGATAGGATGAATTGTGAAGAGTAATGACAAACGGAAAAATAAAAGTGTCCAGGGATGGGAATCGAACCCACTGTGTTCCGCTTACCGAAAAGATGCCATGTCCACTAGGCTACCCTGGACATATTTTTCCGTTCGTAAATATTATATTAAGTAATTTAAAATACAATATAACGCGGCTGATGATTGTAAAACGAAAATTGCAATTATACCGCGAATGTTTCTTTTAAATGTTTCTTTTTAGTGTATATGTGGTGATTTGAAAACAAGTTGATATAAAAAGTGACAGATTATTCAACAAATGTCATGAACATGAACCTGCAACGTTTTCGATGAGGAAATAGGGAGGTCATAGGTCCAGCATTGACGATGTCAGAGAAATCAGGCTATAGTGATCTTTTCCAGGGGGTTTCATAGACTTCTCAAAGAGAGGCCTCGGTAAGGATCTATAGTAAAGAAGCAGAAAATATTATCAGAAAACGGGGATTCTCGCGGGGTAACCTTTTCAGTTTGAAACCTCACAATGTTTATACGTTCTAAAATATCTTTTTATCGAATGCTTTTTCCTTGTAATTTTATTTTAATATAGAACAGTTTTATTTATCGATTATACAGAGGGTGTTCCATTTTTAAAATAACGATGGTTGTTCCAGGGCTGAGGAGGTTCCCCACATCAGGTAATTAAATTCAAAAATAATTATTCTTCAGATACTTACAGATTTGTAAATTGTATTTTCCATTAAAGTAGATATACTTCAAGGAATCATATATGTGGCGATTTGTAAGGTAGTGGAAATATAAATTAGCAGAGAATATCAAACAGAAGTCATGAACAAGAATCTGCATGGATTTTGACGAGGGAAGAAATAAGTCAGAGGTCCAGCAAAAAATCAACTGATGTAAAAATGGTGTCAGAGAAATCAGGCTATAGTGATCTTTTCAAGGGAATTTTATAGATTTCCCAAGGTGAGGAAGAAATTATTATCAGACAGAAATATTGGCAAATAAATATTTTATTAAATCTAATATATGCCTTTTTACTATCTAATGAATTAAGTATGGATTGCTTCATTTTCAGAACAATAATATATATAAATATGATTATATATAATAATGATTAATTATAAATGCAAATTATTCATTGTTGATTAGACTTTTTTTCTAATTTTTCATTTCATTTTATATATCAAACAAAGTTTATATGAGTGTCAGTATTCATAATGTCACCTTTAATGTTGAACTTGAGTGGACAATGTAAATTGGATATGGGGTCTTGAACTTTACTTTGAATGATGTGTTTTAGCGCCCAAGAAATCTCGCCCATGATGTAAGTAAATATTAAATTATATTTTTACTTTAGAACCTTACAGAATTCTAAATTGTATCCCCTCTATTAATGAGATATTTATATTTAGCAAGAAAGAATATTTGAAGGAATTTTATATGGAGTGAGTTGAAACGTATTTAAGGTGATCGGGAACAGGGATTGCATGGTGTTGCCGAGGATAGAGGATTCAGAGATCTAGAAAAGGTCTAGCAAAGAGAAAGTTGGCTTTTCCAAATTCTTTGAAATAAATAGTATTGGAATTCTAACACATACAGTGTATATATATATATATAGGTGTAATATTACGCGGTGAATATTACTCTTGGGGTTGATGATTGTTGAGGTGGTGGCGCAGTCGTGGTGGCTGAGTGCTAAGGTGTACACAACAGGGGAAAGCAGTCGAGAGTACACGATTGATTGTTGAAATAAAAAGGCAACTGATCGGAGGAAAGAAAGGCTTGAGAAGGGTGAAGCGGTTTGGCTATTGGCTATCTATTCACATTGCGGTAAAATTGACTTAGCTGAAAGGATGAACGGGGAGAGATCTCTAGAGCAGGTGTTACCTCGGTGGGATCCAAGTGATGACTCCATGGTGTCCAGCCGATGACCCCAATTCTTGGTTCTCGATTTAACACAAGAACTCTTCTTACATCTCATTGGTTGAAAGGTGAGACGTGGAGGTTCCCTATTGGTCCTCCACTAATGAATTGCTCCCTGATTGGTCTACGTTACGTCTTTGTCTTTAGACATGTTCCAGCTTGACCAGGAAGTGATAGTTTGTTGAACTCGAACTTTTATGAGTTCCGCGATAATTAAACTGGTAATAACTTTCCTAATGATTGTGCTAACTCTAAGCCTTCTTTCTAGGCCTTTCTTCTAGGCTTTTCTTGCCTCCAATGTTACCTTGTTCTTTATTGAAATCATACATTTTCATACATATATTGGATTGGGTTGGCATCTATGTAGGTACAAATTATGACAGATGCGCCCCCTACATGTGAAGAATTTATGAAGTGTTTTAGTCTGAATAAGTTCTGTGAAGCAAAGAAAATAATTTTGAACGAAAATTAATTGGTTATAGGGAGGTTATATACAACATTGATAAGGATATAAGAGGGAAAAAAAAGTGGTATTAATGCTATATAGTTGGTTTATAGTTAATAGAAATCAAAAATTGTAATGGTGAATCATAAGTTGAGTACTATGGTACATAGTGAAAAAGGAAAAATTGCCTAATTACATTTTTTGCTCGAGATTGGGAAGGAAATCGAGGAAATTTCATGAGGTAATTTTAGAAATCAAAAATAAAAATAAAAATAAAAATAGTTGACTGAAATCAAAGTGAAGGCGTGGTTGAAAAAGAAAAATGCCTTGTTGTGTGGAAAAAAAAGAAAAAAATGCTTTGTTGCATTGATGAAAAAGAAAAAAAAAATACCTAATTACTTTTTTGCTCGAGTTTCGGGAAGGAAATCGAGGAAATTTAATGAGGTAATTTTAGAAATCAAAAATAAAAATAAAAGAGAAATAGTTAACTGAAATCAAAGTGAAGGCGTGGTTGAAAAAGAAAAATGCCTTGTTGCGTGAAAAAAAGAGAAAAATTGCTTGTTGAATTAAAAAAAAGAAAATAATTGCCTAATTACTAAAGCTCGAAATTGGGAAAGAAATCGAGGAAATTTCATGAGGTAATTTTAGAAATCAAAAATAAAAATAAAAAGAGAAATAGTTGACTGAAATCAAAGTTGAATGCTTGGTTGCGTAAAAAAAAAAGAAAAATGAAAAAGGTTTTTTCAAAAATAGGATGACTTAATGTCTAAGTTTAACCGAAAACCAATGAGTTTTCGTTGATAAATGGAAATACGATAAAATAAAAGAAGTGGTAAATAAAATGGTAAATAATTGCTAAAATGAATGATAAGAAATTGGATAAAGTTGATAATTGGTTTAAATGTTTTGATTTTAAAAAATTTTAGAAAATTATGTAAACAAGAAAATGTATAGTGGTTTGAACCCGTTTTGTATCTACATGCCATCATCTAGTTTTCTCAATTGATAAATTTTGCCCTATACATTTTTTGTCTCTTCTGTTGCGACACTTAGGTGGAAACGTGATCCTATCCTCAAGTGCGAATTTATGTTATGTACACAGGAGACATGGAAATCTAAATAACCTTTACGTGTATTTTTATCTTGTGTCATTGTAGGTTGAGATCTCAAAAGCCGAATGTCGTATGTTAATTTGTTTCGAGCCTTAATGCGTTCTTGGGTTTTTTATGCGATCCCCTAGGGCACTTAAGATGTGCTCGCCCAATATCCACTTTATATATTGGGTGTCGGTACCTAAATTAATACCTTGAATACAGGATTCGAGGAGATCCTCGGTCCTTCTAAAAGGTCGTTTAATCCTTTTGGGAGAAAACGTAAGCTTGAACAGCTTAGTTATCTAATATCCTAACAATTTTAAAGTGGTAATATGCGTGAATTTTGTTCGTATTTGACTTTGAGATCTACGTGTAGGTGGAATATGTAACGTTTTATGGAAGTCTGTAAAGGGATTATAATAGAGGTGTGAATTCATTAAGATGGTTGGTACGTCTTGACTCTTGTGAGAGTGCAATTGAATTGCTTTTGTAAAAGTCGATATGTAGCTGGAATGGGGAATGAAAATTGGGTGATATGGAGAGAAGTCCCCAGCTTGACCTCAATTTAGACGACGACCCCACTGTAATTAGAGATCAGGAAATGGGGGGTGTGAGTGGGGGACAAACAGGACTCCCTCTCTATTTGCTAATGGGGGATTTTTATTGCCGCGCGGAGCTACTCGCTTCCTTTTTGCCGCCTAATTGATTTTTGTTCTAATTGAATCTTTTAATGGTTCTATACTTATTTTACTGGAGTGTGTTTTTTTCTTCTATCTGGGAAGAATTATGTAAATCGTTCCTTCGGAAAAATGGTGGTCATTGTTTTAAGTGGAGATGTGTAATCGTTTATCTGTCGTAGGTGGTGTAATTTCGCATTGGTTGTATTGTGTGTTTGACGTATTTTGTGTACGAATTTTGTTTTGTTTTGTGGGTTGTGTCGGTGTTTTTACGTGGGGTTGGTTGGATTCATCGATACTTCTAGGGAATCGGCAGGTGGGACAGGTTTTTACCTGTTTTGTAATGTCTTGTGTCATGTTCTGCCAATAATATTGTGAAGAGATGAGTCTCGTCATTTTGGAGATGTTGTTCTGTGTTCGTGTGTGTGTGCAATCTTTCTAGCTCTGTCGATATCTGGGTAAGGTGTGCTGTGGTCAGAGAGTTCTGGGGATAGGATGCCAAACGTAGTTGGTGTAATTTCGGCATTGTTTGTATTTCGAAAATCCGGATATTGTATCTATTGATATTAAATCGAATGGTTGTTGTGGACTTAGTAAAAATGTTATTCAGTGATATCAGAGTGGAATTGAGTGAAAGAGCGACTTTCGACGTGGACACGCTTTGAGGTGAGAAGTGTCACAGGTGTGATGAAGGCGTCTTTGGCCTAAAAAGTGAAAAGTTTTGTGGTGTGGCCTGTGACACGAATCGAAAAAAAAAATTGTAAATGAAAAGGTGTCACGTGAAGCCTTTGTTTGTACAAAATCTAACCTGTTCTCAATATGAACAACAAATTTACTAAAGTCATGGGTGCTGGTTGTACGAACATATATCGAGAATTCTTATATTGTTAGTGAATATGGCACGTTTAATGTGAAATTTTTTAGTGTTTTGTGTAGACGAGGTTGTTGTTATTAACGGTTGTGCATGCGCTTGCTGGTTGTTGTCGTCTTTTGGCGCGAGTGTCGCGCTTGTTGTGCGGATTGTGCGTGTTACCGTTGTGTGATGACGTAGGGGTGCGTGTGTTGTTAGCGTGAAAACCGTCCTGTTGGATGGATGTTGTCTGTGTATTGTTGTTATGAATGTCGTGTTTGTTGTGAGGTACATTTGTGTGATTGTTGCGTGACGACGCATGGTCACGTATGAACTTTGCGTGGTAGTTGTGTGAGCTGTGCTGTTGTACGGACACGTTTTTGGGCATTGTGATTGTAGGTTGAAGCCGTTGTGGCTTTGTGAATTGAGGGCATATAGTACTGGCAATTGGTTTTAGGAAAGAAGTTGTGTGGTGCGGGGTTAGAATGGTGGCAGGTAAATATTTGTGGTTGGGTCAATGAATGCATGCAAGGGTTGCCATGTGTGAAAAATTTGGGTGCAGTGCAAGTCCTTTGGGACAGGTTTTGGCCTAGCCCGTGCGTGCATTCATTGGATACATGGTTGGATACATGGTTAAAGGGGTAGGTCCTGGGTCAGATACAAGTCCAAAGTCAATTTCTTGACGTCATAGGGTGGAGTGCCTACCTCAGTCTGGACTCCGTCTCGAAAAGTCTGCACTGGGGCGTCCTTGGCTTGGGTTGGCTGCTTGGGACTCGGGACCGATTGCACTGTCAGCGGAACTGAAGGGGAAAATCTAGCCGTTTGCACTGCTTTTACTCGAATGGACCGCTTTCGGACTATTTGCACTGTCCTGGGTCGCGTGGATTGCTTTCGGATGCGGGTGTATGGGTACGGCATGGCGGTGGATGACTCCTCGGTGGTCGGTGTCAGGTCGCCAAATACTCGCCGGCGATAAGTCCGTCCATCTTGCCTGGGGCGGTGGCGCGATCGTCATCTCTCCCGGGGGTGGGGCTCCGGAACGCCGTCTCTAGTTGGGTGGTGTCAACTCGTCGGAGGGCCACTGTCATCTGCCATATAATGGCCGCCAGAAGGCGTCTTGTCGCCTCGCTTCTCGCCAGCTTCTTCTCCTTTCCGTTCGTTAAGTGCTCCCGTTTTTCCGTCATTATCCTGTCGACTCACACTGTAATATTACGCGGTGAATATTACGCAGTCGTGGTGGCTGAGTGCTAAGGTGTACACAACAGGGGAAAGCAGTCGAGAGTACACGATTGATTGTTGAAATAAAAAGGCAACTGATCGGAGGAAAGAAAGGCTTGAGAAGGGTGAAGCGGTTTGGCTATTGGCTATCTATTCACATTGCGGTAAGATTGACTTAGCTGAAAGGATGAACGGGGAGAGATCTCTAGAGCAGGTGTTACCTCGGTGGGATCCAAGTGATGACTCCATGGTGTCCAGCCGATGACCCCAATTCTTGGTTCTCGATTTAACACGAGAACTATTCTTACATCTCATTGGTTGAAAGGTGAGACGTGGAGGTTCCCTATTGGTCCTCCACTAATGAATTGCTCCCTGATTGGTCTACGTTACGCCTTTGTCTTTAGACATGTTCCAGCTTGACCAGGAAGTGATAGTTTGTTGAACTCGAACTTTTATGAGTTCCGCGATAATTAAACTGGTAATAACTTTCCTAATGATTGTGCTAACTCTAAACCTTCTTTCTAGGCCTTTCTTCTAGGTCTTTCTTGCCTCCAATGTTACCTTGTTCTTTATTGAAATCATACATTTTCATACATATATTGGATTGGGTTGGCATCTATGTAGGTACAAATTATGACATAGGCATATATTAATGTCTCACTATGGTTTCAACCTAATTATAGTTCATAAAACAGAGCTACCTTTCTAGATGTTATTATTGATACTGAAATCTTGAAAATGCCTTATAGAATTCAGGTCTAGCGTAAACCATTATGGAAGCATCAACAAATAAGGAGCTTTGATTGTATAATATCATAATTTTATCTAATTTCTTTTTCTAATTCGTTGTCTCTCTCTTTTTCTAGGCTTAGAGTCAGGGATAATTATTCTTATATCTTCCTTCTCTCATGTATAGAGAAAATGACCCTAATCTAATAATTAACATCAGCCATATGGATTATTAATTAGGGTGCTTGAACACCTTTAACGAATTTTATATCACTAAATCCACATTGGTTATAAACTATTATAGGAAGATAAAAATTCAGAATATCACCCTCTTATACATGTGTGGAATTCGGGTATTTGATCTGATCTTGAGCTTTACCTTATATATGGTTTGTTTCAGTGTTGAGATGGTTCTCCCAAATACGTGAGTAAATTTACAAACACATATATATGTGATAATTTGAAACATTTTAGATAAAGGTGGCAGAGAATACACAGAAGTCATGAACAAGAATCTGTATGGTTTTGACCGAGGAGAGAGAGGTCAGAGGTCCAGCAAAGATTCAACAGTTGTAGAGAAGGCTTCATCTTTTCCATGGAGTTTTATAGTCTTCTCAAAGAGAGGACTGGGTAATGATCTCTAGTAAAAAAGTTAGAAATGATTATCAGTCAACATGGATTCTCGGGGGTTAACCTTTCAATTTGAAACTTCGCTCCATTTATACATTGTTGAGAGACTTTTATAATTGAATTAATTTACATTTTAAATTTTATTTTAATAAAGAGTTCTATTTATCGATTATATTTTGTTTCAATCTAAATGGTAAACATTACTTGATACACAAAGTCAACATCATTAGATATCAGAATATTAACTTTAATCTTGATATCTATTTGTGTTGTCATTTTAAGTTTTAAATGGTGTGTTTCAGGGCTGAGGAGGAGCCCGTCGTAGAGTAAGTAAATTTTAGATGCTGTGTTTGTTGTTATGAGCCTAACGACAAAGATGGATTTTCTATTTACTAGAATATTCACATAATATTTCTATAAAGACTTATCAGCATGTGTGTATTGGATTTGATTGAAAATTTATTTCAATGAATATACAAAGAGGTAGTTCGGTATGATTATAAAATTCGAGAGGAATCGGGTCATAAAATATTTATTAGATGAATAAATACAAAAAATGGTTAATATTCTTCAAAATACTGACCGAGGGAATCTAAACAGCGTTTCATTCTTTTTTCCCAGTTCCGGAAGCACTCAGAAAATTTATCAGAAGTAATGCCCCTCAAAACGCTTAGCGATATTTTCTTCATGGCATTAACGGTATCAAATTATGTTCTTTTAGAACTGACTTCATTCGAGGAGTGAAAAATAAGTTATTTGGTGTTAAATCAGGCGAATACGGTGAAGGCGGCATTGTTAACATGCTATTTTTAGTAATAAAGTACCCACGGAAAGAGCTCTGTGAGCTGAGGCGTTATCGTGATGAATCATCCATTCGCCCGAGATTCACTTTTCCGGCGTGTATTCGGTATTGATTCCCGTGAACGGCGTAAAATCGCTAGATACACGTGTTGATTAATTGTTTGCCCTTGTTGGCGGAATTCATAATGCACAATGCCTTGGTGATAGAAAAGAGTTACCAAGAAAACCTTTGTTTTTGACTTTTACATTTTGACACTTTTCGATTTAGGGGCACTTTTCGGGAGCCACTCGCTCGATTGTGGTTTGGTCTCTGAATCATACCCATAGACACAGGTTTCATCACCACTAATCTCCTTTGTGAGGAAGTTTAGATCTTCATGGATGTTCAATAGCCAATCTTCCCAGGAATTAACCCTTTCCTCCTTTCCCCCTTCCTCCAAGATCCATTGTAAAAAAAAAAAAAAAAGAGCCGCGCCTTTGTTTCTTTTCTTAAAAATATCCTATATAATTCTAATTATTTGAGATATCTAAAATATATAAATATTTTCTAGTAGAAAGAAGTCTCGTGATTATGATGATAAATTTTATTTTTCGAAAACTTTCAGAAATTTATTTTGACTAATTCCTCGAACCTTCTGATCATACCTTGTAATATATATTGCGCATAGTTGTGCCTGAAATACATCTACAATTTCCGTCAATAGATGGCGCTTTCATCTATTTTTCCGTCTGGAACTAGTCTGGGAATCGCCGACTGCTGTGGTCCTGTTTCCTGGAGCAAATAATTGTAAATAGATGTTTATATTGGCTCTGGTGTGAAAATAAATTTAAATACCTGTTAATTGTTATTCGAGTTATATGTAATGTGGTTTAAAGTTGACAATAAAAAAGGAGGAGTGTTTGAAGTCTTGGTGTCGCTTGCTGTTATAAATCTCTCTCCAACATCGCAGCTGCTACTCTTCTGGTAAGTCTCTCATGTCCCTCCACCAGTGGTAAGGCCGAGAGATACTGCCAGAGGAATGGAGATCCACTTGTGTGGTGGTCCTCGGGAGGGCTTTGGGTGGTCTTCGGGGTAGGTGACCCACGAAGGTGGAAGCGGCGACTGGACTGGAGGTGTCAGCACGACACTGGTGTCAGAAGTGGGATTCTTTCTCATGGAGGACACCAGGAGGTTCTTTAAAGTTTGCGGTTGCTGACGAAAGCCCATCGACATAAGAGGCCAAAGGATGGCAGATGTGAAAAATGTATAAAAATCAGTGTTGATTATAAATTATATTAAATTTGAAAAATGAAAGAGGGCATGAGAAGTCACGACAATGGAATAGATTGCTAAACTTGGTGACTAAGTATGGCTCAGGAAGGCAACATGTCGATTCACTATGATGCTGATCTTATTGTTGAAGTGGAAGCTTGGAACAATTGCCGCAATATCCTTCCGCAATGACTGCAAGAATTATGTTGATTATCCCTTTGTTTATTAATCACATATATAGCTTTCTTTTTAACATTTTTAACTTCATCTATTGATAAATATTCTCAATAGAGTGGTTAATTATGGCCGTACAAGATGAAAGAATATAGGAATTTTATAATTTTCAAATATATACTATTTTTCTATAAATATATCATACTCTCAATTGAATATTTAATATTAATAATCGATTTTATAATTAATAATTTTTTCTGACTTTTACACATCTCCACGAAACCATTAGTAAAATATTAACTTTTAACCTAACCCATGTGTCCGGTTGAACCGAATAATATCGATTTTTTTCAACTTATGTTACAATAAAATGTATTCATTTAGATACTTTTGAAAAATATATTTCCAGAAGACAAATTCAAATTATTCACTTAGTATGTAACCACAAAAATATTTCTGATAATACAAAACCTTCCTAGGTGAACCAAAAATAAAAAGTTATTTACTTAATAATGTATGTATCCCCACAAATCTTTAACATCTTTTTGATATTTCAGATAATACTCTAATAATTGCTTGTAAAATTTTCAATATATATTATTTATAAAACGCTAAAAATGAAGAGAAAATGTTTTCTTTATTAAAATATATACGTTACAAGCTTTCGGGCACCAAGCCCTTCTACAGGTACCTACCTGGTACCTACAGGTACCTAATTTTTCTCTTCATTTTTAGCGTTTTATAAACCATTAAAGAGAAATTTCGTGATTTTCGTTTTAATATATTATTTATACAGCTATTCACTGCTTAATGTAGGTCTCTTTCACCTCAAAAATGCAACAAATTATCAATATATTCAGCTACCTTCTAGCTTGTACTAGAAAACTGAGAGTTATCGAGGTTTCAACTATATAATGTATTTCACCACAAAAATGCTAAATATAATCAAAATTCCCGAACTCACTATGGTAGCTGTTAGTAGACCCATGAGCTATCAAATGATCCACTGGATAATGTATGTTTCAAAGCTAAATATCTACATTTAATGGATATTACAGAATCTTCCTGGTGGCCTGTAGTAGACCCAATCAAATCATCCTTTGTTTATAGAATCTCATGACTGAAATGTGCAAAATAAATTTCATCTAACAGAACCTATCCTTTTTGATGGTATTATGTGTTCGAGCGAAGTACTATCAAATTATTCACTGCATAATGTAGGTCACCGGGAAATTCTAAATCAAAATTATTTGACAGCCTTTACCCTGGTTACTCATAGAAGACAACAAACTATGATTTTATTAACGTTATAATGTAAATTTCACCAGAAAATGGGAAATTTAATTTAAATTACAGTACCTATTCCGTGGCTAGTAGTTTAACCATGAGCCATCACGTTATTGACTGTATAATTTAGGTTACTACGAGAAAGTGTCAACATCTAATCATCTATTTTATTCTCCATAACCTACTCTTGTAGATGGCAATAGAACATAGAACAATCAAGTTATTTACTGTATAATATATGTCACTACAGAAATTAGTCAACATCTAATTGATACTCGAGAGTCTACTCTGGTGGCTAGTGGTGATGGTGCTTATCTCCAAGGTTAAACCAATTCCTGAAGTCCACTCCTCTCCAATTTTGCGACTGCAGCATTAGAGAGAGGAGCAGAATTCATTGGAGTATTTTTATGCGTCTTCTGTTGATGGGACATCTGAGGCACCTGTAGGTAGAAATACGACTTTGCCTGTTAACATTTAGCTGGACATAATGGGACAGCCTTCATGCCTTGGGTGGCTCTACCAGGAGTTCAGAATTCCAGACATACTTCACATGTCCCGTCCAGGGTCACCCCCCCCCCCGCCAATTTGAGGGAGTTAACAGGTCTTGGGGGGGCTGGTATATACATATATTACTAGCCACCAGAGTATATATCTACTACTGTAAACTGTCATTTTATTCACTGCATGATATATGTCATAAAAATTGAACCTATATTGGTATTTCAGAACCTACGACGGCGAGGTATACTGGGCCCCCCCAAAACCAGCCCACCCCTTCCTGGATGAGGAGCTACTCACCCTATTATCTGTTGCCGTAAGTATTGTATAGATGTAAACAGCGTTTTTTTATATATTGCTGAAATGGAAATACATGGCTATGTTTATAACCTTGTATGGGTGTGGTGGATGTGAAAATTATTAAAATATAGCACTATACATCCTGCACATTAATAAAATTAGTATATGGTTTGTTATAGGAAAGTAATTTACATAAGATTGAATAAAATTCGATATGTGAAAATTATACAACCTTTGAAAATCGATCATTTTATTCGTATATTTCATGTTGTATTTCATCATGTATATACAAGTATTTTATCTTAAATACCAAAAAATAAATAAATTTCAGTATATATAATTGTGCTAATATTTGCACATAGAAATAACTTATTAATCTATTAATATATTCATATTCCTAAGGTCAATAGAGTCAATATGAAAAAATGGATCCACCTCTAAAAAATCAACTAAATTACACAACTCGATTAATAAATATGTTTACAGATGCTCCCACTGCAAGCGCCCGTGCGGGAGCCATTGCCTCAAGTGAGTAAATTTAACAGTTCCTTCATTTCACCATGTTTACCCGGAAATATGTCCATCTCAATTAGAAATATGTTCTAAAGCCACGCAATTGTAACCCTGAAAAATATCCATCTACACTACATTTCTGAATCAGGAATTGGTTACTCTTTTCAACCATTTCAACATGAAATATCATGATATATACATCTTTCCTATAGTTCACAACCTGAATTTTTTTCTATCTACTACTATTTAACCCATAAATATGTCTTACATAAAAAACATAGTTTTCATGATAAAGCACAATTTGGATTATAGATTATAATAAAAGAAAATAAGACTCTTAAATAATTTCTCTTTCCCGTCATTCAAGTCGATATATTTTATTTTATTATAAAATTTTTAACATGGAATATGTTCTTCAGTTCCGCCATTTCACCTCAGTAATATGTCCATTCATTCCACAATTTCCAAGTTTGTATACATTCCTCAGTCCACACACAACCATTTTAACCAATTTACACCCAGGTCTCAAAGTACAATTTGTTCATATGTCTAACATTTTTAACCCTCAAATATATCTATCTGTGTTCTACCCCATCCTTAATATATATTATATTCTATTGTCCTGTTGTTCTAACCTTGGAATGTGTTCACGTAGTCCTCTCGGAAGCAAGGCCGAGTAAGTTACCACACTTTGTATTGTCCCCACAGATATACTGACTTGGTGATGGTATTCAGGAAAATGGCGGACGACGCCCCAAAGACTAAAGAGGAGGAAGACGCCCAATTGGAGTAAGTGGATTACTTTACTCTTATCTGTAGAATCTCACAACAACTTGTCTCCAGGATGGCGCTGACGCTGTCAAAACTCATGGAATCTCAACAAGATAGCAGCGACGAGGAGGACTAAGAGGTGAGTAGCTCTACTCGATATTACTTTGTAGTATTAAATTATAACAATTAATTACTCAGATGAATTAGCGCGCCATCTGCTATCAAAATTCGAAACTATTATAGACGCGTATGTTTCTTTTTAAAAATAAACAATTTATACTGCAAGTTCATCACTGATGAGCCAGGCTCTCCCATTATTTTTTTCCATTGCAGTAGGGGCAGTATAAATTTCTCATTTTTAAAAAGAATCTTAGGTTATAAAGAACAGAATCGTAAATATATATTTGAACCAGAGCAGAGAGAAGAGTTATTCAGCCACACTCTTCAATGGTGGCCTAAGGCTACGTAGGAAAGTGACGGCCTGTGTCCCTGAAGCCCTAGAGCAGTTTTTTATCGCACACACATGGGATAAAACATCACAAGATAATATTAAACCGGCCGTTATATTAAAATTGAACAATTTTCACATCTTTAACACTTTGCTCCTATAGAACAATAATAAAAAGATTTATTAGTACAAATATTCAATATTTGAAAAGCCTAATATCAGAATAATTCATGACTTCACTATAAAATCAATTTTGATATCGAAAAGTACAAATGGAATGACAAATAATAAATATTGTCACAACAAAAATAAGAAGCCGTATTTTCACTGGTGTTTTGACTTTTTCACCGATACGAACCTGTCACTTTACAGACTTGATCAGTATAATATACAAATAATAATTTATCACTTTCCCTTCTACATAATTTAAAAAACTCATGTTTATAGCCAATACTAAGCCATATTTTGGATTTAATGTAAAAATACTTATTTAGAACAAAATAGACGCAACATTTTATACATTTCTCTCTTCATTGCTATTTTCCACGATTCGGCTGCGCGTTTTCATTGCTAAGTGTCAACTTCTGGTGTGTTTTTCTAAGCCTAATTCTTCGAATTATAGGTAGAATAATAAAGGTGTTCAGGTGTTCTCAAAATGTTGTACTTATTTTGTTCTTAACAAACTTTCCTATTGAAACCAGGATGTGCCTTGTTATTTATTATATTTGACCGCTATGGCTTATATTATATTCTACGAGTTATAGATATATATTTATGATATCTTTTGTTAAGATGATGAGGTATCTTCAACTATCTTTTATGAACATTAATATGAACATAATATATTTATAGAATAGAATATTATTTATTTAAAATATATGCCAATATTTATACAATTGTCTATTTTTCTAGGTGTCCTCATTCTCCTCTTCCTTCCCAAGGAAGTTCTTCAACCTGACATTGGCATTGCTCATTGAAATATAAATAGTTTAAATTAAGGTATTCCAAAAAAATAGCGTTAGAAATCAGTATCTATAAATGTATTGTTCATTTGTTCATAACAAAATTATATATTACCTTCTGGTCTCTTTAAGACTTTCTCTGCACTCTTTTATTCAACTTGCAGTAGAGATTGTTGCCTCAAAAACAACCGTGTTACTTTAATAAGGCTGCCGAAGTCTGAATTTATTTATCACGCTGTTTAGTAAATAAAATATTTAACAAACCATTTCTATAACAAATATTAGTATATCCCAGATCGCGCTATCATTTAATATAAAATTCCACGTTATATTCTGATAAGTAATCTGAGGCTTGAAGCGCTGATATGTATCTGCAGCTGATGATTCAGTAGCTATATATTCACCGCATTGTTGGTATTTAAAAATAATTTATGTAATATACACAAATTATAATAATTAAAAACAATTCAATGCCCAGAACACACTGTTGACACTTGCGTATTTTATTTTCTTTTAATGCATGCGCATATTTGATGAATATATCGCAGAGGTGGTCATCTTGCTTGCTTGGATATTTAAATTGATATTATTTTCATCCAAATAACTTAAGTGGAAACTCAATAAAGTTTTTAATTCAGATATCAGTATCTCTTCAGTAACTTCATCTCGACAGGATAATGATCAATTAAATGGGCTCTTAAAATGAATAGTACCAACCCCATATTTTCTTCTTGAGGGCAAGGATAGTTTGAAAAAGGGCAGCTTTCAGGGGCTCAAATAATTAATAGCTGTTTTAATATCCGTATATATTTACAAATACATATATTTCAAAATTTAGGAGTATAAATATCTAATTTCAAATATATAAAAAAGAAAAAATTTCAATATACTAAGAACAATTTTTATTGAATTTATTAAATAATTTAGGAGTTTGGCCCTAACTGACCTGAATATACCAAAAAGGAAGAGATATATCGCAATTTTCAATAGTACTCCAAGTTTTTAAAATTTGATTCAATATATAAACAATGTCTAACATGCCTGAATATGAATTTCACACCCTATTCACATATGGACTGCATTTAATCAATATTAGTTTTACAATAACAATGTATGGCGATCTTCCATTTAAAATGCTCAGGTTGGCGGTCAGGATATGCCTTTTCCATTCTATTAATTTATAAATATACTTTAAAAGAGGCTCCTTTCCCTCTAATTATGAAAATCATCCTAGTAAAAAACTTTACTAGTGTTGATAAAAAATGAACCACAACACCAGTTTTGACAATTTATTACAAAAGCCAACAACCTGTATACCATGGTTTCGAGCTTTGACCCTCATCAGTACAGGAGCGGGTTCGATTACATAATATCCTACAAGAGGGCTTATTGAATCTGTCGAAGTTATTCAAAAAGATGTTTGAGCTGATTAAGTGGCAAAGTCCGATTTTCAGGCTAGAATACACAATAAAGTAATGGGACGATATTAATGTATTGATTTGTCCAAACTGGTGCTGTATATATAGCTAAATCTTTATCCCCACTGATAAAGTCTTTTAACAAGGTGATAAATGCATCGTTCTGGTTCATATTTAAAGGAATCGGTGCGTCTTTAAGTTCATGAATATCATCCTACCTATGTTGTATATATATCTGTTGACATAATAAATACATATATTTGATTAAAATTCATTTTATAATCTCACGATTTGAATATCGATGGCTCTATTTTCTAAACAATATCTTTCTGTGCTTCATTTATTCTAATATTTTTTACCTGTGTTTCAGGCTATCAAGTATTCTACACTGGATCGGAAGGCAATCCCTAAAAATTATTAGTTATTTTTCTTTAAGTCAAAAATTTTCAATATACACAGTTTTACATCCATAGTTAAAATTTCGCAATGTTATTTTGAGAGATAGGAATAGGTTGAAGGCATATGAACTGATTTGGCTGTATTGATACTTTCTGAATTGGAAGTTTTCAATAATACCCAGATTTAGTCTTTAAATTGAACGGGCCTAAGCAGGAGGCGGTATTTTAAGATCTAAGTGCCATCATATCTCTAAGTCAACTTTGATTATCTGTGGAATTTTGTCAGAATATGTGGCAGGAGAATGGTGCACCAAGTGCATCAATGTTTTTTGTACTCAGCCTAAATATGGACAATATCAGCTGAAGTCTGAATGTATTGGCTGAGTACTTCAAATATGAAGAAGCGTTTGAATCACTCTTTATGAGATATGAACACGCTTAATTCGTCAGTCAAGTTGAGGCACTTGACTTTGACATGTTAAGAAGGAAATTTCAAACTTAAGTTGGATGATTTTAATAAGGACAGAGAGATAGAGCTAATTAATTGAATTCTTGGAAAAAGCATTTATAGATGATATAAATTTCAATCCTTTAAATTCAAAAGGTTGTAGTTAACCCGTTGATATCTGATATTTTTATATATAGTCTTATTTTCATAAATTCAAATTTATACGTATATTCGGCTTGAGAGATATTTAATTCATATACCTATACTATAAAATGTCCCTTTGAACAATAGAGTATCTGCTTACTTTGTGATGTTTCACTATAATAGAAATTGTCTTATGGAAATAATTACCTTCAGAGGGTCAATAGGATAATAAAATTATAGAATATAGAAAATGTATAACTTACCTCTCTTATCCAGAAACAATATTGATAGAATAATCTTTTCGAGAAATAATGGCGAATCTTGCTATTTTGTAAGTTAAAGAAATATTTCCAATGGTCATTTGAATAAGGAAATGTTAAGTTTTCAAATTTT
This sequence comes from Cordylochernes scorpioides, assembly GCA_030710605.1. Taxonomy (NCBI): domain Eukaryota; kingdom Metazoa; phylum Arthropoda; class Arachnida; order Pseudoscorpiones; family Chernetidae; genus Cordylochernes; species Cordylochernes scorpioides. The sequence goes on from CP092869.1 coordinate 65,852,648, forward strand.
AATATTAAACTTAGTAAAATAAAGATTAATTAGAATTACATTTTTAAATTATTTTAAAAATAACTTGAAATATTAAAATCCTGATAGAAAGATATCACCATATTTAAATAAAATCCTTTCCACTAGAAATATATTTCAAATTAAGTAATGTAAGAATTTATTAAATAGTTTCTTAAAATTTCAACCTTGCTAAGTGATAAACTGCTATCTCATACAAATATTCTTTATGAATCAAGTCCTGAATTTAGTTTCATATCAAGGTTTGATGTAGTAATAGGATATATTTTTTTCAACTTAAATTTTGAGTGGTTGATATCAACAATGACAAGAAGGCGGAAGAAATGTTCAATACAAAGAAAAATTCGAATATGACTGGTGTATATTGGAAAACATTGAGAAATAGGATGTCTCTTGAAAATCTAGATTTTGAACCTCAAGTCATAAAATAATATAATATGTAATTTATTGAAAATTCTCTGAAAAGTAATTTCATACGTGAAAATTCAGGTTCTCAATACTACCCACACAAAACAATACTATAAAGAGCGGCACCATGAATATAGTAACATGTTGTACTTTAGATTTGTCACCTCTTTGGCCATGGTCCATCAGTAACTCTTATACCTATAATTATATCTAATCAATTAATTCAGTACAAAGGCAGGAAATTCAAACGCCAAATAGACGAACTATTAAACGAAATATTTTATATGGAGCATGAATCATTTATCTTGATTATGTTAGAATCATGCTTAGAGAGAATTAGAACAGTAAAATATTTGAAAGAAAAATTCGTTTATATAGAGAAATCGTGAAGCTAATGCAAATATTCCAAATAGCTGAGTGTTTTTTAAATAGGAAAATTTCCCTAGCACAGAGTATAAGATATTATAATGGCTCTGGTTCATAAAAAATGGAATAATAATATTCCTGATTAATAGTGAGGGTTATGTGCATATTTTTAATTTACAAAGAAGGTTACGTTAAAAATTATGTTTGCGACGTTATTCAAAGTGATAAATTCAATATTCAAAAAACAGTTCTACGTGATAATGTCAAATAGTCACTAGATAACGATCAAAATATGTTTTCTCAACTATTTGATTACACAGCCTCTGAAATTAAATCCTGTTCAACAACAGTTAGTTCTCAGTCATTCGTGGTCAGATGTTATGGCCGTCATTTAGGTGATGAAAATAATAGCAATGTCAGTATGGTTCTCAAATCGTTCAGGATATATTACATCAGATGGAAAATAATTAATATCACCGCGTTTCCTACCCTATATTGCGATACTATATATACAGATAATTCCTATTTAAGAATAGATAATATTTTTGAAAATATGTATTTGAATATGGCCAATATCAATTACAAATAGTATGGATAAACAGCTAATAAATTGCTAATATTTTATCACTTATCCCAAAAATTAGAAATGTGCCGAAGATTCGATTATTGGCGAAATTTAAATGAGAATTTGACATTCATTAGACATTTAGATGAATATCATTTCCAGAGGAAACAAGAAATCATAAAAATAGAAAGAAAGGATCACGCTCATTTCGTATAAATTCACCTAACAGAATATGAGAAATTTATTGAGAAGCTCTTGTACTTTTTTTAGGCTAACACCCAGTCATTTGAACCTTCGAAATGTTTTCCAAAACCTGATATACAGAGCATATGCTTTATTAAAACCATTTTGATGTATTTTCCTTGAAAAAGGTATCAATATGAAAAATTCTATTTTTCAATTATTTTACATTACCTAGCCATGAAATTTAAAATCCTGTTGATAGAAAAATAGAAATACAAAAGGTTTCATCCCTTTGTGCCTTTAAAGAAGGCATAGTTATTAGTTTAACCAACACCACAAATCCTCTAGTATATTATATTAAATTGCAGCATCCGAAAGCTATGATATGTTACCCGAATATTCTCAATATTGTGACATTTCCCTAAAAAACATAACTGAACGATATTTTCATCACACCGTTTCAAAGAGAAATAGCTATAAATTTGTTTGTTAATGACGTAGTATTCGATAAAAATAATTGTGAAATTTTATCATTAAAAAAAATCACTTATTAATTGTAAAGAAGATGTGGTAAATTGGGTTTGGTTACTTCTTCATATTGGTAGAAGGTATTTCTTGTTGCGTAGACAGTCCTGCTGTGATTTGGATTTGTCGATTTCTATAGTGAATAAGTTGACGGACAAAATATTCAGTCGGTATGATGGACCAACATAAATATTCTTTAATAAGAAAATAATTAGGCGAAACTTGTATAAGGAAATTTGAAGACAGGCTGAATTGAATGGAATTTTACATGCTTAATGCCCTGATAGCTTAATCAATATATTAAGGTTATTTATTTGATAAGATAAAAATTGCTCTATCAAGAAATAAAAAAAAAGGAAAAATGAAATTTTTCATCTCACCTGATTCCTGACAACAATTTCTAGACAGCGAGTTGTCATAAAATAGATTTGATTTTACACAGTTCGAAAAGAAATCTTCTGTGAACCAAAGAAATATTTGATGAATTGCCTAAAAAATAATCTGTTAAATATATCTGTTTTACTTAACCTTCAAATGAAGGTCAAATTCCGTATTACGAATTATTTTACAATCTGTAAATTTGAGTCATTTCTCCACCGAAAAATATTTGGCTCTGACTTTTACAATGAATATTTTACATTATGAGTATAATTTATTACGAAGTATTAGGATTTAAGTAAGGCAAAAATAAATTTGAAAATAATCTCAAAAAGATCTGGTAAAAGATTTTACAGAATTCAATACCGAACACATGATTTATCAGAGAATGCTTTTTGTTTAATGGGAATGGCTAATTTTTGAAGAAATCTTACATCTTGATTGATTTTTTTGCCATTTTATTTTAAATTCCTAGCCATGAAAGTCTTTGAACCTGACCAAGAGCAGAATAAAAATGTAATAGAATGTATCTATTTCAGTGAATTTGAAAATTTTATATGCTTCTTAGATGATTGGATCATATTTTGTCACAGTATATAATTTAATAAATACCCTGCAATATTTCATTAAATTATAATTAATTGCAATATCCAGGGTTTTTGATAATAATTAACAATATTGGGACATCTCCCTGCAAATTTAAACCAAGCTCTATTCGAATGAAACACACTGTTTAAAAATAAATTAATTTTTAAATTCATATATGACATAACATTTGAACAGATGATTTAATACTTCATCTCTATAAAATTACCCCGGACTCCATAAATTTTTGCACCTAAAATTGGTATTTTGGGTCCCTCTTCATATAAGTAAAAGTATATTTTAAGCATTCCAGTTGACATTTGGATTAATTAATTTGAATAGTGAATACGTTGCTGAAGATGGGAAATATATTCAGTTGGTATGATGGAAAAACACAAGAATGGTTCTTTCTTCAAAAAGAAAAGACTAACAAACACTAACTTTGTATGATGAAATTTAAAGACAGAATGAAGATATAAATGCTGAATGCCGTAATTTACAAAATCCAATATATTACAACACTTTTGAAAAGTAGGCATAAATTATTCTAGAAAAAGGCTTTCAGCTTATGTGTTAGGAAAATTTGACAATATTCAATTGATCTTGCCTAAATCCTGACAATCATTCAGAACAATAAATCATTACACAGTTAACATTTTCTATTGATTGAAGATAGCATATTATATTTATCTATTTGAGCAGGCTCATATTTGTGAAATTTCTGTTCCAATATCTTCACATGTCGCGATAATATTATTAAATTATATTTTCTACAGAAGCATTCATTTGAATCTTTTTACCTAAATATTCGGATGAGAACTCAAGAAAACATAATACTTAGCATACGAGATCTGTATTTTATAAGTATAATTACTTGAAATTTTGTTGAAGATCTAATGGCAATAAAAGCTGTTCTTAGAAATGAGAGTATCATGATAAATTCCGTAATAAATGGAAATTAAAAAAAGTTGACTAAGTAAACACGGAATGACAATTTGTAGGATATTTATTATCCCGGCCATAATAGAGCCAAATTCCTTCTGATAGCAAGCCTGACTAAATTATGAATTTCTTTTTTCATATATAAGTATAACTTTTAAATTTTTGAATTATCTGTAATAATATGTGATTCTTCGATGAATTTCAGACAGATCAATAAAATTAACCTACTACAGAAAAACGATTATTCTTAAATTATAATAAAATAAATAACGCGGCCACTAAAGAGGAAATGCTGAAATCATTCATGTAAACTCATTGAAAGAAATTTCAATGCAGAAATATTCTATCCAGCAAGAGAGAACATTGGCAACTATTGATAACTAGACAATTTGTTAACTATTCAAACTGGGTATTGGCCATATGTATATACGGGTAGTATGGGTAAATCAAATCAATTACAAGAACCTTATATTGATGAATTGAAATCATGATAAAATCTCTGGAAAAATTGAGGCATGGAATTAAATATTATAGAAAATTAAAATTCTGGGAAGGATTATGAGGATATCTCTTTCTACGACTCTGGATATGTCCGAAAATATAAATATATTCATATACAGAACAATATTATGATAAAAATATTAAAATTCAAAGGAAATTAAGCAACATGTGGAATTTCAGAGCGATAAATTCTCGATCTGACATAAAGAAGGTTACTTCAATATTAAAGTTGGATCCATGTTTATAAAGGATGTTGGTAGAAATTCAGATAAGCATCGTCACAAAGGAATTCGCAGAGGTGAAACTTTTAAAATTTTCAATCAGAAAAAGGGATCACTTTTGAAAATATTATTGAGGTAAACATTAATAACGCCGTAAAAATGACATATTACCACAATCAAAATCATATACATTATTTAATTTTTAAATCTTGGAGAATATCAAAACCAGTATTGATGTTGGAAGAAGATGTAGCGAAAATATTTGTAGCGACCATAAAAATTATATAATGAAGGTTATAAAAATCAAGAGGAAAATTTAATGTAGATGACACAATCATTCATATATTATGGATATTATTAGAAATTTTGAATATGTTATTGGTTCATATGTATCTTCATTTTGAAATGATTTCAATAAATTTTATTTTTCAGGAAACACATATGACTGAATTTTCAATAGCAAAATTCTCAATAGATAACCTCAAAATATATTCCTAGACCTACACATGTTAAATACATATGTATTCAAATATTTGGAACGTTAACTGCTTTTTATACAAACATAGATTTATTCTCGATATTGATGCTATTCAATAAGTCGAAATTATGACGCTATGTAAATACGAAATGTAAATTCAATAAAATGTACAGTCATATACATAATGTTACCGGATTCTATCTAATACATATAAATATAAATGGACTGGGTGTTTCCTATTAGAGTAAATCTCTTTGCAAAGAAAAAACTAACCGGAGTATGGTTAATAAATAGTTAAATAGACTGCCTCAACACTGGACACATTGATAATCTGGATGCCAGTAAATTAATTTACTGCCATAATCTTAGTTTATAAAAGAATATTTGCTTCAAATATATTTTATAGAACTAGTCCTCATTGAAAATCTTCATTTGGAACAAATAGTTATATTTCATAAATTATTGAGGAAAAGAATGATGTCATAGTTCAAAGCTATATCGGAAAATGGTTATAAATTGTTGGGAAAAGTAATCATAGAAATTAATCAACAGCTATTAAATTACATTAAAGAATTTTATCAGAATTTGTTAACATTTTAAGGTTCCAGATTTAAAGGAATGATGGTTAGATATTACCTGGTGGAATATCTTCGAAAAATACACAAAAAATAATTGATACCTGTCAAACATATAACATGGAAGAATATGTGTAATTACAGAATTAAATTCCATTTATTCAAAAACATTTATAGAAGAAATAGATCATGTTTAGGCCTGAATTATTCAAATCCATTTGGACAGAGGCATTTCCTAATTGGGCAAAATATAGCCCCCAGTTTATTATACCTGCTTAAATTGAATTCAATAGAAAGTACAGAAATCCAGATAGAGGTATTATGAAAATTTCACTTTTCGATACATGTATAAATTCAGTTTTCAAATTTATCGGTTAATCAAATGAAATTTATATATACATGTGATTATTAATATATTAGAAATTGATTAATTAAAACAGTGTTTTATTCGGAAATCCTAAAGGCTGTAATAATACAGAAATTGTTGAATTGATCTTTACATCAGCATTCCTGAATGTCGACAATAAAAATGTACAGTAGGGTTAATTTAAATTCAAGCTAGACAGTTGTCCCTTTATAAGGAATGATGGATATTTCCCTCTATATAGACGCATTTTATTAAGGCAATCCCAAATGTTGAATTTATTCTCATTCATTTAACTGCAGAGTGACAGTAGAGAGGTTGTCAATATGTAACTATAATAATTTTAAGAAATTAAAAGAAGCCTGTTCAATAAAAAATTATTTTATTGTTGATTTTTTATCTTAGAGAAATTCATTAGATATATAAATACATGGGATTATTAATATATTCGAGCTTGGTTAATTGAAACAATCTATGTTTTTGGAAATTCTAAAGACCGGATTAATGAGGTATATATATAATTGTTGAATTTATCTTTACATCAGTAAAAAATCCTGCGTGAATGTAGACAGATATTTATAAACAGTAGATTTGATTTAAATTCAAACTAGACAGTTGTCCTCCCTATATAGGGAGTGATATCCTTATTACTATAAGGGCATTCCATTGAGCCAATCCCAAAGGTTGAATTTATTTCCATACATTTCAATTACAGAGTGATAGAAGAGAGGTTAACAATATGCAACTATAATAATTTTAAGAAATTAAAAGAAGCCTGTTCAATAAAAAATATTTTATTGTTATTTTTTGATCTTAGAGAAATTCATTAGATATATAAATACATGGGATTATTAATATATTCGAGCTTGGTTAATTGAAACAATGAATGTTTTTGGAAATTCTAAATACTGTAATAATAAGGTAATTGTTGAATTTATCTTTAAATCAGTAAAATATCCTGCGTGAATGTAGACAAAAATTTATAAACAGTAGATTTGAATCAAATTCAAACTAGACAGTTGTCCCTATATAGGGAGTGATGGTGATATCCATATTACTATAAGCGCATTCCATTAAGTCAATCCCAAAAGTTGAATTTATTCCCATACATTTCAATTACAGAGTGACTGTAGAGAAGTTGTCAATATGCAACTATAATAATTGTAATAAATTGAATAATTCCTGTTCAATAAAAATTATTTTATTGTTAACCTTTCGATCTAAGTGAAATTCATTATATATAAATGGAATTATTAATATATTAGAGATTGATTAATTAAACCAATATATTTCGGAAATCCTAAAGACTGTAATAATAAAGTATTAGATAAATTGATCTTTACATCATTAAAAAAATCCTGCGTGAATGTTCACAAATATGTTTAAACAGTAGATTTAATTCAAATTCAAACTAGACAGTTGTTCTTTAATAGGGAATGTTGATTATATTCATCTCACTATATTTTATTGAGCAAACCCTAAAGTTGAATTTATTTTAATACATATCAATTACAGAGTGATGGATTAGAGGTTATAAATTTCCAAATATATTAATTGTTAGAAATTAAAAGAAGCCTGTTAAAAGACAATTATATTGTTGATATTTTAATCTAAGTGAAATTCATTTTGAACAGAATTATTATTGTGGGCGAAATTCAGAACCTAGAGAAACCATTTATAATATAAGAGTCGCTTTTTCAAAAACCTAGCATGATTAGTGAAGTATTTTCTAACCATAATATCAATATCATATTCACATATAGTTATCTATGTTTGGTAATAATTGTTTGGTCAAGACCGCCATAATACTTCGGAAATTGATGCATACCAGAATGTGGAGGTGAATATAGCAATAAAGATTAAATAACAAACTGGAAAGCAATTTAAAAAAATTTTCCCTACACAAATTATTTCATAACTTAAGCCGTACCCATCAATTAAACATTCGATTTTTAGAATTTCAAATACTCATATTTTAAATTTTCATATTTTAAATTGCACGAGTCAATATATTCCGATCCAAAGATATATTTCTTACAATTATAATCTCAAAGATTCAATATTGAAGACCTATTATCATTGTTTACATTTATTGGCTTACGGTATAGTTTTGATGAACAAATTTTAGAGACAGTATCAAAGACCATATCGCAATACATTAAAATTTGTAGACCGGAATGTGAATGATAACTAATAAAACGTATATATAAAGAGAGGTTTATATATGGCCCTGTTTCATAACCAAGCCTGCATATTTCCTATGTTTCTAGATAACAGGATGGATTTTCTTTACGAGTGGATTATATTCATGAAAATTCTATTATTTGTTCATATATATATTCATGTATCAAAGATGTATTTAAATATAATATTCGGATAGACATATAAAATGGATAATATTGTTTAATTACGAGTTTGTGGCACTTTCATGAAAATTTCTTCAAGAAAATATCCTGATCAGTTAGAATGAAAAATATTCTTGGGTATAGGACTATTAAATCCATAGAGGCTTGACAACTTTAAATTGAATAAATAATAGCAATGATCTCCTTTCAGAAGAAAATAGAGTTCCTTAATGATGCGAATGTCTCCTGAATAAATTGTAATTATGAAAGTAGAAGAGTAATTATAGAATTATTATTTTGTAAATTGCTTAATTTCCGACCGTTATATAAGCCCAAATTGCTTCAGATTATATACCTGATCCATTTATGGAATTAATAATTTCATAGTATTTTAGGAAAGTACTTCAAAACCTGAATTGATGAAAACCTAAAAGTATTTAAAATTAATCAACTTTAAAATGTCGCAGTTAATCCCCAAATTCGATGATATTCGTCGATGAAATGAGTTAAATATTTGATTCAAATAGACACCTTTAAATTCGAAGATAAGTATACGAAAATGTTTTTTTACAAATAATAAAAAAGAACGATAAAGAAAGGGTTAAAAATATCGATTTGATACATATTTGAACTGATTTTTGGCCATATCTATTTATCTATTCAAATTGTGACAGAATTGCCACATTTTGCAGAATTGAAATTTGACAAAGAAATTTTATCGATAAGATGAAAGAATGAAAATTGTCTATTACAGCAATATTCTCGTACATAGATTTGAGGAAATTCTCTTGAGGAAATGGACTTAATAGAAATTGGCTAAATGCTATATATTGAAATGTATATAAGCAAAATCTAGGCGTAGATACCAGGTAAATATATTAGTATTTTGTGAAATTTTAATTTTGAAATAAAAGGAACTCAATAGAAATTTACTGAATAATATACATTGAATTGTATATGGGCAATATCTAGGCGTGTATACCACAAGATTTTAATTGAAATTTTATCGAATGGATATCTTTAAAGAGCTGATAATATTCATTATTAACAAATTGGTGGGCTGGGGATATTTCACATGGAATATTTGTTCAAATAGCTTCAAGTTTATGAACCTCCTTCAATCA